>JANAVB010038019.1:2521130-3121130 GCA_029216955.1 Iris pallida
GTAGTAATAATAAAAAACGGTGTACACGTATATATATACCACAATAGTACTTAAATGTTTTTAATAATAATAATATCATCATAATAGCTAATAATAATATTAGTAGTACAGGTTCAAGGCTTAGCTGCTGATCCCATTTTCCCAATTATTAAAAACTAAAAAACATTGAATAATGGCTTGAAACTCCAGTTTGAGCCCAACTCATAAAGCTCATAACCAAATTTTTTTTCTGATAATCTGCAAACCCATTGCCCCAATTACATAAGTAAAAACTAAATATTTAACCCTTGAAATAACAAAACCCTTATAATAACTCACCCAATCCTAACTTGTCACGGCCCGCACCCACTACCAAAAAAACCAACTTTAGCGACGGCCAGATCCGTCGCTTATCCATCGGTAACATAAATTACCGACGTAATGGCGACGGATATTTGATGAAAATGGCCGTCGGGAAAAACGTCGTCGCTAAAAAATGTCCGTCGCTAAGCCGTCGGACAAATAATTATCCGACGGACTAGCGACTGGTTAGCGACGGTTGTCTTTCACCTACTTAGCGACGGATTAGCGACATGTTCCCGTCGGTTTACATGCCATATAATATTAAAATATCCGTCGCTAATCCGTCGTCAATAGGTCGGTAAAAGCGTATCAGAGAGGTTCCTGATACGCAAAATCAGTCGCTATTCCGTCGCCATTCCGTCGTTAACCTCGATGTTATAGCGACGTATTAGCGACGGGTAGGTCGTCGGCCTGGTTCTGGAAAGCTTCCATATTTCCAGAACCATGTCGACGGATAATTGGTCGCTCATCCGTCGCTAGTCCGTCGTTATCCTCGACAGATTAGCGACGGATTAGCGACCAACTATCCGTCGCTAAGTCTCTGGAAACCTACCATATTTCCAGAACCATGTCGACGGATTCGCCGTCGCTAGGTAGTCGCTCTTCCGTCGGTAACTGCAAAATATTTTATATCACCCAGTTAGCGACGGATATTCTGTCGCTCTTTCCGTCGGTAACTGCAAAATATTTTATATCACCCAGTTAGCGACGGATATTCCGTCGCTCTTCCGTCGGTAACTGCAAATATTTATATAATTCGTCGCTAGTTAGTCGCTAGTCCGTCGCTAAATGTAACATCAATTAAAAAAAATTACAGAAACATTCTATTTCCTTTTCGTAAAGCACCCAGATAACGAGATTGCCTGTGACTGGGAATTCTCCATGTTCTAGTTTGATCTAATCATTAGCCTAATCCAATTTAGCGCGAGTTCCTGGCCGTGGTACCCAGGAAGTCACGTCCTAGACATGATGCAAGACAAGACAAGTGGATTGTACAAGCAAGCAAGCAGGAGCACCCACGGTGTCAAGTTGATTATACGAGTCAAGTTACAAGTTACAAGTCAAGTCAAGTCAGGAGTGCGCCGCTACGGGCCACTATCAAGTTATCAAGATAATTCATGTCAGGGTGCTTGTTAGGAGTGCGCCACGACGGGCCACTATCAAGTCAGGTTGGTCATGTCAGGAGTGCACCACTACGGGTCACTGTCGTGTTATGCTAGTTCCTTGTCATGCCATGCCATGTACAATAGTCATTCCAAACATATTAAGTAAAATCAAGTTCATGACAAAAGGCGTAAGGATATAAAATGGACGTAAAATATCTAATAAAATACCAATATATATAGGACTATAGAAGAGCCAAGCTTAAAGAAAATAAAACCAAATCTCCAAGAGCCAATGGTTTGCGCAAGGGGTCAGGGGGTTGGATTGCGCAGGAGTCAAGTGCGCCAGGAGGCCAACTGCGCAGGGTGAGCTGCGCAGGGTACCAACTGCGCAGGAGTGGATGGCGCAGCAGATGGATTGCGCACAGGAGGATCGCGCAGGGGTGGATTGCGCAATGGTCGATTGCGCAGGGGTTACTTTGCGCATGGCTGGCTTGCGCATGGCTAGCTTGCGCCAGCGCAATCCAGCGCAGCACAAAGCACTGGCCAAGTGATTGCGCAATCGGCCATGCGCTAAAGAGCACAGGCCGGGGTGCGCAATCGGCCATGCGCTAAAAAGCGCAAGGCAGAGGGCTATTCTTCCTGGCCGAGAGCAAGTCCAAGAACACCAAGAACTTCAATTCTTCATAACTTAGCCAAATTAAAACCAAATCTAGATTTTCAAAGTTCTAACTTGAGTAAAATCGAATTCTCTTCCATATGGAAGCATCAAAAAATACAAAAATCAAAGTTAAATAGATCAAAACCATGTAAATCCGAAAATAGTAAAAACCTAGATCTATAACAAAGGAAACTCCAAATCATAAAATGTCAAGTTCTAAAGTTGTTCTCCATGGCCTAATCTAGCTAATGGACAAATAAAAAGTGGTGCTTATTTGATGGCAAGGTGCACTTGCCTAATGGGTTGGGGAGTTGTGGAAGAAGGAAGAAGAAAATTAATGGAGAGTAAAGAGGAGAGAGAAAGTTTGGTGCAGATATAATGAGGGTGGTTGTGTTGTGTTGAGGATAGAGTGTAGGTTAAAGTGTACCAATACATGTTAACCCAAACCTAATCAAACCAAACCAATTAAAACTGAGCCGAACCAAAACCCGAAATACGAGAAAAACCCACAATTCCGCAAGTCGAGAAAATTAAAATACATGCCAAAACCCAGATACGAGTATAAATATAAAAATACAGGAAATGGGGGTGACAACTCTACCCACCTTCAAAGAATTCCGTCCTCGGAATTTAATCAAGGAGCTAGAGATTGCCACGACAAGCTATACTAAGCACAGGCAAGCTACACTAAGCAGTTCAATCATACAATCATACAATGCAAGCAAGGAAAGGGAAAGCGTAAGGCATAAGAATGACATTATACCTCACGAGTCAAACAGCTAGGGGTATCGCGATCGGATGTCGTCCTCACGCTCCCACGTTGACTCACCCAGAGAGTGATGACCCCAAGCAACACGAACTAAGTTAATAGTCTTGTTCTTGAGCATCTTTTCCTTCCGGTCCAAAATAGACACGGGCCTCTCCTCATACGAAAGGTTGGTACCAACAACCAATTCCGAATGATCTAGGATATGGCTCGGGTCCGGGATGTACCGTCTTAATTAGGATACATGGAATACATCATGTACCTCACTTAGCGACGGCGGAAGAGCGAGACGATAGGACACATCGCCTACTCGCTCTAGAATATCGAACGGCCCTATATACCTAGGACTAAGCTTTCCCCGTACGCCAAAACGAATGACGCCGCGGGTAGGCGAGATTCTAAGGAATACATGGTCGCCGACGGCAAATTCTAAGGGACGCCGATGAGCATCGGCCCAATGGCTCTGGCGATCCTGAGCAACTCGGAGGTGATCTCTGACTTTCCTGACCACTTCAACCGTCTGAGAAATCAGTTCTGGACCGAGCATCTGCCTCTCTCCGACATCGTCCCATGCTAACGAGGATCTGCACTTCCTACCATACAGAGCCTCGAAGGGTGCCATCTGGATACTGGCCTGGAAACTATTGTTGTACGAGAATTCCACCAGGTGCAGGTGATCCTCCCATGAACCACCGAAGTCAAGGGTACACGACCGCAACATATCTTCGAGAGTTTGTATAGTACGCTCTGACTGCCCATCTGTCTGCGGATGATATGCTGAGCTGAACTTGAGACGAGTCCCCAAACTTTGATGAAGACTGCGCCAGAAGTACGATGTGAATCTCGTATCCCTGTCTGATACTATGCTGACTGGCACTCTGTGAAGTCTGACGATCTGCCTGAGATACATCTCTGCTAGCTGCGCCGTCGACTGTCCAACTCTAAATGGAAGAAAGTGTGCCACCTTGGTAAGCCTGTCCACAATGACCCAAATAGCATCTCTGCCTGCCGGAGATCTGGGTAACCCAGTCACGAAATCCATGGTAAGGTGCTCCCATTTCCATTCTGGGATCGGTAAAGGTTGAAGAAGTCCAGCTGGCCTCTGATGTTCAGCCTTGACTTGTTGACAAACCAAACATCGAGAGACATACCGGGCTATCTCCCTCTTCATACCATTCCACCAAAAGTGTTGACGAATATCTCTGTACATCTTCGTGCTGCCTGGGTGGATGGAATACTGCGAACTGTGAGCCTCTGCCATGACTTCCTGTCTGATATCTCCACTGGGTACACAAAGATGCGTGCCGTATCGAAGCGTACCATCCTCATGAATACATAAATCTGGCCTTCTTCCTGCCTCGCACTCTGCTCTGAGCCGCTGAATCTTAGAATCGGTTAACTGTGCTGTCCGGATCCTCTCAACTATGGTGGACTGAATCTGTAGGCTGGCTATCAAGGCCACATTGGAAGGAAGAACCACTTCAATTCCCATCTTCTGAAGATCCGACAATAACTCTGGTTGTGCTATCAGGAAATAAACTCCGGCTCTCCGGCTTAACGCATCTGCTACAACGTTGGCCTTCCCTGGATGATACTGCAAATCCATATCGTAGTCCACCAGTAGCTTGAGCCATCTTCTCTGCCGCATATTAAGATCCTTCTGGGTGAAAACATACTTCAGGCTCTTATGATCAGTAAATATCTCCACTCTGTCTCCGTACAAGTAGTGCCTCCACAACTTAAGTGCAAATACTACTGCTGCTAGCTCCAAGTCATGGGTCGGGTAATTCTTCTCATGATCACGGAGTTGACGTGACGCATAAGCAATTACCTTCCCATGCTGCATCAAAACACATCCCAATCCTCTGCCTGAAGTGTCGCAATAAACTGTGAATCCTTCGGTCCCATCTGGAAGGGTGAGAATGGGAGCCGTTATCAAACCTTGCTTTAACTTCTTAAATGATTCCTGACATTCTGCTGTCCAAACGAACGGCACATCCTTGCGGGTCAACTGGGTCATCGGCGCTGAAATCCTTACAAAATCAGAGACGAACCGCCGGTAGTAGCCGGCCAATCCAAGAAAGCTGCGAACTTCTGCCACTGAGCTGGGTACTGGCCAAGACTCGATGGCCACAATCTTCTGGGGATCCACTTCCACTCCTCCTCTGGTAATGATGTGACCCAAGTAAGAAATGCGATCGAGCCAGAACTCGCATTTACTGAACTTGGCGTACAACTGGTGCTCTCTGAGAATCTGGAGGACAATTCTGAGATGCTGCTCGTGCTCTGCTTCACTCTTGCTGTAGACCAGGATGTCATCAAGGAACACTATCACAAACTGATCCAAGTAAGGCATGAAAATACGGTTCATGAGGTCCATGAACACTGCCGGCGCATTGGTCGCTCCAAAGGGCATAACTAGAAACTCCCAATGCCCGTACCTCGATCTGAACGCCGTCTTCGGGATGTCCTGCTCTCTGACTCTGATCTGGTGGTATCCTGACCGCAAGTCTATCTTCGAGAAAATTGAAGCCCCCTTGAGTTGATCAAACAAGTCATCTATCCTCGGGAGAGGGTATCTGTTCTTGATTGTCACTGAGTTCAAGGTACGATAATCAACACATAGCCTGGACGTACCATCCTTCTTTTTCACAAGAAGCATCGGGGCTCCCCAAGGCGATCCACTTGCACGAATGAATCCTTTGGTCCTAAGTTCTTCAATCATCTTGTACAAAATCTCCAACTCTGAAGGCGCCGTTCTGTAGACTCGCTCTGATACTGGTGCTGTCCCGGGAATCAAGTCGATGGTGAACTCGATCTTCCGCTCTGGTGGCATCCCTGGAAGTTCCTCTGGAAAGACATCTGGAAACTCTTCAACTATCCGGGGCAACTGCACTGCTGCTACTGCCATCCGCAATACTGGAGGAGATGGCTCTACTGTGCCTCTGGAAAATGAAAACTCTGGCTCTCCGGGAATACTAAAGACAACTCTGCCAACATGGCAGTCTATCCTAGCATAATGGTTCCTCAACCAATCCATGCCTAGGACTATATCATAGTCTGCCATAGGGAACTCTATGAGCCTAGCGGGGAACTCTCTACCGCTAACTACGATCCGACACGAGGAAAACACTCGATCTACTCCAACAAGACCATTACCAGTAAGTATATTGAGTCTCACTGATAATGACTCGGGCTCCAATCCTATCCGTGTCGCGAATCGTGCAGACATGAATGAATGCGATGCACCAAAATCAAATAATACAGATGCTGGAAAAGTGTTGACGAGAATAGTACCTGCCACTACCTCACCTGGTGCAACTTCTTCTTCCATGGTCATCATCATAGCCTGACCTCTAGCTGTGGGTCCCCTCTGCTGGAAACCCCTCTGTCGGTTCTGTACTGGAGCCTGGGTGAACTGCTGCTGGTTCTGCTGCTGAAAGGCCTGAGCCTGGGGCAACAATAGCCTCGGGTACTGTTGCTGCTGCTGCTGCTGGACTGGAACTGGGGCTGGTCCTCTCACCGAAGAACTAGAAAGGTTGGATGATGATGGACCTCCCCTATTCGGGCAGGTCCCTATCTGGTGGTCTGCTCCTCCACAAGCCAGGCATAATCCCTGTGCCCTACGACACTCTGCCACTACATGGCCCGGCTTCCCGCAATGATAACATCCTACCACGGAAGACTGCTTATGCTTCTGCTGCTGCGGATACGTCGGGGTTGAATGCTGAACCGACGTCACTGAGGCCGCCCGCTTCGGAGTTCCAATGGTCAATCCCCTAGCTGCCGGGGCTGGAGCTGATGATTGGTGCATCTGGCTGTGGGACCGCTTCCTGCCTCCGGTCCTGTTCACAATTCTACGGGAGGTATACTCATGCCTCCTTGCTGCCTTCAACACTGCATCGAACGTCTGGTGCTCGAACTGCTCCACAGCCAATAATATCTCTAAGTGCAGCCCTTGCTGGAACCGCTGAGCCCTATCGAACTCGGTCGCCACCAAAGTGGGGCGAACCTACTCAGCCTGGAAAACTCGGTCGCATAGCCATCGAGCGTCCTGCCTCCTTGCTTGAAGTTGGTGAATCTGGTCTGCAGGTCGTACCGCGCCACCGCATCGAAGTACTTTGTCTGGAACCTCTCTCTGAACGTCGCCCAAGTGACTGGTGCTGCTAATCCCATGGCCTGAGCTGCCCACCAATCGCAAGCCAAGTCTAACAACTGTAGGCGTACCACCGCCACCTTCTCATTCTCAGGTGTCCTAGCTGCTTCTAGAACCACCTCGGTATCCTGAAGCCAAGCGTCCGCGGCAATCGCATCTTCACTGCCGTCAAAGAAGGGAGGGTTCAAGCGCTTGAAACTGTTGGCCGCCTGATTCCCTTGGGGACCTCCTCTGTTTAGTACATCATGAACTTCCTGGTGCAAGGCGTCGCCTCGACGATCTTGGGATGCAAACAGTTCTCTGATAAGCCCTACTAAAGGTCCCTCATCCTGTCTAGCTGGCTGAACGGGCGGAGCTGCCTGAACTGGAGGTTCTGAGCCTCCGGAAAGCATAACTCGGGAGGCTACTCCAGAGTGCTGAGCTTGATCTTCCTGGCGCTGGGGTGCTTGTCGAGCTTCCTCTGGCTGGTTGGCAGGTTCGGGAGTAATACCGCTGAAGAAGACGACGTAGGGAATAATAAGGAAAGGACCAGGACAGATCAATGATACAAGCAATGTGATCAGGTCGAGGTTTTCAGGGATTTGAAGATACGAGCAGAGATCAAGGACGAATATTGATTGAGACATCTATTCGGTAAACCCTCATATTTCTTGAATGCCAAGACCTGCATGGGCCACCACTTAAACCATGTCACGCCCCAGAACCAGAATACTGGAGAGCGGGGGCAGACATAGCCAGCTACGTATATTGAAATAGAATACATCTCAACTATACGGTCATGGCTGTCTAGATATGAGGGTTTACTACAAGCCAGCAGTCTCTTAAGGTCAAGCCTATTGTCTCAATCTCAAGCAATTAACAGAGTTACAAGATGTTAGAGCATCAAATATATATATATAAGACGTCCTAAATATTACATATTGGATGATCATGAAGCTAGTCGTACAAAATGATAGGACTAGCAAGAGTTCAGTCATACATGATTAACCCTAGGATTTGTTAATCATGTTTACAGCCCGTAGGCAGACAGTAAGTAAATGTGCATCGAGCTAACAGGTGCTCGTCGGCTAAACGCCTCAAAAGAATGAATTTACATATAAGTAGGTGAAACAAAAGGAAAACCCACTCTTGGCCCGGGTTCCGTCTAGTTGTCACCATTGGGCTGGAAGCTTGGTAGATCCTCGGGAGCTGCTCCGAAATCTGGCCACACAAAACCAGCTGGGTCAAACCCCAGAAAGAGCAAGTGCCACAAAGGAGGCCACAAATAAGAACAAAAGCCAGCATATCAGAACATAAGAAATAAAAGGAAAGTACAAGTAGTAAGGTACACAGGGCGATAAACGACTAGGGACGTGGAACCATTCCGGGAGCCAGGATACAATCCTTAAACCAAACAAGGACCGGGATTGTACCCCTTCGCCTGAATAGCTCACTGTCTCTACCCATTTATCGTTAGAAATAAGCAAAGCAATCAAGATCAAGAGTTCCAGGTGCAGGGGCTAGACAAGACTTAGACAGAGCTGGACACCATTCATTCACAATCGGCCAGGCAAGTACTACGGCTTACTACTTTAACTAACTAGGGTTATCACAAGCCTAATTACTAACAAGATGCAAGTGAGAATTTCCAGTCCCAAGCCCTGTAGACTATCCAGTTATCCTTCCGCGGGTTGAGAGTTATAGGTGGGTACATTGCCCGGGAGACAAATGTACCCTTAGGTGACTTAGAGGGTGCAACACATGACAGTGTGCTGGAAATGTGCTCTACTCGTCGGCAAGCTACAAGTCCATTAAAGCACCCAGATAACGAGATTGCCTGTGACTGGAAATTCTCCATGTTCTAGTTTGATTTAATCATTAGCCTAATCCAATTTAGCGCGAGTTCCTGGTCGTGGTACCCAGGAAGTCACGTCCTAGACATGATACAAGACAAGATAAGTGGATTGTACAAGCAAGCAAGCAGGAGCACCCACGGTGTCAAGTTGATTATACGAGTCAAGTTACAAGTTACAAGTCAAGTCAAGTCAGGAGTGCGCCGCCATGGGCCACTATCAAGTTATCAAGATAATTCATGTCAGGGTGCTTGTTAGGAGTGCGCCACGACGGGCCACTATCAAGTCAGGTTGGTCATGTCAGGAGTGCACCACAACGGGTCACTGTCGTGTTATGCTAGTTCCTTGTCATGCCATGCCATGTACAATAGTCATTCCAAACATATTAAGTAAAATCAAGTTCATGACAAAAGGCATAAGGATATAAAATGGACGTAAAATATCTAATAAAATACCAATATATATAGGACTATAGAAGAGCCAAGCTTAAAGAAAATAAAACCAAATCTCCAAGAGCCAATGGTTTGCGCAAGGGGTCAGGGGGTTGGATTGCGCAGGAGTCAAGTGCGCCAGGAGGCCAACAGCGCAGGGTGAGCTGCGCAGGGTACCAACTGCGCAGGAGTGAGCTGCGTAGGGTACCAACTGCGCAGGAGTAGATGGCGCAGCAGATGGATTGCGCACAGGAGGATCGCGCAGGGGTGGATTGCGCAATGGTCGATTGCGCAGGGGTTACTTTGCGCATGGCTGGCTTGCGCATGGCTAGCTTGCGCCAGCGCAATCCAGCGCAGCGTAAAGCACTGGCCAAGTGATTGCGCAATCGGCCATGCGCTAAAGAGCACAGGCCGGGGTGCGCAATCGGCCATGCGCTAAAAAGCGCAAGGCAGAGGGTTGTTCTTCCTGGCCGAGAGCAAGACCAAGAACACCAAGAACTTCAATTCTTCATAACTTAGCCAAATTAAAACCAAATCTCGATTTTCAAAGTTCTAACTTGAGTAAAATCGAATTCTCTTCCACATGGAAGCATCAAAACATACAAAAATTAAAGTTAAATAGATCAAAACCATGTAAATCCGAAAATAGTAAAAACCTAGATCTAGAACAAAGGAAACTCTAAATCACAAAATGTCAAGTTCTAAAGTTGTTCTCCATGGCCTAATCTAACTAATGGACAAATAAAAAGTGGTGCTTATTTGATGGCAAGGTGCACTTGCCTAATGGGTTGGGGAGTTGTGGAAGAAGGAAGAAGAAAATTAATGGAGAGTAAAGAGGAGAGAGAAAGTTTGGTGGAGATATAATGAGGGTGGTTGTGTTGTGTTGAGGGTAGAGTGTAGGTTAAAGTGTACCAATACATGTTAACCCAAACCTAATCAAACCAAACCAATTAAAACTGAGCCGAACCGAAACCCGAAATACGAGAAAAACCCACAATTCCGCAAGTCGAAAAAATTAAAATACATGCCAAAACCCAGATACGAGTATAAATACAAAAATACAGGAAATGGGGGTGACAACTCTACCCACCTTCAAAGAATTTCGTCCTTAAAATTTAATCAAGAAGCTAGAGATTGCCACGATAAGCTATACTAAGCACAGGCAAGCTACACTAAGCAGTTCAATCATACAATCATACAATGCAAGCAAGGAAAGGGAAAGCGTAAGGCATAAGAAAGATATTATACCTCACGAGTCAAACAGGTAGGGGTATCGCGATCGGATGTCGTCCTCACGCTCCCACGTTGACTCACCCAGAGAGTGATGACCCCAAGCAACACGAACTAAGTTAATAGTCTTGTTCTTGAGCGTCTTTTCCCTCCGGTCCAAAATAGACACGGGCCTCTCCTCATACGAAAGGTTGGTACCAACAACCAATTCCGAATGATCTAGGATATGGCTCGGGTCCGGGATGTACCGTCTTAATTGGGATACATGGAATACATCATGTACCTCACTTAGCGACGGCGGAAGAGCAAGACGATAGGACACATCGTCTACTCGCTCTAGAATATCGAACGGCCCTATATACCTAGGACTAAGCTTTCCCCGTACGCCAAAACGAATGACGCCGCGGGTAGGCGAGATCCTAAGGAATACATGGTCGCCGACGGCAAATTCTAAGGGACGCCGATGAGCATCGGCCCAATGGCGCTGGCGATCCTGAGCAACTCGGAGGTGATCTCTGACTTTCCTGACCACTTCAACCGTTTAAGAAATCAGTTCTGGACCGAGCATCTGCCTCTTTCCGACATCGTCCCATGCTAACGGGGATCTGCACTTCCTACCATACAGAGCCTCGAAGGGTGCCTTCTGGATACTGGCCTGGAAACTATTGTTGTACGAGAATTCCACCAGGTGTAGGTGATCCTCCCATGAACCACCGAAGTCAAGGGTACACGACCGTAACATATCTTCGAGAGTTTGTATAGTACGCTCTGACTGCCCATCTGTCTGCGGATGATATGCTGAGCTGAACTTGAGACGAGTCCCCAAACTTTGATGAAGACTGCGCCAGAAGTGCGATGTGAATCTCGTATCCCTGTCTGATACTATGCTGACTGGCACTCCATGAAGTCTGACGATCTGCCTGAGATACATCTCTGCTAGCTGCGCCGTCGACTGTCCAACTCTAAATGGAAGAAAGTGTGCCACCTTGGTAAGCCTGTCCACAATGACCCAAATAGCATCTCTGTCTGCCGGAGATCTGGGTAATCCAGTCACGAAATCCATAGTAAGGTGCTCCCATTTCCATTCTGGGATCGGTAAAGGTTGAAGAAGTCCAGCTGGCCTCTGATGTTCAGCCTTGACTTGTTGACAAACCAAACATCGAGAGACATACCGGGCTATCTCCCTCTTCATACCATTCCACCAAAAGTGTTGACGAATATCTCTGTACATCTTCGTGCTGCCTGGGTGGATGGAATACTGCGAACTGTGAGCCTCTGCCCTGACTTCCTGTCTGATATCTCCACTGGGTACACAAAGATGCGTGCCGTGTCGAAGCGTACCATCCTCATGAATACATAACTCTGGCCTTCTCCCTGCCTCGCACTCTACTCTGAGCCGCTGAATCTTAGAATCGGTTAACTGTGCTGTCCGGATCCTCTCAACTATGGTGGACTAAATCTGTAGGCTGGCCATCAAGGCCACATTGGAAGGAAGAACCACTTCAATTTCCATCTTCTGAAGATCCGACAATAACTCTGGTTGCGCTGTCAGGAAATAAACTCCGGCTCAACGCATCTGCTACAACGTTGGCCTTTCCTGGATGATACTGCAAATCCACATCGTAGTCCACCAGTAGCTCGAGCCATCTTCTCTGCCGCATATTAAGATCCTTCTGGGTGAAAACATACTTCAGGCTCTTATGATCAGTAAATATCTCCACTCTGTCTCCGTACAAGTAGTGCCTCCACAACTTAAGTGCAAACACTACTGCTGCTAGCTCCAAGTCATGGGTCGGGTAATTCTTCTCATGATCACGGAGTTGACGTGACGCATAAGCAATTACCTTCCCATGCTGTATCAAAACACATTCCAATCCTCTGCCTGAAGCGTCGTAATAAACTGTGAATCCTTCGGTCCCATCTGGAAGGGTGAGAATGGGAGCCGTTATCAAACCTTGCTTCAACTTCTCAAATGATTCCTGACATTCTGCTGTCCAAACGAACGACACATTCTTGCGGGTCAACTGGGTCATCGGCGCTGAAATCCTTGCAAAATCAGAGATGAACCGCCGGTAGTAGCCGACCAATCCAAGAAAGCTACGAACTTCTGCCACTGAGCTGGGTACTGGCCAAGACTCGATGGCCACAATCTTCTGGGGATCCACTTCCACTCCTCCTCTGGTAATGATGTGACCCAAGTAAGAAATGTGATCGAGCCAGAACTCGTATTTACTGCACTTGGCGTACAACTGGTGCTCTCTGAGAATCTGGAGGATAATTCTGAGATGCTGCTCGTGCTCTGCTTCACTCTTGCTGTAGACCAGGATGTTATCAAGGAACACTATCACAAACTGATCCAAGTAAGGCATGAAAATACGGTTCATGAGGTCCATGTACACTGCTGGCGCATTGGTCGCTCCAAAGGGCATAACTAGAAACTCCCAATGCCCGTACCTCGATTTGAACGTCGTCTTCGGGATGTCCTGCTCTCTGACTCTGATCTGGTGGTATCCTGACTGCAAGTCTATCTTTGAGAAAACTGAAGCCCCCTTGAGTTGATCAAACAAGTCATCTATCCTCGGGAGAGGGTATCTGTTCTTGATTGTCACTGAGTTCAAGGTACGATAATCAACACATAGCCTGGACGTACCATCCTTCTTTTTCATAAGAAGCATCGGGGCTCCCCAAGGCGATCCACTTGCACGAATGAATCCCTTGGTCCTGAGTTCTTCAATCATCTTGTACAAAATCTCCAACTCTGAAGGCACCATTCTGTAGACTCGCTCTGATACTGGTGCTGTCCCGGGAATCAAGTCGATGGTGAACTCGATCTCCCACTCTGGTGGCTTCCCTGGAAGTTCCTCTGGAAAGACATCTGGAAACTCTTCAACTATCCGGGGCAACTGCACTGCTGCTACTGTCATCCGCAATACTGGAGGAGATGGCTCTACTGTGCCTCTGGAAAATAAAAACTCTGGCTCTCCGGGAATACTAAAGACAACTCTGCCAACATGGCAGTCTATCCTAGCATAATGGTTCCTCAACCAATCCATGCCTAGGACTACATCATAGTCTGCCATAGGGAACTCTATGAGCCTAGCGGGGAACTCTCTACCGCTAACTACGATCCGACACGAGGAAAACACTTGATCTACTCCCACAAGACCATTACCAGTAAGTATATTGAGTCTCACTAATAATGACTCGGGCTCCAATCCTATCCGTGTCGCGAATCATGCAGACATGAATGAATGCGATGCACCAGAATCAAATAATATAGATGTTGGAAAAGTGTTGACGAGAATAGTACCTGCCACTACCTCATCTGGTGCAACTTCTTCTTCCATGGTCATCATCATAGCCTGACCTCTAGCTGCGGGTCCCCTCTGCTGGAAACCCCTCTGTCGGTTCTGTACGGGAGCCTGGGTGGACTGCTGCTGGTTCTGCTGCTGAAAGGCCTGGGCCTAGGGCAACAATGGCCTCGGGTACTGTTGCTGCTGCTGCTGCTGGACTGGAACTGGGGCTGGTCCTCTCACCGAAGAACTAGAAAGGTTGGATGATGATGGACCTCCCCTATTCGGGCAGGTCCCTATCTGGTGGTCTGCTCCTCCACAAGCCAGGCACAATTCCTGTGCCCTACGACACTCTGCCACTACATGGCCCGGCTTCCCGCAATGAGAACATCCCACCACGGAAGACTGCTTCTGCTTCTGCTGCTGCGGATACGTTGGGGTTGAATGCTGAACCGACGTCACTGAGGCCGTCTGCCTCGGAGTTCCAATGGTCAATCCCCTAGCTGCCGGGGCTGGAGCTGATGATTGGTGCATCTGGCTGTGGGACCGCTTCCTGCCTCCGATCCTGTCCACAATTCTACGGAAGGTATACTCATGCCTCCTTGCTGCCTTCAACACTGCATCGAACGTCTGGTGCTCGAACTGCTCCACAGCCAATAATATCTCTAAGTACAGCCCTTGCTGGAACCGCTGAGCCCTATCGAACTCGGTCGCCACCAAAGTGGGGCGAACCTACTCAGCCTGGAAAACTCGATCGCATAGCCATCAACCATCCTGCCTCCTTGCTTCAAGTTGGTGAATCTGGTCTGCAGGTCGTACCGTGCTACCGCATCGAAGTACTTTGTCTGGAACCTCTCTCTGAACGTCGCCCAAGTGACTGGTGCTGCTAATCCCATGGCCTGAGCTGCCCACCAATCGCGAGCCAAGTCTAACAACTGTAGGCGTACCACCGCCACCTTCTCATTTTCAGGTGTCCTAGCTGCTTCTAGAACCACCTCGGTATCCTGATGCCAAGCGTCCGCGGCAATCGCATCTTCACTGCCGTCAAAGAAGGGAGGGTTCAAGCGCTTGAAACTGTTGGCCGCCTGATTTCCTTGGGGACCTCCTCGGTTTAGTGCATCATGAACTTCCTGGTGCAAGGCCTCGCCTCGACGATCATGGGATGCAAGCAGTTCTCTGATAAGCCCTACCAAAGGTCCCTCATCCTGTCTAGCTGGCTGAACGGGCAGAGCTGCCTGAACTGGAGGTTCTGAGCCTCCGAAAAGCATAACTCGGGAGGCTACTCCAGAGTGCTGAGCTTGATCTTCCTGGCGCTGGGGTGCTTGTCGAGCTTCCTCTGGCTGGTTGGCAGGTCCGGAAGTAATGCCGCTGAAGAAGACGACATAGGGAACAATAAGGAAAGGACCAGGACAGATTAATGATACAAGCAATATGATCGGGTCAAGGTTTTCAGGGATTTGAAGATACGAGAAGAGATCAAGGACGAATATTGATTGAGACATCTATTCGATAAACCCTTACATTTCTTGATTGCCAAGACCTGCATGGGCCACCACTTAAACCATGTCACGCCCCAGAACCAGAATACTGGAGAGCGGGGGCAGACATAGCCAGCTACGTATATTGAAATAGAATACATCTCAACTATACGGCCACGGCTGTCTAGATATGAGGGTTTACTACAAGCCAGCAGTCTCTTAAGGTCAAGCCTATTGTCTCAATCTCAAGCAATTAACAGAGTTACAAGATGTTAGAGCATCAAATATATATATATAAGGCGTCCCAAATATTATATATTGGATGATCATGAAGCTAGTCGTACAAAATGATAGGACTAGCAAGAGTTCAGTCATACATAATCAACCCTAGGATTTGTTAATCATGTTTACAGCCCGTAGGCAGACAGTAAGTAAATGTGCATCGAGCTAACAGGTGCTCGTCGGCTAAACGCCTCAAAAGAATGAATTTACATATAAGTAGGTGAAACAAAAGGAAAACCCACTCTTGGCCCGGGTTCCGTCTAGTTGTCACCATTGGGCTGGAAGCTTGGTAGATCCTCGGGAGCTGCTCCGAAATCTGGCCACACAAAACTAGCTGGGTCAAACCCCAGAAAGAGCAAGTGCCACAAAGGAGGCCACAAATAAGAACAAAAGCCAGCATATCAGAACCTAAGGAATAAAAGGAAAGTACAAGTAGTAAGGTACACAGGGCGATAAACGACTAGGGACGTGGAACCATTCCGGGAGCCAGGATACAATCCTTAAACCAAACAAGGACCGGGATTGTACCCCTTCGCCTGAATAGCTCACTGTCTCAACCCATTTATCGTTAGAAATAAGTAAAGCAATCAAGATCAAGAGTTCCAGGTGCAGGGGCTAGACAAGACTTAGACAGAGCTGGACACCATTCATTCACAATCGGCCAGGCAAGTACTACGGCTTACTACTTTAACTAACTAGGGTTATCACAAGCCTAATTACTAACAAGATACAAGTGAGAATTTCCAGTCCCAAGCCCTGCAGACTATCCAGTTATCCTTCCGTGGGTTGAGAGTTATAGGTGGGTACATTGCCCGGGAGACAAATGTACCCTTAGGTGACTTAGAGGGTGCAACACATGACAGTGTGCTGGAAATGTGCTCTACTCGTCGGCAAGCTATAAGTCCATTAAAGCGCCCAGATAACGAGATTGCCTGTGACTGGGAATTCTCCATGTTCTAGTTTGATCTAATCATTAGCCTAATCCAATTTAGCGCGAGTTCCTGGCCGTGGTACCCAGGAAGTCACGTCCTAGACATGATGCAAGACAAGACAAGTGGATTGTACAAGCAAGCAAGCAGGAGCACCCACGATGTCAAGTTGATTATACGAGTCAAGTTACAAGTTACAAGTCAAGTCAAGTCAGGAGTGCGCCGCTACGGGCCACTATCAAGTTATCAAGATAATTCATGTCAGGGTGCTTGTTAGGAGTGCGCCACGACGGGCCACTATCAAGTCAGGTTGGTCATGTCAGGAGTGCACCACTACGGGTCACTGTCGTGTTATGCTAGTTCCTTGTCATGCCATGCCATGTACAATAGTCATTCCAAACATATTAAGTAAAATCAAGTTCATGACAAAAGGCGTAAGGATATAAAATGGACGTAAAATATCTAATAAAATACCAATATATATAGGACTATAGAAGAGCCAAGCTTAAAGAAAATAAAACCAAATCTCCAAGAGCCAATGGTTTGCGCAAGGGGTCAGGGGGTTGGATTACGCAGGAGTCAAGTGCGCCAGGAGGCCAACTGCGCAGGGTGAGCTGCGCAGGGTACCAACTGCGCAGGAGTGAGCTGCGCAGGGTACCAACTACGCAGGAGTGGATGGCGCAGCAGATGGATTGCGCACAGGAGGATCGCGCAGGGGTGGATTGCGTAATGGTCGATTGCGCAGGGGTTACTTTGCGCATGGCTGGCTTGCGCATGGCTAGCTTGCGCCAGCGCAATCTAGCGCAGCGCAAAGCACTGGCCAAGTGATTGCGCAATCGGCCATGCGCTAAAGAGCATAGGCCGGGGTGCGCAATCGGCCATGCGCTAAAAAGCGCAAGGCAGAGGGCTGTTCTTCCTGGCCGAGAGCAAGTCCAAGAACACCAAGAACTTCAATTCTTCATAACTTAGCCAAATTAAAACCAAATCTAGATTTTCAAAGTTCTAACTTGAGTAAAATCGAATTCTCTTCCATATGGAAGCATCAAAACATACAAAAATTAAAGTTAAATAGATCAAAACCATGTAAATCCGAAAATAGTAAAAACCTAGATCTAGAACAAAAGAAACTCCAAATCACAAAATGTCAAGTTCTAAAGTTGTTCTCCATGGCCTAATCTAGC
Organism: Iris pallida; assembly: GCA_029216955.1. NCBI lineage: Eukaryota > Viridiplantae > Streptophyta > Magnoliopsida > Asparagales > Iridaceae > Iris > Iris pallida. The sequence continues at coordinate 2,538,815 of JANAVB010038019.1, forward strand.
TAATGGATAAATAAAAAGTGGTACTTATTTGATGGCAAGGTGCACTTGCCTAATGGGTTGGGGAGTTGTGGAAGAAGGAAGAAGAAAATTAATGGAGAGTAAAGAGGAGAGAGAAAGTTTGGTAGAGATATAATGAGGGTGGTTGTGTTGTGTTGAGGGTAGAGTGTAGGTTAAAGTGTACCAATACATGTTAACCCAAACCTAATCAAACCAAACCAATTAAAACTGAGCCGAACCAAAACCCGAAATACGAGAAAAACCTACAATTCCGCAAGTCGAGAAAATTAAAATACATGCCAAAACCCAGATACGAGTATAAATACAAAAATACAGGAAATGGGGGTGACATATGTATTTTAAATTCTGTCATTTAATTATGTCATTTAAATTACGTCATTATAAATACAGTGCCTATACTGTAATATGTAAATAAATACAGTGCCTATACTGTAATACGTATTTATAAATACAGTGCCTATACTGTAATATGTACGCTTTCAATTTCTGCAATTTAAATTCCTTTAAATTATATGTATTTAAATTACGCATTTATTTATGAATTTATGTACTTTGTACAAACGACCAGTCTAAGTCCAAGCCTAGCATGGGTTGATCGGACTTGGGTGAGCCTACACATATTCGAGGTCTAATCGAGTCATGTTGGACTTGATTCACGGCTTCGGGTCCCGTATCTGGACTTCGGTTCAATTTCAAATACGCGGACAAATACATTAAATAATTATTTATTTAATTTCAGAATCTGTAATTTATGAACTTTGAATTTTCAGACAACTTTTTAATGCTGAATAAATTCTAGAAAAATTACTATAAAATACTATGTTAATTAATCTAATTTAATATAATTTTTCCATGATTTAATTTACTGTTTTGAAACTGTTTAAAACTAGTAAACCAGAACTCATTTTCAATGCACACTTGTATTCTGATTTTTAATAAATACTTACACTGGATCATAAATTCCAGAAAATTTATATTAAATTACTATAATTAACAAGGATCAATTTGGTATATTATTTCATATAAAATAGTACTGTATAACTATCTTAATAATTATTGGAACATAATATACAGTCTGATTAATTAATTAAATAATATTGACTTGTGTGTTTTTGTGTGTTTTTGGAATATTTTAGTATCGGGACCTTACCCTACCTTAGTGTAGAGACCTACTTGTTAGTCTAGATGTTGTAACATCTCACTTTGGACTACTAGAGCTTCACATAGCTAGTGTCCTATTAGGAGCCGTGTCACAACACTAGTGTAATCTTAATCATAACTTAGAGGCTGAGTTGTATATCATTTTCACAGGACACTGGACATCTGTACCTTCATATTCTTATTCTTGCTTTGCTTGAGACAAGTACCCCTACAAACTTATTTACTGCATATGATAATAAACTGTAAATGAATCATGTTAGAACACTCCTTTCTGAATAAACTGCAAAGTCATATAATTACATGTTTTATATAGATTCTCAGTATCTTCACATGCTTATAAGAGCTTTTACATATCTCACATGATGGTTACTGGGACATGGGGAAACTGATAGTTGAGTACGTGATCATGCCCCCTTCTTCCGTACGTATGTACCGAGCAAGGTTGACATTTTATATGTATACCTTGTCGTAGGCGTACCAGCTGTATCTGTACGTATGTACATCTATCGCTTGCTTACTTGTACGAAAGTATATTTTATATACTTGTGCCACAGCACATTTTACACCTATTAACGATCACGTACCTGCTCCAGTTTTAAACTATATATATGCATGTGTCGCCATGACAAATGCATCCTTGCCATGATAGTTGTGATTTTACATGATAGATTGTGCCATGTCGGGATTACAGTCATTTCATCTCTTACCATGTCATGATCAGTATTATATGTTTGTAGTACAAGTACTTGCTCCCATCCTGACAGGATAACGTTGTAGGTGTACTTTCCGAGGAGGAAATGCTATGTGACACCTACTATGGTGCAGCTTTGGAGGACCTGGCCTTAGCTCCAGAAGAGGCCCCAGCGGGGAACCTTGCTTAGATATCTTTCATGTATTTTGAGACTTAGACTTTGGTTTGAACTTATATTTGGATACTGGACTTTGTCTCCAATATCATACATTTGAAGTGTAATAACTTTTAACACTTGTTTACTTTCGTTAATAGAAGCTGTGTTGTGATAAAATCTTATTTGGCTTAAATGTTAGCATACTTCGTATCATTCATGTATAAACTCTTAGAACAGCTTACTACGCTTTTACCAAGCGTAGGGTGGACATGGCTCGGCCCGGCCCAATAATTTAGATAACGGGTCGTGACATGTTTTTAGTGGTGGCCCATGCAGGTCGAGACTAAAGTTGTTTGGTTACGTTATTGTACCAAGCATACCTGCAATTAGGAACTTAAGATAACTAAATAACACCAGGAATAATATTTAGAACACCTAGAGGATTACTAGGATTGCAACATAGGAAAAACTCATCACAGCATAGGATCGTTAAATATAATTAATCTCTTATTTGTAATTAAGTGGGTCAATTTAGACCAAGATAGTACCCTTGGGATGACCCTTGAGGATCTCTGTCACGACCCGCTCCCAATTTTGGGATACGAGTATGTCATGCCCCGCTCCCGTAGGAGCGATCGTCCTCGCTAAGGCGTGATGCCGCACGAGCCTAGATTGCGCTCGTGCAAGGCGGGTTCCATAACGGCCGATTACAGCGGCTGCGACGGGGTCGTCACACAGAAGTCCCAAGCAGAGACATTGAACACGTAGCAGAAATTTAGAACAAACACAAGTTATTCAAAGAAGCTCTTTTATTGATATTAAAACAACGGTTACATTGGGGGCACAAGGCCAAGATTACAATCACTCAAATACACTCGTCTCACATTACAAATCGCTCAGCTCTCTCTCATCTCTCGATACATATTTGTCGATCCAACGGAAGCTTCGGAAGGTGATGTCCATACATTATGTTCCGTATAAGTTTTCCAATCCATGCGGCCGCACGCTTCGAATCGCCAAGGAACTCCGTGCCTCGACGCATCAAAGCGAGCTCCGCGCCACGAGCTTCTACCTGTGCCTGCACATAGAAACTGTGTGGGTGTCAGTACTCAACTGTACTGGTGGAGTGAGCTCTTCGTCCACCCATACAAAACCAACACGTTTATTTTACTTTGTGTAATACAGGCCCCTTTACGATTGTCTTTCTATTCTTGCCTTAGGATCGATTTTAGGACCGACGCTTGGCCTATTTAGTGTCTTTAGACCATCTCCGTGCCTTGCACTAATAACGTACCCATACTTTGCCTCTAGACCTTTCTCGTGCTTGCATTGTCAACGTACCGACTCATACTTGTCTTTCGTACCATACTCTTGGACGTAATGACTAGGTCGTGTCAAATACTTACCGTGCCTCAAACATCGAGGTCGTGCTTCGCAGCGTAACCTGACTTATCCAAACTCGCCTTACGGCCCTTCACGACTTAACGCGCAACGACTAACCAAACTCGTGGAACCGGTGTTGAGAACTCAAGTACGACGCCATATCTCGTGCCGAAGCACGTATCTTTACGTATAGCCGAATCGTAGGCTTTATAATACTTTGGGTGCAACCGAGCACACATTTCATGATTCAACGCATACCGTGCTTACACTTCCTTTGTTATGACCGACACCGTACATGCGGATTCGCCGCTTAGCACGCCAATTATCTATATGAAAGGCCACTGGCCTGACAAGCTATCGCGGACATAGCTCGGGTAGGCGTCGGGTCCTTCAGCGCAGGTAGCGAGCCCCGTTGAAAGCCCCCGACTACCCACGCAATAAAAGCATGTGCTGCTATAACGTCTACCTCCTAGGACGACTGGGCCCGGTGCCCGGACGTATAACCAGTCTAGGCAGAAATCCTTATCGACAAGGTGTCCAATGACCACGCACCTACGAGACGTCTAGACTCACATAAATGTATGGCCTAATTTATTGGTACGACTGGAACTATACTTCGCAACTCGTGCTCTGAACCACCCTTTGCATTACGTGCATCGGGGCCGCGAGACTCCCAACCGAGGGACCGCCTCGAACTTTTTAACGTGGATAGGAACGCGAGACTCCCAACCGAGGGACCGCCTCGAAACACCTTAACGTGGATAGGAACGCGAGGCTCCCAGCCGAAGGACCGTCTCGAAACACCTTAACGTGGATAGGAACGCGAGGCTCCCAACCGAGGGACCGCCTTGAACTACTTTGAACTCGAGGGAACGACTACTACGTAGCCTTCCAACTTAACTTGAACGAAATGTGTTCCTTAAGTGCCATGGGCCGTGGCTAACTTTACATCGTGCCAACCGTGGCTCGTGCCTTTAACTGACTTCTGTCCTATGCGACGCTATCACCCAAGTCATACGTTATATGACGGCCCGTGAGATCGTGGGACTATTTGACATGACAACCGCAGAACGAGCGGGACGGCACTTGGAATGACTTTAGGTCGACCGGCATAACTTTGCCTAACTTACTCAAGCCTACAACTTAACCCGAGGGACGAGCCAAGGCTATGCCAAGCCTTGTGCAGTGGAAACATGCATGCTTTATCGAGCATTTTCGCGGGCGACGCCTATGACTTAGGCAAGTTCATAGTTTGTGTCGAATACCAACTTTCCTTCTCCCGAGCCACGGGACGAAGGACCGAGTGTCATTTAAAAGCACGCTGAGCCGACTTCTATTAAGACCGTGGGACCATTTTCCATGTTCTAAGACATTCCGACGGGTCGGGATTATTCCCTTAGCTATGTGCGTTCGTAGCTTTTATATTAGCCTACTTGTGCAAGTTGAAAACACACGAATTATTAAGTGAAGGCTGAGATGAGGCAAGTTCACCGAAACTACCCCACCTGAGCGATGTCTTCGAGTCGTCGTTGTAAGGCCAAGTCCGAACGCAGTCGGCGTTTCGATTCCTCCGATTGACTTCGCGGGACGGGGCACTACAACATGCACCACTCAGAACAAGTCTCGTCCTCGAGACTTTCCTGAAGGCAAACCATCCTACCATTTCTATGGCCAAGACTCATTCGTACACACTCCACCTACGCGTTTCTTCGATTCTGAGCCACGCTCGTGCTTATCGCTAACTTAGTCGTAAGGCACACCAATCGATCAACCAACACTCGAACTCGTTTCAAACCAATGGTCGTATTACCATCAACATTTCTTCGAAACTCACGATTTCAAAATCCTCGACACTTTCTCGTTCCTCAAGTCTTACTTGATTCAACGTATCACTTAGTTGGATAGTGCACATATTCCAGGCATCCCCAAAATATATGTATTTCAGCCAAGCCTCGTGATAGAGAATCCGCCATCACCACTCGAGTCGGATCGTGCGCATATTCGGGCGTCCCTGATATACATACATGTCAACCGAGCCTCATGAGTGGTGTCTCCGCTATTTCCTATCGTTCCGCACACGGACGTCTTCCGAACCGCTAGGCTATGTCTTTCGTCAGCACTGGAATTATAGTTCCCAAACAACGATATCAACACTGACCCCATCCTAAGGTCAAACCAAATCGATGGTACGGGGTTTTCTACCCAAGCTCACATCACTCTGATTTCTAAACACCGAACATAGATTCCCTAACACATTCCAAAATTCATCGCACGGGGTACGAGTCGTTCGGTAAAGCCATCCTACGATAACTTACGTTTTGACCAATTTTATGTCATATCAACATCGTTTGTTCATCAAGCCGTTTCGCATAGTTTATCTCTTCGAACACGTTTTGACATTAATTCGCCTATCATTCATTCTCACATCAAGCACGCTATGACACAATTCATCTCTAAACCGTAATTCACATTTCACGTTTCCGAAATCATCTATTCCAATTCACGTAATCGATCACAAGGTCGTCTGACTTAACAGTATGCCACGCTCCGATCTCACGCGAGTCCGATTATCCACGGTGGGCATAAATCACCATGCACGCTCCCGTGAGATAATCATTCTCATCGGGACGTAACTCTTGTTTGTGTCTAGACTAGTTCATTCTCGATGCGCGGATTGGACCTACTCAATCATCAAGTTTCATTCAATCACCAATTACAAGTCCTAACATATCCCTGAATTCACCTTCGCATCAAGCTAACAAGACGAAACAATCAAAGTTGCTGTGTCCTGATTTTCTGAGTTTGATCATTCCCGCGACATGAATCACCATGTCAGCGCTCACGCGGAACGATCGCCCCAAATTCGACGCAACGCATGTGCGAGGCTAGAGTTGCGCTCGCGCAAGACAAGACCGTCGACGTTGTGGTTATCAACGCAACCATCAAAACACGATTTCTTTCACCCAACATTCGTCTCAAATCAAAATTTTAAGTATTGCATCTATCGGAACGATAACACTTGTACGATCATCACTCACCGTGTCAGAGTACCCCCGAGTTATCGCATATCGATCTTTGATACGCCTCAATACCATCGACGATATGCGTAACCTGACGATCTTCTTTTGCAACGAATTTTGAGTCGTGCGAATGATGCTATCGTCCGACTGGATAATCTCCTCGAATCGTTCACAATATCAATTTCTTTAACCCAAATTCACGTATCGTTTATCCGTCTATCTTTAGTCATCGACCAACGTATTTCCTCAATTTGCATCATTTCTTGCTAACTCAAACAATCGAGCACATCGATTTCAATCCTCAGAGTCGTTTGCGTAACTTCAAAGTCAAACCTTTCGTGCACGCTATCTTCCCGTCGTGCTAACTTTTCGTATACCATCCGTATCAATTTCTTCAATCAAGTCATCCATTTATTTTATCGTTTAGAATTTCCATTCAACCATTTCGTAACTCGCACTATCGTTTACAAATCGTTCGAACGGTATCTCGTTTGCGACTTTCGAATCATGACCAACTAAGCGCTACTCGTTCTAAGGCTTTGCGATATCATCGCTTGTGGACACACTCGTACTATCCGTAATTTCTCTGGTTCCACTCGAACAATTTCTTAACGTCCATACACCCCTCAGGGTCAAGTCATTCTACAAATCCTCAAAACTATCATTCGAATCAAAATCGACTTCTTTGAATCCCGTTCGAACTATTCCTCTTTAATTTCAAGCACGCTCATCTATATCGCTAGACGTTATCGTCGCTCGATAGTACTCCTATCGATGACTCGTTAGGCACGCACGTGACTTGCTAACTTTAGCACACGTTTTCTATCGACTCAAGGTCGGCACCGTTTGGCCCAAAGGCCATCGCCTATCGATGCGTTCGATTGAACACTTGTGTGAGCTTTTGAAAATATTAGACTTATTGTATGGACATGCCAAGGGACATTTGAGAGAGAGCGCACCAACGATATCGACTTGCAGAAGCAACATTCAGAGTTCGCGGAACAACGAAGTTAAAGAATTCAATCGATAGTCCAAGGACGTAAAGCCGTGCTCTGATACCATTATGTCACGCCCCGCTTTCGTAGGAGTGATCGTTCTCGCTAAGGCGTGATGCCGCACGAGCCTAAATTGCGCTCGTGCAAGGCGGGTTCCATAACGGTCAATTACAGCGGCTGCGACGGGGTCGTCGCACAGAAGTCCCAAGCAGAGACATTGAACACGCAGCGGAAATTTAGAACAAACACAAGTTATTCAAAGAAGCTCTTTTATTGATATTGAAACAATGGTTACATTGGGGGCACAAGGCCAAGATTACAATCACTCAAATACACTCGTCTCACATTACAAATCGTTCAGCTCTCTCTCATCTCTCGATACATATTTGTTGATCCAGCGGAAGCTTCGGAAGGCGATGTCCATACATTATGTCCTGTATAAGTCTTCGAATCCATACGGCCGCACGCTTCGAATCGCCAAGGAACTCCGTGCCTCGACGCATCCAAGCGAGCTCCGCGCCACGAGCTTCTACATGTGCCTGCATATAGAAACTGTGTGGGTGTCAGTACTCAACTGTACTGGTGGAGTGAGCTCCTCGCCCACCCATACAAAACTGACACGTTTATTTTACTTTGTGCAATACAAGCCCCTTTACGATTGTCTTTCTATTCTTGCCTTAGGATCGATTTTAGGACCGACGCTCGAACTATTTAGTGTCTTTAGACCATCTCCGTGCCTTGCACTAATAACGTACCCATACTTTGCCTCTAGACCTTTCTCATGCTTGCATTGTCAACGTACCGACTCATACTTGTCTTTCGTACCATACTCTTGGACGTAACGACTAGGTCGTGTCAAATACTTGCCGTGCCTCAAACATCGAGGTCGTGCTTCGCAGCGTAATCTGACTTATCCAAACTTGCCTTACGGCCCTTCACGACTTAACGCGCAACGACTAACCAAACTCGTAGAACCGGTGTTGAGAACTCAAGTATGACGCCATATCTCGTGTCGAAGCACGTGTCTTTACGTATAGCCGAATCGTAGGCTTTATAATACTTTGGGTGCAACCGAGCACACATTTCATGATTCAACGCATATCGTGCTTACACTTCCTTTGTTATGACCGACACCGTGCATGCGGATTCGCCGCTTAGCACGCCAATTATCTATATGAAAGGCCACTGGCCTGACAAGCCATCGCGGACATAGCTCGGGTAGGCGGCGGGTCCTTCAGCGCAGGTAGCGAGCCCCGTTGAAAGCCCCCGACTACCCACGCAATAAAAGCATGCGCTGCTATAATGTCTACCTCCTAGGACGACTGGGCCCGGTGCCCCGGCGTATAACCAGTCTAGGCAGAAATCCTTGTCGACAAGGTGTCCAATGACCACGCACCTACGAGACATCTAGACTCACGTAAATGCATGGCCTAATTTTTTAGTACGACTGGAACTATACTTAGCAACTCGTGCTCTGAACTACCCTTTGTATTACGTGCATCGGGGCCGCGAGACTCCCAACCGAGGGACCGCCTCGAACTTCTTAACGTGGATAGGAACGCGAGACTCCCAACCGAGGGACCGCCTCGAAACACCTTAACGTGGATAGGAACGCGAGGCTCCCAGCTGAGGGACCGCCTTGAAACACCTTAACGTGGATAGGAACGCGAGGCTCCCAACCGAGGGACCGCCTCGAACTTTTTTGAACTGGAGGGAACGACTACTACGTAGCCTTCCAACTTAACTTGAACGAAACGTGTTCCTTAAGTGCCATGGGCCGTGGCTAACTTTACATCGTGCCAACCGTGGCTCGTGCCTTTAACTGACTTCTGTCCTACGCAACGCTATCACCCAAGTCATACGTTATATGACGGCCCGTGAGATCGTGGGACTATTTGACTTGACAACCGCAGAATGAGCAGGACGGCACTTGGAATGACTTTAGGTCGACCGGCATAACTTTGCCTAACTTACTCAAGCCTACAACTTAACCCGAGGGACGAGCCAAGGCTATGCCAAGCCTTGCGCAGTGGAAACGTGCATGCTTTATCGAACATTTTCGCGGGCGACGCCTATGACTTAGGTAAGTTCATAGTTTGTGTCGAATACCAACTTTCCTTCTCCCAAGCCACGGGACGAAGGACCGAGTGTCATTTAAAAGTACGCTGAGCCGACTTCTATTGAGACCTTGGGACCATTTTCCATGTTCTAAGACATTCCGACGGGTCGGGATTATTCCCTTAGCTATGTGCGTTCGTAGCTTTTATATTAGCCTACTTGTGCAAGTTGAAAACACACGAATTATTAAGTGAAGGCTGAGATGAGGCAAGTTCACCGAAAATACCCCATGTAGTGCCCCAAAATTTGTGATACGTATTTTATACGTTTTTATATTTCTGACCCATATTTCATTTTTTTCTTTGATCAGTTATTGTGGTTTATTTCATATTTAGCATTGTGGTTTAATTGTCATTTATCGTTCATGGATTAATTCTGATTAGTGGAGCTTAGTTTTATTTGGATAGGAGGAGGATTGGGTTGGCTCGGTTTGGCCTGGCTTGGTTTGGGTTGGCTCGGTTTGGCCTGGCTTGGTTTGGGTTGGCTTGGTTCGGTTTGGGATTTCTCTTGGTTCATCATGAACCAAGGGGTGAACCCCCTACCTACCACCACCACTCATATTTATTACCTATTCTTCTTCTATCTCTTCATTAATCTCTTCTTCCTTCTCCATTAAACCCACCACCAACCAAGAACACCCCTTAGGCAAGTGCATCTTGTTTCATGGAGGAACCCAAATTTTATTATTCCATTCTCTTCTTTGTAACATTTTAACTTACTTTAGTACTTGACATTTTCTCTTTTCGTGGCTAGATTCTTGTAGATCTAAGTTTAAATTATTTTCGAAAATCTTGGGTTTTGATCTACTAAACCTTGTTATTTTCGAGTTTTGATGGTTCCATGTTGTTGAGAATTTTATTCTACCCAATTTTGAACTTTGAAAAGTTGGATTTGGACTTATTTTGACCAAGTTATGGACTTTTGAAGCTTTGGGTTCAAACCATGGAGTTCTTGCTGATTTGGAGAAGACAGTGAGCAGTGCACGAGCTTTTTTTAGCTTGCGTCACTGAGCTGCGTGCGCTCTTTAGCACAGCGTAGTCTGACTCATACGCTGCCTTTTGAAGGCGTATGTCTTGCATACGCTACCTTGATGAGGAGTCGTATGGATCTCATACGCTGCCTTGACAAGGAGTCGTATGGACCTCATATGCTGCCTTTTGGAGGCGTATGTCTTGCATACGCTGCCTTAATGAGGAGTCGTATGGATCTCATACGCTGCCTTGACAAGGAGTCGTATGGACCTCATACGCTGCCTTGAAGAGGAGTCGTATGGAGTACATACGCTGCCTTTTGGAAGCGTATGTCTTGCATACGCTTGACCTGAGCGTAGCCTGACTTGAGCGCAGTCTGACTCAGGCGCAACCTGATGTTTAGGCGCAACTGGACCTGGCCCTACTTACCCTGGATCTTCTATAGCCCTGTATATTGATATTTTATTAGATATTTAACGTCCATTTTATATCCTTACGCCTTTTGTCCTGAACTTGATAATCCCGAATTTATTTGATATGTTTGGAATTGATAATTGAGCATGACGTGATAGTGACCCATAGTGGTGCACTCCTGACATAATCACTTGACATGACTTGATAGTGGCCCGTCGTGACGTACTCCTGAAAGTACACTTGGCATGATAACCTGACATGACATGACCTGTATAATTAATCTGGACACCGTAGATGATTGTGCTTGTATAAATTACGAGTCCTGTGTGTCTTGCATCATGTCTAGGGCATGATCCCTGAGTACCACGGTCAGGGATTCATACTGAATCTGGCTAGGTTAATGACTAGATTGATCAAATAGTTCATGGAGAATTTCCCAGTTACCTGTTGCCCCTTTAGTCCCGGCCTTATATATATATACATGGGATTTGTTGCTATCCGTCGAGATGAGCGCACTTCCAGCCCGCCGTCGAGTGTGGTACCTTAGGACACATGTATCTTACTACAGTGTGTCTGCTATATCCAGCTATCTTTTCTTTTTCTTGCTGGGATCATTCAGGTAGTAACAAACAGGTAACCGGACTTGGAATTCTCATTGCATTTGCTAGTAACTAGGCCTGTGATAACCCTAGTTAGTTAAAGTATCAAGCCGTACTTATTGCTTGGCCGTGCTTGTTGGATGGGGTTCAATCTGTCTAGTCTTGTCTTGATCCTGTACAAGATTGTACATGTCTCGATTTCTTATATTTACCTTGCCGATAAATGGTGGGAGAAGCCAAGTTCCGTTCAGACGAAGGGTTACCACCCCGGTCCTTGTTTGGTTTACAGGTTGTAACCTGGTTATCTGAATAGTCCCATGGTTATCTCATCGTATATCATCCTGTCATGCTTTTCCATATGTTCTGTCTTTTATTGATTTTGTACAAGATTGTATTTTATATTCACCTGTCATGCTTTTTCTTAAATTACTGTCTCTTATTAAGTAATTATATTCTTGTGCTAATTTGCTGGTTTTAGTTCTTAAGTGAAGCCTCCTTCGTGGCACTTGCTCTTTCTGGGGTCTGACCCAGCTGGTTTTGTATGGCCAGATACCGGAGCAGCAGCAAAGGATCTACCTGCCTTCCAGCCACATGGTGACCACTAGAGGGAATCCTGGCAACGAGTGGGTTATTTTTTTGGCTCTCCCACTCTATTGTACATTATTCTTTTGAGGCGTTTAGCCGCCGAGCAAGTGTTAGCTCGTATATATTTTACTTACTGTCTGCCTACGGGCTGTAACATGATTGGCAACTCGAGGTTGATCATGTATAACTTAACTCTTGCTAGTCCTTACATTTTGTATGACTAGCTTTATGATCATCTGGATATGTAATGTTTGGGACGCCTTACAATTGTATATTTGGTGGTCTGATATCTTGTAACTATTACTAGTTGGTTGAGATTGAGACAATAGGCTATTTTATAACCTTAAGAGACTGATGGATTGTAGTGAAACCCTCACATATCTAGACAGCCGTGACCGTATGGTGAGATGGATTCCATTTCATTATACGTAGCTGGCTATGTCTGCCCCCGTTCTCCAGTATTCTGGTTCTGGGGCGTGACACCCCACCTGAGCGATGTCTTCGAGTCACCGTTGTAAGGCCAAGTCCGAACGCCGTCGGCGTTTCGATTCCTCCGATTGACTTCGCAGGACGGGACACTACAGAGTACGTGGCCAAGTCCAGCCTACGCCGCAGCATCGGCGGTAGTACGCTGTCTATGATAACAATGGTCCACAACAAGCACAACACGCATATATATCATCCACAACTAAGCCAGCAAAAATCACTAAAATATCCAATAGTCTCAATATTATAAATAAGAAAAATCCCCTACAACTCAGAAAGTCTCGGGAACAAACCCGGATAACAGAAAATAAAATAGACAACTAGCTCCATAACTATAACTACTAACTAATGCGAATCCATAAGAAAGAAAATATGCTAATTCGCATCAGTGCTGGAACCGGGTACGCCAGTGACGTCAGGGTCGCCAACATACTCACCGTAGACCTCGGGACAAATCTCTTCGTCTAAAGCTAAAAAATAGTTATCCAGTCAGGATTGGAGCAAGATCACCATAACACTACATTACACAATATAGTATACAAGCATGAAGGAAAGATAAAAGGAATTTAACTGAAGATAAGTATAGGCATGACATTGTATGATAAAAAGTACCTTTGAGACGTGATAACAATATGAAGGTAGACTTTGACATACCACTAAGACATGATGACAATAAGAAGGTAGACTTGACGAAAGAAGAACAATAGACAATAGAGCAACAATAATTAAGTCACGTGTACTGTGTGTTTTAGAATACCAACTTTCAGCATGTAGACGGCTTGGGATATCCGTCAGTCATACGTGTGGTGCATGACTGATATTATGCAATCAATGTATAGGGAGTCTGTATTCAATTCGTTGACCACATGCTTACTTGTTGTATTCCCCCGCCCGACTCACTCACAATACATGTCCACTTACGATAAACATTAGCAATACGATAAACTGTAATCAATAGAAAACAATAAGTAAGGCATGAACATGTATGTATATCCAACCGATTCTAACTCTCGTGCACAACAGTAATCATGAACAACGACAATCATGAACCATAATGGAGTAATAGTGAAAAGGCGACACGAAGATACATGCAGTATAAAATAAAGGAAATATAGGTCATAGTGATACTTGCCTGGTCCGATAGATGATAAAGTCACAAGTCAAGACGTCGTAGCCCGATCTACCCCGACACAAAAACAATCGCAAGTTAGATCAACGATTCCCACTCTAAAAATCCTAGAAAGTGGCTAATGTGTTAAATCAATTAATAATATTCTAATCCTGGAATAAATCATCTAAAATCCTATTTTAACCTATTTAATTCTAAAATAACAATCTACACACAAATATTTGGCCAAAGAAATTCACGGTTCCAAATTCGGGACTCGTAGCACTCAAACCGAGACATACTGTTGACTAACTAGTCAAACATTATGAATTCAAAGTTTGAGTGTGCAACATGATAGATTTCAGTGTCATGAGTGCACTGGAATCGACCGTGCCGCAAAATCATGATTTGGTCAAAAGTTATCGCCATTATGGCTAACCATGACCAAATCGATGAACCGTTGACCAAATCTGACTTCTACGAATAAAATAAAATAATAGATGAAACTCAAAATTTCTAGAAAACTTATATGTTGTAGATATCGGTGTCAGCTTTCCAAAACTACAAACGGATCACAAAATGGAGTTCGGGATCGCTCGAAATCTCGAAAACCGTGCGACGTGTTGATTTTTGGACAACCGACACTCAAATAATTATTCAGAAATTCGAGATCAAAATTACAGAAATTAGAATATATATTCAGAAACCTAACCTCAATACGCTTCTAAAAAAACGACGCGCAAAAAGGATGTCTAGATTAACGGCAATCGCTCCGCGAAGTCGAAGAACTCTCCCGAACTCTCCCACAAAAAGCTGCTGAATAAAATAGGGTTTCAGAAAACCTAAATAAACTAATATATATATATAGGGAATAGGAGTCGGTGGCTTGAGGCGGCTGGCTAAGGAGGATACGTGTCAGCCATCCAGCGGTCCCCGCCCAGATCCTGCGCCTGTGGATTGGGCCGGCTTGGCTGCGGCTCCGAGCATGGCTCGGCTTAGGAATCCGTGGGCGGCTCGGAGACCGAGCTCCACCCACCCTCTCTCACTGCCACGTGGGCCCGCCTTTCCCGCTTCAGCGGCTGACGGGTGGGCCCCCATGCGGCTGACTGTGTATTATATTTTAAGAAAATAGGTTTTTTTTAATTACAGAAAAATAAATAAAAATCAGGAAAAATCCTAAAAATTCTAAATAAATCCCAGAAAATTCCTAAAAATTCCTAGAAAATTCTAGAAAATTGTTTGAGGGTTCTAGAGCCCAAATAAATTATTTGACCTCAAAAATACTCTCGGGTGCCTTCACAAAAATTTCTAGAAGCTTAAGAAAATAATGAACCCATATATAAAAATTATCTACAAATCTCCTAAAAATCCAAGAAATTCTAAAATAATAAAATAATACCCTAGAGGCTGTCTGGGGACCCTGGAGACCATATATGTCCTAGTTTCACTATACTTAAGCTATAGGCTTAGGTACGCACCCTTGTGATCCCAAATCAATTCCTAATTATCAAAAATTAAATTCTAACTAAAATAAAATAATAGAAAACAAAATCTCCAAAATAGAAAATAAATTCTAGGAACCCAAATGCTACAATCTCACTCTAAATCTTACCTCAAAATCTGTTTTCGCTTATTTCCATTTACTCTTCCTTAATTCGTTGTTGAATTTGATTCCTAATATTCGTTATTGACTTTTGATTTTGCATCAAGATAAATTTTATGGATTGAGTTAAGGTGTATTCTGATAACATATTTGATGATGCCAGTGAGAACGGTAAATGTCTGCTTTAATTATGGAGTTTAGAATTTATCGCAGCCATATTAGCTGGTATGACAAAAACATAGAGTCTGATTTTGGATATACTTATCCTAGTCATGAAATTTAGATTTTCTTACAGCCATAACGGTTGGCGTGGTGAGAATTCTAGATAACATGATTATAGGGTGTATACTTTAGTTATGACTCTATCGTTTATTGCATCTATGCTTACTGGCGTGGCAAAATTTTGGCAACATGATTTCAGGAAGACGTGTATGGTTATCAGATCATATCTTAAATCAGTTTACTTCATTGTGACCAAATAATCAAGAACAAATTTCTATCATTATTTCTTTTGTCTTACCATTATTTCTTCGTCTTAATTAATCCTGTCATAATTACATCTCAATTATCTCGTATCTACTTCAGTTAGCTACACTTTGGAATCTTTCTAAATTCTCTTATCTCTTTACTTTGGTAAGGTTGAAGAAGTATCTTATGTAATGACCCGCTCTACCCTAGCGGAACGTCGATTCAAACGACAAGTGCAACGACTCAAACGAGCCGTCGACCCGAAGAGTTGGCATCGACCTGATGAAGAATCGATGCAAGGCTTACATTGGCCGTCAAGATGAATCTAGACTTAGACTTTCAAAGGCGCGCTCAGAGTATCGCTCGGCCGATGCGAACATCGCTAAGGTGGGTGGCTCCGATGAACCCGTCTTTGCTTAGCCTAGACTGTCATGTCCCGCTCCCGCAGGAGCGATCGTCCTCGCTAAGGCGTGATGCCGCACGGGCCTAGGTTGCGCCCGTGCAAGGCCAAGTCCAGAAACGGCCGATTTAAGCTAGGCTACAGAGTCGCACAGAGTGTCCCCATTTGCAGCGGAAAGTAAATGAACACAAGTAGAAGCGAATTCAAACTCCTTATTGATATTCAAGAAGTTTACAAGCGGCGCTAGGCCGAGTTTACAAGTCTCTCAAGCTCTCTCTCTCTCTGAAACATAAAAGGCGTGCCAAGTGGCTTTCAAGATAGAATGATTTATGGCGATGTTCCGATACATTATGTCCTGTATATGGTGCTCCAGCTCCTTGCAGCGCTCCAAGGCTCCAGAGATAGCTCCGCGCCTTAGCACGTTCGAGGAAAGCTCCGCACCCGCCGATGTTTCCTGCTTCCTGCAAGCAGACTGTGGGGTTATCAGTACATTGTTATGCACTGGTGGGGAGGCTGGCTCGCCCACAATGCTATCATTACCAAACACGTTATATTTACTTTTGTGCATCTCTATCATTCATTGTCTTTCTAATCTTGCCTTAGGATCAATTTCATGGCATATTTTATAGCCTATCTCGTGTTGCCCATTTCAAGTGTCGCATGGAAATACATACATGACTTACCCATACTTATCGTCCGGCCTTCTCTGTTCAATGTAAACCAGGTTAGTCAACAATTCATATACTTCAACATAACATAATTCACGTAAACATTCAGTATTCAAGGGTGTGTCCCTGCCGAAGGTTCTAGCGCGTCGTGGGTGTGTTCTCTAAGTCATTTGCACGAAGTACGCTTGGTCATTTGGTGTGTTACATTTCAAGCCTGTTCAGAAGGCGCTTTGTTTAGTTCACTTAGACTACTTTGATTTCAATACAAGGACTTGCACGTGGATTGCCACCAGCAAGGTCCACCTAATCTATATGCACCGGTCGCTGGCATGTCAACCATTTTGGACATTTTCCCCTGTAGCATTCTCATTTATCAAGCGTGATGGCTGGTACACCTTGATAGACTATTGAATAACCGGCCCTACGTTTGGTTATGTGCCCAAGCCCGCACATTCTGTCCGCCCGTAGGCCATGATTCTGCCTAGGCCGGCCACGAAATCGTCGTTCGTTGCCCTTGGAATCCCTTTTTCACTCGTACACGAGCCGTCCACGACCATTTCGTATTTTATTGTCATTTTAACTTAACGGCTGTCTTTGAGCCATAGGCTAACCCTTAGCCATAATACGTTATCTACCAGGTTGGCATCCGTGTAGCGCGGGTAGCGAGCCCCGCTGCCACGTGCCCGTCATACCTGTCGTTAACCATTTCTTTCTTTCTTATCTTTTCTTCATTCTTTCTTTTCTTTCTTTCACTTGTCCGTTCATTGATTCATTCACATATTCATTCATTCTTTTATTCATACATTATGCAACTCCCCGTGCGGGAGTCGCCTTGGCGACCCATCGGTCCCATAATCTTTCAATGTTGCTAAACTCTACTCGAAATGACTATGTCGAAAGTCTTCCTGTTTTATTGTTGTAAACCATTCATTGTTTCATGGTTGAATGCATAAGGGACTTGAACGTAAGCTTGTGCCATAGCACGAGCGTGGAGCGCGGTGCGAGAGTTCTCGTATTTTCTATGTTTCTTTCCATATTCTATACAAGCATACAAGATGGGATTAATCTCTTAGCTAGGTGCGTTGGGTCATTTATTAGCATGCGTATTGTTATCGCCTAGCAATTTCAGTGATAGTGTCCATATTATTATGTGTCTAGGCTAAGCACAGACGGGTTCATCGGAGCCATCCACCTTAGCGATGTTCGCATCGGCCGAGCGATACTCCAAGCGCGCCTTTGAAAGTCTAAGTCTGGATTCATCTTGACGGGTCAATGTAAGCCTTGCATCGATTCTTCTTCAGGTCGATGCCAACTCTTCGGGTCGACGGCTCGTTTGAGTCGTTACACTTGCCGTTTGAATCGGCGTTCCGCTAGGGCGGAGCGGGTCATTACATAATACACCACTCAAAACAAGTCTCGTCCTCGAGACTTCCTGAGTGCAGGTCATCCTTAACTCGTGTCGTCGTGTTTCTTAGATAATACTATTGAACGGCTCTATCGTTCGATGGCATCGAACCATACTCGATACCTTTCCAAGTTCCGTGTCGCATACATTTGGTCGATTTTTATTGGATAACTTTTCATTCATTTTAGAGTTGATGGCACTTATTCAATTCAAGTGTTTCTTCGACTTGGTTGCTTTTTTGACGTATCATGGGACTGAAACGGTCGCACGAGGTGCGTTATAATTCGTCAAATACGAGGGTTGTAGGCTGCGGCTAACTCACTTCTGTTTTATGCGTATCTCAACACCCACTTGCAGCTGCATTCGAGTTCATCATATCGCTAAGTTTGGATCGTACACATATCCAAGTCGTCCCCCGAATACGTACATTTCAACCAAGCTTAGCGACTAGCGAAGTCGGACAAGCTACCCGTGATAGTTTCGATTTGCCGATCGTTTTGCTAACTTCGATTTAAAATCGAACTCATGTGTGTATCACATATCGTTTATCTCGGTCCTCGAGATTATTCGATTCGCTTCTCAAGCACTTTTGTCAATAAAATCAATATGATTTCTTCTTAGCGGGGTCGACCAAGTCTAAGAAATTTCTGTTCGATTCAAGACCAAGTATTGTACTATCATCGAGTCCGTCTTCCGATCAATGATTCAATTTGTTATCCCAACTTTACTTGCGCATCATCGATTCCTATCATTTCCTTCGTTTGGGGCCATTCTTGCCGTCGTTCACGCACACTTCCAGTTCCCCGTCCTACTCTAAGTCTTGTTGCCCCAAGTCTATCGTCCGTCCAGATGATACTATAAATGCCATCGCACAGGTTCAATCACTCGGCATAGGGTCGTCCGTCTATCCGCTAGGTCAGCTCACAAGGTCATAGTTACACGTCAAGTCCATTGCTCATCGTGCAAGGTCGTTGCACGACGCTCGCCCCAAATCCTATGGTCAAACTATTTGTTCGCTTGTACGGGAGTTTCTATCCAAGCTCGCGTCACTCAGATTTCTAAACATCAAGCAGTGTTCCT
This sequence comes from Iris pallida, assembly GCA_029216955.1. Classification (NCBI taxonomy): domain Eukaryota; kingdom Viridiplantae; phylum Streptophyta; class Magnoliopsida; order Asparagales; family Iridaceae; genus Iris; species Iris pallida. The sequence continues at coordinate 2,558,145 of JANAVB010038019.1, forward strand.
CCTATTCGCGTCAACACACTCTTTGCTCCAAGTTCGAGCGCGTTTAGGAAAGTCATCCTATGATAGGTTGTCTTCAATCAAATCCTCGACATGTTAATATCGTATGTCCACACTAACAATTTTTATAGTCTATCTCTTCAGTATGTTTGATACAATCCACCTATCCAATTCACGTAGTCGATCACAAGGTCGTCTAGCCTTGCAATATGTTGCACCCCGATCTCACGCAAGTCTGATTATCCACGGTGGACATGAATCACCATGTCAACATTCCCGCAGAATAATCGTCCTCATCGGGACGTAACTCTTGCGTTGCATCTAGACTTACTCATTTTCGATACGCAGATTGGGCCTACTCAATCCTCAACTTTGCTTCGTCGTCCATCATAAGTCCGATCAATCCTTCGATTTGCCTTCGCTTCAAACCACAAGTCGAAGCAATCAAAATTGCCATGCCATGATATTTTGAGTTCGACCATTCCCGCTGGACATGAATCACCATGCCAACGCTCACGCGGAATGATTGTCCCAAATCCGACGTGATGCATGTGCGAGGCTAGAGTTGCGCTTGTGCAAGACAAGATCGTTGTCGTTGTGGTTATCACCGAACAATCAAGTTACTTTCCTCTCCATCCAACATTCATTTCTCTCCAATCCCCAACATAGCATCCTTCGAAACAATAACTTCTAACACGATCATCATCATCGAATTAGAGTACCCCCGAGTTATCGTACATCGATCTTTGATACGCCTCAAAACCATCGATGATGCACATAACCTGACGATCTTCCTTTTGCAACGAATTCCGAGTCATGCAACTTAATTCCTCAATTCACATTGTCTCGTGCTAACTCTTCATTGAGCAACATCTATTCCAAATCCTTAGTCATCCTCGTATCTTCAAACCAACGTTTTCCATGCACGCTATCTTTCGATCGTGCTATCTTCGATCTCGTCCATGGGTATTTCACCTCAACACAAGTTTCAATCCTTTCGACTAAATTCAAAATCGTATGCACGATCTCCTATGTTTCCTTGACCAAGACCTCCATTCGTTTCATGATTCGTACTACGCATTCTTAATTCGTCCGAACGATATCTCGTTTGAGACTATCGAAGTCAAAACCAACTAAGCGTTACTCGTTCAAAGGCTTTGTGCGATATCATCGCTTGCCGACATACTCGTTCTATTCGTAAATTCTTTAGTCTCGCTCGAATAATTTCTATAACGTCCATACACCACTCAGGGTTCGAGCCATTCGACTAGTCATCGACACTCGTTCTTTTCCTTCTTCGAAGCTATCACGTACACCACTCGGAGTCAAGTCATTCTACAAATCCTCAAAAGATCATTCGATTCCCAATCGATGTGTTCAATCGCGCGTTCGTCTATTCCTCAAAGTCTAAGAACCATCTCTCATGTTTACTTCAGCACCGGTCAAGTAGCGTCTCTATCAACATATGTTCTAAGTCTCCCTTATTCTCGTCCGAGCGATAGTCAATCTCGCTCGCAACTCGTTTGCACCATAAAGTCTAGGTGCGCGATACTCGGCACTACTTAGCCAAAAGGCTGCGTGCATAACCATCCCGTTCAAACTATACTTCGGTCTCGTATACTCGTTCGCTATTGTTAGCGTAAGGTTATTCAAGCACGTCTTGCGTTTGCTAAATCTTAGCATCGGTTCTTCCCAACTCAAGGGCGTCGTGGTTTGGCATAAAGGCCTTCGCCTATCGATCTCGTTCAACTGAGTACTTGTACGAGCTTTTGAAAATATTAGACTTATTGCATGGAACATCCCAAGGCACAACGAGAGAGAGCGTACACTTCTTTTGTTTCCAACCGAGCTTTCAAAACTGAGAAAATCGAAATGAAGTCCAAGGACGTAAAGCCGTGCTCTGATACCAATCTGTCACGCCCCGCTCCCGCAGGAGCGATCGTCCTCGCTAAGGCGTGATGCCGCACGGGCCTAGGTTGCGCCCATGCAAGGCCAAGTCCAGAAACGGTCGATTTAAGCTAGGCCACAGAGTCGCACAGAGTGTCCCCATTTGCAGCAGAAAGTAAATAAACACAAGTAGAAGCGAATTCAAACTCTTTATTAATATTCAAGAAGTTTACAAGCGGCGCTAGGCCGAGTTTACAAGTCTCTCAAGCTCTCTCTCTCTGAAATATAAATGGCGTGCCAAGTGGCTTACAAGATGGAATGATTTATGGCGATGTTCCGATACATTATGTCATGTATATGGTGCTCCAACTCCTTGCAACGCTCCAAGGCTCCAGAGATAGCTTCGTGCCTTAGCACGTTCGAGGAAAGCTCCGCACCCGCCGACGTTTTCTGCTTCCTGCAAGCAGACTGTGGGGTTATCAGTACATTGTTATGCACTGGTGGGGAGGCTGGCTCGCCCACAATGCTATCATTACCAAACACGTTATATTTACTTTTGTGCATCTCTATCATTCATTGTCTTTCTAATCATGCCTTAGGATCAATTTTGTGGCATATTTCATAGCCTATCTCGTGTTGCCCATTTCAAGTGTCGCATGGAAATACATACATGACTTACCCATACTTACCGTCCGGCCTTCCCTGTTCAATGTAAACCAGGTTAGTCAATAATTCATATATTTCAACATAACATGATTCACGTAAACATTTAGTATTCAAGGGCGTGTCCCTGCCGAAGGTTCTAGCGCGTCGTGGGTGTGTTCTCTAAGTCATTTGCACGAAGTACTCTTGGTCATTTGGTGTGTTACATTTCAAGCATGTTCAGAAGGCGCTTTGTTTAGTTCACTTAGACTACTTTGATTTCAATGCAAGGACTTGCACGTGGATTGCCACCAGCAAGGTCCACCTAATCTATATGTACCGGTCGCTGGCATGTCAGCCATTTTGGACATTTTCCCCTGTGGCATTCTCATCTATAAAGCGTGATGGCTGGTACACCTTGATAGACTATTGAATAACCGGCCCTACGTTTGGTTATGTGCCCAAGCCCACACATTCTGTCCGCCCGTAGGCTACGATTCTGCCTAGGTCGGCCACGAAATCGTCGTTCGTTGCCCTTGGAATCCTTTTTTCACTCGTGCACGAGCCGTCCACGACCATTTCGTATTTTATTGTCATTTTAACTTAACGGCTGTCTTTGAGCCATAGGCTAATCCTTAGCCATAATGCGTTATCGACCAGGTTGGCGTCCGTGCAGCGCGGGTAGCGAGCCCCGCTGCCACGTGCCCGTCATACCTGTCGCTAACCATTTCTTTCTTTCTTATCTTTTCTTCATTCTTTCTTTTCTTTCTTTCACTTGTCCGTTCATTGATTCATTCACATATTCATTCATTCTTTCATTCATACATTATGCAACTTCCCGTGCGGGAGTCGTCTTGGCGACCCATCGGTCCCATAATCTTTCAATGTTGCTAAACTCTACTCGGAATGACTATGTCGATAGTCTTTCCGTTTTATTGTTGTAAACCATTCATTGTTTCATGGTTGAACGCATAAGGGACTTGAACGTAAGCTTGTGCCGTAGCACGAGCGTGGAGCACGGTGCGAGAGTTCTCGTATTTTCCATGTTTCTTCCATATTCTATACAAGCATACAAGATGGGATTAATCCCTTAGCTAGGTGCATTGGATCATTTATTAGCATACGCAGTGTTATCGCCTAGCAATTTTAGTGATAGTGTCCGTATTATTATATGTCTAGGCTAAGCACAGACGGGTTCATCGGAGCCACCCACCTTAGCGATGTTCGCATCGGCCGAGCGATACTCCAAGCGCGTCTTTGAAAGTCTAAGTCTGGATTTATCTTGACGGGTCAATGTAAGCCTTGCATCGATTCTTCTTCAGGTCGATGCCAACTCTTCGGGTCGACGGCTCGTTTGAGTCGTTGCACTTGCCGTTTAAATCGGCGTTCCGCTAGGGCGGAGCGGGTCATTACACATAACAATACGGACACTATTGCTAGAATTGCTAGGCATCAACACCGCACATGCTAATAAATGAACGACTCAACGCACCTAGCTAAGGGAATAATCCCATCTTGTATGCTTGTTTAGAACATGGAAAAGAACTCGACAAATATAGAAACTCTCGGACCGTGCTCTACGCTCGTGCTAAGACACAAGCTTACGTTCAAGTCGCTTACGCATTCAACAATGAAACAACGAATGGTTTACAACAATGAAAACGGAAGACTATCGACATAGTCGTTCCGAGTAGAGTATAGAAACATTAAAAGACTTCGAGACCGATGGGTCGCCAAGGCGACTCCCGCATTGGGAATTACGTAATGTGTGAATTAATGAATCAACGAATGAATGAATCAATGAACGAATGAATAAGTGAAAGAAAAGAAAGAATGGTTAGCGACAGGTGTGACGGGCACGTGCAACGGGGCTCGCTACCCGCGCTGCACAGACGCCAACCTGGTCGATAACGCATTAAGGCTAAGGGTTAGCCTGTCACGCCCCGCTCCCGTAGGAGCGATCGTCCTCGCTAGGGCGTGATGCCACACGGGCCTAGGTTGCGTCCGTACAAGGCCAAGTCCAGAAACGGCCGATTTGAGCTAGGCCACAGAGTCGCACAAAGTGTCCCCATTTGCAGCGAAAAGTAAATGAAAACAAATTAAAGCGAATTCAAACTCTTTATTGATATTCAAGAAGTTTACAAGCGGCGCTAGGCCGAGTTTACAAGTCTCTCAAGCTCTCTCTCTCTCTCTCTCTGAAACATAAAAGGCGTGCCAAGTGGCTTACAAGATGGAATGATTCATGGCGATATTCCGATACATTATGTCCTGTATAGGGTGCTCCAGCTCCTTGCAATGCTCCAAGGCTCCAGAGATAGCTCCGCACCTTAGCACATTCGAGGGAAGCTCCGCACCCGATGACGATTCCTGCTTCCTACAAGCAGACTGTAGGGTTATCAGTACATTGTTATTGTAGTACCCCGGCCTGCAAGATGCCTTATGCTGGATGGTTGGTTCGATGAAGCCTTGTTGGACTTAGGATTATGCGAAGGATCGCTTGGAAGGCTATGCGATCGTGGCGGGAATCGTTCTATGAATGTGAGTAGTATTGAACCCTTCAAAGATCCTTTAGCTTCACGCTTAAAATAAGGATGAGTATGCTATGTTTCTTATTGAGTTGTTCAATAACACCTTGCATGGAATTTGGAAAGATAATGAAAGATAATAATCACCTGAACGTAAAATATTGTGGCTAAATAAATTGTATGCTTGTACGCTGTACGATGAATTACATGACAGGTGAAGGCAAAGTCCCAAATACTTGGGCGGTGAGTATATCGAGCTTTTGCTCAATGAATAGATGGCAAAACAGATGTTAAGACCCAAGAACTGGGCAGTGAGTATGCTTGAATTGCATTTGAATGAATGCATGCTAAAACAGATGCTAAGTCCCAGGAATTGGGCGGTGAGTACACTGAGTTGGTTGGAAAGATGTATGGTATCAAAGATGTGGCAAAAGGATTGGGTAACAACATTCTATTATCCTGTCGCCGATGTAGAATGTTGATTACGCCAAGACCCTGGTTTGGGTAAATGATAATGTGAGCATTGGCTCAAGGCAAGATGGCAATACGAATGAGAATGGTGGCTGAATTACTTAGTTTTCCTTATCATGCATTATATGTTTTCTTCTTAGATAAGTTGTATATAGTTGCATGGTCATGGACAACTTGTCGACAAGGTGGTTTCTCGAACGGTATTCCTGGGCCATGGAACCTGGTTCGTCATAGGGGAAACCAATGCTGAAGTAGTAGCAGTGCTGAAGTAGTAGCACGGTATACAGGACTTGCAGTGGGGCTAGCTACCTGCACTGGCAAGGGCGCTGTATACCTGTAAGTCGGTCCAAGATGGCGTGTCGCCAGTGACCTTCATATAGATAGGTCCGGTGCTAATGATGTCTTATGCAGGCAGAGCAAGTTATTACTCAAATACAGGAGAGGATGTCGGCTGTTGGTAAGAATCACCTGAACGGTGACATTTATATTGAATCATGATATTGTTCCTAACAATGTCTTGTGCAGGCAGAGTAAGTATTATAAATGTACAGGGATGGCTACACGACCGTGGGTAAGAATCACCAAAGGGTGATAACAGTATTCTTTAAATTATGTTGGCTATGAGATTTGCATGCATTACTTCTTGTCGGCTATAACATGAAATTGACCCTAAGGCAACGAGAAAGACCACTATTAATAATATTCTGTAACAAGATTACTTAGTGTTGTCTTCTTAGGTGAGTTGGGCCAGCACCGCTCGCCAGTACATTGATGATGTACTGACCCACGTTGTGGGCAATATTACAGGTGTTTGCTTGGGGGAAAATCCTGTGAATCAGTGCTTGGCATCGATGAATCGGATAGGTGTACAGAAGCTCTTCTTTCAAGACGATGTCTTCTGCTATATGGGACATAATGTATGGAACAGGGGAACTCAGTTGTACCAGTGAGATTGTAGCCATATTGGCAAGTTCATTGTAAAGAAGTCGGTATATTCAGTTGTAGCCTAAAGGGCAAGTGTATACATTCAGTTGGCTATTTAAGAGCCATGTAAACAGTTGTAAACTCTGTATTCTGCTGCGAGTCTTGAAATCAGTTGTAAACTCTGTATTTCGCTGCAAGTCTTGTAATCTATTTTGATTATCAATAAAGAGATACATTTCTTCATATCTTGTGTGACTTCAATTTATCTGCTTGGTTCTGCTGTATTATCGATGTTTTCTGAGAATTACCAGGAACTGTAATGGTTTTGCCTTGTATAAGTGCAATCTAGACTTGCACGGCATCACGCCCAGCAGCTAGTTTTTGATCCTCCGGGATCAGGGCGTGACAGTTATGTACTGGTGGGGAGGCTAGCTCGCCCACAATGCTATCATTACCAAACACGTTCTATCATTCATTGTCTTTCTAATCTTGCGTTAGGATCAGTTTCATAGCATATTTCAAGCCTATCTCGTGTTGCCGAATACAAGTGTCGCATGAAAATACATGCATGACTTACCCATACTTACCGTCCGGCCTTCCCTGTTCAATGTAAACCAAGTTAGTCAACAATTCATATATTTCAACTTAACATAATTTACGTAAACATTCAGTGCCAAGGGCGTGTTCCTGCCTTAGATTCTAACGCGTCGTAGGCGTGTTTTCAAATTCATTTGTATGAAGTACTCCTTATCATTTGGTGTGTTACATTTCAAGCCTATTCATAAGGCGCTTCATTCAGTTAACTTTAGACTACTTTGATTTCAATACAAGAACTTGCACGTGGATTGCCACTAGCAAAGCCCACTTAAATCTATATGCACCGGTCGCTGGCATGTCAGCCATTTTGGATATTTTTCCCTGTGGCATTCTCATCTATCAAGCGTGATGGCTGGTACACCTTGATAGACTATTGAATAACCGGCCCTACGTTTGGTTATGTGCCCAAGCCCGCACATTCTGTCCGCCCGTAGGCCATGATTCCGCCTAGGCCGGCCACGAAAACGTCGTTCGTTGCCCTTGGAATCCCTTTTCGCTCGTGCACGAACCGTCCACGACCATTTCGTATTTTATTGTCATTTTAACTTAGCGGCTGTCTTTGAGCCATAGGCTAACCCTTAGCCATAATGCGTTATCGACCAGGTTGGCGTCCGTGCAGCGCGGATAGCGAGCCCCGTTGCACGTGCCCGTCACACCTGTCGCTAACCATTCTTTCCTTTCTTATCTTTCATTTATTCTTTCATTTCTTTCCTTCTTTTACTTGTTCATTTGTTCATTTTATTCATTCATATATTCATTCATTCATTCGTTGATTCATTCATTCACTTATTCATTCATTCTTTCATTCATACATTATGCAACTCCCCGTGCGGGAGTCGCCTTGGCGACCCTTCGGTCCCATAGTCTTTCAATGTTGCTATACTCTACTCGAAACGACTATGTTGATAGCCTTCCCATTTTATTGTTGTAAACCATTCATTGTTTCATTGTTGAACGCATAAGGGACATAAACGTAAGCTTATGCCTTAGCACGAGCGTGGAGCACGGTGCGAGAGTTCTCACATTTTCTATGTTCTTTTCCATATTCTATACAAGCATGCAAGATAGGATTATTCCCTTAGCTAGGTGCGTTGAGTCATTTATTAGCATGCGCGGTGTTATCACCTAGCGATTCTAGCAATAGTGTCCGTATTGTTATGTGTTTAGGCTAAGCAAAGACGGGTTCATCGGAGCCACCCACCTTAGCGATGTTCGCATCGGCCGAGCGATACTCCGAGCGCGCCTTTGAAAGTCTAAGTCTGGATTCATCTTGACGGGCCAATGTAAGCCTTGCATCGATTCTTCTTCAGGTCGATGCCAACTCTTCGGGTCGACGGCTCGTTTGAGTCATTGCACTTGCCGTTTGAATCGGCGTTCCGGTAGGACAGAGCGGGTCATTACATAGCCTACGGCTCAGAGACAGCCGTTAAGTTAAAAAGATAAGTTAATACGAAATGGTCGTGGACAAACGGCACGGGCAAAGGGGGGAATACCGTGGCCGTAAAGAAGAAGGGATTCCGCGGCATGATCAAAGGGGGGATCTGCCGGCCTAGGCGAAATCAAAGGGGCTTACGGGCAACCTGGGTGCGGGCTTGGCCACCACAGGAAACGTAAGTGCGGGGTATTTCAAAGAGACTATCAAGGTGTTCCAGCCGCACGCTATGATAGGTGAGAAATTACCAAGGGGAAAGATGTCCAAAATGGCTTGTGATGCCAGCGACCGGTGCATATAGATTAAGTGGGCTATGCTGGTGGCAATCCACGTGCAAGTCCTTACATTGAAACAAGTAGTCTAAGTTAACTAAATGAAGTGCCTTATGAATATGCTTGAAAAGTAACACACCAAATGATAATGAGAAATTCATGCAAGTGAGTTAGATAACGTGCCTACGACGTGCAGAACCCAAGGTAGGGACACGCACTTGACATTGAAAGTTCATATTGAATTGTTGACTAACTTGGTTTACTTTGGACAGGGAAGGCCGAACGGTAAGTATGGGTAAGTCGTGCATGTATTTCCATGCGACACTTGAATTTGGCAACACGGGGTAGGTTATGAAATATACCATGAAACTGATCCTAAGACAAGATTAGAAAGACAATGAATGATAGACGGTGCACAAAAGTAAATAGAATACGTTTGGTAATGATAGAATTATGGGCGAGCTAGACTCTCCACCAGTGCATAACAAAGTACTGATAACCCCACAGTCTGCTTGCAAGATTCAGAAGACGTCATCGGGTGCGAAGCTTCCCTCGAACGTGCTAAGGTACGGAGCTATATCTGGAGCCTTGGAGCGTTGTAAGGAGCTGATGTGCCATATACAGGACATAATGTATCGGAACATCGCCATGAATCATTCCATGTTGTAAGCCACTTGGCACGCCCTTTTATGTTTCAGAGAGAGAGAGAGCTTGAGAGACTTGTAAACTCGGCCTAGCGCCGCTTGTAAACTTCTTGAATATCAATAAAGAGTTGAATTCGCTTCAATTTGTATTCATTTACTTTCCGCTGCAATGGGGACACTCTGTGCGACTCTGCAGCCTAGCTCAAATCGGCCGTTTCTGGACTTGGCCTTGCACGGGCACAACCTAGGCCCGTGCGGCATCACGCCTTAGCGAGGACGATCGCTCCTACGGGAGCGGGACATGACAGATTGGTATCAGAGCACGGCTTTACGTCCTTGGACTTCATTCGATTCTCTCAGTTTTGAAAGCTCGGTTTTGAAACAAAAGAAGTGTACGCTCTCTCTCGTTGTGCCTTGGGATATTCCATACAATAAGTCTAATATTTTCAAAAGCTCGTACAAGTACTCGGTTGAACGGAATCGATAGGCGAAGGCCTTTGTGCCGAACTATGACGTACTCGAGTTGGAAGGAACTGATGCTAAGAGTTAGCAAACGCAAGACATACTTGAATAACCTTACGCTGACAATAGCGAACGAGTACACGAGACCGAAGTATAGCCTGCATGGGATAGCTATGTACACGGCCTTTTGGCTAAGTTGTGCCGCGTGTTGCGCACCTCGACTTTTTGGTGCAATCGAGTTGCGAGCGATATCAAGTACCGCTCGGTCGGGAATAAAGCTACTCTTAGAGTGTATATCGATAGGGACACTATCAAACTAATACTTAGGCGTGCAAGGAAGATTGATTTGGATTTTGAGGAACGGGCGAACGCGTGATTGAACATATCGAAAGGGAATCGAATGATCATTTGAGGATTTGTAGAATGACTTGACCCCGAGTGGTGTATGTGATAGCTTCGGAAAAGAATAAGAATGAGTGCCGACGACTAGTCGAGTGGCTCGAACCCTGAGTGGTGTATGGACGTTAGAGAAATTGTTCGAGCGAAACTAAAGGATTTACGGATAGAACGAGTATGTCGGCAAGCAATGATATCGCGCAAAGCCTTAGAACGAGTAACGCTTAGTTGGTTTTGACTTCGATAGTCTCAAACGAGATATCGTTCGGATGAATTAAGAATACGTAGTACAAATTACGAAACGATCGAATAGAGAGTCGGAACGATGAAACGAATGGAGGTCTTGGTCGAGGAAACATAGAAGATCGTGCATGCGATTTTGAATTTAGTCGAAGGGTTTAAACTTGAGTTAAGGTGAAATACGCATGGACGAGATCGAAGATAGCACGACCGAAAGATAGCATACATAGAAAACGTTAGTTTGGAGATACGAGAATGACTAAGGAATTGAAATTGATGTTGCTCGATGAAGAGTTAGCACGCGACAAGTGAATTGAGGAAATTAAGTAGCACGACTCGGAATTTTTTACAAAAGGAAGATCGTCAGGTTATGTACATCATCAATGGTATTGAGGCGTATCAAAGATTGATGTATGATAACTCAGGGGTACTCCGATTCGATGAAGGATGATCGTGTTAGAAGCCAATGTGTTAAAGGATGCTATGTTGGGGAGTGACTTGATTGTTCGGTGATAACCACAACGACAATGATCTTGTCTTGTGCGAGCGCAACTCCAGCCTCACACATGCATCACGTCGAATTTGGGACGATCGTTTCGTATGAGCGTTGGCATAGTGATTCATGTCCAGCGGGAATGGTCGAACTCAAAATATCATGACATGGCAATTTTGATTGCTTTGACTTGTGGTTTGAAGCGAAGGTGAATTCGAGGATTGTTAGGACTTGCGATTGAAGAATGAGAAAACTTGAGGATTGAGTAGACCCAATCTGCGTATCGAAAATGAGCAAGTCTAGACGCAACGCAAGAGTTACGTCCCGATGAAGACGATTATTCTGCGAGAATGTTGATATGGTGATTCATGTCCGCCGTGGATAATCAGACTTACGTGAGATTGGGACGCGACATATTGCAAGGCTAGACGACCTTGTGATCGACTACGTGAATTGGATAGGTGGATTGTATCAAACATACTTGAATAGATAGACTACGATAATCATTATTGCGGACGCACGATTTGATTGAGGACAACCTATCGTAGGATGACTTTCCTAAACGAGCTTGGACTTGGAACAAAAAATGTGTTGATGCGAATAGGGTGAACGCTGCTTGATGTTTAGAAATTTGAGTGAAGCAAACTTGGGTAGAAACTCCCATACGAACGAACAAAATGGTTTGACCATAGGACTTGGGGCGAGCGTCGTACGATAACCTTGCACGATGAACCGTGAACTTAACTTGTAACTATGACCCTGTGAGATAACCTAGCGGATAGGTGGACGATCCTATGTCGAGTGATTGAACTTGTGCGATTGACCTTACAGTATCGTCTGGACGGACGATTGACTTGGGGCAATAAGACTTAGAGTAGGACGGGAAACTGGGAGTGTGCGTGAACGACGACGAGATTTGGCCCCAAACGAAGGGAATGATAGGAATAAATGATGCGCAAGTAAAGTTGGGATAACGAATTGAATCATTGATAGGAAGATATACTCGATGATGGTACAATACTTGGTCTTGAATCGGACAGAAATTACTTAGACTTGGTCGACCCCGCTAAGAAGAAATCGTATTGATTTCATTGACAAGAGCGCTTGAGAAGCGAATCGAATAATCTCGAGGACCGAGATAAATGATATGTGATACACATATGAGTTCGGTTTTAAATCGAAGTTAGCAAAACCATCGGCAAATTAAAACTATCACGAGTAGCTTGTCCGACTTCGCTAGTCGCTAAGCTTGGTTGAAATGTACGTATTCGGGGGACGCCTTGAATGCGTGCATGATCCAAACTCAGCGATATGATGAACTCGAATGCAGCTGCAAGTGGGTGTTGAGATGCGCATGAACGAATGAGCGAGTTTGCCTCCGCTTACGACCCTTGAGTTTGATAATTACAACGTGCCTCGTGCGACCATTTCAGTCCCATGACACGTCGAAACAGCAACCAAATCGAAGAAACACTTGAATTGAATAAGTGCCATCAACTCTAAAATGAATGAAAAGTTATTCAATAAAATCGACCAAACGTATACGACACGGAACTTAAAAAGGTATCGAGTATAGTTCGATGCCATCGAGCGATAAAGCCAGTCGATAGGAATTGTCTACGATACGCATACGACATGAGTTAAGGAACGGTAGGAAGACCTGCACTCAGGAAGTCTCGAGGACGAGACTTGTTTTGAGTGGTGTATTATGTAATGACCCGCTCCGCCTTAGCGGAACGCCGATTCAAACGGCAAGTGCAACGACTCAAATGAGCCGTCGACCCGAAGAGTTGGTATCGACCTGATGAAGAATCGATACAAGGCTTACATTGGTCGTCAAGATGAATCCAGACTTAGACTTTCAAAGGCACGCTCGGAGTATCGCTCGGCCGATGCGAACATCACTAAGGTGGGTGGCTCCGATAAACCCGTCTTTGCTTAGCCTAGACACATAACAATACAGACACTATTGCTAGAATTGCTAGGCGTCAACACCGCGCATGCTAATAAATGAACGACTCAACGCACCTAGCTAAGGGAATAATTCCATCTTGTATGCTTGTTTAGAACATGGAAAAGAACTCGACAAATATAGAAACTCTCGCACCGCGCTCTACGCTCGTGCTAAGGCACAAGCTTACGTTCAAGTCGCTTACGCGTTCAATAATGAATGGTTTACAACAATAAAAACGAAAGACTATCGACATAGTCGTTCCGAGTAGAGTATGGCAACATTGAAAGACTTCGGGACCGATGGATCGCCAAGGCGACTCCCGCACTGGGAATTGCGGAATGTGTGAATTAATGAATCAACGAATGAATGAATCAATGAACGAATGAATAAGTGAAAGAAAAGAAAGAATGGTTAGCGACAGGTATGACGGGCACGTACAACGGGGCTCGCTACCCGCGCTGCACGGACGCCAACCTGGTCGATAACGCATTAAGGCTAAGGGTTAGCCTACGGCTCAGAGACAGCCGTTAAGTTAAAAAGATAAGTTAATACGAAATGGTCGTGGACAAACGACACGGGCGAGGGAGGGAATACCGTGGCCGTGAAGAAGAAGGGATTCTGCGGCATGATCAAAGGGGGGATCTGCTGGCCTAGGCAAAATTAAAGGGGCTTACGGGCAACCTGGGTGCGGGCTTGGCCACCACAGGAAACGTAAGTGCGGGGTATTTCAAAGAGACTATCAAGGTGTTCCAGCCGTACGCTATGATATGTGAGAAATTACCAAGGGGAAAGATGTCCAAAATGGCTTGTGATACCAGCGACCGGTACATATAGATTAAGTGGGCTATGCTGGTGGCAATCCATGTGCAAGTCCTTGCATTGAAACAAGTAGTCTAAGTTAACTAAATGAAGTGCCTTATGAATATGCTTGAAATATAACACACCAAATGATAATAAGAAATTTATGCAAGTGAGTTAGATAACGTACCTATGACGTGCAGAACCCGAGGCAGGGACACGCACTTGACATTGAAAGTTCATATTGAATTGTTGACTAACTTGGTTTACTTTGGACAGGAAAGGCCGGACGTAAGTATGGGTAAGTCGTGCATATATTTCCATACGACACTTGAATTTGGCAACACGGGGTAGGTTATAAAATATGCCATGAAACTGATCCTAAGGCAAGATTAGAAAGACAATAAATGATAGATGGTGCACAAAAGTAAATAGAACGTGTTTGGTAATGATAGCATTGTGGGCGAGCTAGCCTCCCCACCAGTGCATAACAATGTACTGATAACCCCACAGTCTGCTTGCAGGATGCAGGAGACGTCATCGGGTGTGGAGCTTCCCTCGAACGTGCTAAGGCACGAAGCTATCTCTGGAGCCTTGGAGCGTTGCAAGGAGCTGATGTGCCATATACATGACATAATGTATCGGAACATCGCCATGAATCATTCCATGTTGTAAGCCACTTGGCACGCCCTTTTATGTTTCAGAGAGAGAGAGCTTGAGAGACTTGTAAACTCGGCCTAGCGCCGCATGTAAACTTCTTGAATATCAATAAAGAGTTGAATTCGCTTCAATTTGTATTCATTTACTTTCTGCTGCAATGGGGACACTCTGTGCGACTCTGCGGCCTAGCTCAAATCGGTCGTTTCTGGACTTGGCCTTGCACGGGCGCAACCTAGGCCCGTGCGGCATCACGCCTTAGCGAGGACGATCGCTCCTACGGGAGCGGGGCGTGACATCTTAGTCATCTAGCTTAATAGAGAACAAAATTTGCTATCATGTAATAATCTTGATGGAAATATAAAATATTGGATACAGAATATTGGGATAAAAATATGACTGAGTTTGGGAATGAGATCATGATGCCGATATTATCAATTTAAAAATAATTACACCAAGATAAGTATTTTGAGTATGAGTTATTTTCAGAGGAACGTAGGAAGATTTCGAGCAAGAAGACAGTAGGTCGAATATAAATGGTTAGAATGATGATAATTTGTAAATGCATTTTTGAAATGATAAGGATATTTTAGGTCGACATGGTTTTTGAGAATCGAAATATTTGAGGTTATTGATTCTTGAGATATTCCAAATTTGAATTAAGGATAAGATATCAAATTTAAGAATTTAATTAATGGATAAGTAATTTTTAATTGCGTGCGGTGATGATACGAAATCGAACAAAGATTGGTATAGAAATGAGTAGGAACAGTTAGAACATAATGTTTTGACTTAAAGGAAACTCTTAGAGATTTTGTGAGGATTCTAGGTGTGATGAGGAAATGTTTGAAGGTGTAATGTTGAAAGAATTGTGAAGGCTGGTTTTTATAAATGAAGAATAAATTTTATTTGGTAGTAGTGACATTAGACTTGAGTAATGCAAAGAGTACCCATTTGGAACAATGATTAAGGATTTGTAATCCTTGATTCAGGAATTTCGAATCTAGATTAAAGACGAGACGAAGGAATTTGAGCTTCAGAATGACTAAGTGGTTGATGAACTATAAAATTAAGGAGGGTGGAAATTTTGAGGAGATCTAACAAGGATATACTCCACGGGTTAGTAGCCTTGGAATAAAGGCTAAACCTAAAAGTGTTATAGTAGGATTCAACCTTCATAACTGGAAATTATGATTTTGATAGTAGTCATATAAGGATTTGATTCTCATGATCGAAGATTATGTTTTGACTTGTACGATAAAGATAAAACTGGCAATTTTGACCAGATAATCTAGCCGTTGTCAAAGTGAAGTGAGATGACTTAACTTCTTCTGCAATCCTATCTTGATTTTTTTCTATTCTGGTAGAAGGGATTGATTTCTCTAATCCTTAAACCATTCCTTAGATTTAATATCGCTAGAATTTTGATCCTCCTGGTCATGACCAACCCGATTTTGGCCAACTTCCTTATCATGCCAAGTTCTTGATTACCGACAAGACTCAAGTGACCTTAAAGTATACCGATATCTCGATTTCAATCTTTTACTGCTCATACCTAGACTTTGATTATATTTTCCTTTTTGTATCAAAGTATTGTTTGGATCGAGGTTAGACTAAACTTATCCTTGATCGCGACCAAATTTCTATTTTGATCATGTCGGAATAAACTTCTATCGTGTCCAAGTTTTGATTCACTAGTCACCATGCTCCGACTTCATTCCTGATCGTGACTAGGTTTAAATTTTTTGTTGCTCTGTTCTAAATCGTGCTTGTACGACTTAAGTCTGATTTTCATCAAGCCTAACCTCTACTGACTGCCCGATACTTGAATCTTGAATTCTCTCTCCGTTCCTACTAGCCATGACTAGGATAGTGCCTAAACTGATTTAAATCCGTTTCTAAAAATCGTGTCTAAAACAATATTTGGTCATATTACGATTTTATCATATCAGAATCACAAATCGTGCCTAAGTCAATTTGAAATTTATTATCTTTATTATGCCAAGTCATCGTCCTTTGATCATGCCTAAGGCACTTGCTAAAACCGTCTATCATGTTTCGATCCCTCCGTCAATTTTAATTTTGAGGACAAAATTTCTTTAAGGAGGGTAGATTTGTAACCCCTATTTTCAAAAAATTTAATAAATGAAAAACAATTCCAAATTTGTCCCAAATTGATTCTATTAGGTCCTAAATATTTTTTTTATTAATTTTAGAATTTTTCTACGATTTGTTTGGAGTCGTTTGGACGGTATTTGAATTTTTTGTAATTAAATAACTGCTACCGTAAAAGCTGCATTTCTCCCCGTTTTGGCAAAACGGTAAAAATCTAACCCTAGGGTCAAGTTAGTAATTAACCATGGTTAGTTGCCCTAATTTTATTTTTCTATAAATAGGCACACACCCCAATGTAAAAATCCTAATTTCAAAATCAATTTTAAATTGAATCCTCAAATTAAATCATTTTTTAATTCTCCCTGTTACTGTTGCTATTTCTGAACGCCGACGAGCTTGCCGCCGGCCACCCAACTCCGGCGACCCCGTTCTTCCCAACCCAGCAACGTCGACCCCCGCCGAGGACACCAACGTGTCGAGAACGGCGAGGCCTGTAACCCCACTTCTCATTTTTTTTAAAAAATTTCTAAATAAATTGATTAAGTAATACTTTAATTTATGATTGAGATTTCTTATTAGAAATAAGAAATATTTTCCTTTTATTTTCTTAAGCTTTCCTTAGGCCAATGGGCCTGGTGAATGGGCCACTTTCTTTCCTATAGCCTGTGGTTTAAAAATCAATTTTGGACATTGAATTCAAATGGGTTCTTCATTCTAATACGTAGAGAGAAGGAATAAATCAGTTGTAACTGATTTAATTCTTCTCAGTAGAGAACTTCTGTACCCAAAATTGGGCACCAAACCTAGCGTTTGCATCAAGCAAACATTGGCCATTTATTTAATCCCCAGCTCACCACCAAGTTAGTTGCAATCACTCTTTTTCAATTCCTTTTCCCTCCATCAACCTTCAAATCCTTGAGGAGGACTGCGATCATGGTGACGACGAAGGAGCTGACCCTCACCGGGAGATCGACGTCGACGCCGACGACATAACTAACTCGACCGGCGGTTGGGTTCCTTGGGCGATCCTTTTCTCTAAACAGATCTGGTAATTTCTATAATTTTTGGTTACGCGCTCGTTCGTTTCAAAGACTTAATCGATCCGTGATGAAATTCTTTTGATTGATTGATGAAGAGTTCAAATCTGGAAGCATTCTCTTGATTTGAGTCGAACTACTTTTTTTTGAGAGATCGATTCATTCACAATCAATTGGTGAGTTATAATCGGATCCTTGATTCTGAGTTTTGTGACTGTTGTGCCTTTATGTGTGTTAACTCCTCTCCCGTTGTCACGCCTCAGAACCAGAATACTGGAGAGCGGGGGCAGACATAGCCAGCTATGTATATTGAAATGGAAACCACCTCGATATACGGTCACGGCTGTCTAGATATGCGAGGGTTTTCTACAAGCCAACAGTCTCTTATGGTCATGAACAAGCCTAGTGTCTCAATCACCACAAGTAAGTAAAGTTGTAAGATGTATGATCATTAAATATACAATAATAAGGCATCCCAAATATTACATATTCAGCTGATCATGAAGCTAGTCGTTACAAAATGTTAGGACTAGCAAGAGTTTAGTCATACATGATCAACCCTAGGATTTGTCAATCATGTTTACAGCCCGTAGGCAGACAGTAAGTAAAAGTGCTCCGAGCTAACAGGTGCTCGTCGGCTAAACGCCTCAAAAGAATAATTTTACAATAAAGTGGGCAAGACAAAAAGGAAGACCCACTCTTGGCCCGGGTTCCGTCTAGTTGTCACCATTGGGCTGGAAGCTTGGTAGATCCTCGGGAGCTGCTCCGAAATCTGGCCACTCAAAACCAGCTGGGTCAACCCCAGAAAGAGCAAGTGCCACAAGGGGGCCACGAAATAAGAACAAAAGCCAGCAATCAGCACAGAAAATCTAATATTAAAACTAAAATTACGAAAACATGTCAGGATGATATACGACGCGATAACCATGGAACTATTCCGATAGCCAGGTTACAACCCGTAAACCAAACAAGGACCGGGGTTATAACCCTTCATCTGAACAGAGCTTGGTTTCCCACCATTTATCGGCAAGATAAGTAATGCAAGTAATCAAGACAGGAAGCAATCTTGCATGGGATCAAGACATGACTAGACTGGTTATACCTCATTCAATCAATCACGGCCAAGCAGATCCTACGGCTTGCTACTTTAACTAACTAGGGTTATCACATGCCTAATTACTAACAAGATGCAGTGAGATTGTTCCACAGCCACAAGCCATGCAGACCATCCAGGCTACCCAGGACGAAAGATTAGGGTTGAATTCAGGTGGGTACATCGTCCAGGAGACGCATGTACCCTTAGGTGACTTAGAGGGTGCAACACTCGACGGTGCGCTGGAAATGTGCCCTACTCGACGGTAGGCTACAGATCCTAAGAGCGCCCAGGTAACGGGATTGCCTGTAGCTGTGTCATCTCTTCATGACAACTGTATTATTCTAGTTGTTAACCTTAATCCATTTTAGTAGGTACTCCTGACCGTGGTACTCAGGAGTCCCATCCTAGACATGATGCGAGACTAGACAAGTGGATTTAACAAGCAAGCAAGAAAGAACCACCCACGGTATCAAGGCAAGTCAAGTTACAAGTTACAAGTCAAGTCAAGAGTGCGCCGCCACGGGCCACTATCAAGTCATGTTGGTCATGTCAGGAGTGCACCACTATGGGTCACTGTCGTGTCATGCTAGTTCCTTGTCATACCAAGCCATGTACCATAGTTATTCCAAATATATTAAATAATAAAATATTAAGCCATGCATCAAATATCTAATAAAATATCAAAATACGGGTCAGGGGGATGCGTACGCACAAAAGCACACACGCAGGGGGAATGCATACAGGAGGGCAGCGTACGTGAAAGTCACGTACGCTCAAGGAGGGCAGCATACATGAAAAGTCACGCACGCTCAAGGAGGGCAGCATACGTGAAAAGTCACGCACGCTCAAGGATGGCAGCATACGTGAAAAGTCACGCACACTCAAGGAGGGCAGCATACGTGAAAAGTCACGCACGCTCAAGGAGGACAGCATACGTGAAAAGTCACGCACGCTCAAGGAGGGCAGCATACGTGAAAAGTCACGCACGCTCAAGGAGGACGGCATACGTGAAAAGTCACGCACGCTCAAGAAGGACGGCATACGTAAAAAGTCACGCACGCTCAAGGAGGGCAGCATACATAAAAAGTCATGCACGCTGAGAGAGCAGCGTAGGTGAAAAGTCACGCACGCTACAGAGAGCAGCGTAGGTGAAAAGTCACGCACGCTGAGAGAGCAGTGTACGTGAAAGTCACGCACACTCAAGGGGCAACGTAGGTGAAAAGTCACGCACGCTCAAGGGGCAACGTAGGTGAAAAAATCACGCACGCTCAAGGAGACACGCTTCCAACAGAAAGCGTACTCAAGCCTGCGTACGCAGCGCTAAAGAGCGCACGTAGCTCAGTGTGCGTAAGCTAAGCAGCTCTGCACACTGCTCACTGTCATCTCCAAACAGCAAGAACACCAAGGAAGAACCCAAAGCTTCACAAGTTCATAACTTGGCCATCCGAACTCCAAATCCGGATTTCCAAAGTTCCAACTTGGGTGAAACTGAAAGCTCTTCCTCATGAAAACATCAAAAACCCATAAAATCCAACTTAAGTAGCTCAAACCATACAAAATCCAAAAATAGAAATAACTTAGATCTATAACAAAGGAGGCTCCAAATTACAAAAACCCAAGTTCTAATGTTTGTCTCCATGTCCTAATCTAGCAAATGGACAAAGAAAAGAGGGTTCTCATGTAGTGGCAAGATGCACTTGCCTAGGGTTAGGAGAGTTGTGGATGAAGGAGAAGAAGAAGAAGAAGGAAATTAATGGTAGAAGTTATGAGGAGAGAGAGTGGTAGGTGGAGATATAAAGAGGGAGAGTTGTAGTGGGGATAAGGGGTAGCGTAGGGCTAGGGTGATCCAACACATAAAACCGAACCAAACCGAACCATCCCCAATAAAATCGAGCCATGTCAAAAACCCAAATACGAGAAATACCGAAATTCCACAAGTTGAGAAAAATAAAATACATGCCAAAATCCAGATACGAGTGAAAATACGAAATACGGGAAAATACGAAAAATACGGGAAATGAGGGTGACAACTCTACCCACCTTAAAAGAATTTCGTCCTCGAAATTTAATCAAGGAGCTAGAGATTGCCACGACAAGCTACACTAAGCACAGGCAAGCTACACTAAGCAGTTCAATCATACAATCATGCAATGCAAGCAAGGAAGGGAAAACGTAAGGCATAAGAAAGACATTATACCTCACGAGTCAAACAGGTAGGGATATCGCGATCGGATGTCATCCTCACGCTCCCACGTTGACTCACCCAGAGAGTGATGACCCCAAGCAACACGGACTAATTTAATAGTCTTGTTCTTGAGTATCTTTTCCCTCCGGTCCAAAATAGACACGGGCCTCTCCTCATACGAAAGGTTGGTACCAACAACCAATTCCGAATGGTCTAGGATGTGGCTCGGGTCCGGAATATATCGTCGTAATTGGGACACATGGAATACATCATGCACCTCACTTAGCGACGACGGAAGAGCGAGACGATAGGATACATCTCCTACTCCTTCTAGAATATCGAACGGCCCTATATACCTAGGACTAAGCTTTCCCCGCACGCCGAAGCGAATGACACCGCGGTTAGACGAGATCCTAAGGAATACATGGTCACCGACATCAAATTCTAAGGGACGTCGATGAGCATCGGCCCAATGGCACTGGCGGTCCTGGGCAACTCGGAGGTGATCTCTGACCTTCCTGGCCACTTCAACCGTCTGGAAAATCAATTCGGGTCCGAGCATCTGCCTCTCCCCGACATCGTCCCATGCTAGCGGGGATCTGCACTTCCTGCCATAAAGAGCCTCGAATGGTGCCATCTGGATACTGGCCTGATAACTGTTATTGTACGAGAATTCCACCAGGTACAGATGATTCTCCCATGAACCACCGAAGTCAAGGGTACAGGATCTCAACATATCTTCAAGAGTCTGGATTGTACGCTCTGACTGACCATCCGTCTGCGGGTGATAAGCTGAGTTGAACTGAAGGTGAGTCCCCAAACTCTTCTGCAAGCTACGCCAAAAGTGTGATGTGAATCTTGAATCCCTGTCCGAGGTGATGCTGACTGGCACACCGTGAAGCCTGACGATCTGCCTGAGGTACATCTCTGCTAGCTGCGCCGTCGACTGTCCAACTCTGAATGGAAGAAAGTGTGCCACCTTGGTAAGCATGTCCACAATTACCCAAATAGCATCTCTGCCGGCCGGAGATCTGGGCAATCTGGTCACGAAATCCATGGTTATATGCTCCCATTTCCATTCTGGGATCGGTAAGGGTTGAAGAAGTCCAGCGGGCCTCTGATGTTCAGCTTTAACCTGTTGGCAAACCAAACACCGAGAGACAAACCGGGCTATCTCCCTCTTCATGCCATTCCACCAAAAATGCTGACGAATATCACGGTACATCTTCGTACCACCCGGATGAATAGAATACTGTGAACTGTGGGCTTCTGCCATGACTTCCTGTCTGATATCTCCACTGGATACACAAAGACGAGTGCCGTGCCGAAGTGTACCGTCTTCATGGATACATAACTCTGGCCTTCTTCCTGCTTCACACTCTGCTCTGAGTCGCTGGATCTTAGAATCTGTTGACTGCGCCATCCGAATTCTCTCAACTATGCTGGACTGAACCTGTAGGCTGGCCATCAATGCTACGCTGGTTGGAAG
Source organism: Iris pallida (assembly GCA_029216955.1). NCBI lineage: Eukaryota > Viridiplantae > Streptophyta > Magnoliopsida > Asparagales > Iridaceae > Iris > Iris pallida. Next base: position 2,580,458 of record JANAVB010038019.1, read on the forward strand.
AACCACTTCAATTCCCATCTTCTGAAGGTCTGCCAATAATTCTGGTTGCGTCGTCAGAAAATAAACTCCGGCTCTCCTGCTCAATGCATCTGCTACAACGTTGGCCTTCCCAGGATGATACTGCAAATCCACATCATAATCCACCAATAGCTCGAGCCATCTTCTCTGCCGCATATTAAGGTCCTTCTGGGTGAAAACATACTTCAGGCTCTTATGATCAGTAAAGATCTCCACTCTATCTCCGTACAAGTAGTGTCTCCACAACTTCAAAGCAAACACTACTGCCACCAATTCTAAGTCGTGGGTCGGGTAATTCTTCTCATAATCATGAAGTTGACGTGACGCATAAGATATTACCTTCCCATGCTGCATCAAGACACACCCCAATCCTCTGCCTGAAGCGTCGCAATAACTGTGAATCCTCCGATCCCATCTGGAAGGGTAAGAATGGGAGTCGTTATCAAACCTCGCTTCAACTTCTCAAATGATTTCTGACACTCTGCTGTCCAAACAAATGGTACATCCTTGCGGGTCAACTGGGTCATCGGCGCTGAAATTCTTGCGAAATCTGAAACGAACCGCCGGTAGTAGCCGGCCAATCCAAGGAAGCTGTGAACCTCTGCCACTGAGCTGGGTACCGGCCATGACTCGATAGCCACAATCTTCTGGGGATCCACTTCTACTCCTCCTCGGATAATGATGTGACCCAAGTATGAAATACGATCGAGCCAGAACTCGTATTTACTGAACTTGGCGTATAACTGATGCTCCCTAAGCGTCTGAAGAATGACTCTGAGATGCTGCTCGTGCTCTGCTTTACTCTTGCTGTAGACCAGGATATCATCTAGGAACACGATCACAAATTGGTCCAAGTAAGGCATGAAAATGCAATTCATGAGGTCCATAAATACGGCCGGTGCATTGGTCGCTCCAAAGGGCATAACAAGGAACTCCCAATGTCCATACCTCGATCTGAATGCTGTCTTCAGGATGTCCTGCTCTCTGACTCTGATCTGGTGGTATCCCGACCGCAAGTCGATCTTCAAGAACACTGAAGCCCCTCTGAGCTGATCAAACAAGTCATCTATCCTCGGGAGAGGGTATCTGTTCTTGATTGTCACCAAATTCAAGGTACGATAATCAACACACAGCCTGGACGTACCATCCTTCTTTTTCATAAGAAGCATCGGGGCTCCCCAAGGCGATCCAATCTGGCTCAAAAATGGCTTCTTCAGCTGAATTTGGAGGTCCTGTTTGGACTTCTAATCTCTGACTGATATGTTTCTTCAGTTGTGAGACATAAAAAACTGGATGTATCATAGCATCTGATGGTAAGTCAAGCTTATAAGCTACTGTCCCAATTTTCTGCAGGACTTGGTATGGACTATAGTACTTAGGAGATAGCTTCTGAGGTCTCCTCTGTCCCACAGATACCTGCCTATAAGGCTGCAACTTCAAATAGACCCAGTCCCCTTCTTCAAAGCTCCGGTCAGTCCTATGTAGGTCTATAAATTTTTTCATTCTGTCCTGTGCCAGTATCAGGTTGTCTTTCAGCATTTGTAGTGCTTGGTCTCGGCTAGCCAATGCTTGAGCCACCTCCCTGTCCTGCACCTCCTCTGGAACATATGTGAGTATATTTGGGGGAGCTCTTCCATACAAAACCTTAAAAGGAGTGGTTTTGGTTGCTGTATGCCAGTTGGTGTTGAACTAAAACTCTGCCCAAGGCAAGAACTTAGCCCATTCCTTGGGTTTATGGTTACAAAAACACCTCAAATATCCCTCCACACATCTATTGGTCACCTCTGTTTGTCCATCAGATTGTGGGTGATAAGCAGTAGAGTACTTCAACTGTGCCCCCTGTAATTTGAAAATTTCTTTCCAAAAATGACTTGTGAAAATAGGATCCCTGTCACTCACCACAGACCTAGGCATCCCATGTAGTTTAAACACTCCTTCCACAAAAGTTTGTGCTACTGTAGCTGCAGTATAGGGATGCTTTAGTGCAAACAAATGTATGTACTTTGATAGCCTATCAACCACCACCATGATAGTGGACTTGTGATAACTGATTGGTAGGCCTTCTATGAAGTCCATTGAAATGTCCTCCCATACTTTTTTAGGAATAGGTAAGGGGCTTAACAAGCCTGCAGGTGATATAGTTTCATGTTTATTTTGCTGACAAATCTCACAAGATTGTACATATGTTCTTACATCCTTCTTCATTCCTCTCCAATAGCATCCCCTCCTCAGCCTTTGCAGGGTCTTCAATACTCCAGAATGGCCTCCTTCTAAGTTATCATGGTGTTCTTTAAGTAATGTAAGTACAAATTCAGATTGGGGATCTACTAATAGCCTGTGTTTGTAATACAACAATCCTTGCTTGTAAGCATATTTAGTAGAATCTAACTGACCACTCTCCCATTGATTGATTAAATTCTGGTAGTAAACTGATTGAGCCATCTGTGTTTTAAAATTGTGAATCCAATCTGCAGTCACCAGAGTAATTGCAGCAATTTGAACATTCCCCCTTCTAGATAGACTATCTGCTGCAGTGTTATCTCTCCCTTTCTTGTACTCAACTCTGAAATTGTAACCATATAACTTTCTGACCCACTTAAATTGGGCTTCTGTATGCACCTTCTGCTCAAGCATGTATTTTAATGACTTGTGATCAGTCCTAATTAAGAAAACTCTTCCCCAAAGGTATTGATTCCACTTCTTGACTGCCAATAGTATGGCCAACATTTCCTTCTCAAAGGTTGATAAGTCTCTGGCCCTTTCTTTCAGTCCTTGACTCAAAAAGGCTATAGGCTTCCCTTCTTGCATTAATACTGCCCCAATTCCCTCTCCAAAAGCATCACATTCTAACACAAATTCCTTTTGGAAATCTGGAATTCTCAGGACTAGGGGTTGTGTCAGCACAACTTTCAATTTATCAAAAGCTTCTTGGGCTTGATCACTCCAATGAAAGGCATCTTTCTTCAACAGATTAGTTAGAGGACTAGCTATCATGCCATACCCCCTGATAAACCTTCTATAATAACCTGTTAACCCCAAGAATCCTCTTAGTTCCTTAATAGTGTGAGGAATAGGCCACTGCAATACTGCCTGGATTTTGTCATTGTTAACTTCCATCCCCTTTGCAGATATTATGTGCCCCAAGTATTTCACCTGTCCCTGTGCAAAAGAACATTTGCTCCTCTTGACTTTTAGTTGATTATCTGCCAACTTCTGAAAAACTAATCTCAGGTTCTCATGATGTTTCTGTAGTGATTTACTGTACACCAGTATATCATCAAAAAAAAACCAGCACAAACTTCCTTAAGAACATTCTAAATACATCATTCATCATGGACTGGAAGGTTGAAGCGGCATTGGTAAGGCCAAAAGGCATTACTAAGAATTCATAGCGGCCTTCATGTGTCCTAAAGGCAGTCTTGTGCACATCTTCATCCTTCATTCTGACCTGATGGTACCCAGACCTTAGATCCAACTTAGTGAAAACAGTTGCCCCATGCAATTCATCAAACAATTCATCAATAAAAGGAATTGGAAATTTATCCTTGACAGTGTTTTGATTTAAAGATCTATAATCAATACACATTCTCCAACTTCCATCCCCCTTTTTAACTAAGATGACTGGTGAAGAATAGCAACTATTACTTGGTCTAATAATACCTGTCTGCAGCATCTCTCTGACTTGCTTTTCAATTTCATTTTTGTGTGTATAAGGATGTCTGTAAGGTCTGGGGAAGCCCCATGGAGTAGTGGTACTTGATGGTCATAGCTTCTTTTAGGAGGAAGGTCCTTTGGTTCTTCAAACAGTCCCATATACTGTATACTCTTACAGTAAGGTATCTATCTCAGTGTTACTTTCTGGGTCTTCAACTGTATTTTCAGTTTCAGCAGCCACTTGTGTACAGAGCTGTATCACAAATACTTGTCCCCCTTGTCTGAGATCCTTGTTAACAGGTTCTGCCCACTGATGGCCATCATTTCTGATCCCTTTAAACTGCTGTACCTCTCCTTTGACAGTGAACTTCATGGATAAGTCTTGAAAGTTCCATATTATATCTCCCAATGTGCTCAACCAGTTTGCTTCCAAGACTACCTGGCATCCACTTATAGGGAGTTGTAACAAATTTGCAAATATCTTCTTGCCTTGGCACTCTATGACTACTCCTTTGTACAGGCCTTGGCTTGTCAATTTGTCCCCATTGGCAACTAACACTTCAAAGGGTTTATTATCACTCAGAGGCAGGTTCAATCTGTCACTGAACTTAGCATCAATGAAGCTATGAGTTGAACCAGAATCTACTAATATAATTACTGGTTTGTTCTGAATAGTACCCCTTAATCTTATAGTAGAGTGGTTCAAGGTTCCAGATAGAGCTTGCAGGGATATAGCAAAGGAATTCTCCTCTTTGTCTTGGACTGGATCCTCCTGTTCTAGCTTCTCTTCCTTAGTAAACCCATCATCTGCAATTAGCATGCACAGCTTCTTATCCTTACATTGATGTCCCCTCATCCATTTTTCATCACATAAGAAACACAGGCCTAAATTCTTTCTTCTCAAGAGTTCACTTGGAGAGATAGTGGATGGCTGTCTTCCTGCAGGATGTGGTAGTTGTCCTCCTACTGAGGCTTGAGTGTAATTCCTTCTGGCAGGTTCAGTCTGATTTGGGAGTGGACCTGACCCCTGGCTAAAAGCTGATTTGCTCCTATAATAAGTGCTTTTATATGTTTTCTTCATAGCATTCATTTTTGCCTCATGGAGCCTGGCTATTTCCATAGCAATAGGTAAATCTTCAGGATTTGCAAGTTGGATCTCATATCTGATCTCTTCTTTCAGCCCACCTATGTAGTGGCTAACCAAACACTTTTTAGATATCCCTTGGATTCTTTGGGACACCTTCTGATAGTTCAAATCATACTCCTGCACAGTTGTTTCCTGTTTGAGGAGCCTAAGATCTATCATATAATCAGTAAATTTAGAAGGTCCAAATTGTGATTTAATAGTCTTGCAAAAGTTTGCCCATGTCATGAATCCTCCCTTCACTTGTATAACCCAATCATACCAATAAGATGTTGTTCCTTTGAGCTGCACTGAACAGGCCTTCAACCTGTCCTCATCTTGAACCACCCCATAGTAAGAAAAATAACGGTTAGCTCTCAAGAGCCAATCCTCCACATCTCCTGTACTATCAAATTCTGGAAATTTAAGCCTCAGGGTTGGCTGATTCCCTGTTTGCCCATAAGGAGTATTGTGCTGAGAATTCCTCTGGAATTCTCTGGTTGTCTGGACATTCTCCCCATCATGTGTCCTTCCTAATGCAGCTGGTATGAACCCTGGCCCAGGGGTTGGCACTCCCATTGCAGGTGCCATAAACCCTGGTAAAGGGACTTGTCCCCCCATGGCAGATGATATAAAACCTGGTGTAGGTGCTAATGGGTTCATAGGTGCTTAAAAGAATGGTACAGACATGGGAATAGTGGCACTGGCAATATGATTGCTCATAGAATTGCCAGGAAACATTCCTCCATGAATTTAGAAACCACTCGGTTGAGCCTGATGAAGCTGGGGTACATTCAACAGGGGCGGAAATCCCAATGTGGAATGGGGAAAAAATGGGTTTCCCACCAAATTAGGGTTAATTTGGGGAACTTCAAACCCTCTTCTTAATCTTGCTAACTCCTCCATTAATTGATCAAATTTGGAGTTCAAGGTTTGGATTGTACCTTCAATGGCTTGGAACCTTCTCTCTCCTTCTGGTGGTAGAGGATTCTCCTTGGAGTTTGGAACGAGGCTGGGATTGGCCGCCCCATTCTCCCCATGGGACTCGTGCACCGGCTTTGATACCAAATTGTTAACTCCTCTCCCGTTCACGCTAGAACTGGAAGGAGTTCGATCATGGGAAGCCATGGCTTCTACTGCAGAAAGCTCTCGTAACAGAATTTCAAGAACTCAAGGAAGAAAAAGAAGAAGAAGAAGAAGAAGAAGAAGAAACAAAGATAAGTGGCTAAAATTCCAGTCTGATTATTATTGTAGTAGTTCCTCCTTTTATAGTAAGGATACAAGTACATGTGCTTAGTCATCTTACAATTGCAATTAACTGCTGAGTCATATAACTACCTGCTGACTCATCTAACTATTTGTTTGATGTCAGGAAGATGGCAGCTGGCAACTCCTCCTGGCTCTGCTCGTCTTCACTCTCTGGCACCAGCTTGGTCTTCATTCTCCCTGCTGTAACAGCTTATGATATGGGAGCTTATCAATATGAGTTTTGATTGATTCTTCAACATCAGATCGATCTGTACTATTGGGGTCTGGAGGATCAATCGACTCTTATGATGATCTAAGCAACGATCAGGTGAGGACCACATCCTCTCGATCTGAACTGGAAATTTTACTATAATCAGGGATAGATTTGTTTATAGATCCTCTATTTTGGAATGAAGCATCCAGGATTGTATCAGGTCGGTGTCCAGAAGCATTGGACACGGAGAGAGGGAGTTTGTACCTGTTTCTCGAAGTATGTCAGGGACAAGCTTGAGACATTCACAGGTAATTTCTAATGCTGTAATTTTGTGATTTTTGTGAGATGTCTAAGATGAATAGCAATTGGTGGATGTTTAGCTTAGTGTCGAAATTACTAGTGCGTAACTTGGAATCAAGTCTTGACTTGTTATTTATTATGAGGAAATCGATAACCAATAGAGAATTGTCATAGGTGTAAGTAAATTCCTAATTTCTTTTTACTGTGTTGCACTTTTGAGAAGTGACAGTTTCATAACAGTGTACAAATTGATAAGTTTCAGAGATTGATAGTTTTGTGGATGATCTATTTCATTTTCTTATTTTTCGATATTTGGGATTACCAGAATCAAGAGAAAGGGTAATTGAAATAGATAATAGAATGTAGTACAGTACTTACCATTCAAACTGGTATATAACAGTGTATTGATGGTAGGGCAGTATTTTAGCTTGGTTGATACATTAAGATAAACCCTGACACAGGACTTTGCAACCTGAAGTAATGCATTTGGTGGTGGGTGCAGAAATCAATTCTTGCATTGATTCATAGCTTCATTAAAAATAGATACCCTGATGTAGCTTGTGTTCATTTTGATTTTTGGTATGTTGATGGTGTCAGGTTTACCTAGATTGATAATAGAACTATAATGGCCACATGCCAAGTTGAGTTCCTCTTTTTGGATGTATGGGTGATTCCAGTACTGAAACTGAATGTGAGATTGAGGATTTGGGTTGAACTTAACCTTTTAGTTAGGATACCTGGTAGTAGAGACTGATTTAAAACAGTCTTTAATCAGGACTGATTCATGTCAGCCTAAATCAGGATTGACTGTATCAGTCTTGGCAAGAGACTGTTCAGTATCAGTATTTGTTAGGACAGAACTGTACCCATAATTGAACCCTCTTCTAATAATTTGGATTTCCATTCTTCCTTGTCCCTTAATTGAGTAAGTATCAGTAAAGACTAGCAGTTGAGAAGTGACAGGTTGTCCATACAATGTTCTCTTAGAAGTTAGATTAAGGGTTAAGGAATTTACTTAGTAAGTTTTGACTGATAATTAAGTATGGGCAATCAAGACTGATGCATCAGCCTGGGAGGATAATTGAACTGTTGAGAATTCAAGACTGATTCCTGAGATTGATAGGGTATCAAACCTATTTGAGAATTAAACCTTAGACTACCAGTCACTGATCTGAACTTTCAGGTCTCCTTATTGAACTGTCAACAACTTGACAGTCACCAGTTGTTTTAGTGTACTCAGGAATGTCATTGTCTGGACTATTTAGATCAATCCAGTTCAGGACTGAAATGTCATGAGCTGTAAACCCTATTAGCTAGGCACTTAGAGTATAGCTATGTTATGAAACCATATTTTGGGACCGTGGTTGAACCACAGTTTAGAAATTCAGTAGTCATTATTAACTGCAATACAGAAGTCCAGGGATCATGGCTTAGACTGAACATAGAGTTGTGGTTTTAGGTTAATACATCAGTCTTTCAGGGGACTGATTATCTCAGGGATTGACTGGTGCTTTGTATTAAGATATAGGGACAGGTTTATGTTCAGTAATAAGCAGGAAACTTACAATAGACTGAATCTTCAATTTTGGGTGTCTGCCATAGTGTTCAGGTAGTTTGCTATCCATGCATGAGTTGGATGATGCGTATCAATCCTGTTAAGGATTGATATAGGTAAGCCCTGTCCTATACTGATGGTTATAATAGTAATACCAGGACTGTTGTAATCAGGACGGGTTGTGTCGAGTATAAGGACTATCTGATTTCTAGATAAGAATGATTCCTGAAATAGAGAGTAGGTTGACTGATTTTATGATTAACTTGTGATGATTCAGGCCATTTTCTCTAGCTGAACAGAACTGATTTCATAAGTTCTGAACAGAGACTGAAATTGTATCAGTCCTTGTTTCAGTCCTGCTATTGAATGAACCTGGACAGTGTTGGTTTTGATAATTTAGCATGATTAGACTGATTTACATCTCACCTGGAAATTAAGATGGGTTGGTCATTGTCTTTATGGCAATGAGTAACAGGAAGGTTCATGGTTGGTGTGGGACTGTTAGGTAGCATTCCTAGTTAGAATTTAAATTCCTGAAACCTAGGAAATCCTATCAAGAATATGAATATTAGGATTGTATGCTTGAGACTGGTTGTTCAATCCTTACTATAGACCATATATGTCCTGGCATTGAACTGATGTCTGAATGCCTATAGGGCTGGCATTAGGATTGTGTATGGATATATATATAGGACTGGTGATTGAGTTTATGTGGATTATGGTAGATACTATGCAGTGGACTGATTTTCAGGAGTATGGATAGATAAGTTTTGTGGGTATTTTTACAATGGATTTAATAAAATATGTGATTGATCACTAGAGTAGAATAGGACCAAATATTGGCTACATGTACTGCTGCAGTATATGTGTAGGTCACTTTAGCTATAATCGAGTTTCCCTGTATATGTTCAGGTGTTGTAGAATCCCATTGAGTTGAACATTGTAAACTAAAACACTGTTCAGGAATCAAGGGGTATTTATGTCACGCCCCGATTTGATAGAATCGATAGTCGTCCCCCGGGCGTGATGCCGTGCAAGCCTAAGTTGCGCTCGCACAAGGCGGTTCATAAGGTTATCCGAAACAACAGCATATGTAAGAGTACGCAGAGAAATTGAACACATTCATTTAGAAAAGGAAACTTGCATTTTCATTGATAATAAGTTAGGTTACAGACTCGATTACAAAAGAGGCCTCGCGGGCTTACAACCGACATCGATGAGATAGTCATTCCATACATTTACATCCTTTTTTACAAACATCAAAACGACTCTCTAAGACCTGGGATCGGCGAGAGTTTGTGACTCATGATGCAGTTGGGTTGGAGTCTTCAAAATATTACAGAGCTAGCCTTCGCTCTAGCAAGGCTTCAAAAGAAAGGAGCGTCGCCTTCTGTTCCTTGGCACGCTATCCTGGTCCCGAGTACCTGTTGAGAACGAGGGTCAGCACTTTACACTTTGTGCTGGTGCGTGGCAATTTAAATCCCGTGCTCTCATTTGTTGAAGAGTTCAAGTGAGCGTGCATACAAATATTTAGTGAAGTTTCTAGCCATCCTACTCAATTCAACTTATACATGAAAGCACAACCGTATAATAACGATAGATCTTACCCCCGACAGAGCGTGCCGTCGTAGCGTAAACTTACCATGTTCTTCCCTGTCATGTTAATAATAAGAAAACGTAATAGAGTACGTTCGTGAAGTTCACTAGCACGACAAGCCATCCTGGACATATAGCTTGGTAGACAGAGGTCCTTCAGCACAGGTAGCGAGCCCCATTGAAAGCCACTGCCTACCGTAGCATGCATCCGGCATAGCTATCCGTGTTTCTTCCTAGGCCGGAACGGTCCCGTGGCCTCGGGATACCGTCCGAAGAAACAATCGCCCTTGTCGACAAGTTGTCCATGACCGTGCTAAGTTAATTTGTTATTTCAAGGCACATCTTATAGTATCGTTGCGACATTTATTTAATCGATTCATCCTTTCCTTAGCACGGTTCTATATGATTTGATAATTGCAAGCACGATAATATTGTATGACAAGCATCTGTATAGTTCGTGTTCGTAGAACGTCGTGTGACCGTTCATCGGAATATCATTCATGTCGTTGCATTACATCTAGCATAGCACATGTCTAGTATTGATAATATATTAGAGAAGAGGGTCGAGGGAAGAAGGGTCAGCCACTCACCTTAGTATTTACTTGAGGCGAGAAACTGGTTGGCCGCGCTAGACGTTGCCTACGCGATCACCTGAAATCGCACAAGCAATCGATTAGAACACTGTGTTATTCAAGGAATTTTGATACGAATGCGAAGTTCGAAACGTAAGCCATGAAACCCATCGAAAACATTCACGAAAACGCATTCAGAAAACAAAGCCAAAACCAACGCAAGCGGCGTAAAAAGCAGAGCAACGGGAGGTCTCTCCCGACTCAGCCGCAGAGTCAATCCTTGAGGCGCAGCCCGCTGAATATGGGACTTGGTTTCGAAGAAGCCATTCCATAACAGGAAATGGATCTTGATTCAACCGTTCCCGTTCGATCGATTCGATCGATCCCGACCTATCGGTCCCGACCGAGTCGATAGCGACAGTGTTCCTTTCTCGCGCACCCCATGGACGAACAACGGGGCACGATATAGGGACGGGGCACTACACCATAACCAACTAAAAAAAAGTTTCATCCTCGAAACTTAAGAACAGAACCTACCTCTATGAAAACAATGAAGGAAACTTTTCCTTCATCTCTGACTTGAGTTCCCATGTCGACTCTTCTGCCGCATGGTTCCTCCAGAGTACACGGACGAGAGGGATCGCCCTATTTTGCAGCAGCTTATCCTTGCGTTCTAAAATTTGAACGGGCTCTTCAACGTAGGATAAGTCGGACTTTAGCTCCAGCTGGCCAAAATCCACCACGTGGCTAGGGTCGTGCACGTACTTCCGCAGCTGGGAGACGTAGAAGACATTGTGCACACCTTCAAGCATCGGCGGTAGGGCAATTTTATAGGCCACTGGGGCGACCCGCTCGAGTATTTCGAACGGTCCAACGAATCTCGGACTCAGCTTTCCCTTCGTACCGAACCGAGTAACTCCTCGCATGGGCGACACCTTCAGGAACACATGATCGCCCATCTGGAACTCAAGCGGTCTTCGATGGGTGTCGGCGTAGCTCTTTAACCGACTCTGTACAATTTTCAGTCTTTCCCGAATTAGCTTGACCTTTTCCACAGTCTGTTCCACCAGCTCCGGGTCGAGTATCTGCCGTTCCCCGACTTCATCCCAACAAATGGGCGATCTGCACTTCCGGTCGTACAAAGCTTCATACGGTGCCATTTGGATGTTGGACTGATAGCTATTGTTGTATGCAAATTCTGCCAGTGGTAGGTGGACGTCCCAGCTTGATTTGAAGTCAATTGCGCAGAGCCGTAGCATGTCTTCGAGAATCTGATTAACACGCTCCGTTTGGCCGTCGGTCTGAGGATGGTAAGCTGAGCTGAACTGCAACTTAGTACCCAGCGCCGACTGAAGGCTACTCCAGAATCGCGACATGAACCGTGAATCCCGATCAGAGACGATGGATACTGGAACTCCGTGCTGCCGTACTATCTTGTCAAGATAAATCTGCGCCAGACGATCAACGCTCCAAGTAACTTTGATGGCGATAAAGTGTGCTGACTTGGTTAATCGATCGACGATGACCCAGATGGCGTCGTTCCCCCGTGGTGTCTTCGGCAGGCCAACAATAAAATCTATAGTGACGTGATCCCACTTCCACCCGGGAATAGCGAAGTTCTGCATCTCCTCGCCCGGTCGCTGATGCTCAGCTTTCACCTGCTGACAGGCCATGCATTGCGACACGAAGAGCGCCACATCTCTCTTCATCCCGTGCCACCAGAAGGTCGTACGGAGGTCCTTATACATCTTGGTACTGCCTGGATGCAAGGTATATTTCGCACAATGCGCCTCCGACATTATCTCCTTTCGTAGTTCTGAATCATCCGGAACACATAGTCGGCCATTCATTCTCAGCACGCCGGTCTTATCTTCCGCAAAGTCGGTCGCACTACCTGTCGAAATTCGCTCGTACATTTTCTTTAGGTACGGATCATCCTTCTGAGCGGCCATGATCTTTTCCAGCAAACTCGGCTCTAACTGCAGCTGCGCCAACCGTATATCCCTGAATCGAACCCAGAGATCGATGCCTATTTCTTCTAGATCTTGTAGTAGTCTGCGGTTGATGGATAGCGAGGCAAGGTATTTTTGACTCAGAGCGTCCGCCACAACATTTCCCTTGCCCGGAGTGTAGTCGATCGTCAAGTCATAGTCTTTGATCAGTTCGAGCCAGCGCCTCTGTCGCAAGTTTAATTCCTTCTGAGTGAAGAGATACTTGAGGCTCTTGTGGTCGATATAGATCATGCACGCCACACCATATAGATAGTGACGCCACAATTTCAACGCGAACACAATCGCCGCTAACTCCAAGTCGTTCGTAGGATAGCTCTTCTCGTGCGGCTTTAACTGTCTGGAGGCGAAGGATATCATCTTGTTTTGCTGCATGAGCACACATCCCAAGCCCTGGCCTGAAGCATCGCTGAATATCTGAAAACCCTCTGGCCCATCCGGAAGTGCGAGTATAGGTGCCGAAATTTGTCGCTGCTTTAGCTCCTGGAATAAAGCTTCACAGTCCTCCGACCACTCATACACGACTCCTTTTTGAGTGAGGCGAGTCTGTGGCGATACAATCTTCACGAAGTCTTTCACGAAGCGTCGATAGTATCCCGCCAAACCAAGAAAGCTTCGAATCTCACTAGCAGACGCAGGCCGCTTCCAATCAGCAACAGCTTCCACTTTCTTCGGGTCGACTGCAATGCCTTCGGATGAAATGATGTGACCAAGAAAGGATACGCTGCTTAGCCAAAATTCGCACTTACTCTGCTTCGCGTATAACTCATGTTCTCGAAGTGTCTGGAGCACGGCCCATAGATGTTCTGCATGCTACGCCCTGTCTTTCAAGTAGACGAGAATATCATCAATAAAGTCTACCACAAATTTATCAAGGAAGGGTCGAAATACCCGATTCATTAGATCCATGAAGGCGGCAGGAGCGTTCGTCAGGCCGAATGGCATCACCAGGAACTCGTAGTGGCCGTATCGAGTACGAAAGGCGGACTTTTGCACGTCGTCTGACTTGATCTTGAGTTGATGATAGCCTGAGCGGAGATCAATCTTCAAAAATACTGAGGCGCCTTGCAGTTGATCGAATAAGTCGTCTATACGGGGCAGTGGGTACTTGTTTCGGATGGTGGCCTTGTTCAGCTCTCGGTAATCGACGCACAGACGCATAGACCCATCCTTCTTCTTTACGAACAATACGGGCGCTCCCCACGGTGAAATACTAGGCCGAATAAACCCTTTATCGAGTAACTCTTGTAGCTGGACCTTGAGTTCCTTCAGCTCGGTGGGAGCCATTCTGTACGGGGCCTTGGAAATCGGTCGAGTATCGGGAAATGTATCGATGCTGAACTCGATTTCTCGATCGAGGGGCATGCCGGGTAGCTCGTCCGGGAACACATCGGGGAATTCTGCCACAACGTCGATCTGACCCGCATTTGCACCATCCTGTCGTATGTCTCGGACGGACGCCAGATAGCCTTCGCACCCAGAATACAGCATCCTCCGAGCAGAAATTGTCAAAATCAGCATACAGGTCGATGACGCCTCACCATACGAAAAGCAGAATTCAGGCACTCCTGGAATGCGGAAGGTGACCGTCTTTCTAGCGCAGTCTATGGTTGCGTTGTACGGCCCGAGCCAATCCATTCCCAGAATGATATCGAAGTCCTTCATGTCTAGGACTATCACGTCAAGACCGATCTTTTGACCGCCGATACAGATAATCCCGTCGGTGCAGGCTAAATTAGTGAGTATCGGTGTGCCCGAAGGTGTGCTCACGCTAAGGTCGAGATCTAGTGATATTGTCGGAAATTTGTGCTCGGCGGCAAAGTCCGTCGATATAAAACTATGCGAAGCTCCTGAATCAAATAGTACACGAGCAGGCACATTATTGAAACTAAGTATACCTGTCACGACCGTATCTGACGCAAGCACTTCATCTCGAGTCATGGCGTAGACGCGGCCCTGGGCATTAGGGCGACGGTCTTGGCCATTTTGTGGTGCGGGTTGAGGTGCTCGAGGTGCCGGAACTTGATTCCCCGGACAGTACTGTGGATGCTGAGGCGCGTCTAAGTTGTTTCTTCTACGCTTCGGGCAATCTCCATGAAAGTGACCCCTTTTTCTGCAAATGAAACATCCGCCATTTTGAACTTCACAGTCGACGGCGAGATGTCCGTTCCGGTTGTATTTTGTGTAATGAGGTCCCTGGTTCCGCGCCTGGTGTCCGCCCTGGGGCCCGTTGTTCGGACGCTTGGTCATATTGTTTCCTCCCGTGTGGCTTGGGCGTTTGTGATTGTAGGTATGCACAGCACCGGCAGCACCTGGAGGATATTGGCGTTCAAGGCGGAGGACATGGTTGAGAGACTCCCCATCGTTTTGTATTGTGGAACGGACACATGGGCGTAGATGGATTGTCGTAGACCCACTTCGAACCGTCGAGCACGACTCGCCAGGGAGGGCAGAAATTCTCCAGCAAACTTGGCTAACTTGTTGAACTCCGCCGCATACTGCCGCACCGTCATGTTACCTTGCCTTAGCTGCATGAATTCATTTTCCTTCTCTTGTCGAATGGCTATGGGGAGGTACTCGATCTCGAACGCCTCACGGAAGGTGGCCCAAGAAATTGCCGCTGTCTCGTCGTCGCGTCTGATCGCTCGCTTTTGTACGGCCCACCAGCCGTGCGCGTTCGACCGGAGTAGAAGTTGAACGCATGCGACTTTCTTGGACTCTTCGACGCCCAGCAGCTCGAACTTGTCTTCCAGTTCCTCTAACCAGTCGATCGCCAAGGAGGGATCTTTCGTGCCATTGAAGAAAGTACGGCAACTCTTTGTGAATTTCGACACGTCGAAGTTGGAACTTCTCGGTGCTGCAGGTGCAGGCTCGGGTGCCTCCGGATCGACTTCACTTTGTCTGGCCGCAGGCTCGGTTACGGCATGGGTTGTCGCGGAGTTGTTGTTGTTGGCCACCACCGTCTGAACGATTTGTTGGAGAGTATCAAGCTGCTTCTGCTGCAACTTGAATTGTGCTTCGAATCGGGCCTCGAACTGAGTTTGACATGCCTCCGTCTGCCGTCGATGTTGCTCATTCTGGCATTGACTCTCCTCAGCTTGTCGTTGTTGCGCTTCCAGCATGCACAACATCCGCTCCATGGCATCGTTTGAGCGTCCGGGTCTCGAGCTACTCGAGCCGCTCGAAGCACTTTCTTCGTTCGCCGCCACGTTCACCGACGTACCTTCTGGGATTTTTGAAGGCAAAATCCATTAGTCACAAAACTTATTACGGGCTCACTCGTATGGAACGACATATCTCATCGAAACGAGACCAACAATTTTGAGACTAAAAATTCGACACTGGAGGCCAAGGACGTAAAGCCGTGCTCTGATACCATTATGTCACACCTCGATTCGATAGAATCGATAGTCGTCCCCCGGGCGTGATGCCATGCAAGCCTAAGTTGCGCTCGCACAAGGCGGTTCATAAGGTTATCCGAAACAACAGCATATATAAGAGTACGTAGAGAAATTGAACACATTAATTTAGAAAAGGAAACTTGCATTTTTATTGATAATAAGTTAGGTTACAGACTCGATTACAAAAGAGGCCTCGCGGGCTTACAACCGACATCGATGAGATAGTCATTCCATACATTTATATTCCTTTTTACAAACATCAAAATGACTCTCTAAGACCTGGGATCGGCGAGAGTTTGTGACTCATGATGCAGTTGGGTTGGAGTCTTCAAAATATTGTAGAGCTAGCCTTCGCTCTAGTAAGGCTTCAAAAGAAAGGAGCGTCGCCTTCAGTTCCTTGGCACGCTATCCTAGTCCCGAGTACCTGTTGAGAGCGAGGGTCAGCACTTTACACTTTGTGCTGGTGCGTGGCAATTTAAATACCGTGCTCTCATTTGTTAAAGAGTTCAAGTGAGCGTGCATGCAAATATTTAGTAAAGTTTCTAGCCATCCTACTCAATTCAACTTATACATGAAAGCACAACCGTATAATAACGATAGATCTTACCCCCGGCAGAGCGCGCCGTCATAGCGTAAACTTACCATGTTCTTCCCTGTCATGTTAATAATAAGAAAACGTAATAGAGTACGTTCGTGAAGGTCACTGGCACGACAAGCCATCCTGGACATATAGCTTGGTAGATAGAGGTCCTTCAGCGCAGGTAGCGAGCCCCGTTGAAAGCTACTGCCTACCGTGGCATGCATCCGGCATAGCTATCCGTGTTTCTTCCTAGGCCGGAACGGTCCCGTGGCCTCGGGATACCGTCCGAAGAAACAATCGCCCTTGTCGACAAGTTGTCCATGACCGTGCTAAGTTAATTTGTTATTTCAAGGCACATCTTATAGTATCGTTGCGACATTTACTTAATCGATTCATCCTTTCCTTAGCACGGTTCTATATGATTTAATAATTGCAAGCACGATAATATTGTATGACAAGCATCTGTATAGTTCGTGTTCGTGGGACGTCGTGTGACCGTTCATCGGAATATTATTCATGTCGTTGCATTACATCTAGCATAGCACATGTCTAGTATTGATGATGTATTAGAGAAGAGGGTCGAGGGAAGAAGGGTCAGCCACTCACCTTAGTATTTACTTGAGGCAAGAAACTGGTTGGCCGCGCTAGACGTTGCCTACGTGATCACCTGAAATCGCACAAGCAACCGATTAGAACACTGTGTTATTCAAGGAATTTTGATACGAATGCGAAGTTTGAAACGTAAGCCATGAAAACCATCGAAAACATTCACGAAAACGCATTCAGAAAACAAAGCCAAAACCAACGCAAGCGGCGTGAAAAGCAGAGCAACGGGAGGTCTCTCCCGACTCAGCCGCAGAGTCAATCCTTGAGGCACAGCCCGCTGAATATGGGACTTGGTTCCGAAGAAGCCATTCCATAACGGGGAATGGATCTTGATTCAACCGTTCCCGTTCGATCGATTCGATCGATCCCGACCTATCGGTCCCGACCGAGTCGATAGCGACAGTGTTCCTTTCTCGCGTACCCTGTGGACGAACAACGGGGCACGATGTAGGGACGGGGCACTACAATTGATCATTAAATCAAGGAATGATTAGTCATCTTTAGGATAACATTTGATGACCTGAGAACTTAGGTACCAGGGTCTTGGTTCAATTGAAGGACCTGAGGACTTAAGTAACATTGTTGATCCATTTGTTGACCTGGAAACTTAAGTATCAGAGTTGATTCAATATGATGAACTGAGATTCAAACTCAGTAGGAAGGCCCTATTTTAAGGATGAATTCTTGGTGTAAAGGAATGGGACTGTTTTACCAGTCTTCAAGAATCCTATTTCTTTTAACCTTGAGTTGCATAGCCAGGATACAATATTGAGGTTAGGTAAAGTGAAGAGCAAATGTTTATAGGTAGTTGTTTGCTTCTAAATAAATCTTAGAATATTACTCTTCACCCTAGGAACTTGCTATTTGAGTGTTGTTAGGCCACTGGGGTATAACATGCCTATAGCAGTTTGTAATTATAGGAAAATAGTAGTCTAGCATTGCATTGTAGTTATTAAATTAAGAGAGGTTTATAGATTGTATTAGGGATATTTGTAGATAAATTAAAATGTTAAAATAATAATGGATATGCATTGACCAACTTGTACCTATTATAAACAGGAGGATTTCCAGCTTTACTACCCTTTCTCGATCACCCGGAGCAAGGCAAGTATACTCCTCGAATTTGTTCATTTCTCATGTCTTGCATTATTCATTCTTGAATCTCCTTGATTGACACGATGTAGCACGGTATTGTCTGGTTCCATGTTTCATGTATTATTTGTGTCTGGGAGGGAAAATACTATAGATATGTGATCAAACCTTGTTACTATTCATGTGAATAGCTTGGGTCCCGCATCGTGCACGCGGGACCAAAGCCGTACCATTTCATGTTCATTGCATCTACCCAAGCCGATCACAATCTAGATGTATTTCAATATTGCACATGTCAGGATTTCAGGTTGTATTTCAGGATTCATGGTTGTATTTCATGTTCAGGTTGTATTTCATGTTCAGGTTATACTTCATGTTCAGATTGTATTTCATGATTCAGGATTCTTACCATGTTCCCTGTTTTACTTTCAGTATTTCCTGTTCAGTTTTATGTCTTGTTTCATTTTCTGTATTTATATATATTTTCTGTTTTTTGATTCATACCATGATGTTCATGTTCATTTCCTTGGATATACTTAGCTCCGCTCCTGACTAGGATATGTTGCAGGTGCTTGCAGGATATTGTTCTACCCTATGGGCCAGAGCCCAGGATTTAGCTGAGCAGGATGGAGACATGACTTAGCTTGAGTTTTCAGGTTTAGACTGTTTAGCTTTACTCCTAGATATTATACATTTCATTCCTGATAACTAGTACAATTTTGATATATGGATTTGTGGAATATGGTGATCATGGGATACGTTATAGATGCTGTGTTTTCATACTTGTCTTGATATCTGGTTAGTTTTTCCTAGATTGGTACAGCTTACTTTGTCGTGTCTAACGACAAAGGCTGGACGTGTCCGACTTGTGTCCGGTTATTCGGGAGCGGGTCGTGACAAGGCCGACCCGAAGAACACACCCGCCGCCGTCGCCGACCATCGCAGCGCCGCCGTCGAGCCCGCCCGACCATTCGCGTGAGTCATCATCCCCATTCCTTCATCAAACTCTTATTTCCTTGACACCATCGAGTTCGTCTCGACGAGACGAATCGATCGCCCCTATTTTTGACTCACCCCGACACACGGACACGTAGAAAACTCTAACCCTAATTTGGACACGGCGGACACGGACGCAATTTCGTGTCATGGTGACATTCTGTGGATACCAACGTGTCGAGAATGACACGACGATCACAACAGTACCCCTTGACACGAAAATTCGTGTCTAGAAACCCCCGGCACGTGTGCTGGACACAGTCCCGAGTGTCCACGCACTCAGGACACGAAGATGATGACTACCCATTAGTTTCTAAATAAATTAAACCATAACCCCATCCTAACAACAAGCCACTTGGGCCTACTGGCCAGTGGCTACATTCTTAAAAACTTGCGCCCCCTTGCTGTGGTGCTGGGTTCGAGCCCCCCTTCCCATATGTGGGGTAATTTTTGGGATTAGTATAATTTTCGTTTGTTATATATATATATTACTAATTGTACAAAATCAGTAAACTCCCTTCTTTTAATAGGACCCGAATTGGGCCTATTGGTTAGCCAAGCTGAGTTAAACCCCACCCCCCTGTCCAGTGAGCACAGGTTCGAACCCCCCTTTGGGTGGGTTTGGTTATTTTTCTTTTAATTGTTTTGTTTTAGAAGTAAATATATATATTTGTATATATATAATATTATATATAGTATAAATACATATATCCATACATACTATATAAATAATATATATTTTCTGTCCAAACTAATTTTCTGCATATTTAAATTAATTAATATTATATATATATATATATATATATATATATATATATATATATATATATATATATAAATTCTCTCTATATATATATATTTCAATTCAGTCATTTAAATTATGTTATTTAATTCAGTCATTTAATTTATGTCATTTAATTTATGTTATTTAAATTATGTCAATATAAATATAGTGCCTATACTGTAATATGTATTCTAAATTCTGTCATTTAATTTATGTTATTTAAATTCATGTTAATATAAATACAGTGCCTATACTGTAATATATATTTTAAATTCTGTCATTTAATTATGTCATTTAAATTACGTCATTATAAATACGGTGCCTATACTGTAATATGTAAATAAATACAGTGCCTATACTGTAATACGTATTTATAAATACAGTGTCTATACTGTAATATGTACGCTTTCAATTTCTGCAATTTAAATTCCTTTAAATTATATGTATTTAAATTACGCATTTATTTACGAATTTACGTACTTTGTGCAAACGACCACTCTAAGTCCAAGCCTAGCATGGGTTGATCGGACTTAGGTGAGCCTACACATATTCGGGGTCTAGTCGAGTCATGTTGGACTTGATTCACGGCTTCGGGTTCCGTATCTGGACTTCGGTTCAATTTCAAATACGCGAACAAATACATTAAATAATTATTTATTTAATTTCAGAATCTGTGATTTATGAACTTTGAATTTTCAGACAACTTTTTAATGCTGAATAAATTCTAGAAAAATTACTATAAAATACTATGTTAATTAATCTAATTTAATATAATTTTTCTATGATTTAATTTACTGTTTTGACACTGTTTAAAAATAGTAAACCAGAACTCATTTTCAATGCACACTTGTATTCTGATTTTTTAATAAATACTTACACTAGATCATAAATTCCAAAAAAATTATATTAAATTACTATAATTAACAAGGATCAATTTGGTATATTATTTAATATAAAATAGTACTGTATAACTATCTTAATAATTATTGGAACATAATGTACAGTCTGATTAATTAATTAAATAATATTGACTTGTGTGTTTTTGTGTGTTTTTGGAATATTTTAGTATCGGGACCTTACCCTACCTTAGTGTAGAGACCTACTTGTTAGTCTAGATGTTGTAACATCTCACTTTGGACTACTAGAACTTCACATAGCTAGTGTCCTATTAGGAGCCGTGTCACAACACTAGTGTAATCTTAATCATAACTTAGAGGCTGAGTTGTATATCATTTTGACAGGACACCGGACATATGTACCTTCATATTCTTATTCTTGCTTTGCTCGAGGCAAGTACCCCTACAAACTTATTTACTGCATATGATAATAAACTGTAAATGAATCATGTTAGAACACTGCTTTCTGAATAAACTGCAAAGTCATATCATTACATGTTTTATATGGATTCTCAGTATCTTCACATGCTTATAAGAGCTTTTACATATCTCACATGATGGTTACTGGGATATGGGAGAAACTGATAGTTGAGTACGTGATCATGTCCCCTTCTCCCGTACGTATGTACCGAGCAAGGTTGACATTTTATATGTATACCTTATCGTAGGCGTACTGTAGTGCCCCGTCCCTACATCGTGCCCCGTACTCTGTCCATGGGGTGCGCAAGAAAGGAACACTGTCGCTATCGATTCGGTCGGGACCGATAGGTCGGGATCGACCGAGTCGATCGAACGGGAACGGTTGAATTAAGATCCATTCCTCGTTATGGAATGTCTTCTTCGGAACCAAGTCCCATATTCAGCGGGTTGCGTCTCGAGGATTGGCTCTGCAGCTGAGTCGGAAGAGACCTTCCGTTGCTCTGGTTTTTATGCTGCACTTGATTGGCTTTGGCTTTGGTTTTCGTGAATGCATTTTTCGAGCTATGTTTTCGATGGGTTTTCGTGACGCGTTTCTGAGCTTCGCATTCATATCGAATATCCTTGAATCATACAGTGTTCTAATCAGTTGCTTATGCGATTGCAGGTAATCGCGTAGGTGACGTCAGCGCAGCCAACCGTTCGCTCGCTTGAAGCAAGGCTAAGGCGAGTGGCTGACCTCCTTCGTCCCGTCCCTCTACTTCAAAAAAACTCAATATGTGAAGTAAAATAAATGCTTGTCATAATAGTGTAAAATCAATAAAATCGTGGCACGATACTTCACGAAACACTTGTTAACGAACTGTCGGTTTTGGAAATGGAAAATATGCTTCCCTATGCAATTATACTTGGTTTGTGCCAAACCAATGAATGAATCAATTAACGCTTATCGCAACGATACGGATAAATGAGTAAATCAACTAAGTTCCAAAGAAAACGGTCATTGGACAACTTGTCGACAAGGTGTAGTTTCCTCGAACGGTTACCTAGGCCAAGGGACCGATTCGGCCCGGGAGGAACGAGTGTATAGCAAGTGCCAGCCCTTCATCGGTGCGAGTTATGCGGGAACTTTCGCACAGGGCTCGCTACCCGACGTGAAAGGGTCGTCGTCTAACCCAGCTATATGTCCGCGATGGCTTTAAATTGCCAGTGGCCTTCACACCCTTCACATTGTTTAACAAATGCACCTGGCACGGGATGATTTTGATAGTTGCTCAATGTTATACAATTTCATATGCTTGCCTCAAAACATGTTAACATACAAATCGAACAGGATGGTTAGAAAGATCATTGAAATAGCTAGCTAACATGTTTATGAAACTTTTTGAATCAAATACAGAGCTTGGATTTAATTAGCCATTCGCCAGTACATGTGTTTCGTGCTGATCCTCGCTCTTTGTAGGTCCCGCGAACCAGGAAGGATGCGCCAGCTAGCTCGGCGGCGTTCGTGACTTTTGAAGCTTCGGCCGTGCGTCGAAGACTCTTTCTCAGCGACTCCACTTTTGAAGGCTCTCGACAGTCCAAGAAAAATGACTCAGCGTCCCTCCCATCCAGGTCAATGGAGTACTTGTGTATATTGAGGGATGTGTGCAATGTATGGAATGGCTATCTCATCGGCACTCTTTTGTAATCGAGTCATATTGTAGCCCGTACGACAAAGAGTCTTGTATCGGAGTCTGTAAGAGATGTTCATTATCAATACAGATCAAGTTTCCTTTACTTAATGTGTGTATCAATTTGTCTGCGTACTCTCTTAGATCTCGTATTTCGGATTACCTTATGACTTGGCCTTGTGCGATAGCAAATTAGGTTCGCACGGCATCATGCCCGGGGGACGACTATCGATTCGACGGAATCGGGGCGTGACATAATGGTATCAGAGCACGGCTTTACGTCCTTGGCCTCCAGTGTCGAGTTCTAGTCTCCAACCGTTGACCTCGTGTCGATGAGAAGAGTTGCTCCATACGCTGAACCCAGGACATTTTCTGAAACTAACGAGAGTTGCCTTTCCTTTTCCCTGCAGTTACGGGAGCTCAGGCGGAAGACGAGACGAGCGCTTCCAGTGGCTCGAGTGCTTCTGGACCCGAGCATTCCGTCAACCCAACGAAAATGACGCCTACTATAGCCGGACCTTCCGACGACCCGATGCAACGTATGCTGCAGATGCTTGAAATGCAGCAACGTCAAAACGAGCTCCATCGTCAGTAAGCGAAGGCTCGTCAGACTCAATTTGAGAATCGGTTCGAGGCTCAATTCAAGCTGCAGCAGCAGCAGCTGAATACCCTCCAGCAGATCGTACAGTCTGTCGTCGACAACAACAATTCAACAATGACACCTGCCGTGACCCAGCCTGCGGTTTGATCTAACAAAGCTGAACCAGAGGCGCCCGTGCTCTCAACTACGACACCGAGAAGTTCTAACTTCGACGTGTCAAAATTCACTAAAAGCTGTCGTACTTCCTTCAACGGTACAGAAGATCCCTCGGTGGTGATCGACTGGCTGGAGGAGCTGGAAGATAAGTTCGAGCTTCTGGGTGTCGAGGACTCAAAGAAAGTCGCGTGTGCTCAACTTCTACTTCGAATGAACGCGCACGATTGGTGGGCTGTGCAGAAGCGGGCTATTCGACGTGAAGACGAGACGGCGGCGATCTCATGGGCGACATTCAAAAAGGCGTTCGAGACTGAATATCTTTCTGCAGCCGTACGACAGGAGAAAGAAGATGAGTTTATGCAGTTAAGGCAAGGCAATATGACTGTACGACAATATGCAGCCAAATTCAACAAACTGGCCAAGTTTGCTGTGGACTTCCTACCTACCACTGCCAGTCGAGCTCGACGATTTGAAGTGGGTCTACGTTCCACTATCCGCGCTCACATTTCGGTAGGTGAATACCAAACTGTGGGCGAGGCACTCAACCACGCCATCCGTCTGGAGTCTGAGTATCCTCCTATTACTACCGGCGCTGTTCACTTTAATAACAAATGCCATAGTAATACGGGAGGCAACAACGCACACAAGCATCAAAACCACGGCAACGGAGGCGGCAACCAGACGAAGGATCGAGTGGTCTGCACTTTCTACGCCAAGGAGGGGCACTTGATCAGCGAGTGCCGATTGAAGAGTGGCGCGTGCCTCCTGTGCGGCCAAACCGACCATATCGTAAGCAACTGTCCGGTGAAGTCAAACCCTAATGCTCGGGCTCCTCCGACCGCACAACCGAATGGCCAAGATCGACGCCCTAATGCTCAGGGGCGTGTCTTTGCTCTGACTCGAGATAAAGCGCTGACATCAGATACAGTAGTGTCAGGTATACTAAAATTTAATAATGTGCCTGCTCGTGTGTTATTTGATTCAGACGCTTCATATAGTTTTATATCGGCGGACTTTGCCGCCGAGAACAAATTCCCTGTAATATCATTAGATCTTGACCTTAGCGTAAGCACGCCTTCGGGCACACCAATTCTCACAAACTTAGCTTGTGCCGACGGGATTATCTGTATCGACGGTCAAAAGATCGGTCTGGACGTGATAGTTCTAGACATGAAGGACTTTGACATCATTCTGGGAATGGATTGGCTCGGGCCGTACAACGTAACCATAGACTGCGCTGAAAAGAGGGTCACATTTTGCATGCCTGGAGTGCCTGAATTCTGCTACTCGTGTGGTGAGGCATCGCCGACCTGCATGGTGATCTCTGCAATATCTGCTCGACGGATGCTGCATTCCGGGTGCGAAGGCTATCTAGCTTCCGTTCGAGACATGCGACAGGAAGGTGCAAACGTGGGTCAGACCGACGTTGTGGCAGAATTCCCAGACGTGTTCCCGGACGAGCTATCCGGCATGCCGCCCGATCGAGAAATAGAGTTCACCATCGACACATTCCCCGGCACCCGGCCGATCTCGAAGGCTCCATACAGAATGGCCCCTGCAGAATTGAAGGCACAACTTCAGGAATTACTCGACAGAGGGTTTATCCGTCCGAGTGTCTCACCGTGGGGTACGCCCGTGCTGTTCGTGAAGAAGAAGGATGGATCGATGCGACTCTGCATCGACTATCGGGAATTGAATAAAGCCACCGTCCGAAACAAATACCCCCTGCCCTGCATCGACGACTTGTTCGACCAGCTCCAAGGTGCAACGATGTTTTCGAAGATTGATCTACGATCGGGTTACCACCAACTCAAAGTCAAGCCAGATGACGTGCCGAAGTCTGCCTTCCGCACTCGTTACGGCCACTACGAGTTCTTGGTAATGCCGTTCGGTCTGACAAATGCCCCTGCCGTCTTCATGGATCTAATGAATCGGGTGTTCCGTCCGTTCATTGACAAGTTCGTAGTAGTCTTTATTGACGACATCCTCGTCTACTCCAAGGATCGAGCGCAACATGCAGAGCATCTGCGGACGGTACTCCAAACCCTTCGAGAAAATCAGTTGTACGCGAAGATGAGCAAGTGCGAGTTCTGGCTTGTAATGCCCTGAATCCGTTGCGGAGCACGGTGCGGGCTAGCGGCCGAATGGCCGAGTCGGATGAAAATTGGGGAAACTTTACCAGGATCGCGGGATAATAAATTGAGATCCTTTCCTCGTTATGGATTGGACTCTTTTGAAATGATGCCCAAGATGCAGTGGCGCGCGTCTTGGGGGAAGAGTTCTATATAAGAGTCGCTTGCCCCGAGACCGTTGCCCTGCTGGTTTTCGATGTCGCTTTTACTGTTGGCTTTTGTGTGCGTTTTCGTGATTGTTTTCGATGAATGTTTTCATGGATTTACTTTCACCGTCTACGCATTTCATATCGAATAACTGAGAGAAAGAGAAGAAGTATGCTGACCAGATGTTAGTGCCAATGCAGGTGCTAACGCGGTGAACCTAGGGTGACGTTGCGTGGAAGACCTCTTTCTCTCGGCAATTCACCAACAAGTGAGTGGCTTTGATCCTTCGATGATCCTTGATCTTCACGCATAACAATGGTAGACTTGTTATTGCGTTCGGTGCTTAATAAAAGATGCCTAGTAATAATATGGGAAAGATAATGAAAGATAAATTATCACATGGCTAGGCTTATGTTGTAAATCGAATGATGCTCGTATGCTATATGAATTGTTTAACAGGTGATGCAAAGACCCAAGTATTGGGCGGTAAGTATATCGGACTTCGGTTTGAAAGAATGAGTTAAACATGAATAGTCCCTTGGTTGGATGAACGAATATGCGAGCCTATGGCTCAAAGTAAGATGGAAAAATGGTAAGATAAAATAAGAACTACGACTATGTGTGGAAGATGCTATTATCATGCATGTCATGTCCCTTATTAGTTAAGTTGCATTGCATGCATGGTCATGGACAACTTGTATACAAGGTAGTTCCTCGAACGGTACTCCGAGGCCACGGAACCGATTCGGCCTAGGAGGAACGTCGTACTGAAGTAGTAGCACAGTGCTGAAGTAGTAGCACGGTCTTTCGGGAACCTTCCGGATGGGCTAGCTACCCACCGATGAAGGGGAGCCGTCCGACCAAGATGTCCCAGATGGCGTGTAGTCAGTGACCTTCATATAGACAGGTGGCATAGCTAACATTGTCTTATGCAGGCAGAGTAAGTGGTATTCATAAATATGTACAGGGATGGCTATCGACCGTGGGTAAGATTCACCAAATTGGTGATCAATATGAACTGCTTATGTTAGAACAACATGAATTGCTTATGTTTCTAACATCACTGTATGCTTCTTATATTTCTCATCAAATATATGAATTGTTAATGGACCCTAAGGCAAGATAGAAAGAATACAAATCAATAGTGAACATTCATGTAATTTTACTACTGTTGATTTATGGTGAGATTGGTTACGGCCGCTCACCAGTACATATATGGCAATGTACTGACCCTCGTCTCCACAGGTGCCGGGAACCTAGTGGATAATCATAGACGCTGAAGGCTTGCTGTCCGACTCTTTAGAAGCTTCGTACATCTTGAAGTTTCCACTTGAAGAAGAAGGCATTTTGCTGAAGGTGGTTATTGCCGCATTATTAATAAAGGGATATGATGTATGGAACAAGTTGTATCTCATTTCAATATTTCTGCAATGTTGTAGCCAAGTTTGGCCTTTCATCTCGGCTGTTTGAGAGCCTTATGTTTATGCAATGTAATTTCAAGCTATCAATAAAGAACTTATTTCAGATCATATCAGTGTTGCCAAAACTTCTCTATCATTCGCTGCGAATCTCTATTCAAAATGTCTCTTTTATAAAAGGAACACGAGCACGCCTTGTACAAGTGCAATTCCAGACTTGTACGGCATCACGCCTTAGCGAGGATGAACGATTCGGCGTGAATCTAAGCGGAGGCGAACGATTCCCGAATCGGGGCGTGACAGTTTGGTATCAAAGCACGGCTTTACATCCTTGGGAATTTCTTGGTTTTAAAGATTTCAAAAATGACACAAGCTTTATTGCTTCTCGAACAACTTTGGTTTTAAATGTCCCGAAATGAGATGTTCCATACAATAAGTCCATAAATATATTATGAGACTAACAAGCTCCTCTGTTTTGAAGAGATGACAAAGGCGGGTGCGACAAACAACGCGAGTAGCTCAAGGGTGGTAGCCTCAACCGACCCTATGGAGAGGATGCTAGCTATGATGGAGAGCCAGCAGAGACAGAATGCGAAGCAATTCGAGGCCCAACAAAAGCAGCTAGATACCATGCAACAGTTGGTCCGATCAGTGGTGAACAATGGGGCTCAAGGCACTCCAGTCTCACGAGAGAGCGAACTGGTGGAGGCAGAGGAACCCCCGGCAGCTAAGAAAACCACTGTTGTGGCCGACATTACAAAGTTTAAGAAGATCTGTAACAAAGAATTCAAAGGGACAGAAGAAGCCACCATTGCTATGGATTGGCTAGTTGAAGTGGAAGATCACCTGGAAGCTTTGGGTATTGTTGGATCCAAGAGGGTCTCGTGTGTGAAACTACTGCTGGTTTACAACGCACACTACTGGTGGCAAAGTCAGAAAAGAATTCTAGCGGGAGTGAATAGAACAACGAAAATCACTTGGCTGATGTTCCACGAGGCATTTCTGGCTCAGTACTTCTCTTCGACTGAGCAGCGAGCTAAGGAATTAGAGTTCCAGAAGCTCGAACAGGGGAACATGACGGTGAAGGAGTATGAGGCAGAGTTTTCTAGACTGTCTCAGTATGCGATCACGAAGTTTACTGACGAAGCATCTAAGGCTTGTCGGTTTGAGCAGGGCTTGAGGCCTGCTCTGAAGGCTCAAGTTGTGGTTCAGAAATATAAGACTTTTCAGGAGTCTTATGAGCACGCGAAGGAATTGGACCCACACTATCCTGCAACGGCGCCAGTACAAGCGTCGGTGCAGAATCTGCATAACAAAAGACCGAACAACGGGGGCAGATATGAGGCGCCTAAGCGTCAGAACCACGGTGGCTTTCAACGACCCAACCAGGGTGGACCATTCTGCAACAAGTGCCGCAACAAAGGGCACTTTGCTAACAAATGTCAGGTGCTAGAGGGTGGATGCTTCAAATGTGGTCGCATGGGCCACGGATTCAGAGACTGTCCAGGAAGGGGCCACCAGAACCCTCCAAGGCAGCAGCATCACCAACAATATCAACAGAATCGTGGACAGGCACCACGACCTCCTCAGCCACAACAGAATCAGAGGCCCGGTGCCCAGGGCCGAGTCTTTGCATTAACTCAGGAGGAAGCATCATTTGCATCAGATACTGTCGTGACAGGTATATTGTTATTTAATGGCATTCCTGCACGTACTTTATTTGATTCTGGTGCTTCACATAGTTTTATATCTAAAGACTATGTTAAGGAACATGAAATAAAAATGACAATGTTGGATATGTACCTTAGTGTTAGTACTCCATCAGGAGTGGAGATGCCTACTAACATGATGTGTAGGGATGGTTACATATGTATCGGGAAGAGAAGGCTACCATTAGATGTAGTCGAGCTAGATATGAAAGATTTTGATATCATTCTGGGAATGGATTGGTTAAGTGCATGTTGTGCGACGATCGACTGTGCGAAGAAGCGAGTTATGTTTCGCCTACCTGGAGGAACAGAATTCTCTTACTCGGCCAGTTCATCGGCGAAGGCTTCGATGGTGATTTCAGCTACTACGGCCCGGCGATTGCTTCATTCTGGCTGCGAAGGGTACCTTGCTTCTGTTCGAGACACACGCAAGAATGGTGCAGACTCAGCTAACACTGAAGTCGTGGCAGAATTTTCTGATGTGTTTTCTGACGAGATACCCGGAATGCCTCCGGACCGAGAGATTGAATTCACTATCGATACATTTCCAGATGCTCGTCCGATCTCAAGGGCACCATACAGAATGGCGCCTGCTGAATTGAAGGAACTCAAAGTACAGCTACAGGAATTATTAGACAAAGGATACATCAGACCCAGTGTTTCACCATGGGGTGCTCCGGTACTATTTGTAAAAAAGAAAGATGGATCGATGCGGCTGTGCATCGACTACCGCGAGCTAAATAAAGTTACAATTCGAAACCAGTATCCGTTGCCTCGAATAGACGACCTCTTCGATCAGTTGCAAGGGGCGTCTGTATTTTCAAAGATTGATCTTCGCTCAGGCTACCATCAGTTAAAGATCAAACCAGATGACATTTCTAAGTCCGCATTCCGAACCAGATACGGACACTATGAATTCTTGGTCATGCCCTTCGGACTGACCAACGCCCCTGCCGCTTTCATGGATATGATGAACAGAGTCTTCCGGCCCTTTTTAGATAAATTTACGGTCGTGTTCATCGACGACATCCTAATCTACTCGAAGAACAGAGAAGACCATGCAGAACATTTGAGGACAGTATTACAGACTCTACGGGAAAATCAGCTCTATGCCAAGCTGAGCAAATGTGAGTTTTGGATGAGTAGCGTGTCGTTCCTAGGGCACGTTATCTCGGCGGAAGGTGTGTCCGTTGACCCAAAGAAAATTGAAGCCGTAGTGGATTGGAAGCAACCCACGTCGGCGAGCAAGATCCGAAGTTTCCTCGGCTTGGCAGGCTACTACAGGAAGTTTGTCAAGGATTTTTCAAAAGTGGCAGCGCCTTTAACTCGGCTAACCCAGAAGGGAGTGGCATTCGATTGGACTGATGAGTGCGAGTCTTGCTTTCAAAATCTGAAGCAACGTCTCGTATCAGCTCCAATCCTTACACTTCCAGACGGCGTCGAGGGATTCCAGATATACAGCGATGCGTCCGGATTGGGTTTGGGATGTGTGTTGACTCAGAGAGGGAAAGTGATATCTTATGCCTCGAGACAGCTTAAGCCGTACGAGAAAAATTATCCAACGCATGATTTGGAATTGGCAGCGATAGTGTTTGCATTGAAATTGTGGAGGCACTACTTGTATGGAGTTGCTTGCGAGATCTTTACCGACCATAAAAGCCTGAAGTATATCTTTACTCAAAAAGATTTAAATTTGCGGCAAAGACGTTGGTTGGAGCTTATAAAAGATTACGACTTGACGATCGCGTACACCCCAGGAAAAGGCAATGTGGTGGCGGACGCATTGAGTCGAAACTTTGTGGGATCACTCAGTGTTGACAAACGAATATTGGAGGAATTGGAAAGCATGGAAATTAAGCTCCAGATTCGTGGCCGAAATGCACAATTGGCTCAACTTCAACTTGAGCCAAGTTTGTTAGAAAAGATAAAGACGGCACAGAGGACAGATGAGTTCTTGATTAAGATTGGCAGAATAGTGGAAAAGGGTGAAGCCAGCGACTTCACCAGGCTCGAGGACGGATTATTACGACTCAAGGGGAGGCTATGTGTCCCGAAGGATGAAGAACTCCGGAAGGAAATCTTGACGGAGGCCCATTACGCCAAGTATTCCTTACATCCGGGAAGTACAAAAATGTATAAAGATTTGCGCACGACCTTCTGGTGGCACGGCATGAAATGAGATGTGGCCCTCTTTGTCTCGCGATGCTTAGCGTGTCAACGAGTCAAGGTGGAACACCAGAGGCCCGGCGGGGAGATGCAGAACCTCGCGATCCCAGAATGGAAATGGGATCATATAACCATGGATTTTATAGTTGGCTTGCCGAAGACGCAGCGGAGGAATGATGCAATTTGGGTCATCGTTGATCGATTAACCAAATTTGCACATTTTCTCGCAATGAAAACCACATGGAGCGTCGACCGGTTGGCTCAGCTATACGTGGATGAAATCATCCGACTGCATGGAGTGCCAGCATCAATAGTGTCGGATCGGGATGGGCAATTTGTATCGCATTTCTGGGTCAGTTTGCATGCTGCCATGGGAACACAATTGAAATTTAGTTCTGTATACCATCCCCAAACCGATGGCCAGACCGAGAGGGTGAATCAGATACTTAAAGACATGCTACGGCTTTGTGCTATTGATCTGAAGACTAGTTGGGATACTCACTTGCCGCTAGCAGAATTTGCCTACAACAACAGTTACCAGTCAAGTATACAAATGGCTCCGTATGAAGCATTGTACGGGCGAAGGTGTCGGTCTCCGATTTGTTGGGATGAAGTCGGTGAACGACAGGTACTTGGTCCGGAGATGGTGAAACAGGCCGTCGAGAAGGTCCGCATGATTCGGGAGAAGTTACGTGTGGCACAAAGTCGGCAGAAGAGTTATGCGGATACTCATCGACGACCATTGGAATTTATGGTAGGCGATCACATATTTTTGAAGGTGTCACCGATGCGCGGAGTTATGCGATTCGGTGCGAAGGGGAAGCTAAGTCCGAGATTTGTTGGCCCATTTGAAATTCTTAAGCGAGTCGGCCCTGTTGCCTATCAGATCGCGCTGCCACCGGCATTGGATGGAGTGCACGATATCTTCCATGTTTCCCAACTACGGAAGTATGTACATGATCCAAGCCACGTGGTAGACTTCGGTCCGTTAGGGCTAAAAGCTGACTTGTCTTATGTGGAGGAACCCGTGCAGATCTTGGATAGGAAAGATAAAATCTTGCGGAACCGAGTTGTTTCTTTGGTTCGAGTGCTTTGGCGAAATCATTCCGTCGAAGAGTCGACATGGGAACTTGAGGCAGAGGTGAAGGAAAAGTTTCCTTCGTTGTTTGACCTAGGTGGGTTTGTGTTTAAGTTTCGAGGACGAAACTTTTTGTTAGTGTATTAATATGTAATACCCTGAATCCGTTGCGGAGCACGGTGCGGGCTAGCGGCCGAATGGCCGAGTCGGATGAGAATTGGGGAAACTTTACCAGGATCGCGGGATAATAAATTGAGATCCTTTCCTCGTTATGGATTGGACTCTTTTGAAATGATGCCCAAGATGCAGTGGCGCGCGTCTTGGGGGAAGAGTTCTATATAAGAGTCGCTTGCCCCGAGACCGTTGCCCTACTGGTTTTCGATGTCGCTTTTGCTGTTGGCTTTTGTGTACGTTTTCGTGATTGTTTTTTATGAATGTTTTCATGGATTTACTTTCACCGTCTACGTATTTCATATCGAATAACTGAGAGAAAGAGAAGAAGTATGCTGACCAGATGTTAGTGCCAATGCAGGTGCTAACGCGGAGAACCTAGGGTGACGTTGCGTGGAAGACCTCTTTCTCTCGGCAATTCACCAACAAGTGAGTGGCTTTGATCCTTCGACGATCCTTGATCTTCGCGCATAACAATGGTAGACTTGTTATTGCGTTCGGTGCTTAATAAAAGATGCCTAGTAATAATATGGGAAAGATAATGAAAGATAAATTATCACATGGCTAGGCTTATGTTGTAAATTGAATGATGCTCGTATGCTATATGAATTGTTTAACAGGTGATGCAAAGACCCAAGTATTGGGCGGTAAGTATATCGAACTTCGGTTTGAAAGAATGAGTTAAACATGAATAGTCCCTTGGTTGGATGAACGAATATGCAAGCCTATGGCTCAAAGTAAGATGGGAAAATGGCAAGATAAAATGAGAACTACGACTATATGTGGAAGATGCTATTATCATGCATGTCATGTCCCTTATTAGTTAAGTTGTATTGCATGCATGGTCATGGACAACTTGTATACAAGGTAGTTCCTCGAACGGTACTCCGAGGCCACGGAACCGATTCGGCCTAGGAGGAATGTCGTGCTGAAGTAGTAGCACAGTGCTGAAGTAGTAGCACGATCTTTCGAGAACCTTCCGGATGGGCTAGCTACCCACCGATGAAGGGGAGCCGTCCGACCAAGATGTCCCAGATGGCGTGTAGTCAGTGACCTTCATATAGACAGGTGGCATAGCTAACATTGTCTTATGCAGGCAGAGTAAGTGGTATTCATAAATATGTACAGGGATGGCTATCGACCGTGGGTAAGATTCACCAAATTGGTGATCAATATGAACTGCTTATGTTAGAACAACATGAATTGCTTATGTTTCTAACATCACTGTATGCTTCTTATATTTCTCATCAAATATATGAATTGTTAATGGACCCTAAGGCAAGATAGAAAGAATACAAATCAATAGTGAACATTCATGTAATTTTACTACTGTTGATTTATGGTGAGATTGGTTACGGCCGCTCACCAGTACATATGTGGCAATGTACTGACCCTCGTCTCCACAGGTGCCGGGAACCTAGTGGATAATCATAGACGCTGAAGGCTTGCTGTCCGACTCTTTAGAAGCTTCGTACATCTTGAAGTTTCCACTTAAAGAAGAAGGTATTTTGCTGAAGGTGGTTATTGTCGCATTATTAATAAAGGGATATGATGTATGGAACAAGTTGTATCTCATTTCAATATTTCTGCAATGTTGTAGCCAAGTTTGGCCTTTCATCTCGGCTGTTTGAGAGCCTTATGTTTATGCAATGTAATTTCAAGCTATCAATAAAGAACTTATTTCAGATCATATCAGTGTTGCCAAAACTTCTCTATCATTCGCTGCGAATCTCTATTCAAAATGTCTCTTTTATAAAAGGAACACGAGCACGCCTTATACAAGTGCAATTCCAGACTTGTACGGCATCACGCCTTAGCGAGGACGAACGATTCGGCGTGAATCTAAGCGGAGGTGAACGATTCCCGAATCGGGGCATGACATGGCTGAACAGCGTCTCATTCCTTGGGCACATCATCTCCGTCGCGGGCATCGTAGTCGACCCGAAGAAAGTCGAGGCAGTTGCTGATTGGAGACGGCCCGCATCAGTTAGCGAAATTCGAAGCTTCCTAGGCTTGGCGGGATACTACCGACGCTTCGTGAAGGACTTCGCGAAGATCGCATCACCGTTGACTCGCCTCACCCAGAAAGGAGTCGCATTCAAGTGGTCAGACGACTGTGAAGCTTCCTTCCAGGAGCTCAAACAACGGCTCGTTTCGGCCCCGATACTTGCTCTTCCTGACGGGTCGGAGGGATTTCAAATCTTCAGTGATGCTTCTGGCCAGGGCTTGGGTGTATGCTCATACAGCGGGATAAGGTGATATCTTTTGCTTCCCGACAGTTGAAGCCGCACGAGAAAAACTACCCTACGTACGACCTAGAACTAGCGGCAATTGTGTTCGCGTTGAAGCTGTGGCGTCACTATCTCTATGGCGTGACGTACAGGATTTATACGGACCACAAAAGCCTCAAGTATCTCTTCACCCAGAAGGAACTGAATTTGCGGCAGAGGCGATGGCTTGAACTAATCAAAGACTATGACTTATCAATCGACTACACGCCGGGCAAGGAAAATGTGGTAGCGGATGCACTGAGCCAAAAGTACTTAGCTTCGTTATGCATCAACGATCGACTGCTGCGTGACTTGGAAGGAATGGGCATCGAGCTCCGAGTTCGTTTCAGAGACGTGAAACTGGCGCAACTGCGGGTGGAACCGAGCCTACTGGAGAGGATCAAGTCTGCACAGAAGGACGACCCCTACCTGGAGAAGATGCGAAAGCTGATATCGACAGGGAAAGCATCCGACTTTGCAGAGGACGAGTTGGGAGTGTTGCGCGTGAAGGGACGGCTATGCGTACTGGACGACGTAGAACTTAGAAAGGAGATAATGACGGAGGCACACTATGCGAAATATTCCTTGCATTCCGGCAGCACCAAGATGTATAAGGACCTCCGCGTTGTCTTTTGGTGGCACGGCATGAAGAGGGACGTAGCGCTCTTTGTGTCAAAATGTATGGCCTGTCAGCAAGTCAAAGCCGAGCACCAACGACCGGGCGGGGAGATGCAGAACCTTGCCATTCCAGAGTAGAAGTGGGATCACATCACTATGGACTTCGTTGTTGGCTTGCCAAGGACGCCGTGGGGAAACGACGCCGTCTGGGTCATCGTCGATCGACTAACCAAGTCAGCGCACTTTATCGCCATCAAAGTTACTTGGAGCGTCGACCGTGTAGCACCCAGTTTCCCAAATGAGGGTAATTTTGAAATTTTATATCTATAATTATTTTAATAATGATATTTAATTCATGATATGATTTTTGGTAATTTTAAATCATTTTAAAATTATTTAAATCAATGACTTATGGTTTTGACGTTTTGCTAGTGAAACCCTAGTGACTGTTTGACCTAGAGCCTAACCATGTGATTATGATATTTTAATGTCATTTTTGGCCTAAGGATATTTTTGCATTTGACCTCTTTGAATTATTTTGATGTTATTTTATTATTTATGATATTGTTTTGGGGTTATTTGAGTCGGGTTCGAATTTCAACTCATTCCGACTTGTATCGGGGACCCGGGGTAGTTTTGACTCTAGCGGGCCCACACACTAGTTAGGCATGGCCCACATAATATTAATTTTAGTCCGCATGATATTAATTTTAGTTAGTGACTAGACTAATTATTTTGGTTAGTATTAATATAGATTAGTGTTTTAGGATTGACCAAACTACCCCCTACTTAACTCCTTACCAATGTATTAGTAAATAGACTAGAAAAGGGGCTTTTGGACTTTTCCTAATAGGACAAAACTACCTTTATGGCCAGCCACAATAAGGATAGGGTTGAGCCTCCCATTTGTCATTATCCATCTATTTTTCTCTCTCTTGTTCTTCTCCAAATTCCTAGAGAGCAATCCCTAGCAATTTCTCCACCAAATTATTCCATTTCACCACCAAATCTTCTTCTTTCCTTCTCCATTCTAGCCAAGGAGGAAGCTACCCAAGTTTGGGAGGATTCGGAGCTCGTTCGTGTCCTTTTGGAATCTCTACGTGTCGGTGTCGCTCCGGGAAGGTTTTTCTTCGATTCGATCTACCGGGAGGTATAAATCCCTTCTCCTTTTCATTTTCTCATGCATATAGGTCTATTTTGAACCCATAGGAATGACCCCCATGGTTGTATCTCCATTTGTGTCCATTTCGTGTCCATTTGGAGGTCATAGGAGTGTCCTTTGTGTTGTGGTTGTGTTCATGTGGGAAAATCCCAAATTTGGACACACTATGTGTTGTTGTTATGTATGAATAAATTATTACATGTTTAATCTCATATTTTTGTATTGGAGATGTGTTTTATAGTGTCTCATATATATATATATATATATATATTAGTGTAGAGAGTGAGTTCTTGATATATTATGTTATATATTTGTGTTCTTTTGTCTCAAACTATCCAAATCCGTCATGATTTTTATCCACGTTTTTAATTTCAGCCCTAACTTAGAAATGTCATAACTTCTAGCTCAAAGCTCGGTTTAATCTTCCGTTTTTTTTAAAAGAAGCGTATTGAAGTTAGCTTTCCAAAAACATGTATTAATAGGCCTAATTCTTTCTGTAACTTTCTGGAGAATTATTTGAGTGTCAGCTGTACGAAAGACAAATGCGTTCTCGGTGTTTTCGCGATTCCAGGAGTTTTCGGAAACGAAAACGCGATCCGTTTGAAGTTTCGGAAAGCTAACACATAGATCTATAATATACTTTAATCCTAGATTTTAATTCATGTTGAGATGGTATAGTATTGATTATTAGTAGGAGTTACTATTCGGCATATGCATTTTGTGCACCCTTGTGTGTAATATAATGTTCTATTTGATTTTAACTCATGTTAATGTATATACATTATGTAATTAAATAGAGAATGCAAGCATGAGTAAATGGTTAAATAAATGATGTATGAGGTGTAAGTATCCTATCTAATGTAAGCATGTATAAGTATGGCTTGTAATGAATATGTAGGTTCCATAGTATGTAATGTATGGTGCATATAGTGGTGCAAGAGAATAAATGAATGATGAATGAATGCAAGCATGAATGTAATGTAATAATAGATGTAATGTACGCAATATACAAGTTAATGAGATGTAATGTTCTATGTTAACACAAATCCTATATTACCTCATGTACCCCCTTACACTATGTTGACACTATCACACTTGACACATTGTTCACTTACACTTTGACACTCTTTGATATGTATACACTATGTATACCCATTTAACCCTCACTTGCCCCTTTGCCATGTTCACATACACACATAGCCTCTTAAATAAGTATTTATGAATATAGTTAACTTAGCTATGTATGTATATTATATATATGTTAGCATATTGTGTTGTAATATATAAGTTTATATAACCATTTGAAATGCCATGATTATAGACCTAATGTTGAATACCAATATATGCATGTGTATATATGTGTAGACATATATAGCTTAAGTAATAGATTACCTAGTGTATATCCAATGTGAATTCTTGCCTATTTGAGTATTGAATAATTGCATGCTATATAGAGTTGGGTGTATGTTGGCTTGTATAGCCTTGTATTGATGTGTGCTTGCTAGGATAGTCTTGGTTAGGCCTAGTAAGACTTGCTGGGTTAGGACATGACCTAGTTTGACCTAGTTTGACTAGTGCAGTTGACCAGAGTTGACCAAGGGTTGACTTTGGCCTAGTTTGACCTAGATTCATGTAGAATACATTGTAGTACTTTATATTACCCTTCTGGACATGTTGTGACCTGTGCTGTTCTAATTAGGAGCCAGATACCTCTCCTCGGACAATATCTATACCTTGGACATTCAGATATCAGGCGAGTACATTCTCTGATCTTTTCATACTTACCTGGATTATATTCTTGCTCTAGATTACTCTACATGATGCTGACACATATCTTCACGGATTAGTACTATATGGATCCCTTCCTGAGATGTTATCCCTTTACGGGTGCATCGGGTATTTCATGTTCATATACTTTATCATGTGCATCAGGTACTCCTTGTACTCGTACTAGTTTATGTTTTTATATGTTCTCATGTGCTTTCACGTGCCTCATGTACTACTCATTACATGAGTTCACGTATTCTTAGTTGTATTCATGTGCCTATAACGTAACTTGAATGGATCCTTGTGTACTGATTGGGGCGGGATGAGTAGAATTGGTTATGTGAACACTATCCCAAGTAGCTGTATAAATGTGCCTCCTTATTTGTATTCATGTGCCCCCAAGCCGTTTACATAACCATTATGCTCTAAATCACGTAGCCACTTACAGTCTCTACTATCATATATTTACTTTCAGTTACAAAATATCTCCTGTTTACTCGTACTTCCTTTTCAGCACTTCCTGTATTTTACTCTATTGTATGATTTATACTCCTAACTTGCTATGAACTGTTTGAGAGATATGTGCTCGTTCCCGTCCTGACTGGACCTGTT
This sequence comes from Iris pallida, assembly GCA_029216955.1. NCBI lineage: Eukaryota > Viridiplantae > Streptophyta > Magnoliopsida > Asparagales > Iridaceae > Iris > Iris pallida. The sequence continues at coordinate 2,619,199 of JANAVB010038019.1, forward strand.
GAAAATTTTACAGATAGCTTGAAGGTTGCCTGCTAGCCTAGAGGAGACACAGTAGAGGTTGTATAGATAGCTAGGGTTTTGCTTATAGTTTATTTTTAGTTGTCTTGAGTTGTATTTATGGATTTAATGTATTTGAGCTTTGAGATGTATTTTTGGGTTGTGTATCTTAGACACTTAGACTTCTATCTGCTGTATCTCTTTTGGATTTCATGTTTTATCTATCCTTATCATGCTCTACCTTAGATGTGATTGAGTCTGTACCTGCTATGTCACCCCCATTCGGGGAGTATAAACTGTTTAGCCTTATACTTTAGATGCATGAGACCTAGGACAGTGTTCTACCGCCGACACTGCGGCGTAGGCTGGACGTACCCACTTCTCGTGCCCTAACTCTAGGGTGCGGGTCGTGACACGTTTTTAGTGGTGGCCCATGCAGGTCGAGTTTATGTAGTGGTATTCGAACTAGAGTACCACTACAGCCTGCAGTAGGATTAGGATATATTTTGAATGTACTCAATCACAGTTAGGAACCCTTGAGAGATTCCTGGGACGACCCTTGAGAATCTTATTTTAACTTCGATTTGAAAACTCTCTTTTTCCTTGATTGTTTTATCTTTATTTTCTGTTGTTGAATTTGATGGATTATTGTTGAATTTGGGTTTGTATTTATTGATTTTGATGGAAGATTGTTGAATTTTGAATCTTGACGATTAGCTTTAGCATCCGAGTTTGTATTTATATGATTGAAGGATATTGTTCATTTTTGAGTTTGATGTTCGTTGATAAATTTGATTTGATTTTTGGGTATTCATTGTTGATTTTATTTAATTTTTGGCAAGATGAAATTATATGGGCTAGGTCATCTATGTTATGGAATCTAGTCTTCTATAGTCACATTAGCCAGCATGGTGAGGACATATAGTCTGACTCTGGATATATTTCTCGGGTGTGGGAATTTAAGGTTTTTGCAGCCAAGCTAGCGGCACCGCGAAAATGTTAAATACCATGATTCTAGAGATATGTGCATAAGTCAAGGGCTCTGTGATTATCGTAGCCTTGCTTACTAGTATGACGAGGATTTAGAGTACCATGATTGTGGATAGACGCATATGATTATCAGATTGTACCTTAAATATTTTCGAACATGTTTTCTCTACTTTGTTTCAGTCCTTCAAAAAAAAAGGAAATTATTAATTGTTTTGTTTTGTTTTGTTTCTCATTATTTAGCTTAGGAGTAACTTTAGCTATTTTATAAACCTTTGTGTAACTTCTTCTATGAATTTTTTCTTAATACAATGAATCGATGATTTTGCTAGACTTTACCTTGGATTTGATATTTTAACTCTGGATTTCAAAATGGTTCCTTCTTTTAAACAGATAAGCAAAATAGATTTTATCGTTATTCCCTTCTTGCTATTATTCTTGTATTAAATAATAATAAATCGTCTTGATTACACCAATCACCTATTTTGCAATATTGGTAGGAATCTAATGTTGGTCTTGGTATACAATCTGATTTTTATATTGGGACATGAGAATATATATATGAATATATATAGTGGATACTTTCCTGACACGTATGCATGCTACACTTTGAATTCCAACCTATCTAAATACATATTAATATGTTGTTGATGTTAAATTTTCAAAACCCTAATATTTCTGGTTTTCTGCTTTTACAGTTTAAATTCGTAAGTTAAATATAAATTTCATGTTATTAGTTATGTTTACATCACTGCACATGTATGTCATACCTAGAGTTTCATTTTAAAAAAAATTGTTGAGTTTTGTGTTTAAATTTGTCAAATCTGAGACTGTGTGCATATTAACCCTTAATACTGGATTTTAAATGTTAGTTCAAATTGTTGTTTTAAATGTAATATTTAGAGCTGTGTACATTGTTGTTGTAGGGATATAATGTTAGGTTTCATATTCTTACATGATAGGTTGTGATAAACATTGAGTTGGTTTTGATGTTCAAGTTTCTCCAAAATTCTGAAAACTGAATATATGTTAATATTTTCACATTGATTTCAAATGTTCAATTTTAGATTTACATATAATATTGAACTGTATGCGTAGATAAATGTATGGATAGTATGTTAGGATTTCATTTCTATCATGTTAGGATGTATTGGGACCATTGAGATTGGTTGCGATGTTCAAAACCCTAAAATCTGAAACTGTGTTATGTTAATATTGCACTGGTTTAAATGTTAGCATCTTTTAGATTTTGTATGTAAATGCTGAACTAAAATTAGGTTTAACTTTTTTAATACTAAGCTATAACCATGTACAAGGACACACACACACACCCTAACTTAGTATACACTGTCATGTAACCAAACCCTTCCCCTCTATGTTATGATTGTATATCTAGATAGATGTATATAGAGCTTAGGCATACATGTTATAATATATATAATTACATAACTAAGTCTCTACCTTTTTATATATATATATGGTTAGCCATGCAAGTTGTGATTAAATAGATTGTATATTGTAGATTGTTAACCCATATGCCATGATTAGTGTAACTTGATAGTTGTTGTTTGAAATTCAAATTCTCATATACACTTTCATGTATATTCACGTACACACACGCCTACTATCTAACCATATGAACACGTCCCCATACACACAATGCTAGCTTTTCCCTGTCTAACGCTCTCTCTCTCTATATATTGTGATTGGATTTCAATGCAAGTGATTTTCAATTCCTTAATTTTTAAATTTGATTTTCTGTACCTTTTTTTTAAAAATAATTGGTAGTTTCCTTTATTTTATTTTGATAATGACCAATTTTTATATAGGATGGTAGACAGCCCTACAACCTTGATGATTGTTGTTCCCTTACCTTCCCAATTAAGACACCCTAGATTGTTTGTGTGTTGATACCATAGTGCTGTTTTGACCTAGAATGACCAGTGCACATAGGTGATGTAATGTCCCGCTCCGCATCGGTGCATTACGATGAGTCGTTGACTCGAAGAGTTGTGTTGACCCAAAAAGGTATCGGTGCGAATCGATGCAAGTGTTGCGTTGGCCAAAGGTAAGCTTTGAGTCGGTTGGAATCTATGAATCGAATCGATGCAAAGAGTAAGTCCCGCTTGAGCAAGTGCTGATTTTAGTTGATCTGGTGTGCAGGCTATGCTTCTACGCTGGACGATAAGAGGTCGACATTTTGCCTTATGCAATGAAGTGTCCGCGAAACCAAATTGTGGCATGGGCGCGATAGGCCAAATCAACCGAGTAGTTCAAAGGAATGGCTAAGTCCGGGAGTTAGCTATGCGATCGAGTTATGGAAGCGAGGCGCTTCAATCGGCGAGGCGGCTAGGCGTATCGGCTTAAGGTGGGCGGGTTCTTGACTCTCTCTCCCTATTCCTTCACGTCTAATAAAATGTATTATGATATGCGTAATATGTTATCGGAATAGCGAGCGTGGCTCGACGAGTAAGTGTCTAAGTATGCGTTGAACACTAAGATAGAACATTGAACAATCGAACAATTAAAGCGACGTGCATCGAGTGCACGAGTCGCAGTAGGGCAATGATGGTAGAACATTGAAAGATGAAAATGAGATGTGCATCATGTGCACGGCTCCGAGAACATTGAACTCTAGGCGTAGAACATTGATTACGGTGCTGAGCGTGCCCTCGGGCACTTATGCTATGAATTGACTAAGTAAATACGGAAGTAGGCTATGCGAATAACATTATGAACGGGACGCGTTGATTATGAGTACGAGACGACTAAGCCGTTGAGCGTCGTGCATCAATATGGATGTGTTGGGGCATAACGCCGACGGAGCTCCCCATGCGAATGGTGGATTATGATTACGGCACGGGAAATCGTTTATGTACGACACTATGTTTATGGAATACGAGATCGGTTGGTATGCTATGGATTGTATGATATGGAACGTATTGCATGGTCAATGGACTCGGATTGCCCGTGCACGGGTGCGGCTTCCCTCGAACGGTTACGCCGGGGCGCCGGGACCGTTCGGCCTAGGAGGGAATTATGTGTGGTATTTATGGTGCACAACATTCGGACGGATTGCGACCGTCCAGTGCTGTGATAAGCTATGATATCCGTAAGTTTGGAATCCTTCGGATACTGGGCTAGCAACCCGTATCGAAGCGATTGTAGGCTTACACATATGAGATGCCAAGTCCATTACGGTGCGAAACACCGTGACCTTCATATAGTTAGGGCCGGTGGGCTGAGATGAGAGCTGGGTGCAGGCGCAGGGCCTGCTACCCATTATGCATATGTTTACGTTTATGATTGGTTGGTTGCGAGAATGATATGAATCTATGTTAAGTTCTAACCTGTGCAGGCTAAGGAAATTGGACGGCATGAGCACGAACACTATGTTTACGTTTATGTTATGGCTAACTGTATCTGCTGCAGGAACACGGTTTGGGTCACATTTACGATAATATGCTATGTTATGTTTTGCCATGAAACTGATCCTAAGGCTAAATAGAAAGACCACAAAGTAATATGCATGCTCACTAAATGATAAGTGTTTGGTTTGGATGCGAGCGGGTCTTGATCAGTGCGAAGCGAGGACGAAAGCACTAAGCCCCCACTAGTTTCTGTGCAGGTTCAGGTTATGATCGGCTCGGGGCGGAGCTTGGCTTGGACGTGCCGAGGCATAGAGTCCTTGGCGTTCAAGAGGAGCTTCCGCATACGCGTTCGGACTTGCGACATGGAGATGTTCGGCCGAAGACTACTTGGTGGCTATAAAGAGGCATAATGTATGGAGCAATGTAATCCTTTGTGAGCTAGAGAGATCATGAGCGTTGTAGCCAATTGGCATTTTATGTTGGGCTATTCAGAGCCTTTGTAACCTTCAGTTCAATATGAATAAAAGAGATTCTTATGTTATCTTTGTTTTCTTCCGCTGCTTATGTTATCGATTTGAGATAGTTCTACGTGAACCTGTTATCTTGCCTTGCACGAGCGCAAATCCAGGCTCGTGCGGCATCACGCCCCAGCGAGGATGATGATTCGGGTTAAATCTAGCGAGGACGAGCGATTTCCCGGATCGGGGCGTGACAAGTTGGTATCAGAGCGGTTCCATCCTTTGGACCGTGCGTGAATCTCTTTGACCCTCAGTTGCTTCGATATCGAAATTCAGTTGACTCTAAGTTATTTCCGCAACCGCATGGCTCATGGATCTGCTCGACGCTACATTGGATGTTCCATACAATAAGTCTATATTAAGTTGCATACGTCTGCCACAAGTATGTCGTGACTATTACGTGATCTCCGGGTGCCATCGGAGAGTGTTGGTTGCACGAAGTGCAACGGGTTATGGAATGATGGTCGCACGAAGTGCAACGAATATGGTGATGTTGGTTGCATAAAGTGCAGCGATATGTGTTGTCGGCCGCACGAAGTGCGGGAAGTTATGTGTTGTTGGTTGCACGAAGTGCAACGAATCGATAGGTGAGGCGATGCGTATTATGTGACTACGGAAATGGTTATGTGTTGTCGGTTGCACGGAGTGCAGCAAGTCGTGGATCGTTCGTTGCATCAGTGCAACGAGTTGATACGGTATGATGTACGTTGTATGGCTATGCGGATGGATAGCGATATGTTGTGCGAGATTGAGTAAAGACCTTAAGTATCGAGACTAAGTTGTTGCACGAGCTGCAACATGCGGGATTCGAAGATCGCGGATGCGATAGTACGAGTCGAAATGGTCGCTAAGTCGAGTTTGAGTAGGCGAACGTTATGTTGGCCGTATGTCGCGTTGAGCTTTGAATAAGCGAATGTTGCGGGTGGGATCGAGATGATCGCCATGGTACGGTTAGATTGAATGAGTTCCAAACTTAAGCTAACGTTAGAGCTGGGATCGGAAGGATCACCATACGGGACGGTTAAGATGAGATAGAAGTCAGATCTATACGAAGTGTGATGTCGAGTAATGACTCGATTCCGAGTGGTATATGCAATACCAACTATGCGAGCAAGTATGGTGAAGTATTGTATCGATAACGATAGGCTCGATCCTGAGTGGTATATGGAATACCACTTGGCGATAGCTATGTTAAGCCGGTTGGTGACTTGCGATAGGTTACGTCGAGACAATTATGTGTTACGATATGTTGTCCGTAACGAATGGAGTAGTACCGAGACTCGAGTGGGAATGATTTGATAAAAGTCGATGCGAGTATGCCTTGATGAATTGAGTTGAACGATTATGTGCGAAGTCGTACTTATGGATGATATGTCGGACGAGAATTCGTTAAGTATAAGTTGAACGATAGGCCGAGCATAGGCGAACGAATGTTACGTTGAGGAAATAGTCGACCCGGTCGGACTTATGTTGAGTTAGTACGGAGACGTCTTCGGAACGAATTGAGTAGGTACGGAGAAATTGTACGAACGAAATTGGGTTAATGCAATGTGTCGGTAGCACGATTTGGAAGTACGAGTTAGGGATATGAGAAGTGATTTATGCGAGACTTGATTCGTATTCGAGTTCGGATAATGGCAATGATTGCGACGAGTTTGAGCTTATGAGAAAGGAAGATGTTCAAGTTATGCATATCGACGATGGTATTGAGGCGTATCAAAGACGATATGCAATAACTCGGGGATACTCTGATCGAATGAACGAAAATTATGTTGAGCATTGTTGTTGGATGAATAAGATGCAAGTTAAGTTGATGGCAGTTTGGATGATAACGGTAGGAACGTTTCGGAGAATTTGAGAGTGTATGGATATTGCTTGGATGATAATGGAAGTGTAAAGATTGCTTCGCAGATCACCACTATGTTGACATTCTTGTCTTGAGCGAGCGCAACACCAGCCTCGCACATGCGTCACGTCAAAATTAGAACGATCATTCCGCGTGAGCACTGGTATGGTGATTCATCCAGTGGGGATGATCGAACTTACAAGGTGTGGCAATTTGGATATGGATTGGTGGTTTGATGCGAAGGTGAAATTGAGGATTGTGCGATATTGTCAACGGCAGTGCCTAAGTGACTCGAGTAGTTAACGGCACATCAGTTGTGCGGGGATGGATAAATTACGGATTGGTAAGGTATGTCGGATTGGGTAAAGTCGTATAGGAAATATCGGGAATTGATTTGGCTCCGCAATAGGATATAGCATGGTTCGTTGTAACTGTCCCTCGTTGATGATCTTCAATTATCGAGCGTAGTTTCGGGGCAGATGACCCTAGAAGACTTGACCGCCAAATCAAGTAAATGTGGAAGTCCCATAGGATGACCCTAAAGAAGTCGCGTAAGGAATTTGTCGAGGATAAGGAATGATCGAGTATATGTCGAGGAACGTGCTTAGCGTAGTGACGCGGTAAGGCGATTGCAAGGATTCTGCAATGTGCGAGAGCGACGAGTAATAGAACGACCCTAAGAGTTGTGTCGTAGGTCGGCTTAAGTAACGATTAGCCTATGTGTATTGAGCGCGCGATCTATGTTACGAAACGAACAAATCGGGATTGAATCGAAGTTTGAGTAAAGGATTTGTACTCGGTCGAGAATCGGGGATGAGCGTATCGTAAGAGACCTTGGGTCAGAAAGATTGTTGCCTTTGAGCATCGTAGACTCAAGTCGACCTCTTGTGTCGGGAGAGTGCGAGCATGATGTCTGGATAAGTTGCCTAGCGGGGGTAGCCCCAGACTCGATGCGCGGGTAGTTCGAGAATGTGGATCACGTATGGATAGTTGTGCGCGAAACTTAGTACAGATTGTAGGCAAAGGAATTTGAGACATGTGGACGTAGTCCATGTCATTAAGGCCAAGCGTTATGGATGATTGGATGAAAGACTTAAGTTATGCGAGCGATAGGAAAACGGTTGGGCGAATAGGCATTGCGGAACCTTGTTGCGATCGGATGCGCAATGACTTGTGCAATGCGAGTGTTAGGTGGCCGGCGAGAAACTTACGAGATCGAATTTACGGATTTGAATCAAGTTATGTGCAGAGATATTTGGGAGACGATCGCATGTTATGGGATACTGTATACGAAGAGTATTTGGGAATAGGCGCTAAGATAAGACTAAGTCGAGTACGGACCGATGGATGCTTGAGGATTTAAGTTGAATTTGTTAGTTGTCCCGATATCCTACAACTAAGCTTGGCTGAAATGCATATATTGGTGGGACGCCTAAAATATGTGTATGATCCAGACTGAGTTGTATGATTCAACGATAGTAACACGTGATCGTGAAGCGATCTATGCGAGGCACTTGGATTAAGTGTTGGTTTCGGTTCGAGGACGAACCTGATTTTGAGTGGTATATTATGTAATGTCCCGCTCCGCATCGGTGCATTACGATGAGTCGTTGACTCGAAGAGTTGCGTTGACCCGAAAAGGTATCGGTGCGAATCGATGCAAGTGTTGCGTTGGCCAAAGGTAAGCTTTGAGTCGGTTGGAATCTATGAATCGAATCGATGCAAAGAGTAAGTCCCGCTTGAGCAAGTGCTGATTTTAGTTGATCTGGTGTGCAGGCTATGCTTCTACGCTGGACGATAAGAGGTCGACATTTTGCCTTATGCAATGAAGTGTCCGCGAAACCAAATTGTGGCATGGGCGCGATAGGCCAAATCAACCGAGTAGTTCAAAGGAATGGCTAAGTCCGGGAGTTAGCTATGCGATCGAGTTATGGAAGCGAGGCGCTTCAATCGGCGAGGCGGCTAGGCGTATCGGCTTAAGGTGGGCGGGTTCTTGACTCTCTCTCCCTATTCCTTCACGTCTAATAAAATGTATTATGATATGCGTAATATGTTATCGGAATAGCGAGCGTGGCTCGACGAGTAAGTGTCTAAGTATGCGTTGAACACTAAGATAGAACATTGAACAATCGAACAATTAAAGCGACGTGCATCGAGTGCACGAGTCGCAGTAGGGCAATGATGGTAGAACATTGAAAGATGAAAATGAGATGTGCATCATGTGCACGGCTCCGAGAACATTGAACTCTAGGCGTAGAACATTGATTACGGTGCTGAGCGTGCCCTCGGGCACTTATGCTATGAATTGACTAAGTAAATACGGAAGTAGGCTATGCGAATAACATTATGAACGGGACGCGTTGATTATGAGTACGAGACGACTAAGCCGTTGAGCGTCGTGCATCAATATGGATGTGTTGGGGCATAACGCCGACGGAGCTCCCCATGCGAATGGTGGATTATGATTACGGCACGGGAAATCGTTTATGTACGACACTATGTTTATGGAATACGAGATCGGTTGGTATGCTATGGATTGTATGATATGGAACGTATTGCATGGTCAATGGACTCGGATTGCCCGTGCACGGGTGCGGCTTCCCTCGAACGGTTACGCCGGGGCGCCGGGACCGTTCGGCCTAGGAGGGAATTATGTGTGGTATTTATGGTGCACAACATTCGGACGGATTGCGACCGTCCAGTGCTGTGATAAGCTATGATATCCGTAAGTTTGGAATCCTTCGGATACTGGGCTAGCAACCCGTATCGAAGCGATTGTAGGCTTACACATATGAGATGCCAAGTCCATTACGGTGCGAAACACCGTGACCTTCATATAGTTAGGGCCGGTGGGCTGAGATGAGAGCTGGGTGCAGGCGCAGGGCCTGCTACCCATTATGCATATGTTTACGTTTATGATTGGTTGGTTGCGAGAATGATATGAATCTATGTTAAGTTCTAACCTGTGCAGGCTAAGGAAATTGGACGGCATGAGCACGAACACTATGTTTACGTTTATGTTATGGCTAACTGTATCTGCTGCAGGAACACGGTTTGGGTCACATTTACGATAATATGCTATGTTATGTTTTGCCATGAAACTGATCCTAAGGCTAAATAGAAAGACCACAAAGTAATATGCATGCTCACTAAATGATAAGTGTTTGGTTTGGGTGCGAGCGGGTCTTGATCAGTGCGAAGCGAGGACGAAAGCACTAAGCCCCCACTAGTTTCTGTGCAGGTTCAGGTTATGATCGGCTCGGGGCGGAGCTTGGCTTGGACGTGCCGAGGCATAGAGTCCTTGGCGTTCAAGAGGAGCTTCCGCATACGCGTTCGGACTTGCGACATGGAGATGTTCGGCCGAAGACTACTTGGTGGCTATAAAGAGGCATAATGTATGGAGCAATGTAATCCTTTGTGAGCTAGAGAGATCATGAGCGTTGTAGCCAATTGGCATTTTATGTTGGGCTATTCAGAGCCTTTGTAACCTTCAGTTCAATATGAATAAAAGAGATTCTTATGTTATCTTTGTTTTCTTCCGCTGCTTATGTTATCGATTTGAGATAGTTCTACGTGAACCTGTTATCTTGCCTTGCACGAGCGCAAATCCAGGCTCGTGCGGCATCACGCCCCAGCGAGGATGATGATTCGGGTTAAATCTAGCGAGGACGAGCGATTTCCCGGATCGGGGCGTGACAGGTGAGACTTCCAACTGCTATGGTATGCCTTGACCTTGTATACTATTCCTTCAAATTGCATGATTTAGATAAAAAAATTCGACCTTGATTGTTGAGAAATAGGGACGTCATCCCATTAGTATCAGTTGTAGATATATATAGGTTAGTCCTGGATGTGGGGATGTGTGTCTATAAACATATAGCTTATGAGATTTGTGAGAGATTATAGTATCAGCCTTGATAGGATGTACTAGTCTTTTGGTGAGTATAAATGTGTTATGAGAGATAGGGGCCTATATATCTTAGTGATGCATCGTTCCTATGGTAATAGAATGTATTAATAGATGGTTAATAGGAAGATAATAGTTTAAGCATACCTATATCCTATGATCAGTTCCTTTTCATCCTTAGTTAAGACCACTTTAAAATAGGTCCAGTCCCTTGGATATAGGTTCCAGTCCATATTTTATTGAAGTTTCATTACCGTCGTACAGCAGAGCAGTATTGGAGGTATTCCTAGATTGACACTTTTTAGATGTCTGTTTATTATTCCAGTGTTAGGAAGTGTTACCTTAGATATTGGGTAGGTTAGAGGCTCTAGAAGGAGTACTATCGATCTTAAATTTCGAGGACAAAATTTTTCTAAGGTGGGTAGAGTTGTAGCACCCAGTTTCCCAAATGAGGGTAATTTTGAAATTTCATGTTTATAATTATTTTAATAATGATATTTAATTCATGATATGATTTTTGGTAATTTTAAATCATTTTAAAATTATTTAAATCAATGACTTGTGGTTTTGACGTTTTGCTAGTGAAACCCTAGTGACTGTTTGACCTAGAGCCTAACCATGTGATTATGATATTTTAATGTCATTTTTGGCCTAAGAATATTTTTGCATTTGACCTCTTTGAATTATTTTGATGTTATTTTATTATTTATGATATTGTTTTGGGGTTATTTGAGTCGGGTTCGAATTTTAACTCATTCCGACTTGTATCGGGGACCCGGGATAGTTTTGACTCTAGCGGGCCCACACACTAGTTAGACATGGCCCACATAATATTAATTTTAGTCCGCATGATATTAACTTTAGTTAGTGACTAGACTAATTATTTTGGTTAGTATTAATATGGATTAGTGTTTTAGGATTGACCAAACTACCCCCTACTTAACCCCTTACCAATGTATTAGTAAATAGACTAGAAAAGAGGCTTTTGGACTTTTCCTAATAGGACAAAACCACCTTTATGGCCAGCCACAATAAGGATAGGGTTGAGCCTCCCATTTGTCATTATCCATCTATTTTTCTCTCTCTTGTTCTTCCCCAAATTCCTAGAGAGCAATCCCTAGTAATTTCTCCACCAAATCATTCCATTTCACCACCAAATCTTCTTCTTTCCTTCTCCATTCTAGCCAAGGAGGAAGCTACCCAAGTTTGGGAGGATTCGGAGCTCGTTCGTGTCCTTTTGGAATCTCTACGTGTCGGTGTCGCTCCGGGAAGGTTTTTCTTCGATTCGATCTACCGGGAGGTATAAATCCCTTCTCCTTTTCATTTTCTCATGCATATAGGTCTATTTTGAACCCATAGGAATGACTCCCATGGTTGTATCTCCATTTGTGTCCATTTCGTGTCCATTTGGAGGTCATAGGAGTGTCCTTTGTGTTGTGGTTGTGTTCATGTGGGAAAATCCCAAATTTGGACACACTATGTGTTGTTGTTATGTATGAATAAATTATTACATGTTTAATCTCATATTTTTGTATTGGAGATGTGTTTTATAGTGTCTCATATATATATATATTAGTGTAGAGAGTGAGTTCTTGATATATTATGTTATGTATTTGTGTTCTTTTGTCTCAAACTATCCAAATCCGTCATGATTTTTATCCACGTTTTTAATTTCAGCCCTAACTTAGAAATGTCATAACTTCTAGCTCAAAGCTCGGTTTAATCTCTCGTTTTTTTAAAAGAAGCGTATTGAAGTTAGCTTTCCAAAAACATGTATTAATAGGCCTAATTCTTTCTGTAACTTTCTGAAGAATTATTTGAGTGTCAGCTGTACGAAAGACAAATGCGTTCTCGGTGTTTTCGCGATTCCAGGAGTTTTCGGAAACGAAAACGCGATCCGTTTGAAGTTTCGGAAAGCTAACACATAGATCTTTAACATACTTTAATCCTAGATTTTAATTCATGCTGAGATGGTACAGTATTGATTATTAGTAGGAGTTACTATTCGGCATATGCATTTTGTGCACCCTTGTGTGTAATATAATGTTCTATTTGATTTTAACTCATATTAATGTATATACATTATATAATTAAATAGAGAATGCAAGCATGAGTAAATGGTTAAATAAATGATGTATGAGGTGTAAGTATCCTATCTAATGTAAGCATGTATAAGTATGGCTTGTAATGAATATGTAGGTTCCATAGTATGTAATGTATGGTGCATATAGTGGTGCAAGAGAATAAATGAATAATGAATGAATGCAAGCATGAATGTAATGTAATAATAGATGTAATGTACGCAATATACAAGTTAATGAGATGTAATATTCTATGTTAACACAAATCCTATATTACCTCATGTACCCCCTTACACTATGTTGACACTATCACACTTGACACATTGTTCACTTACACTTTGACACTCTTTGATATGTATACACTATGTATACCCATTTAACCCTCACTTGCCCCTTTGCCATGTTCACATACACACATAGCCTCTTAAATAAGTATTTATGAATATAGTTAACTTAGCTATGTATGTATATTATATATATGTTAGCATATTGTGTTGTAATATATAAGTTTATATAACCATTTGAAATGCCATGATTATAGACCTAATGTTGAATACCAATATATGCATGTGTATATATGTGTAGACATATATAGCTTAAGTAATAGATTACCTAGTGTATATCCAATGTGAATTCTTGCCTATTTGAGTATTGAATAATTGCATGCTATATAGAGTTGGGTGTATGTTGGCTTGTATAGCCTTGTATTGATGTGTGCTTGCTAGGATAGTCTTGGTTAGGCCTAGTAAGACTTGCTGGGTTAGGACATGACCTAGTTTGACCTAGTTTGACTAGTGCAGTTGACCAGAGTTGACCAAGGGTTGACTTTGGCCTAGTTTGACCTAGATTCATGTAGAATGCATTGTAGTACTTTATATTACCCTTCTGGACATGTTGTGACTTGTGCTGTTCTAATTAGGAGCCAGATACCTCTCCTCGGACAATATCTATACCTTGGACATTCAGATATCAGGCGAGTACATTCTCTGATCTTTTCATACTTACCTGGATTATATTCTTGCTCTAGATTACTCTACATGATGCTGACACATATCTTCACGGATTAGTACTATATGGATCCCTTCCTGAGATGTTATCCCTTTACGGGTGCATCGGGTATTTCATGTTCATGTACTTTATCATGTGCATCAGGTACTCCTTGTACTCGTACTAGTTCATGTTTTTACATGTTCTCATGTGCTTTCACGTGCCTCATGTACTACTCATTACATGAGTTCACGTATTCTTAGTTGTATTCATGTGCCTATAACGTAACTTGAATGGATCCTTGTGTACTGATTGGGGCGGAGTGAGTAGAATTGGTTATGTGAACACTATCCCAAGTAGCTGTATAAATGTGCCTCCTTATTTGTATTCATGTACCCCCAAGCCGTTTACATAACCATTATGCTCTAAATCACGTAGCCACTTACAGTCTCTACTATCATGTATTTACTTTCAGTTACAAAATATCTCCTGTTTACTCGTACTTCCTTTTCAGCACTTCCTGTATTTTACTCTATTGCATGATTTATACTCCTAACTTGCTATGAACTGTTTGAGAGATATGTGCTCGTTCCCGTCCTGACTGGACCTGTTGAAAATTTTACAGATAGCTTGAAGGTTGCCTGCTAGCCTAGAGGAGACACAGTAGAGGTTGTATAGATAGCTAGGGTTTTGCTTATAGTTTATTTTTATTTGTCTTGAGTTGTATTTATGGATTTAATGTATTTGAGCTTTGAGATGTATTTTTGGGTTGTGTATCTTAGACACTTAGACTTCTATCTGCTGTATCTCTTTTGGATTTCATGTTTTATCTATCCTTATCATGCTCTACCTTAGATGTGATTGAGTCTGTACCTGCTATGTCACCCCCATTCGGGGAGTATAAACTGTTTAGCCTTATACTTTAGATGCATTAGACCTAGGACAGCGTTCTACCGCCGACACTGCGGCGTAGGCTGGACGTACCCACTTCTCGTGCCCTAACTCTAGGGTGCGGGTCGTGACAGACCGCCTTGCTCAGATATATCTTGATGAAATAGTTCGGCTGCACGGGGTCCCAGTTTCTATCGTCTCTGATCGGGATGGACGGTTCATAGCGCACTTCTGGAGTAGTCTTCATTCAGCACTGGGGACCAAGTTGAAGTTCAGCTCAGCTTATCATCCTCAGACTGACGGCCAAACAGAGCGGGTGAACCAGATTCTCTAAGACATGTTACGACTCTGTACGATCGACTTGAAGTCAAGTTGGGGACGTCCATCTACCGCTGGCCGAGTTTGCATACAATAACAGCTATCAGTCCAGCATCCAAATGGTGCCGTATGAAGCTTTGTACGGCCGGAAGTGTAGATCGCCTATTTGCTGGGATAAAGTCGGGGAACGGCAGATACTTGGTCCGGAGCTCGTGGAGCAGACTGTACAGAAGGTCAAGTTGATACGAGAAATATTGAAGATAGCACAAAGCCGGCAGAAAAGCTATGCCGACACGCACCGACGCCCCCTCGAGTTCTCGGAAGGCGACCATGTATTCCTGAAGGTGATGCCTATGCGTGGAGTTTCCCGGTTCGGTACGAAAGGAAAGTTGAGCCCAAGATTTGTTGGCCCGTTCGAAATATTGAAGCGAGTCGCCCCAGTAGCTTACCAAATCGCCTTGCCGCCCGTATTGTCAGAGGTATATGACGTCTTTCACGTCTCGCAATTGCGAAAGTACGTGCACGATCCGGGGCATGTGGTAGATTTGAGTAAGCTGGACCTGAAGGCGGATTTGTCATATGTCGAAGAGCCGGTGCAAATCTTGGAGCGCAAGGATAAACTTCTCTGCAACCGTGCTATTCTACTCGTCCGCGTCCTATGGAGAAACCATTCGGTCGAGGAGTCGACGTGGGAGCTTGAGTCAAAAATGAAGGAGAAGTACCCTTCATTGTTCTCGTAGAGGTAGGTTCTATTTTAAGTTTCGAGGACGAAACTTTTTCTTAGTTGGTTATGGTGTAGTGCCCCGTCCCTACATCGTGCCCCGTACTCTGTCCACGGGGTGCGCGAGAAAGGAACACTGTCGCTATCGATTCGGTCGGGACCGATAGGTCGGGATCGACCGAGTCGATCGAACGGGAACGGTTGAATTAAGATCCATTCCTCGTTATGGAATGTCTTCTTCGGAGCCAAGTCCCATATTCAGCGGATTGCGCCTCGAGGATTGGCTCTGCGGCTGAGTCGGAAGAGACCTCCCGTTGCTCTGGTTTTCATGCCGTACTTGATTGGCTTTGGCTTTGGTTTTCGTGAATGCGTTTTTCGAGCTATGTTTTCGATGGGTTTTTGTGACGCGTTTCTGAGCTTCGCATTCATATCGAATATCCTTGAATCATACAGTGTTCTAATCAGTTGCTTATGCGATTGCAGGTGATCGCATAGGCGACGTCAGCGCAGCCAACCGGTCGCTCGCTTGAAGCAAGGCTAAGGCGAGTGGCTGACCTCCTTCGTCCCGTCCCTCTACTTCAAAAAAACTCAATATGTGAAGTAAAATAAATGCTTGTCATAATAGTGTAAAATCAATGAAATCGTGGCACGATACTTCACGAAACACTTGTTAACGAACTGTCGGTTTTGGAAATGGAAAACATGCTTCCCTATGCAATTATACTTGGTCTGTGCCAAACCAATGAATGAATCAATTAACGCTTATCGCAACGATACGGATAAATGAGTAAATCAACTAAGTTCCAAAGAAAACGGTCATTGGACAACTTGTCGACAAGGTGTAGTTTCCTCGAACGGTTACCTAGGCCAAGGGACCGATTCGGCCCGGGAGGAACGAGTGTATAGCAAGTGCCAGCCCTTCATCGGTGCGAGTTATGCGGGAACTTTTGCACAGGGCTCGCTACCCGACGCGAAAGGGTCGCCGTCTAACCCAGCTATATGTCCGCGATGGCTTTAAATTGCCAGTGGCCTTCACACCCTTCACATTGTTTAACAAATGCACCTGGCACGGAATAATTTTGATAGTTGCTCAATGTTATACAATTTCATATGCTTGCCTCAAAACATGTTAACATACAAATCGAACAGGATGGTTAGAAAGATCATTGAAATAGCTAGCTAACATGTTTACGAAACTTCTTGAATCAAATACAGAGCTTGGATTTAATTAGCCATTCGCCAGTACATGTGTTTCGTGCTGATCCTCGCTCTTTGTAGGTCCCGCGAACCAGAAAGGATGCGCCAGCTAGCTCGACGGCGTTCGTGACTTTTGAAGCTTCGGCCGTGCGTCGAAGACTCTCTCTCAGCGACTCCACTTTTGAAGGCTCTCGACAGTCCAAGGAAAATGACTCAGCGTCCCTCCCATCCAGGTCAATGGAGTACTTGTGTATATTGAGGGATGTGTGCAATGTATGGAACGGCTATCTCATCGGCACTCTTTTGTAATCGAGTCATGTTGTAGCCCGTGCGGCAAAGAGTCTTGTATCGGAGTCTGTAAGAGATGTTTATTATCAATAAAGATCAAGTTTCCTTTACTTAATGTGTGTATCAATTTGTCTGCGTACTCTCTTAGATCTCGTGTTTCGGACTACCTTATGACTTGGCCTTGTGCGATCGCAAATTAGGTTCGCACGGCATCACGCCCGGGGGACGACTATCGATTCGACGGAATCGGGGCGTGACACGTACCAGCTGTATCTGTACGTATGTACATCTATCGCTTGCTTACTTGTACGGAAGTACATTTTATATACTTGTGCCACGGCACATTTTACACCTATTGACGATCACGTACCTGCTCCAGTTTTAAACTATATATATGCATGTGTCGCCATGACAAATGCATCCTTACCATGATAGTTGTGATTTTACATGATAGATTGTGCCATGTCAGGATTACAGTCATTTCATCTCTTACCATGTCATGATCAGTATTATATGTTTGTAGTACAAGTACTTGCTCCCGTCCTGACAGGATAACGTTGTAGGTGTACTTTTCGAGAAAGAAATGCTATGTGACACCTACTATGGTGCAGCTTTGGAGGACCTAGCCTTAGCTCCAGAAGAGGTCCCAGCGGGGAACCTTGCTTAGATATCTTTCATGTGTTTTGAGACTTAGACTTTGGTTTGAACTTATATTTGGATACTGGACTTTGTCTCCAATATCATACATTTGAAGTGTAATAACTTTTAACACTTGTTTACTTTCGTTAATAGAAGCTGTGTTGTGATAAAATCTTATTTGGCTTAAATGTTAGCATACTTCGTATCATTCATGTATAAACTCTTAGAACAGCTTACTACGCTTTTACCAAGCGTAGGCTGGACATGGCTCGGCCCGGCCCAAAATTTGGATAACGGGTCATGACAAATGTTCCATGAGAAGATGAGATATGATCATATGAAACAAACTGAGCAAGGTCCTAACCATATCTATCAGAAAGATTTCCTGTATTGCTGCGAGTGGTCTTCTGTACTGATAATGGTGTGGGAGAAGTAGGTATGGGAGGAGTATAAAGAATGATATCACCTGAAGGGGAATCTGGTGGTAGTGTAGGTGTCTCAGGAGTCGAGACGGACGCAGGCAAGGGACTTGGCACAGGCACCGTAGGTACTGGTCCTGCAGTTTGCTTCCCTCTCCTGCTGTAGGTAAGTATTTTCCATGAACCATGGGCCTAACACCTCTCATCTCCCCCTGTTCCTCTTCACCTTCATATTCCTCTTCAACCACGCATCTATGCCATACTCCTAAATTGGTCACTAGGCTTTCACCAATCTCCTCCTCTCGCCTCATACTCGTAGTATCATGTGAGTTGTTTGAGATTTTCTCCTGATGGTAGTATAGCTCATGCTCCCTGAAGTGAACATCCATGCTCACAAACTTCTTCTCTACTGGACTTCAGCACATATACCCTTCTGAGTTGCCGAGTAGCCTATGAAGATGCACTTGACTATTCTAGGATTAAGTTTTCCAACTGACGGTTTGTTGTCCTTCACAAAACACACGCAACCAAACACCTTCAGTGGAAGTATCCCACTATTATTTTCTTACAATATTTCACATGGAGACTTCCATCCCAGTACCTTCGAAGGCATCCTATTAATTAGTTGAGTTGCTGTCAACACTGCATGCCCCCACAGATTCTGCAGGACATTCATATCGATCATCATGCTTCTTGCCATCTCCAGAAGGTGTCTGTTCTTCCTTTATGCTACTCCATTTTGTGCTGGTATGTATGCATATGTGGTCTGATATTGTATCCCTTGGGCCGACAAGTATTCCGCAAGTGCTCTGTTGGTATACTCTGTCCCATTGTCAGACCTCAGTACCTTCACCACTATCCTGTACCGAGTCTGGACATATTTATGAAAGTCCCGAAAACATGTAGATACATCACTCTTATTCTTCATCAAATACAATCAAGTGACACGAGAAGAACAATCAATGAAGGAAACAAAATATTTGTAACCATTCATAGTAGTAATGGTGCATGTCCCCCAAATATCAGGATGTATTACATCAAAAGCAGACGAGCTCCTATGACCCGTACTAACATATGAGCTCCTAGTAAGTTTGCATAAATCATATGCATCACATACTAATTTTTCCTTATTTGTTTTCTTATAACTAGCTGGATACAATTTACTTAGAGTAGCAAAAAAGTAGTGTCCCAACCTCTTGTGGTAGAGTATTAATGTATCCTCGGCACTCATCTTCAGTCCTTCCATTTTTGCCTCCTCTACCAAAGACACCAATGCTGAATCCAGCCCTTCTCGATCTAGGTACGACAGTCCCTCATGCCAAGTGCCTGTCCCAAGTATTCGTCCCGTCTCTTTCTCCTGAAAGATCACCTTAGGAATATCAAAAAAGACAATGCATTTTAGTTGGAGGATTATATAACTGATGGACAAAAGACTGACTGAAAAAGATGGAGCATGCAAAACATTGGATAATTTTACTGAACCTGTACAATTTACAGTACCCTTACTGACCATTGGCTGGAAAGTGCCATCAGCTGTTTGAATATTGTCTGCCGATGCTAGGTGAGTGTAGGAGGAGAACCCACTAGCATTCTCCGTCATATGCCAAGAGGCCCCCGAGTCGATAATCCAGTCTGACGATTTAAGAAAAAATATAGATGCAAGAGCGAGTGAGTCGTCAGTACCTTCTGATGGATGGGCATACATGGCAGCGTTGCCTCCGCAAAGAATGAGGTGGACGTCTCCTCGGTTCCACTCCTCCTGTCTCCATCATTTGACGCTCTCTGCTTCCTCCTGAGTGCCTCCAGCATGTCCACAGTGTCTGATCCTCCTCAGTAAAGGTACCACCAGCTCCCTCATCCACTTCTGCTACCAACAGGTTCGCTCGATAACCTTCTCGACCACCCCGTCGACCCCTACGACCACAACCACATCCTCCAAAATGTTCGCATCCACCGAACTGTCCACGTCCACCACCTGGATCTCCCTCCTTAGGTGGTTTGGTGCAAGCATAACGATGATATTCCATCTTTCCGCAGTTGTAGCACTGTCGATTGTGCTGCCAGGGCTCTTCCTTAGGCCCTGTATCGCTCGAACTGGTAGCCGCCAGTGCTGACTTTACTTCAGAAGGACCACCTGTACCTGCTTGCAGCTTTATGCGAGTCTCCTCCTGGATCATGGCCGAGATAGCCTCCTCAAGGGCGGGAATCTTCGGTTGGGCTAGAAGTAGTGTTGTCCTCTGAGCAAACACTGCAGCCAGTCCTTTAAGGAACTTTATCGTCCTCTCTTGCAGACATACTTGTCTTTCCTTACATTTCGGGTCCTCGCAGCTCGCTCGATCTGAGTAGTGATCGTAATCCAACCACAAACGCTCCAACTCCGTAGCATACTCCTGCACCGTCTTCTCTTTCTGTACGGTGTCATCGATCTCCTCCTTGATCTGAAAAACCTGCAAGTTGTTCCCTACACCATTGTAGGTCCTCCTCAATTTCTTCCACACTTCCTTCACCATCTCGATGCCATCCACTGTGGCGGCGATCGACTGGACTAAAGAATTGAGAAGCCAAATGTAGATCACCATATGAGTGGACTTTCACTCGTCGCGTCCTGCCGAGCCGTCATCCGGCTCTGTCTTCTCTCCTGACAGAAAACCCTCCAGGTTCTTTCCTGTAAGGGTTCTCCTCACCCGTCGTGACCAACTCATGTAGGTAGCTGGTCCATCAAGCTTCAGATCAATGGAGGAAAGCTCCAACTTCGTCGATGTTCGTGTCGCACTTTCACCAGCCGACAGTTTCATCAGCTTCATCAACGTTGCAACCTCCACATGGTCCAGCTTCTTGATGATCTCCTCCATCGATCATCCTCTTCTCTGATCACCTCACACCCGTTCCACGATTCACGCTCTTCGTCCTCTCCTAGATCCGATTATGTCTCTTTCCTATCGGATCTAGGCCTTCAACGACCGAAACGACCCCGTGGGAGACTTCGAAAATCGCGGCTTCGTGGTGGTGGAGCCGGTGGACCGACTGACAAGCGAGTGGGCATCGTCGGGCGCGTGTCTCCGAGCAGCGGCCGTTGCGAGCAGCAACAGCGGCAACAGCTGCACGCGTGCGACGGAGGTGCCCGCGGAGCAGCGGCCGGCTCGCACGCGAGGTGGTCGACGCACGGCCGTGCAACGGCTGGCGGCGGCGGTGGCTGTGGTGGTGTGGATGGTGATGGCGTGACGACTAGGGTTAGAGTTTGGAAAATGTGGCGACGGCTAGGATTTTTGTGGCTCTGATACCATGTTGAATATTTGTGATGATTTTATTGATAGTCTGTTGGCTATATATAGCCTGACAATCTTCCTCATTACATTAAACCCTCTGTGGAATATCCTGTGGCATATTCTGACATACCAAATATACCAACAGGATATTCCAATATACTTATTCTAATACCAAATATACCAATACACTTATTCTAATACCAACACATTTTGCTCTCATACTCACGAAAACGACGTGACTGGGAGAAAGCATTGTCATCTTGTTGAGATATAACATTGTTGAGATGAGACTTACTCTAATGGCTCACTCTTATGTATCTAAGGATCTCTGGTATCATGTCTTTAGTACTACTGTTTATATTATTAATCGATTGCCCACTCCACTACTTGATCATTACCCTCCATTTGATCAAGTATTTTATAAACCACTTGACTATAGATTCATTCAGGTGTTCGGTTGCAGCTGCTATCCATGTCTTACAATCTTTGGCCAATCCAAATTAACATTTAGATCAGCACAATATATTGTTTGGGATATAGTGGAGCTCACAAATGTTACACATGCATAAATCCAACCACTACTAAAATTATCATCTCCCGACATGTTTTATTTGATGAACTCTCCTTTCCATATGCTTATGTGACTAGTTCTCTTCACCCACCATCTCACACACCAGCACCATCCTTCACCTCTAAGCCATTTCCTACCAACCTCTTATCCATCCAACATCCCTTTACTACCTCTCAAAAATCCATCTGCTAACTCGCAAACAATTTCTTTCTCCTCTGATTCTCCCATCATCACTCCCCTAAATCCTCTCTCAGTCTCACCACCTGTTGACCAACCAGATTCTTCTCCTCCTACTCCTCTTTTTAGTTCCCAACCATCATCTTGTATTCATCTTATGACTATCTGAGCCATGGATGGTACTCGACGACCTAAAGTTCTTCTATCTATTAAACATCACATCCCATTTTCCTTGCTACTTAAACAAGAAATTGTACCTCACACTTACACAAAAGCTTCTAAACATCTACAATGGCGAAAAGCGAGGCTATTGAGTTTAATGGCTTGGTCAAAAATAAAACTTGAACTCTTATACCTCCACCACCTTCACAAAATATACTTGGCCATAAATGGATTTATCAAATTAAAAGGAACTCTAGTGGAACCATTGAGCGTAACAAAGCACGCTTAGTCACAAAAGGATTTCATCAATAAGCCGGGATAGATTACACATTCAGTCATGTTGTCAAGAATGGTACTATCCGCCTTATTCTTTTCATGGGAGTTTCTGTTCATTGGCTTCTATTCTAATTAGATGTCACAAATGCATTTCTTTATGGTGCTCTTGAGGAACAAGTATATATGACCCAACCTCTTAGATTTGTTAATCAAGCTTACCCGGACTATGGGTATAAACTGTAAAAATCTTTATATGGTCTTAAGCAAGCGCCCCGTGTTTTGTATCATACTTTTAACAATTGTCTCAATCAAGTTGGTTTTATGGGTTACTTATGATGCATCCTTATTCATCTACTCCAGTAGTTCTGACTTGATCATTCTTCTCATTTATGTTGATGATATCATTTTAACTGGGAATTGTTCCATCTAGATCCAACAACTAGTTACCTATTTTGGCCAACAGTTTGAGTTGAAACCACTTGGTGATCTTCATTTACGGGCATCCAAGTATAGAGGACAATGTTCAAAGTCTCTCTTTGCCAGACGCGATATGCCCTTGAGCTTCTATAATGCTTCGGCATGGAGGGGCCAAACATGTTGCCACTCCTATTACTTCATCTTGCCAGCCGAGTCTCATTGATGACTCTCCTCCAGTTGATGCCAATAAGTATCGCCAAATAGTCTGTGCCTTGCAGTACCTTACTCTCTTTGTGGTGAGCAGAAGTGTCAATATATGCATCTCCGCGGCTCACTCATCTTGTTGCCACAAAACAAATTCTCAATTATGTTAAGGGCACTCTTGAGTATGGCCTTCATTTTATTCCTCTGCTAATCTTTACCTACAAGACTTTTGCGATGCTGATTGGGTGACGATTCGGATGATTGTCTCTCTATCACTGGGTATTGCATCTTTCATGAACCAAGCCTTATTGCATGAGGTGCTAAAAACCAAGCAACTATGTGGCGTTCTAGATCCAAAGCAGAATAACGAGTTGTTGCCACTGTAGGGGCAAGCTTTTGTGGCCTCTTCATTTGTTCCGTTCTATTCATCTTCGACCTCCACGTGCTCCTGTAATTTTTTTGTGATAATGTGAGTGTTGTGTATATGGCATATGACCCTATCTACAATGCTAGCACGAGGTACATCAGAATTGATGTGCACTTCATTAGGGGAAAGTTGGCTTATGGCATCCTTACAATCAGACATATTCCTGGAGATGAACAAGTTACTGGTATCTTTACCAAAAAACTGCCTCACACGCGGTTTCGCTCTCTTCGTTCCAAGCTTTGTGTTCACTCTGTTTCCACTTCAGCTTGTGGGCGGGTTTTAGATGTCAACCAAGTGATTTTAAATCTGGCAATTATAGAAGATTTGTCAATTGCCAAATATATTCTAATTATCACATTTATGATTATAGAAAATCTGGCATTAGGAGATTTGCCAATTGTATTGTAATTATCACCTACATGAATATAGGAGATCTACCATTATAGGGGATCTTCCAACTATTGTATTTATACACATAACAAATACTCACAAATCAATAAAGGAGATATTCAAAATCTTACGACCTGCACTACTTCATGAAGGATTTTCCATTGGAGCTGTAGAAAACTTGGAACTGTTGAGGAAGTGGGATTCTTTCATGGGATATGGGTAATTTCTCCATTGTCTTTCTCTGAGGTTTCTGGGTCAAGAAAATGAGTTGTTAAGCTGTTTTTGGTTTCCTGGTTACCTACCTTCTTCTCCTCATTCTTGCCCCAGAGCACAAAGTAAAGACCAACCATGATGATGAACGATCCAATTATCCTGAAAAAAATTAAGTTAACAATACAAGATAAATCAATAAGCAACGTTTAGAAAATTGTATTGTAATATCTTTCATTCATGCAAAATTACAAGAGAGCTCTGTTATTCTTCTTGGACCATTTTAGTCTATTCATGTTATGGAGGACCACGATAAGTATATAATCCATTTTTATTTTTATTTTAACAACTGGCGAATCTACGTTTTCTGCTCGTGTGTGTGGTGATGCCTGAAAGTTATTTAAAACATACCCTCCCGAGTACAACTGGTCACCAAGTATAATACATGCCATAATCGCCACTGCAACTGTCTGAACTGGTTGGAAAACAGCAGCAAAGAGGGGCCCTCCTCTATTAATACACCATATTTGGAGCGAGAAGGAAATCCCTGAACCCACAAGGCCCTATATAGAATGAAGAGTGAATTTTGTTATGCAGGGTAAACATTAGGTGACTGTAAGAAGGATGCAAAGCTGAGTACGAGTATTGGACATACAACATAGAGGATGGAAAAGAGCTCTACTCTTGAGTGGACTTTCCACTTGTCCATGTCAGTTTCTACAAAAGGTGCTATTGCCAAGAATTGGATTAATCCAAAAAAGAATATGAACGTGATAAACGAGAGCCTGGCTGGGTACTGCTTAAGCACTGGCACCTGTTTACCACGGGAACTCAATTCAGTGTCATATATTTTGGTGTGATAAGTAGCTTGATAAGAACAACTTGATAAATATCACCATTTTACGATGGATTTTGTTGATCAATGATCCTAGCTCACCTGGAGCACCATCCAACCAGACCATGCAAGACAGTTGCCAAGGATGTAGACGCAGCCTAAAGTCCAATTTAGGATCTGACTTGAAGAAACGATGGCTCCTAATGTTTTGTGTGCTTGGTGGTTCAGAAGAGGTGGTCCCTTGTAGAAAGTAATCACTGTGGCTCCTACTATACTGACCACAGTTCCCATCACCTTTGCAAGTCCAAATCTCCGATTTAAATTCAGTTGCTCAAGCCTGACAGGTATGGAATGAGAGAGGGACAGTGGGAGAGAGAGCATGGTTAATCTCCTTAAGGAGTTAGATATTGCATGTAGAAAAAAAGTACTTGCAAGTAGATAATTTTGAATGATGCTACTAAACACACCTTAAAGCTGCAGCCATAGCAAAGGTGATGGCAGGCACTGAATTTTGTATTGCACATGCGTAGGTTGGAGACAAGTAAAACAGACCCAACAAGTAGAATCCTTGGTTGGCAGTAATCCTGAGAAGAATATCAGGATTAAAACGCAAAAACAATCATTAAAATTTGAAAGTAGGCAATAAAATGTGTCACATACATATCAATACCAGCCGTTATGCACTTAATTGTTCCTTACCCGCACAATGCCAGAAGAAAGAATTGAACCAACAAAGAGAAGGTGAGAGGTGGCCTGTCCTTCCTGGAAAATGATACGATCACAAAAATTACATCATGTAGTTCATAAATATACTAATAACCCATGGAAATTGAAGTTGGGGACACGACTTACTTCTCTAAGAAGTAGGCAAAAGGGGCCAACAAGAGAAGAGCAATGATGTTTCTATATACAGGGAACACTATCTTGCTGACACCCATGTTGAGTGCAGCCCTCGAGACTATGTGGATCCCTGCATAGCATAACTGGAGAGCAAGCACAGCTATTAGGAGCTTTGCTTTCTCAGACACCTTCAACTCTCCCCCCATCTCTTTGCTAAGGATGATCACAACAAGAGATGACTATTGGTACTTGTTTGGAGACGAGTAGGGCTTTATATGCTTGTGCTCTTTAAATGCATGATCTCGACCATTTCCTCTTGTCTCCCTATGAATTGATTTATGTGGCAGACCATTTCAATATAGTTAGTTACTTCAAAAATAGGAGGAGAACATTGCTATTTTATTCTCTTGTATATTTATTAGTTACGTATAATTTTAACTATAACTTAATATGAATTTGAACACATCAGACATGAATTATCAGAACTTACAAGTTTATATTTTTGATTGTGTTAAGTGTGGCTTTGGTTGGCATGCTGACAGAAGCTCTGAATATGGTTGAGGGTGACAAGGAGGACTTGAAGCATGTTGTTTGTAATGCCCTGCACAGTGTATTATGATGGTTTGTTATCTCGAAGGTCTGGTTGGACTTGGGTTCATGCAGAGGTATGATTCAGAGATTCTTGTGTTCGGTGTTTTGTCTCACTTTGGGCGGAGACGTTGTGTGGGTTCTGGTTTGTTTGATGTTTGGATTTGTGTTGTGCGAGGTATCGCGGGATTTGAGCGGTGATGCAGGCTTGCCTAATTCGTTCGGATTGGTTGGTTTATGGAGCTTGGCTCATTTGTATGGTTATACCGATTAAGAAGTTCGTGCATCACATCAAATCGTCTGTATAGGACATGGTTCAGTATCTGCTCGGTCGAGACAGATAGACGTTTCATGGTGGATGGTTTTGATCCATCGCTCATTTACCTTCACATTTAATGAATCGATGTTGCTAGAACTTGTTGCATTCTAATAAAATGAACCAAAATAAAGAGATTAACAAGAATGTTGCTGGATACATATCACCGGGATTATATTATTGTTTCATACTGTAACACGGAGCATAGTATTGTATATATTTGGTTGTGTATCTTGTTTATATAGAGAAGGAGAATGGTAAGTATGTGGGTCGGTGTCACGGTATAGTAAGGATGTGTGGCTTTAGTGCCACAGTAAGGTATGATTGTGTGTAGCATGGTGCCATGATATGTTTAGGACCTGCGGGTCGACAATTGGAACATTAAATGGAAGTGTTGAGTTGTGGTTTGGTGCTATGGTATGTTTGAGACCCGCGGGTCGCTAATCGGAACATTAAATGGAAGTGTAGATATCGTATATATGATATGTTGTACGAATGAAGATTTGTAATATTTTATGTTCGATTTATGTGCCATGCATATGTTGTACAAATAAAATCATCTGCTCAGTCCTCAATCATGATTCTTCGGATTCGTCCATACTATATATCGGTAGCAACTCATCTATTATCTTATCCTCACAAAGTGAACAAATACTACGTCATCAAAGACATGCAAGTCCTCAATTCAATAACGATGAGAAAACATGATATGATTTGAGAATCGTGTTTCGATCCTCGGATAGGAAAATTATTATGATCAAACCCTAAGGACGTATTATTGTTGAGACTTGAAGTAATTTTATTGAATGGAGTAACAACATATATATAGGAGAGGCTAGCCTCCTCTCCTATCATTCTAGCCAATGTGGGACTAAAGCCCAATAACACTATATATATATATCAACACTCCCCCTCAAGATGGGCGAAAGATATTCACTAAGCCCATCTTGTCACATCCTCTCATCATGTTGATAGAACTAAGCCCCTTTGTCAGTCCGTCTGCTACCTGATCTTTGGTTGGAACATAGCCCAGCTCTAGTTCTCCTTTATCCAGTTTCTCTTTGATGAAGAATCTGTCAATCTCAATATGTTTGGTCCTGTCATGCTGCACTGGATTGTTGGCAATATTAATAGCTGACTGGTTGTCACACCATAGCTTCATCTTTGTTCCCTGGTCCAGCTTTAGCTCCGTCAGCATATTCTTCAACCACAATAGTTCTGTGACTCCCAAGGCCATCGCTCTATACTCTGCTTCAGCTGTTGATCTGGCCACTACTGACTGCTTCTTACTCCTCCAAGAGACCAAGTTGCCTCCTACAAATATGCAGTATCCCGATGTGGATCTCCTGTCGTCAGCACAGCTAGCCCAGTCAGAATCACAATAGCCCTCAATGCCTACATGATTATTTCTTCTAAAGATCAGTCCCTTCCCGGGGGCTCCCTTCAAGTACCTCAGAATCTGGTACACTGCGTCCATGTGACCCTTCCGGGGGTCATGCATGTAGCGGCTTACTACACTTACCGCAAAGCTGATATCAGGTCGAGTGTGGCTTAAGTAGATTAACTTGCCCACCAATCTCTGATATCTATCCCGGTCAACTGGTTCTCCAGCTTCAGCATCCAGTTTAAACTTCTGGTCTATCAGTGTCGTAGCTGTTTTACATCCCATCATCCCTGTTTCCGTAAGCAGGTCCAGTGCGTACTTCCTTTGAGAAAGAACGATTCCCTCATTATCTCGAGCAATCTCAATCCCAAGGAAGTATCGAAGGGGGCCAAGATCTTTCACCTCGAACTCCTTGCCAAGTTTTACTTTGAGTTGGGCGATCTCCTGCTCATCATTGCCTGTGATAATCATATCATCTACATATACTGCAAGCATGGTGATATGGCCTCCACTCCGTCTGAAGAAGACAGTGTGATCAGCATTGATCTGCTGATATCCCATCCCTATCATTGCTCTCCTGAACCTGTCAAACCATGCCCGAGGAGACTGCTTCAGTCCATAGAGAGACTTCTTCAGTCTGCAGACCTTGCCTTCTGTCTGTTTTGTGCCGAATCCTGGTGGTATCTCCATGTACACCTCCTCTACTAGATCTCCATGAAGAAATGCATTCTTCACATCCAGTTGGTGTAGCTTCTACCCTCCATTGGCTGCCAGGGAGATCAAGGTCCTGACAGTGCTCATCTTCGCCACTGGTGCAAAGGTCTCGTCATAGTCGATGCCGTACGTCTGACTGTATCCTTTTGCCACCAGTCGAGCTTTATAGCGCTCAACCTGTCCATCTGGGTTCTGTTTCACAGTAAAAACCCATTTACATCCAACTGCTCTTTTCCCTTCTGGCAGTCTCACCAGCTCCCAAGTGTGGTTCTTCTCAAGAGCTCCCAACTCCTCGTGCATTGCCGCTTTCCACTTTGGATCGTTCTTGGCAACCTGCCAATTGTTAGGTACAGTAATACTATCCAAAGATGCTATAAATGCTCCATGAGAAGAAGATATATGATCATAAGAAACAAACTTAGCAAGATCCCAACCATATCTGTCCGGAGGATTTCCCGCATTGCTGCGAGTAGTCCTTCGTGTAGGTAGTGGTATGGGAGGAACGATATCACCTGAGGAGGGTGGTGGTGTAGATGAGGAGGATGGTGGTGTAGATGAGGAGGATGGTGGTATAGGTGTCTCAGGAGTTGGGACAGGCGCAGGCAAGGGACTTGGCACTGACACTGTAGGTACTGGTCCTGTAGTCTGCTTGTTGTTTCTCCTGTTGTAGGTCAGTAACTCCCCCTGAGCCGTAGGTGTAACACTTCTCGTCTCCTCCCTCTGTTCCGCTTCACCTTCATGTTCCTCCTCAACCGTGTCTCTATGCCAAACTTCTAAATCGGTTACCACCAGGTTCTCCAAGTTCTCTATCTCCCCCTCTCGCCTTATACTTGTAGTATGAGGCGTGTTATACGAAGTTCCATCCTGGCGGTAATATGGCTCATGCTCCCGGAAGTGGACGTCCATACTAACAAATTTCTTCTTCTCTACTGGACTCCAGCATACATACCCCTTCTGAGTTGCTGAGTAGCCCACGAAGATGCACTTGACTGCTCTAGGGTCAAGTTTTCCAACGAATGGTCTGTTGTCCTTCACAAAACACACACATCCAAACACCTTTAGTAGAAGTATTCCACTATTATTACCTTGTAATACTTCACATGGAGACTTCCATCCCAGGACTTTTGAAGGCATCCTGTTTATAAGTTGAGCTGCTGTCAACACCGCATATCCCCATAGGTGTTGTGGGACATTCATGTCGATCATCATACTTCTTGCGGTCTCCAGAAGATGTCGGTTCTTCCTTTCTGCTACTCCATTTTGTGCTGGTGTATATGCACAAGAGGTCTGATGCTGTATTCCATGTGCTGACAAGTACTCTGCAAGTGTCCTATTGGTATACTCCGTCCCATTGTCAGATCTCAGTATCTTCACCACTGCATTATACTGAGTCTGGACATATTTATGAAAGTCCCGAAAACAAGCAAATACATCACTTTTGTTCTTCATCAAATACAGCCAGGTGACACGAGATGCACAATCGATAAACGAAACAAAATACTTATACCCATTCATAGTGTTAGTAGCACATGGGCCCCAAACATCAGAATGAACTACCTCAAAGACTGAAGAACTCTTATGACCATTTCCAACATATGAACTCCTAGTAAGTTTTCCTAACTCACATGCATCACATACTAATTTCCTTTTATTTGATTTTGCATACATATCTGGATACAACTTATTTAGAGTATCAAAGGAAGAATGCCCCATCCTCCTATGATGAAGTATCAAAGTGTCTTCAGTCTTCTGCTGCAGCTCCTCCATTCCAGCCTTCTCTGCCATAGACACCAATGCTGAGTCCAGTCCGTCTTGATCTAGGTACCACAGTCCATCATGCCAAGTGCCAGTCCCAAGTCTTCGTCCCGTCCCTTTCTCCTGGAAGATCACCTTAGGAATATCAAAAGAAACAATGCATTTTAGTTGGAGAATTATAGAACTAATAGACAAGAGACTGACTGGGAAGGATGGAGCATGCAAAACATTGGATAACCTTACTGAACCCGTACAATTAACAGTACCCTTACCGACCACTGGTTGGAAAGTACCATCCGCAGTCTGAATGGTGTCTGTCGATGCTAGGTGAGTGTACGAGGAAAACTTACTAGCATTTCCGGTCACATGCCGAGATGCTCCTGAGTCGATAATCCAGTCTGACATTTTAAGGGAAGACATAGATGCAAGAGCGTGAGACTCGTCAGTACCTTCTGATGGATGGGCATACATAGCGGCGTTGAAGAATGGAGTGGATGCCTCCTCTGCTACGCTCCTCCTGTCTCCTTCGATTGACGCTTTTTGCTTTCTCTCCAGCAGATCCAGTAGCGCCTGATCCTCCTCAGTAAAGGCGCCGCCAGCTCCTCCATTCCCATCTGCCACCAGCAGGTTTGCCCGATAGCCTCCTCGACCGCCTCGTCGGCCTCCTCGACCACGTCCACGTCCAGCATATCCTCGTCCACGTCCACCACCTGAGTCTCCCTCCTTAGGTGGTTTGGTACAAGCATATCGATGGTGGCCCATCTCCCCACAGTTGTAGCACTGCCGATTCTGTTGCCAGAGCTCTCCCTTGGATCCTGTATCCCCCGAACCGGTAGCTGCTAGTGCTGACTTCACTTCGGGTAAAGCACCTGTCGATGATGCGCCTGTCCCTGTCTGTAATCTGATCCGCGTCTCCTCCTGAATCATGGCTGAGATAGCCTCCTCGAGACTAGGGATCGCTGGCTGGGCGAGGAGTAAGGCTGTTCTCTGTGTGAATGCTGCAGTCAGTCCCTTAAGGAATTTCATCGTCCTCTCCTGCAGACACACCTGTCTCTCCTTGCACTTTGGGTCCCCGCAGCTTGCCCGTTTGGAATGGTGATCATAATCCAGCCAGAGGCGTTCCAACTCCGTAGCGTACTCCTGCACCGTCTTCTCGCCTTGTACGGTGTCGTCGATCTCCCCTTTTATCTGGAAGATCCGTAGATTGTTACCTATGCCATCATAGGTTCTTCTCAATTTCTCCCATACGTCTTTCACCATCTCAATGCCATCTACTGTGGAAGCAATAGACTGGACTAAGGAGTTGAGAAGCCAGATATAAATCACCATATGAGTGGATTTCCACTCGTCGCGTCCTGTCGAGCCCTCTTCCGGCTCTGTCTTCTCGCCTGTCAAGAATCCCTCCAGGTTCTTACCTGCAAGGGTTCTTCTCACCCGCCGTGACCAACTCAAATAGGTGGCTGGTCCATCCAACTTCAGATCGATGGAGGGTAGTTCTAACTTTGGCGGTGCTCGTGTCGTGCTTTCACCAGCCGACACCTTTATCAACTTCAGCAATGTCGCCACATCGTCAGCATCCAGCTTCTTGAGAATCTCCTCCATCGATGCTTCTTCTCGATCACTTCACACTTGCTCCACGACTCACGCTCGTCCTTGCCGTCCTCTCCTAAATTCGAATATGTCTGATTTCATCGGATCTAGGGATTATAGGCATCTCCTTGAGATTGATCTCAAGAACGAGCGTGAATCTTGTACCCGCAATAGCGGTACAATGAATCCTGCAGCCGTAAAAACGGTACAGAAACGAGCGTGAATCTTGTACCCGCAATAGCGGTACAATGAATTCTGCAGCCGTAAAAACGGCAGCAGCAGCAGCAGTTGCAGCCGCAACAGCGGCACAGCAACGGCAGCAGCGCGGCAGCGGCGGCGGCGGCGCGGCAGCTGCAGCAGCAGCGGGGCGGCGCTGCGGCGGCGGCGGCGCGGCAGCAGCTGCAGCGGCAGCAGCTGCAGCGGCAGCGGGCGGCAGCAGCTGCAGCGGCAGCGGGCGGCAGCGGCGGCGTAGAAGGGGGATTAGGGTTAGGGTTTGTGTGGAGGAGGGGTCTCTAACGGTATGCTAAGCAATTTTAGGCTCTGATACCATGTTGAGACTTGAAGTAATTTTATTGAATGGAGTAACAACATATATATAGGAGAGGCTAGCCTCCTCTCCTATCATTCTAGCCAATGTGGGACTAAAGCCCAATAACACTATATATATATATCAACAATTATAGTGTTAACGTGAAATATGACTCTGGTATATTTTTAATTATAGTGATTTTTGGGTTTCCGAACTACCCTCATGGCATAGTAGTTACAAACACAATCACAACACAATTTGCCTAAATGATTATGAAATTTGGATCTTACACTTGACTAGTTTCTCGACAATAATTCCATTTTTTTGAGATCATGTTGTTTCTGGATTGGCACAACACTTGGACCCACATAGGCTGTGGTAAATAAATATATTATTTATTATACTTAATTATCACTTGATTAAGTATGTCCAGGTTTCGGCATAGTCAGTGAGTTAAGTTCTCACATCCTCCCTTTGCAAGGCCCTACGAAGGTGGTACTACTGATCAGCTTTTCTATTATTATCATATTGTGCAGAATTCGTACTGCGTGATCCAGTTTATTCTCCATGTCCAATGATGTAGTATACAATCACAATCAATTCTATTTTATTATATTATTTAATTATTCTTTCTTGACTCATGTATGTATCTCGATTCGTGTATCCTAGGTATCACGCCATATGATGATATAGTTCAGCAGTATATTCCTACCCAGTTGGATAAGACAATCAAAATCGAAACCTTAAGTTTTTGGTTTCGCTTGC
Organism: Iris pallida; assembly: GCA_029216955.1. NCBI lineage: Eukaryota > Viridiplantae > Streptophyta > Magnoliopsida > Asparagales > Iridaceae > Iris > Iris pallida. The sequence goes on from JANAVB010038019.1 coordinate 2,652,782, forward strand.
GTGTACATGTGTTTGTTTCCTACGCATCCAAGAATGTTTACTGTCCGACTCCTAAACATATTCAGTGTTGTCGGGAGTCTGTCTCTAAACTGACATACGACTACCCTAATTAGGATTTTGTACGATCAAAATTATTGGGTTCAAAATTTGGTTGTCCCAAAATTCTTAAAAATTTCGGCAAAATCTCTTTTGCATTTCTAGCTCCAAATTTTTTCACAGTTTATATATATCGACCCGGAACAATTCTCCTTTGAATTTCCTCGATTAAAAGCCCTTCGATGGAAAAACTCAACACTGGAACACACACAGTTAAATATAGACAGATATATGAATTTCAAATTTAATTAAGAAGACGAAATTCATCTTACCTTTGCAGCTTAGCTACATTTTTACCTTATCAAATTAGCGATTTGACCTTGCTATATTTATTACACCAAGTCAACTAAACACAAAGATTAGAATCATAGAATTCAAAATGACATATAATTACTGGATTATACAATGAACTGATATACTCTCCACATATAAATGAATATATACAAATTAATTTATTTGTAAGGTATTGACCATTCAATTCATCTGGATTTGAATTTCCACCATAGGTTATTATTTCGATCCTTCACAAGATAGCTAGGGAAACCATAGGTGTATATCGTCTTATGTAGCTCTAGGCTAGAATATGTGGTTGTCCTTATTAGAGATTTTCCTAATCATACCAAATCTGGACATTCGAGTCTTCCGACTCTTCTTGTCTAACAAAATTAATGATGATAGTCTATCTAGGTCAATCGAACACCAGTCCTTGATAGTTGATGGAATCAAGACCTACCTAGTATAGGTTCTAAGTAAATACAGATTATGTACCCTACTTAAATGGTATTCCCCTTAATCCTAATTTAGGATAATTAATACATGGTTTTCACAATTGTCATCCCTAAATGACGACACTAGACTTTTAGGAAGGAATACAGAGTCCGTATTCGATAGGGATCGATACCGCTTAATACGGATTGACCACATTGACACAGACGGATTTTGACTGATACGGACTTATATAAAGTTCAAAAATCCGTACCAATCGACCTAACTAGTCCAAATTGGCTAATACCTAGTTAGTTAAATTCCCGATACTTAGTTCTAGTTTTTACGAACCATACGGTCCTTGACCGATACTCTCGATTTCTCGATATACGTAACCCTAGGTTTCTATGCTAGTCTCTAGTTTAGGTAGGTACTACACCTTACTAAAGCTTAGTATCAAATTTGATAGGTCGATACAGATACGTGTGTCGGTCCCGATTTACCCCTTTCCGATATCCAAGGACACGCCCAAGTATACGTATATATTTATATACACACATACATGTACACATTATAATCAAATAAATTTTAAAAGTAGCGGATATACATATATCCATATATTTCCGACACCGTGTCAAAATCAATCGTGTCGCTATGTCCGAATCGTATTTGATTTGCGTGTTCGTGTCTCAATATAACAATATGCATATTCGAATTTAATTTCTAAATTTAAAAACAACAACTAATCCTAATTAATATAACATAATAACTTGGCAAAATAAATTCTGGAATTGAAATTGGAATTAAAAAAGGGGAGGACTTGCCTTGTAAATTTGAAAGTGGAAGAGGAGGAGATGGTGAAGGTGTTGGTAGTTGTGGGTTGGGAGAAGGAGTGGAGGAGATAGGCCTGGATGGAGTTCCATATCTAGTTTCTGGTTCTGGGGCCACTTATGTCAAAGTGGTACAGCTCATCTACTTTCATGTCATAATTGGATCTGGAGTTTCACATGCTTTTCAAGTTAGAATATCTATTAATTACTGTTGTTGCAGCAAGAAAAACAAATAGGACAGTAGGGGGTTTGGCGCTCTGCAGAAGCAATTGTTGAAGTTGCTTTCCTGGGTTGACACCGGGCAGTAAGTCGTAAAACATTCACGGATTGCAACTAATATCGAAGCTGGCATACCAGCGCAGGGAACTGCAGAATTGGAGGCCGGAGCAGTTGTTCTGGGTTGAGAGGAGGAAGTTGGGGCCAAATGCGCCTTGAAGAACCATTTTACCAAGTCTTTCTTGACCCAGTATGGGTTTACAATGTAGTTTCTGGCAAGGGTGTAAAAGCACAGTAAGATTGTAAAATCATGTAAAAGAAGAAAACTTATCTATCGCAGGTAAACCAATCGGCAATGATGACTACTATTTCATTTAATTCCAAAATGACTAAGAAACAACATAAGAAATACTTAAAATAACGCCTAAATATATAAAATATTTTTTTTTCTAAAATTTTAATAATGTATTCATGATTATTTGTTTTCCAATACCAAAAAATCTGATGCTCTGTTTCCAAACCGTCAGTATTGTCTATACCGCCGGTCCCGAATCATAGGATGGTCCGATACTGATTCAGATAGTGATACTGCGAACCTTGGTTTACAACAATACTTGAGCAAAAGGTCACTTAGGAAAGTCGCGGTGTCTCGGGAAGAGGATGGCTTCTCATTTGAAGTATGTTGGAGAGAGTTGAGCAGGATCTGGTGTATTGGTCATTTTTCAACAATGAATAAGTTTTCTAAACATATATTTTATTTCTTTTGACAACAACTTCTAGCATCTAGTTAGCATCTAGTTACAAAAAGTAATATGGCAACTGCTTTTGGGAAACATTAGCAATGCCAAACCCACCCTTAGACAGGTCTCTCCATTGAAGATCTCATAGGCAGGTAAACTTACTCTTTGCTGATTAGTTCCATCTTGACAGTCCACCATATGGAACCAATTCTTTTGTTCTTGTATGGTGTTTGTTTGCTAGATCAGAAAGTCTCAAAGTGTCTGTAACAAATATTTCTCGGGACCATCATATCCGAACAAACATTTTCGGGATTATCATATCTGAATCGCCATGCCAGTCCTTTTCCAGTGCCGTGTGACAATATTGTAACTCCCTTTGCACTTCCAGGTAGGCTCAGGTATTAGTCCTGAGTAATACGTACGTATGCTTTATTTGTCTTCCAACAGCTTTATATCAGTAGTTTTCTATGGTTTTCTGTCTGTTTTTGCCAATACCAGGTTACTGTCTTCTGGAGACTACTGATAAGTTAGCAGTTTGTTTGCTTGTAAGTAACAATCAGAAAATCTCAGCAAAGATGTAAGCAAAAGCCTATAGACATAAAATTCAAATCCATACTTTCACGCACAATTGCAAAGGGTTAAACCAAGGAGAGCACGAATACTTACATTTGACGTCTTAATCCTAAAGATTTTCCACACTAACATGTAGATACTTACATTTGACGTTTTAATCCTAAAGATTTTCCACACTAACATGTAAACATATTATATATAGCTATATCGACAACCTGCACCACTTCCTGATAGATTTTCCATCGAAAGTGTAGACAGCTTGGAACTGTCAAGGAAGTGGGATTCTCTCATGGGATATAGGTGACTACTTCATTGTCTTTCTCTGAGGTTTCTGGGTCAAGAAGATGAGTTGTTAAGCTGTTTTCGGTCTCTTGGTTCCCTACCTTCTTCTCCTCATTCTTGCCCCAGAGCACAAAGTAAAGACCAACCATGATGATGAACGATCCAATGATCCTGAAACAAATTAAGTTGCAATACAAGATAAACTAATAAGCAAAGATTAGATAATCATATTGGTAATATCTTTCTTTCTTTTTTTTTTGAAATGGGTATTGGTAATATCTTTCATTCATGCAAAATTACAAGAGAACTCTGTTATTCTTCTTGGACTATTTTAGTCTATATTTGTTGTAGAGGTCCGCTAAGTATATAGTTCATTTAGTTAAAAAAACAGTTAGGAAGATCTATGTTTCTTTTCTTGTGTGTGTGTGTGGTGTTGCTTGATAGTTATTTAACACATACCCTCCCGAGTACAACTGGTCACCAAGCATAATACATGCCATAATCGCCACTGCAACTGTCTGAACTGGTTGGAAAACAGCAGCAAAGAGGGGCCCTCCTCTATCAATACACCATATTTGGAGCGAGAAGGAAATCCCTGAACCCACAAGGCCCTGCATAGAATGAAGATTGAATTTTGTTATGCAGTGTAAACTTAAGTGACAGTTAAGAAGGATGCAAAGATGAGTGATTATGCGTATTGGACATACAGCATAGAGGATGGAGAAGAGCTCTCCTCCTGAGTGGACCTTCCACTTGTCCATGTCAGTTTCCACAAAAGCTGCTATTGCCAAGAATTGGATTAATCCGAAAAAGCATGTGAACGTAGTGAGCGAGAGCCTGGCTGGGTACTGCTTAAGCACTGGCACCTGTTTACCAGAGGAACTCAATTCAGTGCCACATATATTGGTGTGATGAATAGCTTGATAAGGAATACTTGATAATATCCTAGCTCACCTGGAGCACCATCCAGCCAGACCATGCAAGACAGTTGCCAAGGATGTAGACGCAGCCTAAAGTCCAATTTAGGATCTGACTTGAAGAAGCGATAGCTCCTAATGTGTTGTGAGCATGGTGGTTCAGAAGAGGTGGTCCCTTGTAGAAAGTAATCACTGTGGCTCCTACTATACTGACCACAGTTCCCATCACCTTTGCAAGTCCAAATCTCCGATTTAAATTCAGCTGCTCAAGCCTGATGCGTATAGAATGAGAGAGGGACAGAGGGAGAGAGAGAGAGAGCATGGTTAATCTCTGTAAGGAGTTAGATATTGCATGTAGAAAAAAAAAAGTACTTGCATGTACACAATTTTGAATGAATCTACTAAACACACCTTAAAGCTGCAGCCATAGCAAAGGTGATGGCAGGGACTGAATTTTGTATTGCAGATGCGTAGGTTGGAGACAAGTAAAACAGACCCAACAAGTAGAATCCTTGGTTGGCAGTAATCCTGAGAAGAATATCAGGATTAAAACACAAAAACACTCGTTAAAATTTGAAGTAGGCAATAAAATGTGTCATTTACATATCAATATCAGCCGTTATGCATTTAATTGTTCCTTACCCGCACAATGCCAGAAGAAAGAATTGAACCAACAAAGAGAAGGTGAGAGGTGGCCTGTCATTCCTGGAAAATGATACGATCACAAAATTACATCATGTAGTTCATAAATACACTAATAACCCATGGAAATTGAAGTTGGGGACACGACTTACTTCTCTAAGAAGTAGGCAAAAGGGGCCAACAAGAGAAGAGCAATGACGTTTCTATATACAGGGAACACTATCTTGCTGACACCCATGTTGAGTGCAGCCCTCGAGACTATGTGGAACCCTGCATAGCAGAACTGGAGGGCAAGCACAGCTATTAGGAGCTTAGCTTTCTCAGACACCTTCAGCTCTCCCCCCATCTCTCTGGTAAGGATGATCACAACAAGAGATGACTCTTGGTATTGTTTGGAGAGGAGTAGGGGTTTTATATGCTAGTGCTCTTTAAATGCATGATCTCGACCATGTCTTCTTGTCTCCCTATGAATTGATTTATGAGGCAGACCCATTTCGATATAGGTAAGTTACTTCTAAAGTAGGAAGAGAACACCTCTATTTGATTCACTTGTTTATTTGTTAGTTGTGTATAATTTTAGCTATAACTTAATATGAGTTTGAACGCATCAGACACGATATTATCAAAACTTACAAGCTTATATTTTTTACGGTGTTAAGTGTGGCTTTGGTTGGCATGTTGACAGAAGCTCTGAATATTTTTGAGGGTGACAAGGAGGACTTGGAGCATGTTGTCCAGGCTGCAAGGCCTTACAATCAGTGTGGAGGATGAACAAACTCATTTCTCTATCTGGTCAATCATCTTGCACCCACCAGCTTCGTTCTATTTCTTGTTTAAAACAGCAAAACTAATTGTTCAATGACCACATCCAAATTCCAGTGCAAGCAAATGCCAACTTAAATATGGCAAGGATATATGTGGTTAGACGATTTTATTTGTTTCTCATGGCTATTCAATACGGGCCATCAAAATCCAAATTCCAGATTGAACGAGTACATTTGTGTAAATTATAAGAACTATCCGAAATTGAGATCACCTGCATTGCAACCTTCGTCTTTGGAATATCAATTGATTATCATGTACTATTTTAGGTGATGTTCTTTCATTAATTGTTGGAAAATGTGAATGTATATTTGTTATGATAATAATATCATTTTTTTTCTATCAACGAATCTATGAAAAGGTGTACGAATCTTTTCATTGGAAAAGGTGTACGAATCTATTTATTAGAAAGGTGTCCCCTTTCCATCGTGTCTCTTTATTTCTATAAATACAAATATGTCTGGAGCATTCAAGCATTCATTCAATTCATCCATATTGCATTAGTTAGTCTAGAGAGAGAGACAACCAACGTTGCTTCGACGAGTTCCTACGGTGTGAAGTGCTGCTACCGAAGGAAAGAACCGTTGTATCCTGGGAGACTAATCGCCATTAAACCGTAAACACCAGTGCGGGACGAATATTGTCTTAAGGACATTGAACCGAGTTCAAGCCTCGGTATCATTTATTTATTTATATTTTAATTTCAGAATCTAAATACAGAGTTGGAGATATTTCTACTAACATTAATATCAACAAATTTTCTTATACTAACTTGATCTAAGTTATTGATTAGGTATAGCATGGTGAAGGAATCAAATATCTTGTGGTCCTCGGAAGATAATAAAAGTCCTCCATAATCTATAAAGGAGCACATGGAAGAGAAGAAAAAAAAAATGCAAGTAAATGATCTCCAACTAATTATTTACAGGATTGCTATGGGAAGGTGCCTATATAATACTTAGTTGAAGTTATTAGGACATGTTCTCTTAGTTAACCTTTCTGGTTAGACATATTCCCCTTGGATTATACTTAAGCTAATTGCAGAAGAATAACAAACAAAAGACCTACCTCCCCTTCTTAATAATAACCATCAATACTTTGCGTCAGCTTAAGTATATTCGTAGTTCACAAAAAAAATAGTTTTAAGAAGATTGAGAGGGACTCACCATCTTAAAGATTTATATTGCTGTGGCTACTATTTGTTAGATCCTTGGTAGTGGTTTTAATTTCGAAACAAGTGCAGTAGTCACAACAACACCAAATCAGCACTTGCTTGATACCATCAACTCCAAGTGATCTATCAGTTTAGATAAATATTGGTCTAAAGGAGGACAGATACTTGGACCAAATCAATCTTCTGCTTCTACTTGACCAAAGGCTTAAGTCTGCATGTCAGATTCTTGCACCAAACTTAAATAACATCACAGTTGGAGAAGAAGTAACATGAGCTCTGGCACACCATCTTATTTCATGTGATTAGAAAGCAGAGAGTGCAAGTTGAGGGTATCTGCTAATCTTCAAGTACAGGTTGAAGGTATCCACTAATCTTCGGTGTCCATCCTTTCCTAAGAAAATGATTATTACAGTACATAAAACAATGAACTGGAGGACCCAGAGAAGCAGTATTAGCTGTTCCATTCATAGAATTACAAGGTACAAAATTCCAAGTATTGTTTGTAAGTACAGAGGACAGGTTCAGATCAGCCATTACATCGAGATCTTCAAATTAGATAATTTCAAGCTTTCACACATGAATGAGTAAAGTGAGTAGAATTTGCAAAACTAATGGGTTATTACGAACAGAGTCACGCAAAGATTAAGATTGGTTATCGCGAAACTTAATTGGGGTTTCCAATGAATTAACCTTCCTGATAATTGAAACTTCTGGTTGGTTATTAATGACAATGGAAACATTTCCTTTGTGTGGTCCAGGTAACTTACTAGTCCCAGAAGGGACGATTATAGTAAGAAGAACAAGGTTTTAGGCCTTTTTTTGGGGGTCAGCTATATGAATCCTTATCTTTCCATTATGTTCTTTAAGGGCCATGATCTCCTCTCTACCAGCAGATGCCAAGTCTCTCTCTAGCGTCGATCAAAGTTCGTTTAGGTCTATCCCTAGTTCTAGAACAAACCGCTCTGACTAATATCTATATCTGCATAGGAGAAGGAATCTGTATCAGGAATATAATCATATTTTAACAATGGTTCTCGTAAGTAAGAAGCGCAACCAATGTGGCTATCGTTGCAGAACTGACAAGATAACGACTTCTATATAGTGGTAGAGCTAAGTGAGGACATGCCAACCAACAAGACAATGACTTCAAGATTGCTGCCAGCGCAAGTGGTACTCATAATATCTTCAGTTGAACTTGCAACCGGCATGTTAGTCCCCGGTAGACTATAAATTGAGTAGTTCCAATATCTTTACCACTCCTTTTCGTTATCTTCTCATGAGCCTGGTGTATGAAGAAACAATAAACTGAAGATCTGTAACATTGCAAAAAATATAGGACCATATAGCTTCTTCAATCAATGTCCACATTAGCTCCATGTCCCCTCTCCCATAATACATATATTTTCAATCAGTGACGTTGCAGCCACACACACAACTGTGTCCAAAACTCCATCCTCAATCCTAGTTGGCCTGGGGACGTCCAACTCATATTGGGTTTCGGTACATCTTTTTTACTTGCTTACATTAATATGAATAAGCATTAATTTCAAGATGATGTTCACCCTCAACAAAAAAAAAATGATGGTTCTCAGTACCGGTATCGGTATCAAACCCTTTCTGTGAGTATCTCGATCGACGGTATCGGCATCGGTATATGACCCTTTCTATGAGTATCGTACCGGCAGTATCAGCAGTTTCTTATCGAAGTATCGGATTTTTTGATATCGAAAAACAAATACTTATGAATAAACTATTAAAATTTTAGAAAAAAAATATTTTATATGTTTAGACACAATTTAAGTATTTTTGTGTTGTTTCTTAGTAAATTTGCAATTGAATGAAATAGTAGTCATCCTTGCCGATTGATTTATCTGCGATAAATGAGTTTTCTTCTTTTACATGCTTTTACAACCTTACTATGCTTTTACACCCTTGTTGATTGGTCTTTTCCGTTCAATTTTCTTCGTCGAATGGACGGAAAAAGATATCCCAATGTTGGTATCTGTCCATACGGTATCAGCCGGTATCGAATTGGGACATGTCAAACCGTATAGATATCGACCGTAACGGATGGGGTATCGACTGATACCCAGAAATATTAACTGCATGCGACCAATCTCATCCGCAGCATTTAGCAGTCTTTTCCGGCAATAAGAAACATCTTTCAGCACCATATTAACTCAATGTGATCCTCCTCGTACCATAATGGGATTGATCGACCCAGGAAACTCCTCTATCAACTACTGTGCCTAGCTCCATCCATACGTGCATGGTCATTATCATCAACATATCGCCCTGTCCAATTGTCCCCACGAAACCCGAAGAACCAACCCATGATCCACTACTGTCAAATATGTTCTCTGCAGCTAGACTCGGCACAAACATGAAGTTAGGTCTTATAGAGAAACTGAAAGAAACTAGATGCTTGGAGACTCTTGAGAACAGAGGTCTTGCTCTCATAAATAAAAATTTCAAGAACCGACCAACTTTGTGTTGGGAACCTAGTGTGACCCGAATCGGAGTTGGCCCACGAGATTGGCTATTGAATTGGGCCCATATACGTTAAAAGAAAATTCTTATGTAGGGCCTCAACCAATTCCAATTATCTTGATTCCATCGCATATCCGATGTGGGACTAAATTACCGACTCCATTGTCACCCCTATTTGTAAAAAAGAGCGTTGAGAAAATGTAGTTTAAACGGAGTTTGACCCAAAAAAAAATGAGAGTGGAATTTTTGTCAACTTCAATTTGAAGGTGCCTTGCTGTTAGGAATGAAGTTTCATTCAACTCCACAAGCCACTCAAGCGCAGCAAAGTAAGTCATTTGGAGGTCCATCTCCATCAAAGCCAAGTTTTTAAACACGGCCTAAGAGCATCATTTAGTAAGGCCCATTCCAATTTCTAGATTCTAAATTTAGAACGTAGAAGCTAATTTTGTAGAATAGTAAGAACTATTTTAGGATCAATTTCTAGATGTTATGGTCCAACATACCCACATGAGCTATAAGTTGGACATGAGAATTTCTAGATTCATAATATAGAAAAATTATTTTGTAGAATAATAAGTCACAATTTAGAACCCAATTCTAGATTTACATTATTTTTTTTTACATTATTTTTTTGATCACACAATTTTTAGGACCAACGTTCATTTAATCATTTTCTACCATTCTTGTATAAACCCAATCCATTCTAAATTTACACTAATGATGCTCTAAGAATTTCAGCTATGTACAAAGAAGATAGTAAGACAAAGGTGTACTTTATGGTGGAAAGACGCACAGACGTTATTGAGTATGTATAAGTTGTGCAATCGCACATAGTCCTAAAATTGTGAAGGTTCCAAAAATTTTAACTTCCGTAGTAATTTCTATTTTTTGATTTAGGACTCCATATTTTTTTAGAAAAATGCAGTAACATGATATTTAGAATGTCAAAAGAAAATAAATTATTTTTATGGATTAAAAAAACCTTTTGTTAGTATTTATATAGGGCGCTTAGAATGTCATAGTGGTAATTTTCATTGTTGGGAAGACTTACGATTGAGAAAGACAGTGCAGAATGCTTGTCGAAGAAGACCATTAGCCACAAGGTTCGGGAAAAGCTGAGGAAGTGGTGGGAGCAGAATACAACAGGGAATTATTCCAAATTTTGGGGAAAAAATGGCACAGTATTCGGAAACATGGCGATTGAGTACTCCTCCAATGTTTACATAAATTCCAACAGAATAAAGAACTTTATAAATATGACGTAAAAGATAACAAGTCTTCAAAAATACATATAGAACGTTACAAATCGTCAATAGAAAACAATATTAGTGGCGGTTGTAGAGACTCATCTCCACTTTGAATAGTGGGATCGCCGGATAAGCAGTGCTTGATACAATGGGGGGGGGGGGGGGGGGGGGGGGGAGAGAATGGAAGGCACTCGAGTTACTGGTGATCGAGTGGGAAGCAAGTTCATGGGAGATTACATTGCTTGATCTTCTGACGAACTGAAAACTAATCAGTTGCGTGGTTGGGATTTCATCAAAGATGGACCCGATGATTGTCTCTGAGTCTCCAGGGAGCGTCCATTTCCCTCTTCATGATACTGATAGCCGTGAGGGAATCGCTTTCAATAATCCTAGGACCAGAATGGCTTCCAATGAAGTTGGTTTTCACTAGGAGGATGCCTTGAAGTATCGCATGCATTTCAGAGAGCAAGCTTATATTCGGAGAGAAAGGAGATGACGAATACCAAGTCTTGGCACCTCTGAAGATGCCGTTGTGATCTCTGGCCACTGCGGCTGCTGCTATAGCATTGTTCGAAGTCGCTCCGTCTACATTGAGGGGGGCTCAGAGTTTGGGTCTCTGATAGCTTGTCCATGAGTGAATCTTTAAAGCAAGGCATACCTACTCTGGCTTGTCGAATAATCGAATCGCACGAGGGTGCAGTATGCTGAAAGATGCATGCGCATCTTGCCTTCTAGATTGACCACAGGATCGCCGAACCCATTTTGAACGCCTCCACTGAGTTGAGGTCGAGTAGCCAATTCGATAAGAGTTTCCGAACCTTGTAATGCTTCTCTATCCTGACCCCTAATTGACACGCGAACCATACCTCTTTGGCCACCTAGCAATGGAGGAATGAGGAAGGGAGTGCATGAGGTCTCGAACGATTCTGGGGCCATTCATTGGTAGCTCTATATCAATGAGGCGATGACCCGGTAGGGAGGGGATCCATGGCTCGTTGAGCATGTTGATCCAACCTCCCTTAATAATCTAACACACCTTGTCAGCTATGAGGTCTCGAGCTGCCAGGATACTCTTCCACGTTGGCGAGGCGCGATTATTCATGTTAATCGACCAGATCGATCTGTTCTCGAGATATACTCCGTTGAGAAGGCGGACCCAAAGTTGATAGGGGTTCGTGAGGAAGCGCTAAAGAAGCTTGCCGAGGAGTGCGTCACTGACCCATTCAGGATTGCGAAATCCGAGCCCGCTGAGACGTTTGGGTTTGGTGATCTTGTCCCAACCAAGAAAGTGAAGTTTCCTCTCCTCGACCTTGTGTCCCCACCAGAAGCTTCTTTGAATACGAGATATCTGGTTCGTGACAAGCTAGGGAATTTTGTGAGTAGCCATATGATATATAGGGATCGAGCCGAGGGTGGACTGTATAAGGATGTTGCTGCCAGCGTATGAGAGTAATTTCTTCTTCCAACCCTTGAGTAATGAACCACATTGATCAATGAGCTTGTTATAAGTGGATATCCGATACTTCGACTTCAAAATTGGCTGCCCAAGGTACCTGTCCTCTTGACTCATTCTAGTAAGTTGCATAATTGATGCGAGGTTGTGCTGCTCTGTACGGTACCCGCCTGCTGAAAAGAATGCTTGATTTGGAGTAGTTGATTTGTTGGCCCGACAAGGATGGGAATAGCTCAAGGATGTCTTGGACTTGCATAAGAGCTTGAGCGGTGGCTTTGCCAAAAATGAGTATATCGTCCGCAAAAAGGAGGTGTGTGACGGAAGGAGAGGATCGGTTGATCCAGATACCGCTATATAGATCTTCTTGTTCTCTACGGTGGAAGAGCCTGGTTAAGACTTCCGTAGTCTCGAAGTGTCACGTCCCGATTCAATAGAATCGATAGTCGTCCCCCGGGCGTGATGCCGTACAAGCCTAAGTTGCGCTTGTACAAGGCGGTTCATAAGGTTATCCGAAACAACAGCATTTTTAAGAGTACGCAGAGAAATTGAACACATTGCTTTGTAAAGGAAACTTGCATTTTCATTGATAATAAGTAGGTTACAGACTCAATTACAAAAGTGGCCTTGCGGGCTTACAACCGACATCGATGAGATAGACATTCCATACATTTACATCCCTTTTTACAAACATCAAAATGACTCTCTAAGACCTGGGATCGGCGAGAGTTTGTGACACATGATGCAGTTGGGTCGGAGTCTTCAAAATGTTGCAGAACTAGCCTTTGCTCTAGCAAGGCTTCAAAAGAAAGGAGCGTCGCCTTCAGTTCCTTAGCACGCTATCCTGGTCCCGAGTACCTGTTGAGAGCGAGGGTCAGCACTTTACACTTTGTGCTGGTGCGTGGCAATTTAAATCCCGTGCTCTCATTTGTTGAAGAATTCAAGTGAGCGTACATACAAATATTTAGTGAAGTTTCTAGCCATCCTACTCAATTCAAACTTGTAATTGAAGGCACAACGTATAATGACGATAGATCTTACCCCCGGCAGTGCGTGCCGTCGTAACGTAAACTTACCATGTTCTTCCCTGTCATGTTGATAATAATGATACGTAATTGAGCGCGTTCGTGAAGGTCACTGGCATGACAAGCCATCCTGGACATATAGCTTGGTAGACAGAGGTCCTTCAGCGCGGGTAGCGAGCCCCGTTGAAAGCCACTGCCTACCGTGGCATGCATCCGGCATAGCTATCCGTGTTTCTTCCTAGGCCGGAACGGTCCCGTGGCCTCGGGATACCGTCCGAAGAAACAATCGCCCTTGTCGACAAGTTGTCCATGACCGTGCTAAGTTAATTTGTTATTTCAAGGCACATCTTATAGTATCGTTGCGACAGTTATTTAATCGATTCATCCTTTCCTTAGCACGGTTCTATATGATTTGATAAATTGCAAGCACGAATATATTGTATGCCAAGCATCTGCATAGTTCGTGTTCGTGGGACGTCGTGTGACTGTTCATTAGAATATCATTCCTGTCATTGCATTACCTCTAACATAGCACATATCTAGTATTGATAATGTATTAGAGAAGAGGGTCGAGGGAAGAAGGGTCAGCCACTCACCTTAGTATTTACTTGAGGCGAGAAACTGGTTGGCCGCGCTAGACGTTGCCTACGCGATCACCTAAAATCGCACAAGCAACTGATTAGAACACTGTGTTATTCAAGGAAATTCGATACGAATGCGAAGTTCGAAACGTAAGCCATGAAAACCATCGAAAACATTCACGAAAACGCATTCAGAAAACAAAGCCAAAACCAACGCAAGCGGCGTGAAAAGCAGAGCAACGTGAGGTCTCTCCCGACTCAGCCGCAGAGTCAATCCTTGAGGCGCAGCCCACTGAATATGGGACTTGGTTCCGAAGAAGCCATTCCATAACGGAAAATGGATCTTAATTCAACCGTTCCCGTTCGATCGATTCGATCGATCCCGACCTATCGGTCCCGACCGAGTCGATAGCGACAGTGTTTCTTTCTCGCGCACCCCGTGGACAAACAACGGGACACGATGTAGGGACGGGGCACTACACCATAACCAACTAAGAAAAAGTTTCGTCCTCGAAACTTAAGAACAGAACCTACCTCTACGAAAACAATGAAGGAAACTTCTCCTTCATCTCAGACTCGAGTTCCCATGTCGACTCTTCTGCCGCATGGTTCCTCCAGCGCACGCGGACGAGTGGGATCGCCCTATTCCGCAATAGCTTATCCTTGCATTCTAAGATTTGAATGGGCTCTTCAATGTAGGATAAGTCAGACTTTAGCTCCAGCTGGCCAAAATCCACCACGTGGCTAGGGTCGTGCACGTACTTCCGCAGTTGGGAGACGTGGAAGACATTGTGCACACCTTCAAGCGCCGGCGGTAGGGCAATTTTATAGGCCACTGGGGCGACCCGCTCGAGTATTTCGAACGGCCCAACGAATCTCGGACTCAGCTTTCCTTTCGCGCCGAACCGAGTAACTCCTCGCATAGGCGACACCTTCAGGAACACATGATCGCCTACCAGGAACTCAAGCGGTCTTCGATGGGTATCGACGTAGCTCTTTTGCCGACTCTGTGCAATCTTCAGTCTTTCCCGAATTAGCTTGACCTTTTCCACAGTCTGTTCCACTAGCTCCGGGTCGAGTATCTGCCGCTCCCCGACTTCATCCCAGCAAATGGGCGATCTGCACTTCCGGCCGTACAAAGCTTCATACGGTGCCATTTGGATGCTGGACTGATAGCTATTGTTGTATGCAAATTCTGCCAACGGTAGGTGGACGTCCCAGCTTGATTTGAAGTCAATTGCGCAGAGCCGTAGCATGTCTTCGAGAATCTGATTAACGTGCTCCGTTTGGCCGTCGGTCTGAGGATGGTAAGCTGAGCTGAACTGCAACTTGGTACCCAGCGCCGACTGAAGGCTACTCCAGAATTGTGACATGAACCGTGAATCCCGATCAGAGACGATGGATACTGGAACTCCGTGCAGCCGTACTATCTCGTCAAGATAAATCTGCGCCAGGCGATCAATGCTCTAAGTAACTTTGATGGCAATAAAGTGCGCTGACTTGGTTAGTCGATCGACGATGACCCAGATGGCGTCGCTTCCCCGTGGTGTCTTCGGCAGGCCAACAATAAAGTCCATCGTGACATGATCCCATTTCCACTCTGGAATGGCAAGGTTCTGCATCTTCCCGCCCGGTCGATGATGCTCAGCTTTCACCTGCTGACCGGCCATGCATTGCGACACGAAGAGCGCCACATCTCTCTTCATCCCGTGCCACCAGAAGGTCGTGCGGAGGTCTTTATACATCTTCGTACTGCCTGGATGCAAGGTATATTTCGCATGATGCGCCTCCGACATTATCTCCTTTCGTAGTTCTGAATCATCCGAAACACATAGTCGGCCATTCATTCTCAGCACGCCGGTCTTATCTTCCGCAAAGTCGGTCGCACTACCTGTCGAAATTCGCTCGCGCACTTTCTTCAGGTACGGATCATCCTTCTGAGCGGCTATGATCTTTTCCAGCAAACTTGGCTCTAACTGCAGCTGCGCCAGCCGTATATCCCTGAATCGAACCCGGAGATCGATGTCCATTTCTTCTAGATCTTGTAGTAGTCTGCGGTTGATGGAAAGCGAGGCAAGATATTTCCGACTCAGAGCGTCCGCCACAACATTTCCCTTGCCCGGAGTGTAGTCGATCGTCAAGTCATAGTCTTTGATCAGTTCGAGCCAGCGCCTCTGTCGCAAGTTCAATTCCTTTTGAGTGAAGAGATACTTGAGGCTCTTGTGGTCGGTATAGATCGCGCACGCCACACCATATAGATAGTGACGCCACAATTTTAACGCGAACACGATCGCCGCTAACTCCAAGTCGTGCGTAGGATAGTTCTTCTCGTGCGGCTTCAACTGTCTGGAGGCGAAGGATATCACCTTGTTTCGCTGCATGAGCACACATCCCAAGCCCTGGCCTGAAGCATCGCTGAATATCTGAAAACCCTCTGGCCCATCCGGAAGTGCGAGTATAGGTGCCGAAATTAGTCGCTGCTTCAGCTCCTGGAATGAAGCTTCACAGTCATCCGACCACTCATACACGACTCCCTTTTGAGTGAGGCGAGTCAGTGGCGATGCAATCTTCACGAAGTCTTTCACGAAGCGTCGATAGTATCCCGCCAAACCAAGAAAGCTTCGAATCTCACTAGCAGACGCAGGCCGCTTCCAATCAGCAACAGCTTCCACTTTCTTCGGGTCGACTGCAATGCCTTCGGACGAAATGATGTGACCAAGAAAGGATACGCTGCTTAGCCAAAATTCGCACTTACTCTGCTTCGCATACAACTCATGTTCTCGAAGTGTCTGGAGCACGGCCCGTAGATGTTCTGCATGCTGCGCCCTGTCTTTCGAGTAGACGAGAATATCATCAATAAAGACTACCACAAATTTATCAAGGAAGGGTCGAAATACCCGATTCATCAGATCCATGAAGGCAGCAGGAGCGTTTGTCAGGCCGAATGGCATCACCAGGAACTCGTAGTGGCCATACCGAGTGCGAAAGGCGGACTTTTGCACGTCGTCTGACTTGATCTTGAGTTGATGATAGCCTGAACGGAGATCAATCTTTGAAAATACCGAGGCGCCTTGCAGTTGATCGAATAAGTCGTCTATGCGGGGCAATGGGTACTTGTTCCGGATGGTGGCCTTGTTCAGCTCTCGGTAATTGACGCACAGACGCATGGACCCATCTTTTTTCTTCACGAATAATACGGGCGCTCCCCACGGTGAAACACTAGGCCGAATAAACCCTTTATCGAGTAACTCTTGTAGCTGGACCTTGAGTTCCTTCAGCTCGGCGGGAGCCATTCTGTACGGGGCCTTAGAAATTGGTCGAGTATCGAAAAATGTATCGATGCTGAACTCGATTTCTCGATCGGGGGGCATGCCGGGTAGCTCGTCCGGAAACACATCGGGGAATTCTGCCACAACGTCGGTCTGACCCACGTTTGCACCATTCTGTCGCATGTCTCGGACGGACGCCAAATAGCCTTCACACCCAGAATGCAGCATCCTCCGAGCAGAAATTGCCGAAATCAGCATACAGGTCGACGACGCCTCACCACACGAAAAGCAGAATTCAGGCACCCCTGGAATGCAGAAGGTGACCGTCTTTCTGGCGCAGTCTATGGTTGCGTTGCACGGCCCGAGCCAATCCATTCCCAGAATGATATCGAAGTCCTTCATATCTAGGACTATCACGTCAAGACCGATCTTTTGACCACCGATACAGATAATCCCGTCGGCGCAAGCTAAATTAGTGAGTATTGGTGTGCCCGAAGGTGTGCTTATGCTAAGGTCGAGGTCTAACGATATCATCGGAAATTTGTGCTCGGCGACAAAGTCCGCCGATATAAAACTATGTGAAGCACCTGAATCAAATAATACACGGGCAGGCACATTATTGAAACTAAGTATACCTGTCACGACCGTATCTGATGCAAGCACTTCATCTCGGGTCATGGCATAGACGCGGCCCTGGGCATTGGGGCGACGGTCTTGGCCATTTTGCAGTGCGGGTTGAGGTGCTCGAGGTGCCGGAACTTGATTCCCTGGACGGTGCTGTGGATGCTGAGGCGCGTCTAAGTTGTTTCTTCTACGCTTCGGGCAATCTCCATGAAAGTGACCCCTTTTTCCGCAAATGAAACATCCGCCATTTTGAACTTCACAGTCGACGGCGAGATGTCCGTTCCGGTTGCATTTTGTGCAGTGAGGTCCCTGGTTCCGCGTCTGGTGTCCGCCCTGGGGCCCATTGTTCGGACGCTTGGTCACGTTGTTTCCTCCCGCGTGGCTTGGGCGTTTGTGATTGTAGGTATGCACAGTGCCGGCAGCACCTGGAGGATATTGGCGTTCAAGGCGGAGGGCGTGGTTGAGAGACTCCCCCATCGTTTTGTATTGTGGAACGGACACATGGGCGTAGATGGATTGTCGTAGTCCCACTTCGAACCGTCGAGCACGACTTGCCAGGGAGGGCAGGAATTCTCCAGCAAACTTGGCCAACTTGTTAAACTCCGCCGCATACTGCCGCACCGTCATGTTTCCTTGCTTTAGCTGCATGAATTCATTTTCCTTCTCTTGTCGAATGGCTATGGGGAGGTACTCGATCTCGAACGCCTCGCGGAAGGTGGCCCAAGAAATTGCCGTTGTCTCGTCGTCGCGTCTGATCGCTCGCTTTTGCACGGCCCACCAGTCGTGCACGTTCGACCGGAGTAGAAGTTGAGCGCATGCGACTTTCTTGGACTCTTCGACGCCCAGCAGTTCAAACTTGTCTTCCAGTTCCTCTAACCAATCGATCGCCAAGGAGGGGTCTTCCGTGCCGTTGAAGGAAGTACGACAACTTTTTGTGAATTTCGACACGTCGAAGTTGGAACTTCTCGGTGCTGCAGGTGTAAGCTCGGGTGCCTCCGGATCGACTTCACTTTGTCTGACCGCAGGCTCGGTTATGGCAGGAGTTGTCGTGGAGTTGTTGTTGTTGTTGTTGGCCACCACCGTCTGAACGATCTGCTGGAGTGTATCAAGCTGCGTCTGCTGCAACTTGAATTGTGCTTCGAATCGGGCCTCGAACTGAGTTTGACGTGCCTCCGCCTGCTGTCGATGTTGCTCGTTCCGGCGTTGACTCTCCTCAGCTTGTCGTTGTTGCGATTCCAGCATGCACAACATCCGCTCCATGGCATCGTTTGAGGGTCTGGGCCTCGAGCTACTCGAGCCGCTCGAAGCACTTTCTTCGTTCGCCGCCACGTTCACCGACGTACCTTCTAGGATTTTGAAGGCAAAATATATTAGTCACCAAACTTATTGCGGGCTCACTCGTATGGAACGACATATCTCATCGACACGGGACCAACGATTTTGAGACTAAAAACTCGACACTGGAGGCCAAGGACGTAAAGCCGTGCTCTGATACCATTATGTCATGCCCCGATTCAATAGAATCGATAGTCGTCCCCCGGGCGTGATGCCGTACAAGCCTAAGTTGCGCTTGTACAAGGCGGTTCATAAGGTTATCCGAAACAACAGCATTTTTAAGAGTACGCAGAGAAATTGAACACATTGCTTTGTAAAGGAAACTTGCATTTTCATTGATAATAAGTAGGTTACAGACTCAATTACAAAAGTGGCCTTGCGGGCTTACAACCGACATCGATGAGATAGACATTCCATACATTTACATCCCTTTTTACAAACATCAAAATGACTCTCTAAGACCTGGGATCGGCGAGAGTTTGTGACACATGATGCAGTTGGGTCGGAGTCTTCAAAATGTTGCAGAACTAGCCTTTGCTCTAGCAAGGCTTCAAAAGAAAGGAGCGTCGCCTTCAGTTCCTTAGCACGCTATCCTGGTCCCGAGTACCTGTTGAGAGCGAGGGTCAGCACTTTACACTTTGTGCTGGTGCGTGGCAATTTAAATCCCGTGCTCTCATTTGTTGAAGAATTCAAGTGAGCGTACATACAAATATTTAGTGAAGTTTCTAGCCATCCTACTCAATTCAAACTTGTAATTGAAGGCACAACGTATAATGACGATAGATCTTACCCCCGGCAGTGCGTGCCGTCGTAACGTAAACTTACCATGTTCTTCCCTGTCATGTTGATAATAATGATACGTAATTGAGCGCGTTCGTGAAGGTCACTGGCATGACAAGCCATCCTGGACATATAGCTTGGTAGACAGAGGTCCTTCAGCGCGGGTAGCGAGCCCCGTTGAAAGCCACTGCCTACCGTGGCATGCATCCGGCATAGCTATCCGTGTTTCTTCCTAGGTCGGAATGGTCCCGTGGCCTCGGGATACCGTCCGAAGAAACAATCGCCCTTGTCGACAAGTTGTCCATGACCGTGCTAAGTTAATTTGTTATTTCAAGGCACATCTTATAGTATCGTTGCGACAGTTATTTAATCGATTCATCCTTTCCTTAGCACGGTTCTATATGATTTGATAAATTGCAAGCACGAATATATTGTATGCCAAGCATCTGCATAGTTCGTGTTCGTGGGACGTCGTGTGACTGTTCATTAGAATATCATTCCTGTCATTGCATTACCTCTAACATAGCACATGTCTAGTATTGATAATGTATTAGAGAAGAGGGTCGAGGGAAGAAGGGTCAGCCACTCACCTTAGTATTTACTTGAGGCGAGAAACTGGTTGGCCGCGCTAGACGTTGCCTACGCGATCACCTGAAATCGCACAAGCAACTGATTAGAACACTGTGTTATTCAAGGAAATTCAATACGAATGCGAAGTTCGAAACGTAAGCCATGAAAACCATCGAAAACATTCACGAAAATGCATTCAGAAAACAAAGCCAAAACCAACGCAAGCGGCGTGAAAAGCAGAGCAACGTGAGGTCTCTCCCGACTCAGCCGCAGAGTCAATCCTTGAGGCGCAGCCCGCTGAATATGGGACTTGGTTCCGAAGAAGCCATTCCATAACGGGAAATGGATCTTAATTCAACCATTCCCGTTCGATCGATTCGATCGATCCCGACCTATCGGTCCCGACCGAGTCGATAGCGACAGTGTTCCTTTCTCGCGCACCCCGTGGACGAACAGCGGGGCACGATGTAGGGACGGGACACTACACGAAGTCAGGATTTTAGAAATGATTTTATACAATACATTGCAAAGAGAAGTTGGTCGGAAATCACCAGGACTCGCCGACTTGTCATTTTGGGTATGAGCCCAATGTGGGTATGATTGATAGTCGAGGGGAGTCGGCCTGAAGCGAAGAACAGCTAGATCATTTTCGTGACGTCGCTCCCGACGACTTGCCAGCTCTTCTGATAGAACCTGGCTGGGAGTCCGTCCGGGCCAGGGGCCTTAAGTGGCTTCATGTTCTTGAGTGTCTGCTCGATTTCATTTATCGTAGGAATAGCTCCTAATTTTTCATTCTCCTCCGAATCAATGTGATTGGGAGCGAAGGAGAAGGACGGATGACATTCTTCCTATCCGATCAAGGGTACTGATATACTCCATGTGAGTTGACCAATATGGTTCGAAACGAATGACATTCATCCTGCACTGGAACTTATTACATGTGTTAAGTAGTATAGGAGCATGACCACTATTAACACGGAGGAGGACAGAGACAGTCGCATGAGGGAAAATACAATTCCATTCAGTGTCGGCGAAGGCTCGATCGAGCCGTTCACGGATGTTGAAGGATGTGCTATGGCTGTTGGTCCAAGTATACGCAGTGCCGATGAATCCCAGGTCAATAAGCCCGCACTGGTTGATCAAGTTAATGAATGGTTTAGAATCATGCACGTTGTATTGGCATCCTCCGGTGTTTTCCCCTGCGTTTGTAATGGCGTTGAAATCACCGATACATACCCAAGGAGCGGAGATGGTATCCAAGTGGTCCTTGATACACTCCCAGAGTCATGGCGAGGATGATGAGATTTTTATTGGAGAACTGAACCTTTGCCGTGATGGAGTCATCCCAACCCAGCCAGAGGCCTCCTGAAAGACACGCAGGAGGGACAGAGAAGATGTTGTCGTAACTGAGGTTGGGGAGGGTGGACGTGGTGTGATTTGGGGATGACATGGTTTCAGATATGAAAAATATGGATGGGTGGGCGGTGGAGAGAAATGAGCGGAGGGATAGAACTGTCGAGACATTTCTCGCCCCTCGACAGTTCTACATCAGTATTAACATGGCCCTTGCGGCTGTCTAAGGTCAGCCGACACCACCTGTTTGTCAGAGTTCAGGGAATCATTGGAGAGGACCAGTCGTTTTGTGGGTCTTTGTTGGACTTCGAAAGCCGGCCGCTTCTTATAGCCAACAACTTCATTGCCGACCGGTGGATTATTAATAGCAGAAGCTTTCCGTGCCATCTTCTTCCATGCCATTTTACGTTTAGGGAGACTGAGTTCAGTCTGGGGCGAGGGGATGACGATTGACATATGCATCTCAGGAGGAGTTGGATGTATCAGGGGCTGCATCGGGGGAGAGGCCAAGTTCTCAGTATCCATGAATATAGATAGGTATGGGAGAGGGGGGTGGAGACAGTGTTAATGAACTATTCCGTGCTGGGGGGCCCACGACTCAATTGAGATGGTATGTTGGAAAGGAGTAACGCCGTCCTCGCAAGAATCCGGGTTGGGATTGGCGCAGATCGAATCATCCGTCGTATCCAGGTTAGGGGCCTCTGGGTGCGGTTCACTGTTGGGATTTTGATGATAAAGTACGTGTACGGGAATCTCGGTAATTGGAACTGCTTGGTTGGTGTCTTCTGTTGAAGGGGTGTGATGGGATCCCCGTTTATACGGTGGTACGCATACTGCCAGCTGTAAGGAATGTGCCGGTGGGTTGTGGCCTTGGGCGCCAAGGACGTCTCTGTTTGTGGACCTATGTGATCGTCGCTTTCGTCATGCCCCGGAAAGACTGTGCTTGGCTTTCCATGGTGTTGCGTAGGGAGACTTGTGTTGTTCAGAGGGTGTGGTCGACGGGGGACAGACCTCGGCAAGTCCGCAGAGTAATCCTCCTCCTTTACTATGGGTTTTAGGAGGGCCTCCATCCTATCCCTTTCTTCCTCCGACCAATCGTCTCCGACTTGAAATTTTCTCTGTCGGTGCAGTTGGATATCGTATGCCCCACTTTCACACAAAACTGGCAGAATCTCGGAAGTCTTTCATACTTGACGATAACTTGATCAATATTGCAGCCCTCCAACTTGACAGAGATGGGTCTTTTGAGTGGTTTAGTGATATCGATTAAGACTTTGACTCAGGCGAAGGACTTCCACTTTGCTTCATCGATGACCTGGGGAGGACGGGGTGTCCCTATGGCTTCAGCAATTCTGCCTATGGCTTTGCGGTTCATGAACTTGGGGGGACTCTGTGGAACTGGACCCAGAAATTTGCTAGGTCGAAGTGGTATTCCTCAGGTAGTTTCGCCGGATCGCATCTTTTCAGGACTAAGATATCTTCTTTAATGCTCCAGGGCGCCTCTGAAATGATACGGTCGACCGTCCAAGTGGAGTCGAGGCGGGCAAGGAATGAGCCAGCTTCTAGATCGAGATCGGAGACTTGGATTGTTCCAGTTGTCTTCCAGAGTTTGTTAAGAATGAAGGAGAGAAAAGAACTCGTGAATCGGCGTTGGGATAACGGTTTAACAGCCAGGGTAGATCGCCAATATTGGCCGACGGAGCTCTATCTAGCCGACAGGGTGACCGCGTCCGCCGGGCCTTGCAGAGAGAAGAGATCCGCCATCTTCTCAATAACTTCCCTGTATGAAGACATTTTGGATGACCCAGGGATGGCCGCCGTCTTCAGTAGGGCACTGTGGGGATGCAAGTTGATGAAGAGAGCGGGGGGAGGAGAGTAGAAGGGAAGGGGGTTGAAGGGGATGGAGGAGGAGGGCCGGAGGAGGGATCAGAGAAGGTATGACCGGGGAGGGAGATAACTTACAAACCCTAGGGTTTGGAGAGGAGCGCCTGGGGCGACCATTTTTTTGGTATTCGGTTGTAGTTTAGAGAATAGAATAAATTAGGATGATGTTTGATTTTATTGAATAAGATTAGATAATTATAAGTGTATTTAGGATTGAAGATAAAGTTAGATGTTTACATATTTATGCATGGTGCTCTCCCATATATGGGTTTTAAGTTGTTGTTTAGAGAATATAAAAAATTAGGACAATATTTGATTTTATTGAATATGATTATATAACTCTAAGGGTGTGTTTGGAAAAATGGAAGTGGGATGGATTTAGTAAAAAGTAGGAAGTGGAGGGGTGAAATGGTTATCCAGTTTTTGGTAGAAGGGGAAAATTTGGAGCTGGAACTGGCAGATGGGATTGCTGCAGTTCCTGTCGGGCGCATAGGGAGGAGCTTTGGGGTGCTTCCACATCCGGAGTTGGCAGCCGGATGTGGGTGGCAATCCATGATTTTTTTTTGCTTCCCTTAGCAATTAATCACTGCTCAAAAAAAGAATACTTAGAAATTACTTAGCCAAATGTGATTAATCTATTATTGCTTCCCTTATTAATTTTTGGTTTTTTTATTATCAATTTATCACTTGTGATGTGTTTGATTGAGCTTCTTTTCCATGGAAAATATTCCATCACAAATTTTCCACCAATTGTAGTGTTTGTTAGCGTATATTTTCCATGGAATTAATTTCCAAAGATCTATCATTTTTTATATATTTTTTCTAAAATGGTGTAAAATAAAACTGGTACAGCCCATAGGAATATATCAATTTCCATGAAAAATAAATATGGAAATAAGGACAATCAAACACCAAAAATATTATTGCTTCCCTTAATTGCTTATTAATTTTTAATTCTTATATTTTGGAATCCGACTTCAGTTACTTTGTAATTAATCAAAAAAATCAACATTTTCATCCATTTTTGTTGCTAATTATTATTAATTTTTTGTTGCTAATTCTATTTATCAAACTAACTAACTAATTATTTACTTTATTAAATTGTTATGTGAATTAATTATATTTTAATATTATTATAATGTAGTCTTCCACTTTCCACTTTTTTCTTTTCCATCTCAACCAAACACATTTTTTTAAATCTTTCACTTCCTACTTTTCACTTTTCTATCCCAACCAAACACATTTGTAATTCCCTATTAGGGGGACAAAAAAGTGAATGGATTCCTCTATGAAATTCATCTTTGAAAGTGCAAATCCATATTTTTCCACACTTACTGTTTACCAAACAGGCCCTAAGTGTTTTAGGTTTGATTTTAAGTAGAGGATAAAGTTAGATACAAGAGTTTTTTTAGTTTAAATAACTTCCTATTAATCAAATTGCCTCAATACCACCAATATTATTGTATGTCTTGTCACGCCCCGATTCGTAGAGTCATTTATTGACAAATTTTATCTCTTGGAATCGATCGTCCTCGCTTGGGCGTGATGCCGTACAAGTCTGGTATTGCACTTGTACAAGGCAAAGACGATACATAGGTGATAATTCTTCAAATAGGAACACATAGCAGCGGCAGAAGCAGACAAATTGAAGTTAGTGAGGACAATCTTTCTCATTGAATAGAAGTACATCACTTCTTTATGGCAACAGAGAAAAAAGGATAACTTGAAGTCACACAGAGATATATAGAACTATATTCTCTTTATTGATAATTGAAGAAGAGTACAATACTTGTATTGAAGTACAATGTTTACAGCACATCTCACTTTACATTGAAAGCCAACTGAACAATGCTATACAGCTTACATTTGATATTTGGATACATTTGGATTACAACTCGATATACCGACTTGGCTTACAATCTCACTGGTACAACTGATTTCAATGTTCCATACATTATGCCCTTTATAAACAGAAGACGTCATCTTGTGCAAGGAGAGCTTCTGTATGCCCAACAAATCTTCGATGTCGCGGGACCAATCAAGCCAATCTTCGTGTGTAGAATATCCCAAGCACGAGCACCTGCCCACCAAACGTGGGTCAGCACATCATCTATGTACTGGCGAGCAGAATCCAACCCACTCTCATAAACCAACATTAAAGTGATCATTTAAGCAAGCATTTATTAGTATGATCTTTCTACTTGGGGCCTAGCATCGGTTTACAGTTCATGGGTAAAAATCAGAGTGAAGCATGTAAACATATTCTTAATAGCATTCATGTGGATATATCATTTTAGCATTCTTGGTGTTATCATGCAAAGGCATCATTGAGGCATACTAAGTATTATCATGAAAAGGCATCATTGAGCATCGTTAACATTAACATCTTAAACATGTTATAACAGTTCTCACTTCAAGCATCACTTAGTATGTATGTTGTGTTTGAGCAATGATTATAGCATGGCATCTTTCTAGCATACTTAATTTAACATGTTAAGCAGGATCTCATACTGAAAGGCTACATACAGCATCATTTACTTATTTGGAACATAAGCACGCAAGTTAAACCAACACATATATTGAATTATCATATTTAAGTGATTTCTTACCGATAGCCGACTCCCTCTTACCTGCATAAAGTACAGGATAATATGATATTCTTACTCTGTCTGCACAAAACATTCATTAGCATGCATCCTGACTACATGACCACCGGTGGTTGTGCACCATGTCGACGTGCCATATAGGACTTCATTGGGTATGGGATGTGCCCTTCACCAGGTTGCTAGCCCGAATGAGGATCCCAATACCGTGCTACCAAAGCACCAATTCCTCCTAGGCCGACTCGATCCCACCGCCGCGGGTACCGTTCGAGGAAATCCTTGTATACAAGTACGTCTATGGTCATGCGAATGCGTGTCCGACCCGATCGTGTTCGAAGTCGCATGATACAATAATAAGATAAGAAAAGGCAACAGTTCATCATCTCATCTTTCCAATATTTCCACCTGTTCACTTGGTGATCTCAATGATCCCAAGCCTCATCATTTCTCATTGCATCAATCATTGCAACATTTCTCCTATCATTCCTTTCTAAGAGGAACAAATAACATTTCATTCATATCGATAGGACCTGCATCATTTCATTTATATCATAGGGACAATATTCTTTCTTTCATTGCTTATGAGGAAGCAAGCAACAGCAACAGTTATGCAGAATGTACATGATTGAGGTGTTTCTTTCAATTCTTTGTGTTAATAGTATAGCCAGTTCATTACTCATGTATCATTCTCATAGCATCTCATTACTCAAGTATTCATTGCTTATATATTATTAACCGAAGGGACGTTATCAATTCATTTCAAGCATCAAGTCGCATTAGCAGTTCGAGTGTGATTCATTCAGCAGCTCAATAATTCTTAACATAAGCATCTCTATTATTCGACAACCAAAACAAGGGACATTTAGGGACAATTCATAGTATCACATTATTCCATTTATTAAGCATGCAGGAATAGGGAGGAAGGAGAACAGTTCCACTTGCCTGCATAAAAGGGTCTTCCTGCTCCAAATCTCGTTAAGCGTAGCTCCACCAGCGAGCCACGTTCCAATACCCATTCCGTCTAGCCAGCTAAGAGGGACTGCATCAGTCTCAATTCTCCTGATTCCCAACATAAGTCACGGTCCAACATTCTGATAGCATCCAACAAGCCAACCCAAATGCCTCGTGCGGAGCAGGGCATTACATAATATACCACTCAGAAAAAGTTTCGTCCTCGAAACTTAAGGAAACAACTCTTTCTACTAGATTCTCTTAGTCACAATGAGTTACTCATTCAGCTTCAATTCAATATTCATTTTAGTCCACTCGGTCATTTTCAAAATAGCTATCAAATTGTATCATTTTCACCCATCAACGATTCAATCCATCTTTCTCTTTTCTAAATACTTGCAACTTTTCATTGATTCACCAACATTTTTCTTACATTCTAACTTGTTCGCAACACTTTACTTCGTTTGGATCCATACACATATTTTAGGCGTCCCCAAAATATATGCATTTCAGCCAAAGTCCGTACTAGTGCGATAAATTCTTCCCACAATATTATCTCAGTCGCAACCTATCACTTCGGCTGGATCCATACACATA
Source organism: Iris pallida (assembly GCA_029216955.1). Taxonomy (NCBI): domain Eukaryota; kingdom Viridiplantae; phylum Streptophyta; class Magnoliopsida; order Asparagales; family Iridaceae; genus Iris; species Iris pallida. Next base: position 2,680,538 of record JANAVB010038019.1, read on the forward strand.
TTTTAGGCGTCCCCAAAACATATGTACTTCAGCCAACTTCCATGATAGCATAATTCGATTAGCCACGATATAACTCTCTTTCCCAAATCAGACTTAGCATCCTTTCAATTGACTTATCACTTTATTCACTTGTCACAATCACTATCTTCCAGGCCACAACACTTAATATCCGGGACAGCTCTCCATCCAATCATACTATTTTTAATATTCGGTCAAGGGTCTAACTTAGAGCCAATCATGTCAAGAGTTCACAACATGTAATCATATTCCTTCCCAAATCCAACAATATTTTTCACCGAGGCAATTCATCTTTTTCTAAAAGATACAATCCAACATCACCAACTATCGATTACCCGAGTAAGGGTATAGTTTTATGCAGCAGTCAAGGTTAACCCAGCTATCCAATTGTAGATACCGATCCAACATTCCCGTCATGAGCAATCAATTCCATCTCATGGAATAATCCACTACTCGATACATATAACTCAAGTCTCATCCCATAATTCTAGTTTTCGCTATAGGCCGACATATAATCCTCAAGGGTCAAACATCTCTAAGGTTCATATTGAAGCATACATACAACATATCATTCTTAAGTCGTACGTATCACCATCTCTCGTTCAATGCCACAGGGTCATTCTATGGGTCGCCAACAGCCATCTATTATTTGGTCCAGTCTTAATAGTTAGCTATACTGACAGCTATACCTAATCATTCAGGTGACTCCCCTAGAGTGGACGGCTACTAGGGATCATGCTAGTTTCTTATTCTTAGGGTCAATAAGCAACTGACAGTTCTAAGGAACTCTACCCAAACCTATGGGTATCAACTCAGTCTGAATACTAATCTCTATTGTCGGCTATGCCAAAAATTGGTAAGTCCTCAATTGGTCACTAGGGTCAAGTCTATCTATCCAGGGTCTTCCTCAAGGAAATAATTCCCACAGAGGCTCATTCTAGACTTACCCAACAATCGACTAAGATCGATCTATCAACATTACGGTCAATTCCCAACCCGACATACAATTCTCATCGTTCTAATAATCCGTCAAGAAAATCCCCAATGACTAAATTTCTATTTCAAATCCTTTGTACTCATAAGCCAAGGCTAACTATTCAAGGATCATCGATTCCGATAGTCTTAACATAACTATGGAATTATACTATTTGATCCGTATGACAAAGTCACACCACCAAGTTATAAGCCAACAATCTATATCCCAACCAACAATCACTTATACCGATATTATCCAACACATTTGCAATTTCTCGTTCCCATTCATTTCTCAATCATCAAACTATCTTATGGGCATTCTTAATTCTTATGCAGCAAGGGTCGAGTAGTTCATTCCTTTTAATCCGACAATTTATGTATCACTTAACCATCCTCTAGACAACACAAATAGTCAAGGTGGCTACTTGTTACTTTTCTAGTACAATTCAATTCCTCAGCATACATGCACATATGCAACGACTATCCTTTGGTAATCAAGATGGATTAACATCTATTACACCTTAGGGTCAAGGCACAATTTCTAATATTCTTTTGGTTCATCGACAACATTTCTAGAACTTTTCAGCTTAGCAACCAACATTGTATTAGCCACATAATTTGTATCCAACCATTCGAAATCAACATTCAGATATTTTAAGCCACAACATTCTCTAGCCAAATCCATTTACCCATAGCATACTAACTGTCTTACTAGTCTGAGTCATCACTCGACTAAACAATTTCTAACCAAGCCACCTGTTACAATTCCGATAATCTCGCTACCCAACATAGAATCACCGTCAGGGGACACTCAAGTCATCTAGTAACAATACATGACTCCCAGCTAAGTCTCGATACTACCCAGTACCCACAGATAGTCTCATTGCTATTCTATGGAAAGGGTCAACATACATCTCGTTCTGAGGTGGTAGAGGCAATATACCACTCAGAAACGAAGCCATCCTTAAACAATACCCACTCCATCTATTCCGGGCATTCATGATCTATAATGATCACAATACTTAACCAATATCTCGGGATCTCAATATCGCAAACCAATATTCTTAGGGTCTCGAAAGCAGTAGCCAGCACACATGAGTCAATTCACCAATTCTGTTGAACTCATCCTTCAATTATTTCATTCCCAAATTCTTTTCCAACATCACATGCAATTCTCAACTTATTGCAGCATACATAGCCATTTCCTTTATTCCTACATTTCCAAACAGCATTCACAATATAGCATACTATGGCATCGAGTCATTGTTGGGTTATTTGTGTCCAAACCAACAACAATCATTCATTTAGGGGCATCACAATGTATATAGACTTATTGTATGGAACATCCAGTGAGCAGCCAAGAGGGTCAACGAACTTTCAAGCACAGATAACATAAGGATGATTACCGAACAACAATAGCATAATCGCGGAAGCAATCTTTGATTTAATCGCGGAAGCAACGTTGAGTGATCGCGGAAGCAACTTTGGTTAATCGCCGATGCAACTTTGATTTGAAATGAATCAAAGAAGAGACCAAGGACGCAAAGCCGTGCTCTGATACCAATTTGTCACGCCCCGATTCGTAGAGTCATTTATTGACAAATTTTATCTCTTGGAATCGATCGTCCTCGCTTGGGCGTGATGCCGTACAAGTCTGGTATTGCACTTGTACAAGGCAAAGATGGTACATAGGTGATAATTCTTCAAATAGGAACACATAGCAGCGGCAGAAGCAGACAAATTGAAGTTAGTGAGGACAATCTCTTTCATTGAATAGAAGTACATCACTTCTTTATGGCAGCAGAGAAAAAAGGATAACTTGAAGTCACACAGAGATATATAGAACTATATTCTCTTTATTGATAATTGAAGAAGAGTACAAGACTTGTATTGAAGTACAATGTTTACAGCACATCTCACTTTACATTGAAAGCTAACTGAACAATGCTATACAGCTTATATTTGATATTTGGATACATTTGGATTACAACTCGATATACCGACTTGGCTTACAATCTCACTGGTACAACTGATTTCAATGTTCCATACATTATGCCCTTTATAAACAGAAGACGTCATCTTGTGCAAGGAGAGCTTCTGTATGCCCAATAAATCTTCAATGCCGCGGGACCAATCAAGCCAATCTTCGTGTGTAGAATATCCCAAGCATGAGCACCTGCCCACCAAACGTGGGTCAGCACATCATCTATGTACTGGCGAGCAGAATCCAACCCACTCTCATAAACCAACATTAAAGTGATCATTTAAGCAAGCATTTATTAGTATGATCTTTCTACTTGGGGCCTAGCATCGGTTTACAGTTCATGGGTAAAAATCAGAGTGAAGCATGTAAACATATTCTTAATAGCATTCATGTGGACATATCATTTTAGCATTCTTGGTGTTATCATGCAAAGGCATCATTGAGGCATACTAAGTATTATCATAAAAAGGCATCATTGAGGCATCGTTAACATTAACATCTTAAACATGTTATAACAGTTCTCACTTCAAGTATCACTTAGCATGTATGTTGTGTTTGAGCAATGATTATAGCATGGCATCTTTCTAGCATACTTAATTTAACATGTTAAGCAGGATCTCATACTGAAAGGCTATATACAACATCATTTACTTATTTGGAACATAAGCACGCAAGTTAAACCAACACATATATTGAATTATCATATTTAAGTGATTTCTTACCGATAGCCGACTCCCTCTTACCTGCATAAAGTACAGGATAATATGATATTCTTACTCTGTCTGCACAAAACATTCATTAGCATGCATCCTGACTACATGACCACTGGTGGTTGTGCACCATGTCGACGTGCCATATAGGACTTCATAGGGTATGGGATGTGCCCTTTACCAGGTTGCGAGCCCGAATGAGGATTCCAATACCGTGCTACCAAAGCACCAATTCCTCCTAGGCCGACTCGATCCCACCGCCGCGGGTACCGTTCGAGGAAATCCTTGTATACAAGTACGTCTATGGTCATGCGAATGCGTGTTCGACCCGATCGTGTTCGAAGTCGCATGATACAATAATAAGATAAGAAAAGGCAACAGTTCATCATCTCATCTTTCCAATATTTCCACCTGTTCACTTGGTGATCTCAATGATCCCAAGCCTCATCATTTTTCATTGCATCAATCATTGCAACATTTCTCATATCATTCCTTTCTAAGAGGAACAAATAACATTTCATTCATATCGATAGGACCTGCATCATTTCATTTATATCATAGGGACAGTATTCTTTCTTTCATTGCTTATGAGGAAGCAAGCAACAACAACAGCAACAGTTATACAGAATGTACATGATTGAGGTGTTTCTTTCAATTCTTTGTGTTAATAGTATAGCCAGTTCATTACTCATGTATCATTCTCATAGCATCTCATTACTCAAGTATTCATTGCTTATACATTATTAACCGAAGGGACGTTATCAATTCATTTCAAGCATCAAGTCGCATTAGCAGTTCGAGTGTGATTCATTCAGCAGCTCAATAATTCTTAACATAAGCATCTCTATTATTCGACAACCAAAACAAGGGACATTTAGGGACAATTCATAGTATCACATTATTCCATTTATTAAGCATACAGGAATAGGGAGGAAGGAGGACAGTTCCACTTGCCTGCATAAAAGGGTCTTCCTCCTCCAAATCCCGCTAAGCGTAGCTCCACCAGCGAGCCACGTTCCAATACCCATTCCGTCTAGCCAGCTAAGAGATACTGCATCAGTCTCAATTCTCCTGATTCCCAACATAAGTCACGGTCCAACATTCTGATAGCATCCAACAAGCCAACCCAAATGCCTCGTACGGAGCAGGGCATTACATGTCTCACACCCAGATCATCAATGTTATTGGTTGTCTGATTACACACTCCTACAGTCATTACTGTTGGCAATATGGAACATTTTATTTGATATGGAACATTTTATTTATTTCCTTGTCACCACCACTTTTTAGAAGCAAGGGTATTTTGGTCATTTGTTAACATTGGAATTATTTTGAATTTTTTTATAAATTAATAATATGCTATTTGATATGTTAGGCCTTATGTCACCCCCGTTTTTCGTTTTATGTATTTTTAGTATACGTGTATGGAATTCTGACCCATATTGTGACTTGTCTTAACTAGCTAATCTTGGTTTGATCTTGACTTGGTTTAATTTGGGTTGGTTCAACTTGGTTTGGATTGTTTTGAGATGAGAAGAGTTTTATATAAAAACCCAACTCCTCTCTCTCTCTTCCATTATTTAATTTCTCTTCATCTTCATCCTCTTCATCTTTCTCCAACCTAAGGCAAGTACATCTTGCCAAATGTTAGACAAATGTTATTTTGTTTGTTCTAAACTATTCTTTACATGATTCTAAGCATCTTTAGAACTTGGCATTTTTTATTTCGGTGGATAAATTTTGTAGATCTAAGTTTATAGTCTTTTCGGTTTTCTTAGGTTTTGATCTACTAAACTTTATTATTTTTAAGTTTTGATTGTTCTATATTGTAGAGAATTCGATTTTACCTAAAATGGACCTTTGAAAAGTTAAAATTTGACTTATTTTGAGGAAGTTATGGCCAAAATAAGATTTGGATATTTTCTAGTTCATCTGTCCTAAATTTGGCAGGGACGATGAATAGTGCTGCAGGAATGAATAGTACCGCATTGCTTGCATAGTACCGCAGGAATGAATAGTGCCACAAGAATGAATAGTGCCGCATGGATGCATAGTGTCACATGAATGAATAGTGCCGCATGGCTTGTATAGTGCCGCATGGATGCATAGTACCGCAGGAATGAATAGTGTCGCAGGAATGAATAGTGCCGCATGGATGCATAGTACCGCAGGAATGAATAGTACCGCAGGAATGAATAGTGCCGCAGGAATGAATAGTGCCACATGGATGCATAGTGCCGCAGGAATGAATAGTGCCTCATGGCTTGCATAGTGCCACATGGATGCATAGTACCGCAGAAGGCTGCATAGTACCTCATAGTGCCGTAGAAGGCTGTATAGTGTCACGCCCCGATTCCGTAGAATCGATAGTCGTCCCCCAGGCGTGATGCCGTGCGAACCTAAGTTGCGATCGCACAAGGCGTAGTCATAAGGTCATCCAAAACACAACATCAAGTTAGAGTACGCAGAGAAATTGATTGACACATTTGAAATAGAAGTAGACTTTTTTATTGATAATAGAACTTCATTTACATTGACATCATTACATTTATTGCCGCGTGGGCTACAACATGACTCGACTAACAAAACGAACGCCGATGAGATATTCGTTCCATACATTACATCCTTTTTTACAAGCAAAAACTATTACGCTTTCCACCTGGGATTGAGGGTAGCCGAGCCGCCATCTATTCTTTTGGACTGAGTGCGGGTCTTCTTCAAAAAGGAATCTAGAAACAAGCCTTTACACGGACGAGGCTTCAAAAGTGTCCACGCCGCCTTGAGATTTAAGTGGCACGCCCTTCGTGGTTCGGGGTACCTGCGTGGAGAGCGAGGATCAGTACATTACACTTTGTACTGGTGCGTGGCTATTTAAGTTCTAAGCTCTCATTTGGTTGAAGAGTTTATATGACTTAGAATATGAATGTTTCTAACCATCCTAATGAATTTCAAACAAGCATATGACAAGCATAATAAAATTTACGTTGAAACTTACCCACGGCGGACCGCGCCGCGCCTTATGAAACTTACCATGTTCTTCCCTGTCAATTGTTATCATTTTCATACCAAGTGCAATATTTCGTGTGGTTGGTCACTGGCTCCCAGAGCCATCGTGGACTCCTCTAGCTTTTGTTAGACGGGGTCCTTTCAGCGTGAGTAGCGATCCCCGCTGCAAGTCCTCGCCTAACCCGTGCCCAGCACAGCTAATTATTTGTTTCCCTTTGCCCGCAACGGTCCCGTGGCCTCGGGTTGCCGTGCGAGGAAACGCTCACCTTGTCGACAAGTTGTCCATGACCGTGCAAAGACATGTTTTTAGTTGTTAAGACATAGCCTACCTTTCCTTTGAAAACTTGCTCATTCATTCGTGTTCGTGCACTTGCATTTATCTTTTCATTCGCAACAACACTATCGACATTGCCTAAGAAGGGGGTCGAGAAGAGAAGGGTTAGCCACTCACCTTGAGTTTACTTCGGCGAGAGAACTTGTTGGTTGCGCTAGACGTCGCCTACGCGATTACCTGAAATCGCACAAGCAACCGATTAGAATACTGCATTATTCAAGGAGTTCGATAGGAAATGCGAGTTCAAAATGCAAGCCATAAAAACCATCGAAAACATTCACGAAAATGCATTCAGAAAACAAAGCCAAAACCAACGCAAGCGGCATGAAAAGCAGAGCAACGGGAGGTCTCTCCCGACTCAGCCGTAGAGTCAATCCTCGAGGCGCAACCCGCTGAATATGGGACTTGGTTCCGAAGAAGACATTCCATAACGAGGAATGGATCTTAATTCAACAGTTCCCGTTCGATCGACTCGGTCGATCCCGACCTATCGGTCCCGACCGAATCGATAGCGACAGTGTTCCTTTCTCGCGCACCCCGTGGACAAGTACGGGGAACGATATAGGGACGGGGCACTACACCATAACCAACTAAGAAAAAGTTTCGTCCTCGAAACTTAAAATAGAACCTACCTCTACGAGAACAATGAAGGAAACTTTTCCTTCATTTCTGACTCAAGCTCCCACGTCAACTCTTCGACCGAGTTGTTCCTCCAGAGGATGCGGACGAGGGGAATAGCACGATTGCGAAGAAGTTTATCCTTGCGCTCCAAGATTTGCACTGCCTCCTCGACATATGACAAGTCCGCCTTCAGGTCCAACTTATCCAAATCCACAACATGGCTCGGATCATGCACGTACTGCCGCAATTACGATACATGGAAGACGTCATGTACCTCTGACAACGCAGGCGGCAAGGCGATTTGGTAAGCTACCGGGGCGACTCGCTTCAATTTTTCGAACGGGCCAACAAATCTTGGGCTCAATTTCCCCTTCGTACCGAACCTGGAAACTCCCCGTATGGGCATGACTTTCAAGAATACATGGTCGCCTTCCGAGAACTCGAGGGAGCGTCGGTGCGTGTCGGCATAGCTTTTCTGTCGGCTTTGTGCTATCTTCAATCTCTCTCGTATTAACTTGATCTTCAGCACGGTCTGCTCTACCAGCTCCGGACCAAGTATCTGCCGTTCTCCGACTTTATCCTAGCAAATGGGCGATCTGTACTTCCGACCGTACAAAGCTTCATACGGTGCCATTTGGATGCTGGACTGATAGCTGTTGTTGTATGCAAACTCGGCCAGCGGTAGATGGACGTCCCAACTTGACTTCAAGTCGATCGCACAGAGTCGTAACATGTCTTCGAGAATTTGGTTCACCCGCTCTGTTTGGCCGTCAGTCTGAGGATGATAAGCTGAGCTGAACTTCAACTTGGTCCCCAGTGCTGAATGAAGACTACACCAGAAGCGCGCTACGAACCGTCCATCCCGATCAGAGACGATAGAAACTGGGACCCCGTGCAGCCGAACTATTTTATCAAGGTATATCTGAGCAAGGCGGTCGACGCTCCAAGTAACTTTGATGGCGATAAAGTGCGCTGACTTGGTTAGTCGATCGACGATGACCCATACGACGTTGTTTCCCCGCGGCGTCCTTGGCAAGCCAACAACGAAGTCCATAGTGATGTGATCCTATTTCCACTCTAGAATGGCGAGGTTCTGTATCTCCTCGCCCGGTCGCTGGTGCTCGGCTTTGACTTGCTGACAGGCCATATATTTTGACACAAAGAGCGCTACGTCCCTCTTCATGCCGTGCCACCAAAAGATAACGCGGACGTCCTTATACATCTTGGTGCTGCCAGGATGCAAGGAATATTTTGTATAATGTGCCTCCGACATTATCTCCTTTCTAACTTCTGCATCGTCCGGTACGCATAGCCGTCCCTTCATGCACAACACTCCCGACTCGTCCTCTGCAAAGTCGGATGCTTTTCCCTGTCGATATCAGCTTTCACATCTTCTCCAGGTAGGGGTCGTCCTTCTATGCAGACTTGATCCTCTCCAGTAGGCTCGGTTCCACCCGCAGTTGCGCTAGTTTCTCCTCTCTGAAACGAACTCGGAGTTCAATGCCCATTCCTTCCAAGTCACGCAGCAGTCGATCGTTGATGCATAACGAAGCTAAGTACTTCTGTCTCAGCGCATCTGCTACCACATTTCCCTTGCCCGGCGTGTAGTCGATTGATAAGTCATAGTCTTTGATTAGTTCGAGCCATCGCCTCTGCTGCAAATTCAGTTCTTTCTAGGTGAAAAGATACTTGAGGCTTTTGTGGTCCGTATAAATCCTGCACGCCATGCCATAGAGATAGTGACGCCACAGCTTCAACGCGAACACAATTGCCGCTAGTTCTAGGTCGTGCGTGGGGTAGTTCTTCTCGTGCGGCTTCAACTGCCGAGAAGCAAAAGATATCACCTTATCCCGCTGCATGAGCACACATGTCACACCCCGCTCCCGTAGGAGCGATCGTCCTCGCTAAGGCGTGATGCCGCACGAGCCTAGATTGCGCTCGTATAAGGCGGGTTCCATAACGGCCGATTTCAGCGGCTGCGATGGGGTCGTCGCACAGAAGACCCGTGCAGAGACATTGATTTATAGCAGCGGAATTAGAACCAAACACAAGTTATTCAAAAGAAGCTCTTTATTGATATTGAAACAACGGTTATATTTGGGGCGCAAGGCCAAGATTACAATTCTCTCAAGCTCACTCAAGCTCACATTACAAGTCACTCAGCTCTCTCTCATCTCTCAAATACAAGTCTTGATCCAGCGGAAGCTTCGGAAGGCGACGTTCATACATTATGTCCCGTATAAGTCTTTAATCCATACGGCCGTACGCTTTGAATCGCCAAGGAACTCCATGCCTCGATGCATCCAAGCAAGCTCTGCGCCACAAGCTTCTACCTGTGCCTGCACATGTAAACTATGTGGGTGTCAGTACTCAACTGTACTGGTGGAATGAGCTCCTCGCCCACCCATACAAAACCAACACGTTTACTTTACTTTGTGCAACATAGTCCATTCTTATCAATTGCCTTTCTAGTCTTGTCTTAGGATCAGTTTTATGACAGACGCCTTGGCATACTTGTGTCTGAGGACCATCTCGTGCTTGCAACAGTAACGTCCACTCAACAACGTTAACCTATCAAGTCGTTCTTACCATACGGCCAAAATCAGAGACGCAACTACGTGATAGACTCCATTTTCTTGCCTCTAGACCTTTCTCGTGCTTGTATTATCGGTGCACCAACTTATACTTGTCTTTCGTACCAAACTCTGGGACGTAACGACTCGGTCGTGCCGTGAACTTCGTGCTTCAATATCTCTGAGGCAGCGCCTCCTCGTTTAGAATTGCCTATACTTTAGTTTTGTACAACACGGCCGTGCCTCACATTTCGAGGTCGTGTCCAGCAACTCAACGTAACTTCACACAACTTGCCCTACGGCCCTTCTCGACTTAACTCGCAACAACTCAAGCCTAACTCATGCAAACTCTTTACCTTACTTAATACACGTTGCCATATCCCGTGCCGAAGTACGACGCCTTCGCTGTAGCCAAATATTAGGCCCAGACATTATGTCTTCTAACTGTATACACATTCAAATCAACTCAATCCAAAGGCACACACACGCGGATTGCCGCCCGTGCCGACACATCTATATGAAAGGTCACTGGCATTAACTAGCCATTCTGGACATAGCCTGGCATTCGGGACCCTTGCACCGCCGGTTGCGATCCTCGATGCAAGTCCCCGACCTACCGGTTGCCTATTACCCAGCTCGACTATACGTTGTTCTTCCTAGGCCGGATCGGTCCCTGGCCCAAGGTTGCCGATCCGAAGAACCATCGCCCTTGTCGACAAGTTGTCCATGACCACGCGCCTACGCTAACTTCTAGACTTAACGTAAATGTATGGTCTCATCATCATCAATTAGTTCCTTTACTTTACTCTTTCTACTTTTCATACTTCATTCGCAGAGCCCCAACCAGGGTTGCCTCGGCAACTGAACCACAGTCCCGACATATTTCCTCTTGGCGACTAACCATCGCTTAGACTTAACATTCTTTGAACTCAGGGAATGGCTACTGCATAGTCTTCCAACTTAACTTGAACATAACGTGTTTCCTTAAGTATCAACAGACCGTGGCTAACTTTCCACTAAACCAATCGTGGCTCGTATCTTAAACCGACTCGTGTTCTACGCAACGCTATTGCCCAAGTCATACCTCATAAGACGGGCCTTGGGATCGTGGGATAATTTAACTTGACAACCGCAAAATGAGCGGAACAGCACTTGGAACGACTTAGGTCGACCGGCGTAACTTTGCCTAACTTACTCAAGCCTACAACTTAACCCGAGGGACGAGCAAAGGCTATGCCAAGCCTTGCGCAGTGGAACCGTGCACGCTTTATCAAGCGTTTATGTGGGCGACGCCTATGACTTAGGCTAACTCTTAGCTTTTGTACTGAAGACCAACTTTCCTTCTCCCAAGCCACGGGACGAAGGACCGAGTGGCATTTTCAAAGCACGCCGTGCACCAACTCTAAGCCGACTGTGGGACATTTTCCATGTTCTAACTCATTTCGACCCGTCGGGATTATTCCCTTAGCTATGTGGATTCATCTCTTTTATTATTAAGCCTACTTGTGCAGGTTGAAAACACGATTTATTATGTGAAGGCAAAGATGAGGCAAGTTCACCGAAACTACCCCACCTGAGCGAGCGGTCGCCTTGACCGAGCGATATCTCCGAGTAGCCGTTGCAAGGCTAAGTCCGAACGCCGTTGGCGTTTCAATTCCTCCGATTGACTGAGCGGGACGGGGCACTACATCATACACCACTCAGAAAAAGTTTCGTCCTCGAAACTAACTGAGTACACTTCTCGACTTATCACTCGACTCAACATCCTACGTTTTTTGCACACATTTCTCCTATGCGTTCCCTCAATTCGAGCCACGCTCGTGCTATCCACAATCCTTTCTTCAAAATTCACGATCTCAAAATCTTCGACACTTTTCTGTTCCTCAAGTCTCACTTGATTCAACGTATCACTTAATATGGATCGTGCACATATCTTAGGCGTCCCCAAAATATATACATTTCAACCAAGCCTCGTGATAGCGAATCCCGCCATCACCACCCGAGTCGGATCGTGCACATATTCAAGCGTCCCTGATATACGTGCATTTCAACCGATACTCGCGAGTGGTGCCTCCACAATCCTACCCCTTCGTACTCGGACGTCTGCCTAACCGCTAGGCTATGTCTTTCCGTCAGTACTGGAATCATAGTTCCCAAACAACGATATCAACACTGACCCCATCCTAAGGTCAAACCGAATCGATGGTACGGGGTTTTCTACCCAAGCTCGCATCACTCCGATTTCTAAACTTCGAGCATAGATTTCCTACACACATCCTAATATTTGTCGCACGAGATCCGAGTAATTCAGCAAAGCCATCCTACGACAACTTACGTTCAACCAATTCCCCGACATCTCAATATCGCTCGTTCAATGAACCATCTTCGCATAGTCTATCTCTTCGAACACATTCGACATAATCTACCTATCAATCTCCAAGTCAAGCACGCTACGACACAATTCATCGCTAAACCACAATTTTATTCCATACTTCCAAAGTCATCTATTCCAATTCACGTAATCGATCACAAGGTCGTCTAACTTAACGATATGTTGCGCCCCGATCTCACGCGATTCAGATTACCCACGGTGGGCACGAATCACCATGCACGCTCCCGCGGGATAGTCATCCTCATCGGGACGTAACTTTTGTTTTGCGTCTAGACTAATTCACTCTCGATACGTGGATTGGATCTATTCAATCCTCAAGTTTCATTTCATTCATCAATCGCAAGTCTACATATCCTCGAATTTTTCTTCGCATCAAATCGACAAGTCGAGACAATCAAAGTTGCTACGTCCTGATCTTCTGAGTTCGATCATTTCCGCGACATGAATCACCATGTCAGCGCTCACGCGGAACGATTGCCCTAAATTTGACGCAACACATGTGCGAGGCTAGAGTTGCTTTTGCATAAGACAAGAATGTCAACGCTGTGGTTATCCGCGTAACCATCAAGACACTTTCATTTTCATCCAACATTCATCTTAATCGAAATCCTAAGTAATCCATCCAACCGAACAACAACACTTGCACGATCGTCATTCGCCGAGTCAGAGTACCCCCGAGTTATCGTATATCATCTTTGATACGCCTCAATACCATCGACGATACACGTAACTTGACGATCTTCATTTGCAACCAATTTCGAGTCGTGCGAATGATGCTATCATCCGACTGGATAATCTCCTCGATATTCCAATTCAAGTTCGATCATTATCCCTTCTATCATTCACAACATCAATTCCCTTTCAAATCCAAATTCACGTATTGTTCATCCGTCTATCTTAAGTCATCGACCAACGTATTTCCTCAATTCGCAACATTCCTTGCTAACTCAATCGTCGAGTAACATTCAATCCAATCCTTAGAGTCATTCACGTAACTTCAAAATCAAACCCTTTGTGCACGCTATCTACCTGTCGTGCTAACTTTTGTATACGATCCGTATTAATTTATTCGATCAAGTTATCCATCCACTACACCTTAACTTTTCCTCGATTCGATTTCACCTACTCAATCATTTTCGCGTTTCATACTCGCGCAATCCTCAATCCCGTGCACGTTTCGTGCACGTCATTTCTGATTTGTTCGAATCCCCTTATCAAACTTCAATACAACGACTCACTCAATCGCACTCGATCTAAGGCTTTGCATATGTGCGATGCTTGCTGACAGACTCATCGATACCCTGAATCCTCAATCGATCGATCGACATTCTTGAGACTATCGCATATACCACTCAGGAATGAAGTCATTCAACAAATCCTCAAAACTTATCATTCGATTCATAATTCTATCTCCTCGAATTTTCCGTCCGAATGATTCCTTAAATTTTAAGCACGCTCACCTATATCGCACCGACGATATCATCGTCGCTCGATAGCACCTTTATCGATAGTCATCTCAATTTACTCAACCGAGTTCAACTCATTCTTGCTCGACACTATTCAATTCCCGTACTCGACTTTTCTAAGGTCGATGCAACTTTGGTTTATATGCCCAGCCCGACTTAGCCAACCGTGCTTACGTAAACCATCTTTTTTCTTTTTATCAAAAACTGTTCTCCTATGTTTTGCAAAATAGTTAGACTTATTGTATGGACATCCCGTGGGACAATTGAGAGAGAGCGCACCAACGATATCAACTTGCGGAAGCAACAGAGTTTGCGAAAATAACGAGTTAAAGAATTCAATCGATAGTCCAAGGACGTAAAGTCGGGCTCTGATACCATTATGTCATGCCCCGCTCCCGTAGGAGCGATCGTACTCGCTAAGGCGTGATGCCGCATGAGCCTAGATTGCGCTCGTGCAAGGCGGGTTCCATAACGGCCGATTTCAGGGGCTGCGACGGGGTCGTCGCACAGAAGTCCCGTACAGAGACATTGATTTATAGCAGCGAAATTAGAACCAAACACAAGTTATTCAAAAGAAGCTCTTTATTAATATTGAAACAACGGTTACATTTGGGGCGCAAGGCCAAGATTACAATTCTCTCAAGCTCACTCAAGCTCACATTACAAGTCACTCAGCTCTTTCTCATCTCTCAAATACAAGTCTTGATCCAGTGGAAGCTTCGGAAGGCGACGTCCATACATTATGTCCCGTATAAGTCTTTAATCTATGCGGCCGCACGCTTCGAATCACCAAGGAACTCCATGCCTCGACGCGTCCAAGCGAGCTCTGCGCCACGAGCTTCTATCTGTGCATGCACATGTAAACTATGTGGGTGTCAGTACTCAACTGTACTGGTGGAATGAGCTCCTCGCCCACCCATACAAAACCAATACGTTTACTTTACTTTGTGCAACATAGTCCATTCTTATCAATTGTCTTTCTAGTCTTGTCTTAGGATCAGTTTTATGACAGACGCCTTGGCATACTTGTGTTTGAGGACTATCTCGTGCTTGCAACAGTAACGTCCACTAAACAATGTTAACCTATCAAGTCGTGCTTGCCTTACGGCCAAAATCAGAGACGCAACTACGCGATAGACTCCATTTCCTTGCCTCCAGACCTTTCTCGTGCTTGTATTATTGATGCACCGACTTATACTTGTCTTTCGTGCCAAACTCTGGGACATAACGACTTGGTCGTGCCGTGAACTTCGTGCTTCAATATCTCTGAGGCAGCGCCTCCTCGTTTAGTATTGCCTATACTTTAGTTTTGTGCAACACGGCCGTACCTCACATTTCGAGGTCGTGTCCAGCAATTCAACGTAACTTCACACAACTTGCCCTACGGCCCTTCTCGACTTAACTCGTAACAACTCAAGCCTAACTCATGCAAACTCTTTGCCTTACTTAATACACGTTTCCATATCCCGTGCCGAAGCACGACGCCTTCGCTGTAGCCAAATATTAGGCCCAGACATTATGTCTTCTAACTGCATACACATTCAAATCAACTCAATCCAAAGGTACACACATGCGGATTGCCGCCCGTGCCGACACATCTATATGAAAGGTCACTGGCATTAACTAGCCATTCTGGACATAGCCTGGCATTCGGGACCCTTGTACCGCCGGTTGCGATCCTCGATGCAAGTCCCCGACCTACCGGTTGCCTATTACCCAGCTCGGCTATACGTTGTTCTTCCTAGGCCGGATCGGTCCCTGGCCCAAGGTTGCCGATCCGAAGAACCATCGCCCTTGTCGACAAGTTGTCCATGACCACGCGCCTACGCTAACTTCTAGAATTAACATAAATACATGGTCTCATCATCATCAATTAGTTCCTTTACTTTACTCTTTCCACTTTTCATACTTCATTCGTAGAGCCCCAACCAGGGTTGCCTCGGCGACTGAACCACAGTCCCGACATATTTCCTCTCGGCGACTAACCATCGCTTAGACTTAACATTCTTTGAACTCAGGGAACGGCTACTGCATAGTCTTCCAACTTAACTTGAACATAACGTGTTTCCTTATGTATCAACAGACCGTGGCTAACTTTCCACTGAACCAACCGTGGCTCGTGCCTTAAACCGACTCATGTTCTACGCAACGCTATCGCCCAAGTCATACCTCATAAGACGGGCCTTGGGATCGTGGGACAATTTAACTTGACAACCACAAAAATAAGCGGGACAACACTTGGAACGACTTAGGTCGACCGGCGTAACTTTGCCTAACTTACTCAAGCCTACAACTTAATCCGAGGGACGAGCAAAGGCTATACCAAGCCTTGCGCAGTGGAACCGTGCACGCTTTATCAAGCGTTTATGTGGGCGACGCCTATGACTTAGGCTAACTCTTAGCTTTTGTACTGAAGACCAACTTTCCTTCTCCCAAGCCACGGGACGAAGGACCGAGTGGCATTTTCAAAGCACGCCGTGCACCAACTCTAAGCCGACTGTGGGACGTTTTCCATGTTCTAACTCATTTCGAACCGTCGGGATTATTCCCTTATCTATGTGGATTCATCTCTTTTATTATTAAGCCTACTTATGCAAGTTGAAAACACGATTTATTATGTGAAGGCAAAGATGAGGCAAGTTCACCGAAACTACCCCACCTAAGCGAGCGGTCGCCTTGACCGAGCGATGTCTCCGAGTAGCCGTTGCAAGGCTAAGTCCGAACGCCGTTGGCGTTTCGATTCCTCCGATTGACTAAGCGGGACGGAGTACTACAACACACCCCAAGCCCTGGCCAAAAGCATCGCTGAAAATTTGAAATCCCTCCGTCCCTTCAGGAAAAGCAAGTATCGGGGCCGAAACGAGCCGTTGTTTGAGCTCCTGGAAGGAAGCTTTACAGTCGTCTGACCACTTGAATGCGACTCCTTTCTGGGTGAGGCGAGTCAACGGCGATGCGATCTTCGCGAAGTCCTTCACGAAGCGTCGGTAGTATCCCGCCAAGCCTAGGAAGCTTTGAATTTCGCTAACTGATGCGGGCCGTTTCCAATCAGCAACTGCCTCGACTTTCTTCGGATCGACTGCGATGCCCGTGGCGGAGATGATGTGCCCAAGGAATAAGACGCTATTCAGCCAGAACTCGCACTTGCTCATCTTCGCGTACAACTGATTCTCTCAAAGGGTTTGGAGTACCGTCTGCAGATGCTCTGCATGTTGCGCTCGATCCTTCGAGTAGACGAGGATGTCGTCGATGAAGACTACTACGAACTTGTCAACGAACGGACGGAACACCCGATTCATTAGATCCATGAAGACGGCAGGGGCATTTGTCAGATCGAACGGCATTACCAAGAACTCGTAGTGGCCATAACGAGTGCGAAAGGCAGACTTCGGTACGTCATCTGGCTTGACTTTGAGTTGGTGATAACCCGATCACAGATCAATCTTCGAAAACACCGTTGCACCTTGGAGCTGGTCGAACAAGTCGTCGATGCGGGGCAGGGGGTATTTGTTTCGGACTGTAGCCTTATTCAATTCCTGATAGTCGATGCAGAGCTGCATCGATCCATCATTCTTCTTCACGAATAGCACGGGCGCACCCCACGGCGAGACACTCGGACGGATAAACCCTCTATCAAGTAATTCCTGAAGTTGTGCCTTCAATTCCTTCAATTCTGTAGGGGCCATTTTGTACGGGGCTTCCCAGATCGGCCGGGTGTCGGGGAATGTGTCGATGGTGAACTCTATTTTTCGATCGGGCGGCATACCGGGTAGCTCGTGTAGCGCCCCGCTTTCGATAGGCGACAGAACTTCATAATATGCTAGCGCCGAGTCAGATCGGCCGGGAACTTAGATGGCCATCTGACTCGATCGCTAAGCTTGGTAAACGTTAACGCCTTGCGGCATCGATTCAAATCGATTTGGACGGAAGTTACGAGAATCGATCCAACTAATGGAACGACTTCTGTTGGAATAAGTCCTAGATGCAGCGGACTGCGTCTCGGCGAGTGAGCTCTCTATAAGAGTCCCTTCGACGGGACCGGACCGCTGTATGGTTTTCTTGGAGCTTTGCCACTGGGCTTGATTGAAGTGCTTTCACGTCGTTTTCATGGATGCAATTACGAATTTCGATGCAAGGGGAAAAAAAAGAAATCTAACAAAGTGTTGGTGCCATTGCAAGAGCTCGCGTAACTAAGGATTGACGTTGCGTAGCGCTTGGACGATCGGCACGAAGCAAAGTAATCGGTGGGTGATTCGACCCTTCTTTTCTACTCTATCCCGCAAACTTATTCCTTATTTCAAATTCATTCAAATCGAACGATGCCAAGTTAATTGCATGCCAATCCACTAAGTCAAGAACTCGGGAAAACGTATCGATTTACTCTGAAAAATACAAGTTTCTTACATAGTCAAAAAAGTTTAAGGTTCTCGTAAAAAGATAGACTATTTCACGTGCTGCAAAATAATACGAAACGTCGATTATGGGTTATGATGCCTCGGACAATTTGGTGCCTACGGGACGCTAAATCAGAGTACGGCTTGGGGAAAATGAAATATTGCATGAGTTGGGGGAAATGATAATGTCGTTCAATACTGTCCGTGCTATACAAAACTGGTTGCATATATAAACTGTTCACGCATTGGCATGGTCATGGACAGCTTGTGCACAAGTTGATATTTTCCTCGAATCGATATCCGGGGCATCGGAATCGACTCGACCTAGGGGGAATGATTAATCGTGCTTCGGCACTGATGCATTGCGGAACCGTCAGTCAGGCTTGCAACCTAGACTGAGGGGGCCGAAATGCCATTGAGATAGTCCCACATGATGTGTAACATCAATGACCGCATATAAGATAGTTGCATGCTCACCTATTGTCTTATGCAGGTGTAAATATTATCTCAGTTTTAATGCAGGGACGAGCACGGCCGTGGTAAGAAATATGATAAACTGCGATGTTATGTTGTATGCTTTAATACTCAAAGACGGCTATCGAATATGAACTGAATTCATTTAGTTCTAATAGAAAGACAACTCTAAAGCATGCCTACCCTAACAATCAGAGTCGGTTTAGACGAGTTGGTTCGTCTCGTCCACTTAGCAAGTGTGCTAATCCCCTCCCCCAATTTCCCCAGGTGCGGCGGGCGCTCCAACCTAAAACGAAGCTGAAGTACGGAGAGGCGTTTTGAAGCTCTTCCTATACTGAAGTATTTTGAAGCCAATTCAAGTCGACGGCTTATGTTTAAAGGGGCGAATGTATGGGACGGCAAGTGTAGTTCAGGCAACTTGTCGAATGTATTTTCTTTCTGTTTTCAATCAATGTAGCCGCAACGGCATCCAATGTAATTACGTCTTGCACTTCGTTGCAAGCTATGAATGAAAAGCATTTCTATCTTCCTATACTGCGTCTTAAATTCTGATGTGATTTGTGAAGTTTCAACTTGGCGTATTAATATGAAAAGTAACGTAACATTCTTGTCTTGTGCGAGTGCAATTCCAGACTCGTACGGTATCACGCCTTAGCGAGGACGATCGAATCGGCAAAGTAACACCGGGGACGAACGGTTTGTCGACTCGGGGCGTGACAAATTGGTATCAGAGCCCAGTTATATTTTCTCGGATTTTCAAAATATGTTTCATTGTTGGAATGTCCGTTGCGATGGCTCGATTGAAAGCTTGTCGACATGCTGCGTGAAATACAAGTTCCATACAGGTAAGCCCATAAATATTTTTGAAAAATACTAACGGGTTTACACTGTTTGTAGGAATGACTAAGCGAGATAAGAAAATCGTCGGCGCAACAACACAAACCGTTGATAGTACGTCGAGCACGAAAAGCACTGGCCCTAGCAAGACGACTATGGAGAAGATGCTACAGTTGATGGAACTGCAGCAGCAACAGCTTCAGATGCAATTCAAAGCCCAATTTGATGCGCAGCATAAGCAGATGGCCGCCCTGGCTCAGATAGTGAGCAGGATGGCGGGCGATACCAAGGAGACGGACGCGGTACTCGAGGGAAAGCACGGTGATCAAGAAGAAGACGAGGAGGAAGAAGTCTTCCCGCAAATGATAAATTCTCCTTCCATGCTCAAAGTGAAGGAGTTTCGCAAAATGAACCCGCCGAAGTTCAACGGGCGAGCAGAGCCCGACGTGATAGTAGGATGGCTCGTAGAGATGGAGGACTTGTTCGATCTCCTCTGCATCGAAGGGTCCCAGAGGGTGGCCTATGCGACGCTGCAGTTACAACTAAGAGCACATGACTGGTGGGCGACGAAGAAACAAGAGATCTGTGAAGCCGATTCTAACAAAAAGATTTCTTGGGAAATGTTCAAGACAGCCTTCCTTGAGTAGTACGTTCCTCGCGCCATCCGTCGACAGAAGGGGGATGAGTTCATGATGTTGAGGCAGGGGAATATGAGTGTTGAAGATTATGATGCAAGCTTCTCGAAACTTGTAAAATTTGTCGGTACCTTCCTGCATAACAAAGAAGAATGGTGCGAGCGTTTTCAGCAAGGTCTCAACGACGAACTGCGTAGGGACGTCATGAACCAACGATGCCAAACATATCGTGAATCCTCCGAAGCCGCACTTGATAGTGAGCGAATCTTTGGCCGTATGTCACAAAGGGCCGTGCCTGTCGTTCGTAACAACTTCAACAAGCGTCCTAACGACGCCGGGGGATCGGGAATATCTAAACGTCCGAACACATTTGATAACCGGGGCCATGGCGGACCACATTACAGTAGATGCGGTAGGCGTGGGCACCGAACCACCGATTGCTTGACAAGAGCCTGCTTCAAGTGTGGCGAGGTAGGCCACATAGCAACGTATTGCCCGTAGAAAGTTCAGAATTAACATAACCCACCAAGGAATATTCCGAATCCGCATAAAGCGCCGACACTGTAAGGCACAAATGCGGTGCCCGTCAACCAGCAGAATCAACGCCACAGAGCTCAAGGCCGAGTTTATGCCTTAACTCGGGATGAGGCATACGCGTCCGATACGGTTGTAACAGGTATATTACTCTACAAAGATACACCTGCTCGAGTCCTTTTCGATTCGGGTGCGACGCATAGCTTTATATCTGCTGATTATGCGAAAGAAAATAAAATAACCATGCAATCACTAGATATAAATATTAGCGTTAGCACTCCGTCGGGAGTCGATATGCCTGCGAACTTTATTTGTAGGGATGGCCACATTTGCGTCGGAGGAAGATATCTATCCTTGGATGCCGTCGTGCTAGACATCAAAGATTACGACATAATCCTGGGCATGGATTGGTTGGGCGCTTGTCGTGCAACGATCGAGTGCGCGGAGAAGAGAGTAGTGTTTTGCCTTCTTGGTGAGACAGAGTTCTCATATTTGTGCGGTACGGCCTCGAAGACGACGATGATGGTATCGACAATCTCGGCAAGGCGTATGCTGCGTTCCGGCTGTGCGGGATACTTGGCATCAGTTCGAGACACTCGGACGGATAATACAAACATAATGCAGACTGATGTTGTGGCAGATTTTCCTGACGTTTTTCCTGACGAGATGCCCGGGATGCCGCCGGATCGAGAAATTGAATTCAGCATCGACACCTTTTCGGATACACGGCCGATATCAAAGGCGCCTTACCGAATGGCTCCAGCAGAACTGAAGGAGCTGAAGGTGCAATTACAAGAGTTGCTAGACCGCGGATTTATTCACCCTAGCGTCTCTCCGTAGGGAGCTCCCGTACTGTTTGTGAAGAAGAAGGATGGGTCGTTGCGGCTATGCATCGACTATCGGGAACTCAACAAGGCGACCGTGCGAAACAAGTATCCTTTGCCGACGACTTGTTTGACCAACTGCAAGGCACGGCAGTATTTTCAAACATCGATCTTCGTTCAGGCTATCATCAATTGAAGATCAAGTCCGACGACGTATCGAAGTCTGCCTTCCGCACTCGATATGGTCATTACGAATTCCACGTCATGCCGTTCGGTTTGACGAATGCCCCAGCCGCGTTCATGGATCTGATGAACCGAGTCTTCCGACCTCAAATAGATAAATTTATAGTCGTATTCATCGACGATATCCTTGTATACTCAAAGAATCGTGAAGAACATGCGAAACATTTGAAGACGGTACTGCAGATTCTGTATGAAAACAAATTGTACGCCAAGCAGAGTAAGTGCGAGTTCTGGATGAGTAGCATACCATTCCTCGGGCACGTAATCTCTGCCGAAGGTGTCGCGGTGGACCCAAAGAAGATTGATGCGGTGGTGGATTGGAAACGACTTGCCTCGGCTAGCGACATTCGGAGTTTCCTGGGCCTAGCGGGCTACTATCGTAGATTCGGGCGAAGCTTCTCAAAACTAGCGTCGCCTCTGACTCGCCTCACCCAGAAGGGAGTAGTATTTGAATGGAGCGACGACTGTGAATCCAGCTTCCAAGAGTTGAAGCAACGGCTCATCTCAGCTCTAATCCTTACACTTCCAGACGGTCCAGAAGGCTTTCAGATATTCAGCGACGCATCGGGAACTGGCCTCGAGTGCGTACTCATGCAAAGAGACAAAGTCATCTCCTACGCTTTACAGCAGTTGAAGCAGCACGAGAAAAACTACCCGACGCACGACCTAGAATTGGCGGCGATCGTCTTTGCGTTGAAGTTATGGCGGCACTACCTCTATGGTGTGGCATGCAGAATCTACACATATCACAAAAGCCTGAAATACTTATTTATGCAACGGGAACTTAACCTACGACAGCAACATTGGCTCGAACTCATAAAAGATTATGAGCTAACGATCGAATATACACCGGGCAAGGGAAACGTAGTGGCCGACGCACTCAGCAGAATGTTTATGGGAACACTGGCCATAAACAAGGAGATACAGCGAGACCTTGAAGCGATGGGTATCGAACTCGGAATTGAGTATCGACACCTGCACCTAGCTCAGCTGAAGTTAGGATCGAGCCTGCTTAGCAAGATAAAGACCACACAGGAGGACGACTTATTCCTGAAGAAAATGTGCGAGCTGATTTCAACGAGAAGGGCGACTGACTTTGCGGAAGACAGAGACGGGACGATACGATTAAAGGGAAGGCTCTGCATTCCTGAAACTGCCGAACTCAGAAAAGAAATTCTGACGGAGGCGCATTATGCGAAGTACTCGTTACATCCTAGAAGCACCAAGATGTACAAGGACTTGCGCACAAACTTTTGGTGGCACGGCATGAAGAAAGACGTGGCTACGTTCGTATCGCAATGCATGACGTGTCAGCAGGTGAAGGTGGAACACCAGAGGCCAGACGGAGAGCTGCAGAACATCGCCATTCCCGAGTGGAAGTGGGACAATATCTCGATAGATTTCATTATAGGATTTTCGAAGACGCCGCGGGGGAATGACGCGATTTGGGTCATTGTTGATAGATTGACCAAGTCGGCTCACTTCATCGCAATTAAAGTAGGATGGAGCGTCGATCGGTTAGCACAAATCTACGTCGATGAGATTGTTCGACTGTACGGGGTACCGGTCTCAATAATTTTGGACAGAGATGGGCGATTCCTATCGCATTTCTGGACGAGCCTCCAAGTGACGATGGGGACCAAACTGAACTTTAGTTCGGCGTACCATCCCCAAACAAACGGTCAGACGGAGAGGGTCAATCAGATCTTAGAAGATATGTTGCGTCTGTGTGCGATCGACCTAAAGACTAGTTGGGATACGCATTTGCCGTTTGCGGAGTTTGCGTATAACAACAGTTATCAGTCGAGCATCCAGATGGCTCCATACGAAGCGCTCTACGGGAGGAAGTGTCGTTTGCCGATATGCTGGGATGAAGTCGGAGAGCGACAAGTGCTTGGATCGGAACTGGTGGAGTAGGCCGTTGAAAAGGTCCGCTTGATTCGAGATAGACTCCGCATCGCACAAAGTCGACAAAAGAGCTACACAGATCTTCGTCGACGACTGCTAGAGTTCTTGGTCGAGGACCATGTGTTTCTGAAAGTAACGCCTATGCGCGGCGTGATGCGGTTCGGCGTTAAAGGCAAGTTAAGCCCAAGATTTGTAGGCCCCTTCGAGATCATTGAGCAAGTTGCGACGGTTGCTTATCGGATCGTACTACCTCCTGCCTTAGCTGATGTGCACGATGTTTTCCATGTTTCACAACTTCGAAAATACGTGCACGATCCATGTCATGTGGTTAGCTTCGATTAGTTGGAGCTACGTACTAACTTGTCTTACTCGGAGGAGCCTATTCAAATTTTGGACCGCAAGGAGAAAGTGCTACGCAATCGGTCGATGTCCTTGGTCCGCGTGCTTTGGCGGAACCATTCAGTCGAGGAGTTGACATGGGAGATGGAGGCGGAGATGAAAGAGAAGTACCCCGCGTTGTTTGTTTAAATTAAGGTCAGACCCTTGTTTTTAAGTTTCAGGATAAAACTTTTTCTTAGTGGTATATTATGTAGCGCCCCGCTTTCGATAGGCGACGAAACTTCATAATATGCTAGCGCCGAGTCAGATCGGCCGAGAACTTAGATGGCCATCTTACTCGATCGCTAAGCTTGGTAAACATTAACGCCTTATGGCATCGATTCAAATCAATTTGGACGGAAGTTACGAGAATCGATCCAACTAATGGAACGACTTCTGTTGGAATAAGTCCTAGATGTAGCGGGCTGCGTCTCGGCGAGTGAGCTCTCTATAAGAGTCCCTTCGACGGGACCGGACCGCTGTATGGTTTTCTTGGAGCTTTGCCGCTGGGCTTGATTGAAGTGCTTTCGCGTCGTTTTTATGGATGCAATTACAAATTTCGATGCAAGGGGAAAAGAAGGAAATCTAACAAAGTGTTGGTGCCATTGCAGGAGCTCGCATAACTAAGGATTGACGTTGCGTAGCGCTTGGACGATCGGCACGAAGCAAAGTAATCGGTGGGTGATTCGACCATTCTTTTCTACTCTGTCCGGCAAACTTATTCCTTGCTTCGAATTCATTCAAATCGAACGATGCCAAGTTAATTGTATGCCAATCCACTAAGTCAAGAACTCGGGAAAATGTATCGATTTACTCTGAAAAATACAAGTTTCTCACATAGTCAAAAAAGTTTAAGGTTCTCGTAAAAAGATAGACTATTTCACGTGCTGCAAAATAATACGAAACGTCGATTATGGGTTATGATGCCTCGGACAATTTGGTGCCTACGAGACGCTAAATCGGAGTACGGCTTGGGGAAAATGAAACGTTGCATGAGTTGGGGAAATGATAATATCGTTCAATACTGTCCGCGCTATACAAAACTGGTTGCATATATAAACTGTTCACGCATTGGCATGGTCATGGACAGCTTGTGCACAAGTTGATATTTTCCTCGAATCGATATTCGGGGCATCGGAATCGACTCGACCTAGGGGGAATGATTAATCGTGCTTCGACACTGATGCATTTCGGAACCGTCAGTCTGGCTTATAACCTAGACTGAGAGGGCCGAAATGCCATTGAGATAGTCCCACGTGATGTGTAACATCAATGACCGCATATAAGATAGTTGCATGCTCACCTATTGTCTTATGCAGGTGTAAATATTATCTCTGTTTTCATGCAGGGACGAGCACCGCCGTGGTAAGAAATATGATAAACTGCGATGTTATGTTGTACGCTTTAATACTCAAAGACGGCTATCGAATATGAACTAAATTCATTTAGTTCTAATAGAAAGACAACTCTAAAGTATGCCTACCCTAACAATCAGAGTCGGTTTAGACGAGTTGGTTCGTCTCGTCCACTTAGCAAGTGTGCTAATCCCCTCCCCCAATTTCCCCATGTACGGCGGGCGCTCCAACCTAAAACGAAGCTGAAGTACGGAGAGGAGTTTTGAAGCTCTTCCTATACTGAAGTATTTTGAAGCCAATTCAAGTCGACGGCTTATGTATAAAGGGGCGAATATATGGGACGACAAGTGTAGTTCAGGCAACTTGTCGAATGTATTTTCTTTCTGTTTTTAATCAATATAGCCGCAACGGCATCCAATGTAATTACGTCTTGCACTTCGTTGCAAGCTATGAATGAAAAGTACTTCTATCTTCCTATACTGCATCTTAAATTCTGATATGATTTGTGAAGTTTCAACTTGGCGTATTAATATGAAAAGTAACGTAACGTTCTTGCCTTGTACGAGTGCAATTCCAGACTCGTACGGCATCACGCCTTAGCGAGGACGATCGAATCGGCAAAGTAACACCGGGGACGAACGGTTTGTCGACTCGGGGCGTGACAGCTCATCCGGGAACACGTCTGGAAATTCTGCCACAACGTCGGTCTGTCCAGCGTTTGCACCATCCTGTCGCATGTCTCGAACGGAAGCTAGATAGCCTTCGCATCCAGAATGCAGCATTCGTCGAGCAGATATTGCGGAGATCACCATGCAGGTCGACGTCGCCTCACCACACGAGTAGCAGAATTCAGGCACTCCAGGTATACGGAATGTGACCTTCTTTTCAGCGCAGTCTATGGTTGCGTTGTACGGCCCGAGCCAATCCATTTCCAGAATGATGTTAAAGTCCTTCATGTCTAGAACTATCACATCTAGACCGATCTTTTGACCGCCGATACAGATAATCCCGCCGGCGCAAGCTAAGTTTGTGAGAATTGGTGTGCCCGAAGGTGTGCTTACGCTAAAGTCGAGATCTAATGATATTACAGGAAAATTGTGCTCGACGGCAAAGTCCGCCGATATAAAACTATACGAAGCGCCTGAATCAAATAACGCACGAGCAGGCACATTATTGAATTTTAGTATACCTGACACTACTGTATCTGATGCCAGCGCTTCGTCTCGAGTCATGGCATAGACGCGGCCTTGAGTATTGGGGCGACGGTCTCGGCCATTTTGCGGTACGGGTTGAGTGGGCGGAGGAGGTCGAGGCGCCTGTCCTCGATTCTCTTGACGGTGTTGTTGTGGCGGGGCATTACGAGTCTGATGAAAGCTTGGACAATTTGGAGCCGTGTGACCCCTCTGTCCGTAAGCGAAACATTCAACATTGCGAAAAAAGTAGTGGCTTTCACGGTGTCCAAGTCGCCCGCAATTGGTGCACTTAGGTATTGTCTTCTCACCCTTGTAGCCGCCGTTATTTGGACGCTTTGACGCGTCGTTGTTGCCTCCCGTATAGCTAGGACGTTTGTGATTGGAGTGGCGCACAACGTCGTCAGCACCGGAAGGATGAAGGTTCTCAAGGCGGAGAGCGTGATTCAGAGCCTCGCCCACGGTCTTGTACTCCGGGACCCCGACATGCGCACCGATAGAGTGTTGCAGACCCACTTCGAACCGTCGCACACGGCACTCTTCAGTAGGAAACCAGCAAACTTAGACAACTTGTTGAATTTTGTGGCATACTGTTCCACTGTCCGGCTCCCTTGCTTCAACTGCATGAATTCATTCTCCTTCGCTTGACGAACGGCTGACGGAAGGTACTGGACTTCAAAAGCTTTGCGGAACGTGGCCCAAGAGATCGGCGCAGTGTTGTTGTCCGGTCGGATCGCTCGCTTGTGCACGGCCCACCAGTCGTGCGCGTTCAACCGTAGTTGAAGTTGTGCGCAGGCGGCTTGCTTCAATTCTTCAATGCCGAGAAGCTCGAAGTGATCTTCCAGCTCTTCCAACCAGTCGATTGCCATGGAAGGGCCCTCGGTACTGCTGAAGGAAGTGCGGCACGCCTTCTTGAATTCGGACACTTCAAAGTTGTACTTTTTCGGTGCCGCTGGTTGACGCTCGGGATCCTCCGTGTCGACTTCATTGGGTTGGATCGCCGGCACGGTGGCAGGAGGTGCGGTGACGGTAGGCACAGTCGCAGAATTTTCGTTGGCCGCCATTGTCTGGACGATCTGCTGCAGGGTATCCAACTGCTTTTGTTGAAGTTTGGCATGTGCGTCGAAACGAGCTTCGAAGCGAGCTTCGAACTGGGCCTGTCATTCCTCCGTCTGTTGATGTCGGTTCTCGGACTGGTTCTGCTGCACCTCCATCATGCGCAGCATCCTTTTGATGGTATCGTTAGAAGGTCCGCCCCGCAAACGACGAGAACTACTAAAGCCACTAGAAGCGCTCTGCTCTCGCTCGGCCATGGGTTCCGTCACTTCTGCGATACGAAGGCAAATGCATCAGTCACAAAATATTACAGACTCATTGTATGGAACAACTTATCTCATCGATGCAAGGTCAAAGGATGTAAAGCCGTGCTCTGATACCATTATGTCACGCCCCGATTCCGTAGAATCGATAGTCGTCCCCCGGGCGTGATGCCGTGCGAACCTAAGTTGCGATCGCACAAGGCGTAGTCATAAGGTCATCCGAAACACAACATCAAGTTAGAATACGTAGAGAAATTGATTGACACATTTGAAATAGAAGTAGACTTTTTCATTGATAATAGAACTTCATTTACATTGACATCATTACATTCATTGCCGCGCGGGCTACAACATGACTCGACTTACAAAATGAATGCCGATGAGATAGTCGTTCCATATATTACATCCCTTTTTACAAGCAAAAACTATTACGCTTTCCACCTGGGATTGAGGGTAGCCGAGCCGCCATCTATTCTTTTGGACTGAGTGCGGGTCTTCTTCAAAAGGAATCCAAAAACAAGCCTTTACACGGACGAGGCTTCAAAAGTGTCCACGCCGCCTTGAGATTTAAGTGGCACGCCCTTCGTGATTCGGGGTACCTGCGTGGAGAGCGAGGATAAGTACATTACACTTTGTACTGGTGCGTGGCTATTTAAGTTCCAAGCTCTCATTTGGTTGAAGAGTTTATATGACTTAGAGTATGAATGTTTCTAACCATCCTAATGGATTTCAAACAAGCATATGACAAGCATAATAAAATTTTCGTTGAAACTTACCCGCGGCGGACCGCGCCGCGCCTTATGAAACTTACCATGTTCTTCCCTATCAATTGTTATCATTTTCATACCAAGTGCAATATTTCGTGTGGTTGGTCACTGGCTCCCAGAGCCATCGTGGACTCCTCTAGCTTTTGTTAGACGGGGTCCTTTCAGCGTGAGTAGCGAGCCCCGCTGCAAGTCCTCGCCTAACCCGTGCCCGGCACAGCTAATTATTTATTTTCCTTTGCCCGCAACGGTCCTGTGGCCTCGGGTTACCGTGCAGGGAAACACTCACCTTGTCGACAAGTTGTCCATGACTGTGCAAAGACATGTTTTTAGTTGTTAAGACATAGCCTACCTTTCCTTTGAGAACTTGCTCATTCATTCGTGTTTGTGCACTTGCATTTATCTTTTCATTCGCAACAACACTATCGACATTGCCTAAGAAGGGGGTCGAGAAGAGAAGGGTCAGCCACTCACCTTGAGTTTACTTCGACGAGAGAACTTGTTGGTCGCGCTAGACGTCGCCTACACGATTACCTAAAATTGCACAAGCAACCGATTAGAACACTGCATTATTCAAGGAGTTCGATAGGAAATGCGAGTTCGAAATGCAAGCCATGAAAACCATCGAAAACATTCACGAAAACGCATTCAGAAAACAAAGCCAAAACCAACGCAAGCGGCGTGAAAAGCAGAGCAACGGGAGGTATCTCCCGACTCAGCCGCAGAGTCAATCCTCGAGGCGCAATCCGCTGAATATGGGACTTGGTTCCGAAGAAGACATTCCATAACGAGGAATGGATCTTAATTCAACCGTTCCCGTTCGATCGACTCGGTCGATCCTGACCTATCGGTCCCGACCGAATCGATAGCGACAGTGTTCCTTTCTCGCGCATCCCGTGGACAAGTACGGGGCACGATGTATGGACGGGGCACTACACATAGTGCCGCAGAGTGCCTGTTTTGGCTGTTTTTGGCTGTTTTATGTGCTATTTGACTGAATTATGGCTAGAATTTCTCCCGGCTCCCAACATAAAAGTTGTAGATCTTTTCCTTGGCTTCAAGAATATGTTACCAACTATTTTATGCAAGTTTTTTTTATTCTTGATATGGAGCTTATGATTGCATTGCATGTTTTCTATCTTGGCCTAAATTGCGACGACCTACTAAATAGCTTGATATTTCTTTAATAAATGAATTTCTTAACATGATTTGATAATATTGTACAATTAGAGAATGATTGTACCCCTCTCATACCCTTAACACTAGCACATATTCAATTGGTGTTTTAGGCCAAGTAGTTACCTCATTTATTCCTTTTCATATATTATGATGCACCTTTTATCATGATCTATCTACAAGCTTTCTTACATCTATGATTTACTTAACATGATAGTGACCCGTTGTGGGGCACTCATGATTTATGTCTTCCTTCTTTTGCTTAGCATGATAGTGACCCATTGTGGTGCACTCATAATGTATGTCTTTCTTCCTTGCTTAACACGATAGTGACCCGTTGCGGTGCACTCAAGTCACATGTCACTTCTTTGCTTAACATGATTGTGGCCCATCGTGGCGCACCCTAACAAGTACTCTAAACATGATAGTGACCCGTCATGGTGCACTCCAGACAAGTAACATGATATGACATGACATGAACCATGAATACTGTTGCGACGACTTTATTGGCTTACAAGTAATGAATGATTTAGACACCGTGGGTGTTTCTCTTGAGTGTGTTTGTACAAGCTACATGTTCTGTATTGCATCATGTCTAGGACATGAATTTCTGATTTCCCACGGTCAGGGATTCATACTGAATCTGGCTAGGATTAATGACTAGATTGATCAAGTAGTTCATATAGGAAGGTATTCCGGCTACAAGCAATCCCGTTATCTGGGCTCCTTTTCTGATGGACTTGTAGCCTGCCGACGAGTAGGGCACATTTCCAGCCCACTGTCATGTGGGTGTAAAACCCCTATTTTTAATTATTTTATTATTTTATTAGACTTAAAAATGAATTTATACAATTTATGGTTTTATTTATTTTTTTTAAAATGACCTTATCCATTGTTGAGTTTTGGAGCACTAGACGACCATGACCTTTAGCACGGAAGTTGTAGCAGTGTGCCTTGACTAGTATATTAACCATGCCAGGGGAAGCCTAGCCATGGTGATGTCCAAACTAGGAAAACTAGGCCAAGTTGTGAATGGACTTATTTAAATTATTTTAATTAAATATTATTTTATATATTAATTTTTAGGTGACCCGGTTTGTCCAATTCAGTCCGAACTGGGCCCGGATCGAACCCAAGCCCAAGTAAGTATGTAATGTGACCAAATGTGACCATGTAGGCATATTTTAGATATGTACAAATATTTTCTAAATTATTTTAAAATTTATGTACAATTGGTAATTATTTAATTATTTGTACAAAATATTGGTATTTTGTTATTAAATAATATTTTGCAACATTGTACAAATTGTTCTAGACCCGAATTTGGGAGTGTGGTGTGGATTCATCAAAACCACCATTGAGAAAATTTATTATTTTATTATCATATAGTTATTTTTAAATAAATATAAATGTTCACTCTACTTATATGTTATTATTATTAAATTTATTGTAAAGTAAATTATATATATATATATATATATATATATATATATATATATATATATATATATATATATAAAATATATATATATATATATAAATATATATATATAGATGTG
Organism: Iris pallida; assembly: GCA_029216955.1. Lineage (NCBI taxonomy): Eukaryota > Viridiplantae > Streptophyta > Magnoliopsida > Asparagales > Iridaceae > Iris > Iris pallida. Next base: position 2,712,204 of record JANAVB010038019.1, read on the forward strand.
TTTAAATACATTAATTATTTGAATAGATAATATTAAGTTATATTAAATTTGTGATGATTCTTGATATATATATATATAGATATATGCATATATACATATAGATATATATAAATATATATAAGATGTTTAGAAAATTTAAGTAAAAAAAAGGAAAAAAAAACTAACTCATTGTGGTCGGCCCCACCAAAGTGGCAGCCGACCACAATACCCAAGCAAACTAATCAGCAACACCAGGCGCCCCCACCACAAGAAGGAAAAGCAACATCAACTTATTTAATTGTAGTGCCCCGTCCCTACATCGTGCCCCGTACTCTGTCCACGGGGTGCGCGAGAAAGGAACACTGTCGCTATCGATTCGGTCGGGACCGATAGGTCGGGATCGGTCGAGTCGATCGAACGGGAACGGTTGAATTAAGATCCATTTCTGATTATGGAATGTCTTCTTCGGAACCAAGTCCCATATTCAGCGGTTGTGCCTCGAGGATTGACTCTGCGGCTGAGTCGGGAGAGACCTCCCGTTGCTCTGCTTTTCACGCCGCTTGCGTTGGTTTTGGCTTTGTTTCCTGAATGCATTTTCGTGAATATTTTCGATGGTTTTCATGGCTTGCGTTTCGAACTCGCATTTTCTATCGAACTCCTTGAATAATGCAGTGTTCTAATCGGTTGCTTGTGCGATTTCAGGTAATCGCATAGGCGACGTCTAGCGCGACCAACAAGTTCTCTCGCCGAAGTAAACTCAAGGTGAGTGGCTAACCCTTCTCTTTTCGACCCCCTTCTTAAGTAAATCGATAGTGTTATTGAGGATGAAAGAATAAAAGCAAGGGCACGGATACGGTAAAATGATCAAGTTTCAAAGAGAGAAAGTAGGCTAGGCCTTAATAACTAAATGTTGTCTTAACTCGGTCATTGGACAACTTGTCGACAAGGAGAGAGTTTCCTCGAGCGACTACCCGGGGCCACGGGACCGACTCGGCCTAGGAGGAAACACGGTATAGCTGTGCTGGATGATAGCACGGGTTAAGCGGGGACTTGCAGCGGGGCTCGCTACTTGCGCTGCAAGGGCCCCGGCTAACAAAGCTATAGTCCAGGATGGCTTGTGATGTCAGTGACCAAACACACGTAATATTGCACTTGGAAATGTAAATGATAACAATTAACAGGGAAGAACATGGTAAGTTTCAAAAGGTGCAGCACGGTCCGCCGGAGGTAAGTTCCGATATAAATTACATTATGCTTGTCATTTCTCCCTTGAAATTCATTAGGATGGTTAGAAACATTCATGAACTAAGTCATATAAACTCATTCAACCAAATGAGAGCTTGGAACTTAACTTGCCACGCACCAGTACAAAGTGTAATATACTGATCCTCGCTCTCCACGCAGGTTCCCCGAACCACGAAGGGCGTGCCACCTAAAAGCTTAAGGCGACGTGAACCCATTTGAAGCCTCGTCCGCGTGTAAAGGCTTGTTACTGGATTCCTTTTGAAGAAGACCCGCACTCAGTCCAAAAGAAGATGACGAATCGACTCGCCTTGATAGCAGGTGGAAATATGTAATGGTTTTTGCTTGTAAAAAGGGATGTAATGTATGGAACGACTATCTCATCGGCGTTCATTTTGTAAGTCGAGTCATGTTGTAGCCCGCACGGCAATGATTATAAAGGAGTCTATGTAAAGTTTTATTATCATCAATAAAAAAGTCTATTTCTATTTCAAATGTGTCATTCAATTTCTCTGCGTACTCTAACTTGATGTTGTGTTTCGGATAAACTTATGACTATGCCTTGTGCGATCGCAACTTAGGTTCGCACGGTATCACGCCCGGGGGACAACTATCGATTCTACGGAATCGGGGCGTGACATAATGGTATCAGAGCACGGCTTTACATCCTTTGACCTCGCAACGATGAGATAAGTTGTTCCATACAATGAGTCCGTAATATTTTGTGACTGATGCGTTTGCCTTCGTATCGCAGAAGTGAAGGAACCCACGGCCGAGCGGGAGCAGAGCGCTTCTAGCCGCTCTAGTAGTTCGCATCGTTCGCGGGGCGGACCTTCTAACGATACCATCGAAAGGATGCTGCGCATGATGGACGTGCAGCGGAACCAGTCCGAAAACCGACATCAACAGACGGAGGAACGACAGGCCCAGTTCGAAGCTCGCTTCGAAGCTCGTTTCGACACACATGCCAAACTTCAACAAAAGCAGCTGGATACCCTGCAGCAGATCGTCCAGACAATAGCGGCCAACGGGAATTCTACGACTACGCCTACCGTCACCGTGCCGGCGATCCAACCCATTGAAGTCGACACGGAGGATCCCGAGCGTCAACCAGCGGCACCAAAAAAGTACAACTTTGAAGTGTCCAAATTCAAGAAGGCGTGCCGTACTTCCTTCAGCGGTACCGAAGGCCCTTCCATAGCGATCGACTGGTTGGAAGAGCTGGAAGACCACTTCGAGCTTCTCGACATTGATGAGTCGAAGTAAGTCGCCTGCACACAACTTCAACTACGGTTGAACGTGCACGACTGGTGGGCCGTACGCAAGCGAGCGATCCGACCGGACAACACCACCGTGCCGATCTCTTGGGCCACGTTCCGCAAGGCTTTTGAAGTCTAGTATCTTCCGTCAGCCATTCGTCAAGCGAAGGAGAATGAATTCATGCAGTTGAAGCAAGGGAGCAGGACAGTGGAACAATATGCCGCAGAATTCAACAAGTTGTCTAAGTTTGCTGGCCAGTTTCTGCCTACTGAAGAGTGCCGTGTGCGACGGTTCGAAGTGGGTCTGCGACACTCTATCGGTAAGCATATCGGGGTCCCGGAGTACAAGACCGTGGACGAGGCTCTGAATCACGCGCTCCGCCTTGAGAACCTGCATCCTTCCGGTGCTGACGACGTTGTGCGCCACTCCAATCACAAACGTCCTAGCTATACGGGAGGCAACAATTACACTTCAAAGCGTCCGAATCACGGCGGTTACCAGGGACGAACTCCACCATTTCCTTGTGACAAATGTCAAAACTTTGGTCACCATGCCAACGATTGTCATGTCTTCGAAGGAGGGTGCTTCAACTGCGGAGCAAGGAACCACCAAAAACGAGATTGCCCCCAGAATTAGAATCGTAACGCCCCGCCACAATAACACCGTCAAGAGAATCGAGGACAGGCACCTCGACCTCCTCCGCCCACTCAACCCGTACCGTAAAATGGTCGAGACCGTCGCCCCAACACTCAGGGCCGCGTCTACGCCATGACTCGAGACGAAGCGCTGGCATCAGATACAGTAGTGTCAGGTATACTAAAATTCAATAATGTGCCTGCTCGTGTGTTATTTGATTCAGGCGCTTCACATAGTTTTATATCGGCGGACTTTGCCGTTGAGCATAAATTTCCTGTAATATCATTAGATCTCGACCTTAGCGTAAGCACACCTTCGGGCACACCAATTCTCACAAACTTAGCTTACGTCGGCGGGATTATCTATATCGGCAGTCAAAAGATCGGTCTGGATGTGATAGTTCTAGACATGAAGGACTTTGACATCATTCTGGGAATGGATTGGCTCGGGCCGTGCAACGCAACCATAGACTGCGCTAAAAAGAAGGTCACATTTCGCATGCCTGGAGTGCCTGAATTTTGCTACTCGTGTGGTGAGGCGTCGCCGACCTGCATGGTGATCTCCACAATATCTGCTCGACGGATGCTGCATTCCGGGTGCGAAGGCTATCTAGCTTCCGTTCGAGACATGCGACATAACGGTACAAACGTGGGTCAGACCAACGTTGTGGAAGAATTCCCCGATGTGTTCCCGGACGAGCTTCCCGGCATGCCGCCCGATCGAGAAATAGAGTTCACCATCGACACATTCCTCGACACCCGACCGATCTCGAGGGCTCCGTACAGAATGGCCCCTACAGAATTGAAAGAATTGAAGACACAACTTCAGGAATTGCTCGACAGAGGGTTTATCCGTCCGAGTGTCTCGCCGTGGGGTGCGCCCGTGCTGTTCGTGAAGAAGAAGGATGGATCGATGCGGCTCTGTATCGACTATCGGGAATTGAACAAAGCCACCGTCCGAAACAAATACCCCTGCCCCGCATCGACGACTTGTTCGACCAGCTCCAAGGTGCAACGGTGTTTTCGAAGATTGATCTACGATCGGGTTATCACCAACTCAAAGTCAAGCCAGATGACGTGCCGAAGTCTACCTTTCGCACTCGTTATGGCCACTACGAGTTCTTGGTAATGCCGTTCGGTCTGACAAACGCTCCTGCCGTCTTCATGGATCTAATGAATCGGGTGTTCCGTCCGTTCGTTGACAAGTTCGTAGTAGTCTTCATCGACGACATCCTTGTCTACTCGAAGGATCGAGCGCAACATGCAGAGCATCTGCGGACGGTACTCCAAACCCTTCGAGAGAATTAGTTGTACGCAAAGATGAGCAAGTGCGAGTTCTAGTTAAACAGCGTCTCATTCCTTGGGCACATCATCTCCGCCACGGACATCGCAGTCGATCCGAAGAAAGTCGAGGCAGTTGCTGATTAGAAACGGCCCGCATCAGTTAGTGAAATTCGAAGCTTCCTAGGCTTGGCAGGATACTACCGACGCTTCGTGAAGGACTTTGCGAAGATCGCATCACCGTTGACTCGTCTCACCCAGAAAGGAGTCGCATTCCAGTGGTCAGACGACTGTGAAGCTTCCTTCCAGGAGCTCAAACAACGGCTCGTTTCGACCCCGATACTTGCTCTTCCTGACGGGACGGAGGGATTTCAAATCTTCAGCGATGCTTCTGGCCAGGGCTTAGGGTGTGTGCTCATGCAGCGGGATAAGGTGATATCTTTTGCTTTCCGGCAGTTGAAGCCGCACGAGAAGAACTACCCCACGCACGACCTAGAATTAGCGGCGATTGTGTTTGCGTTAAAGCTGTGGCGTCACTATCTCTATGGCGTGGCGTACAGGATTTATACGGACCACAAAAGCCTCAAGTATCTCTTCACCCAGAAAGAATTGAATTTGCGGCAGAGGCGATGGCTCGAGCTGATCAAAGACTATGACTTATCAATCGACTACACGCCGGGCAAGGGAAATATGGTAGCGGATGCACTGAGCCGGAAGTACTTAGCTTCGTTATGTATCAACGACCGACTGCTGCGTGACTTGGAAGGAATGGGCATTGAACTTCGAGTTCGTTTCAGAGACGTAAAACTAGCGCAACTACGGGTAGAACCGAGCCTACTAGAGAGGATCAAGTCTGCACAGAAGGACGACCCCTACCTGGAGAAGATGCGGAAGCTGATATCGACAGGGAAAGCATCTGACTTTGCAGAGGACAAGTCGGGAGTGCTGCGCGTGAAGGGACGACTATGCGTACCGGACGACGTAGAACTTAGAAAGGAGATAATGACGGAGGCGCACTATACAAAATATTCCTTGCATCCTGGCAGCACCAAGATGTATAAGGACCTCCGTATATTCTTTTGGTGGCACGGCATGAAGAGGGACGTAGCGCTCTTTGTGTCAAAATGTATGGCCTGTCAGTAAGTCAAAGCCGAGCACCAGCGACCGGGCGGGGAGATGCAGAACCTCGCCATTCCAGAGTGGAAGTGGGATCACATCACTATGGACTTCGTTGTGGCTTGCCGAGGACGTCGTGGGGAAACGACGTCGTCTGGGTCATCGTCGATCGACTAACCAAGTCAGCGCACTTTATCGCCATCAAAGTTACTTGGAGCGTCGACCGCCTTGCTCAGATATACCTTGATGAAATAGTTCGGCTGCACGGGGTCCTAGTTTCTATCGTCTCTGATCGGGATGGACGGTTCGTAGCGCACTTCTGGAGTAGTCTACATTCAGCATTGGGGACTAAGTTGAAGTTCAGCTCAGCTTATCATCCTCAGACTGACGGCCAAACAGAGCGGGTGAACCAAATTCTCGAAGACATGTTACGACTCTGTACGATCGACTTGAACTCAAGTTGGGACGTCCATCTACCGCTGGCCGAGTTTGCATACAACAACAACTATCAGTCCAGCATCCAAATGGCGCCGTATGAAGCTTTGTACGGCCGGAAGTGTAGATCGCCCATTTGCTGGGATGAAGTCGGGGAACGACAGATACTTGGTCCGGAGCTGGTGGAGCAGACTGTGCAGAAGGTCAAGTTGATACGAGAGAGATTGAAGATAGCACAAAGCCGGCAGAAAAGCTATGCTGACATGCACCGACGCCCCCTCGAGTTCACGGAAGGCGACCATGTATTCCTGAAGGTGATGCCTATGCGTGGAGTTTCCAGGTTCGGTACGAAGGGGAAATTGAGCCCAAGATTTGTTGGCCCGTTCGAAATATTGAAGCGAGTCGCCCCGGTAGCTTACCAAATCGCCTTGCCGCCTGCGTTGTCAGAGGTACGTGACGTCTTCCACGTATCGCAATTAAGGAAGTACGTACATGATCCGAGCCATGTTGTGGATTTGGGTAAGCTGGACCTGAAGGCGGACTTGTCATATGTCGAAGAGCCGATACAAATCTTGGAGCGCAAGGATAAACTTCTCTGCAACCGTGCTATTCCCCTCGTCCGCGTCCTCTGGAGAAACCATTCGGTCGAGGAGTCGACATAGGAGCTTGAGTCAGAAATGAAAGAGAAGTTCCCTTCCTTGTTCTCGTAGAGGTAGGTTCTATTTTAAGTTTCGAGTATAAAACTTTTTCTTAGTTGGTTATGGTGTAGTGCCCCGTCCCTACATCGTGTCCCGTACTCTGTCTACGGGGTGTGCGAGAAAGGAACACTATCGCAATCGATTCGGTCGGGACCGATAGGTCGGGATCGGCCGAGTCGATCGAACGGGAACGGTTGAATTAAGATCCATTCCTCGTTATGGAATGTCTTCTTCGGAACCAAGTCCCATATTCAGCGGGTTGCGCCTCGAGGATTGACTCTGCGGCTGAGTTAGAAGAGACCTCCCGTTGCTCTGCTTTTCACGCCGCTTGCGTTGGTTTTGGCTTTGTTTCCTGAATGCGTTTTCGTGAATGTTTTCGATGGTTTTCATGGCTTGCGTTTCGAACTCGCATTTCCTATCGAACTCCTTGAATAATACAGTATTCTAATCGGTTGCTTGTGCGATTTCAGGTAATAGCATAGGCGACGTCTAGCGCGACCAACAAGTTCTCTCGCCGAAGTAAACTCAAGGTGAGTGGCTGACCCTTCTCTTCTCGACCCCCTTCTTAAGTAAATCGATAGTGTTGTTGCGGATGAAAGAATAAAAGCAAGGGCACGGACACGGTAAAATAATCAAGTTTCAAAGAGAGAAAGTAGGCTAGGCCTTAATAACTAAATATTGTCTTAACTCGGTCATTGGACAACTTGTCGACAAGGAGAGAGTTTCCTCGAGCGACTACCCGGGGCCACGGGACCGACTCGGCCTAGGAGGAAACACGGTATAGCTGTGCTAGATGATAGCACGGGTTAAGCGGGGACTTGCAGCGGGGCTCGCTACTTGCGCTGCAAGGGCCCCGGCTAACAAAGCTATAGTCCAGGATGGCTTGTGATGTCAGTGACCAAACACACGTAATATTGCACTTGGAAATGTAAATGATAAGACAAGGAAGAACATGGTAAGTTTCAAAAGGTGCGGCACGGTCCGCCGGGGGTAAGTTCCGATGTAAATTACATTATGCTTGTCATTTCTCGCTTGAAATTCATTACGATGGTTAGAAACATTCATGAACTAAGTCATATAAACTCATTCAACCAAATGAGAGCTTGGAACTTAACTTGCCACGCACTAGTACAAAGTGTAATGTACTGATCCTCGCTCTCCACGCAGGTACCCCGAACCACGAAGGGGGTGCCACCTAAAAGCTCAAGGCGACGTGAACCCTTTTGAAGCCTCGTCCGCTTGTAAAGGCTTGTTACTGGATTCCTTTTGAAGAAGACCCGCACTCAGTCCAAAAGAAGATGACGAATCGACTCGCCTCGATAGCAGGTGGAAATGTGTAATGGTTTTTGCTTATAAAAAGGGATGTAATGTATGGAACGACTATCTCATCGGCGTTCATTTTGTAAGTCGAGTCATGTTGTAGCCCGCGCGGCAATGATTGTAAAGGAGTCTATGTAAATTTTTATTATCATCAATGAAAAAGTCTATTTCTATTTCAAATGTGTCATTCAATTTCTCTGTGTACTCTAACTTGATGTTGTGTTTCGGATAACCTTATGACTATGCCTTGTGCGATCGTAACTTCGGTTCGCACGGCATCACGCCCGGGGGACGACTATCGATTCTACGGAATCGGGGCATGACATTAATGGTCGATGTAGTGCCCCGTCCCGCGAAGTCAATCGGAGGAATCGAAATGCCGACGGCGTTCGAACTTGGCCTTACAACGGCGACTCGAAAATATCGCTCAGGTGGGGTAGTTTCGGTGAACTTGCCTCATCTCAGCCTTCACTTAATAATTCGTCTGTTTTCAACTTGCACAAGTAGGCTAATATAAAAGCTACGAACGCACAAAGCTAAGGGAATAATCCCGACCCGTCGGAATGTCTTAGAACATGGAAAATGGTCCCACGGTCTCAATAGAAGTCCGCTCAGCGTGCTTTTAAATGACACTCGGTCCTTCGTCCCGTAGCTTGGGAGAAGGAAAGTCGGTATTCGACACAAACTATGAACTAGCCTAAGTCATAGGCATCGCCCGTGTAAATGCTCGATAAAGCATGCACGTTTCCACTGCGCAAGGCTTGGCATAGCCTTGGCTCGTCCCTCAGGTTAAGTTGTAGGCTTGAGTAAGTTAGGCAAAGTTATGCCGATCAACCTAAGTCATTCCAAGTGCCGTCCCGCTCTTTCTGCGGTTGTCAAGTTAAATAGTCCCATGATCTCACGGGCCGTCATATAACGTATGACTTGGGTGATAGTGTCGCGTAAGACGGAAGTCAGGTAAAGGCACGAGCCACGATTGGCACGATATAAAGTTAGCCACGGTCCATGGCACTTAAGGAATACGTTTTGTTCAAGTTAAGTTGGAAGGCTACGTAGTAGTCGTTCCCTCGAGTTCAAATGAGTATTCGAGGCGGTCCCTCGGTTGGGAGTCTCGCGTTCCTATCCACGTTAAGATGTTCAAGGCGGTCCCTCGGTTGGGAGTCTCGCATCCCTATCCGTGTTAAGAAGTTCGAGGCATTCCCTCGGTTGGAAGTCTTGCGGCCCCGATGCACGTAATGCAAAGGGTGGTTCAGAGCATGAGTTGCTAAGTATAGTTCCAGTCATACCAATAAATTAGGCCATGCATTTACGTGAGTCTAGATGTCTCATAGGTGCGTGGTCATTGGACACCTTGTCGACAAGGATTTCTGCCTAGACTGGTTATACGCTGGGGCACCGGACCCAGTCGTCCTAGGGGGTAGACGTTATAGCAGCGCATGCTTTTATTGCGTGGGTAGTCGGGGGCTTTCAACGGGGCTCGTTACCTGCACTGAAGGACCCGCCACCTATCCGAGCTATGTCCGCGATGGCTTGTCATGCTAGTGGCCTTTCATATAGATAATTGGCGTATTAAGCAACAAATCCGCATATACGGTATCGGTCATAACAAAGGAAGTGTAAGCACGGTATGCATTGAATGGTGAAATGTGTGCTCGGTTGCACCCAAAGTATTATAAAGCCTACGATTCGGCTATACGTAAAGACACGTGCTTCGGCACGAGATATGGCGTCGTACTTGAGTTCTTAACACCGGTTCCACAAGTTTGGTTAGTCATTGCGCGTTAAGTCGAGAAGGGCCGTAAGGCGAGTTTGGATAAGTCAGGTTACGCTATGAGGCACGGCCTCGATGTTTAAGGCACGGGCAAGTATTTGACATGACCTAGTCGTTACGTCTAAGAGTATGGTACGAAAGATAAGTATGAGTCGGTACGTTGACAATGCAAGCACGAGAAAGGTCTAGGGGCAACGTATGGCTACGTTATTAGTACAAGGCACGAAGATGGTCTAAAGATACTAAATAGGCCGAGCGTCGGTCCTAAAATCGATCCTAAGGCAAGACTAGAAAGACAATCGTAAAGGGACTTGTATTGCACAAAGTAAAATAAACGTGTCGGTTTTGTATGGGTGGGCGAGGAGCTCACTCCACCAGTACAGTTGAGTACTGACACCCACACAGTGTTTCATGTGCAGGCACAGGTAGAAGCTCGTGGCGCGGAGCTCGCTTGGATGCGTCGAAGCAAGGAGTTCCTTGGCGATTCGAAGCGTGCGACCGTGTTGATTGAAGACTTATACATGACATAATGTATGGACATCGCCTTTCGAAGCTTCCGCTGGCTCAAGCAATTGTATCGAGAGATGAGAGAGAGCAGAGTGATTTGTAAATGAGAGAAAAGTGAGCACGAGAGACTTATAATTTGGCCTTGCGCCCACAAATGTAATCTTGTATTCAATATCAATAAAAGAGTTTCTTTTGAATGACTTGTGTTCATGTGTGCTTGTTCTAAATTTCTGCTGCATATTCAATATATCTGCTTGGGACTTCTGTGCGACGACCCCGTCGCCGCCGCTGTAATCGGCCGTTATGGAACCTGCCTTGCACGAGCGTAATCTAAGCTCGTGCGGCATCATGCCTTAGCGAGGACGATCGCTCCTACGGGAGCGGGGCGTGACATAATGGTATCAGAGCACGGCTTTACATCCTTGGACTACCGATTGAATTCTTTAACTCCGTTGTTTCCGCGAACTCTGAGTGTTGCTTCCGCAACGTGATATCGTTGGTGCGCTCTCTCTCGATTGTCCCACGGGATGTCCATACAATAAGTCTAATATTTTCAAAAGCTTGTACAAGCGTTTCATGGAACGCATCGGTAGGCCATCGCCGGATACGTTGGTAGGCCTTGGGGCCTAACGGTGCCGACCTTGACTTGACAGAAAATACGTACTAAAGTTAGCAAGTCGCGTGCGTGCCTAACGAGTCCTACGTCGACATTAGCAAATGAGCGTGAGAACTCGGAGTATAGTCCATACGGGATGGTTATGCACACGACCTTTTGGCTAAGTCATGTCGCGTATCTTGCACCTAAACTTTATGGTGCAAGCGAGTTACGAGCGATATTGAGTACCACTCGGTCGGAACGAAACTATACTTAGAGTGGCTACCGGTAGAGTGCTATCGAGCGACGATAACGTCTATGCGATATAGATAAGCGTGCTTAAAATTCGAGGAATGGTTCGAACGGGATTCAAAGAAGTCGATTTTGATTCGAATGATAGTTTTGAGGATTTGTAGAATGACTTGACCCTGAGTGGTGTATAGATGTTATAGAAATTGTTCAGGCGAAACTAAAGGAGTTACGGATAGTACGAGTGCGTCCACAAGCGATGATATCGCAAGGCCTTAGAACGAGTAGCGCTTAGTTGGTCATGATTCGAGAGTCACAAACGAGATACCGTCCGAACGATTTGTAAACGATAGTACGAGTTACGAAATGGTTGAATGGAAATTCTAAACGATAGAATAAATGGATGACTTGATTGGATACGAATAGTATACGAAAAGTTAGCACGACGGGAAGATAGCGTGCACGAAAGGTTTGACTTAGAAGTTACGCAAACGACTCTGAGGATTGAAATCGATGTGCTCGATGGTTTAAGTTAGCAAGGAATGATGCGAATTGAGGAAATACATTGGTCGATGACTTAAGATAGACGGATAAACGATACGTGAATTTGGGTTGAAGAAATTGATGTTGTGAACGATTCGAGGAGATTATCCAGTCGGACGATAGCATCATTCGCACGACTCGAAGTTCGTTGCAAAGGAAGATCGTCAGGTTACGCGTATCGTCGATGGTATTGAGGCGTATCAAAGACGATATGCGATAACTCGGGGGCAATCTGACACGGTGAATGACGATCGCGCAAGTGTTATCGTTCCAAATGGATGCAATACTTAGGACTTTGGTTGAGGCGAATATTGGATGAAAGTGATCGTATCTTGATGATTACGCGGATAACCACAACGTCGACATTCTTGTCTTGTGCGAGCGCAACTCTAGCCTCGCACATGCATTGCGTCAGATTTGGGGCGATCGTTTCGCGTGAGCGCTGACATGGTGATTCATGTCGCAGGAATGATCGAACTCGGAAAATCAAGACGCGGCAACTTTGATTGTCTTGACTTGTTGGCTTGATGCGAAGGAGAACTCGAGAATGTTAGAACTTATGATTGGTGATTGAATGAAACTTGAGGATTGAGTAGGTCCAATCTGCGTATCGAGAATGAACTAGTCTAGACACAAACAAGAGTTACGTCTCGATGAGAATAATTATCTCGCGGAAGCGTGCATGGTGATTCGTGCCCACCGTGGATAATCTGACTCGCGTGAGATCGGAGCGTGGCATACTGTTAAGTCGGACGACCTTGTGATCGATTATGTGAATTGGAACAGATGATTTCGGAAACGTGAAATATGAATTACGGTTTCAAGATAAATTGTGTCGTAGCGTGCTTGACTTGGAAAGATTGATAGGCGAATTATGTCGAACGTGTTCGAAGAGATAGACTATGCAAAACGGTTTGATGAACGAACGATATTGATACGACGTGGAATTGGTTGAAATGTAAGTCATCGTAGGATGGTTTTACTAAACGACACGGACCCCCATGCGACGAACATTGGGATGTGTGTAGGGAATCGATGCTCGATGTTTAAAAATCGGAGTGATGCGAGCTTGGGTAGAAAACCCCGTACCAACGATTTGGTTTGACCTTAGGATGGGGTCAGTGTTGATATCGTTGTTTGGGAACTATGATTCCAGTACTGACGAAAAGACATAGCCTAGCGGTTATGCAGACGTTTGAGGGCGAAGCGATAGGAGTTACGGAGGTACCACTCGCGAGTCTCGACTGACATGCACGTATATCAGGGACGCCCGAATATGTGCACGATCCGACTCGAGTGGTGATGGCGGATTCTCTATCACGAGGCTTGGCTGAAATACATATATTTTGGGGACGCCTGGAATATGTGCACGATCCAACTAAGTGATACGTTGAATCAAGTGAGACTTGAGGAACGAGAAAGTGTCGAGGATTTTGAGATCATAATTTTTGAAGAAATGTTGACGGTAACGCGATCATTAAATTGAGACGAGTTCGAATGTTGGTTGATCGGTTGGTGTGCCTTACGACTAAGTTAGCGATAAACACGAGCGTGGCTCGGAATAGAAGAAACGCGTAGGCAGAGTGTGTACGATTAAGTCTTGGCCATAGAAATGGTAGGATGGTTTGCCTTCAGGAAAGTCTCGAGGACGAGACTTGTTCTGAGTGGTGTATGTTGTAGTGCCCCATCCCGCGAAGTCAATCGGAGGAATCGAAACGCCGACGGCGTTCGGACTTGGCCTTACAACGACGACTCGAAGACATCGCTCAGGTGGGGTAGTTTCGATGAACTTGCCTCATCTCAGCCTTCACTTAATAATTCATCTATTTTCAACTTGCACAAGTAGGCTAATATAAAAGCTACGAACGCACATAGCTAAGGAAATAATCTCGACCCGTCGGAATATCTTAGAACATGGAAAATGGTCCCACGGTCTCAATAGAAGTCGGCTCAGCGTGCTTTTAAATGACACTCGGTCCTTCGTCCCGTGGCTTGGGAGAAGGAAAGTCGGTATTCGACACAAACTATGAAAAAGCCTAAGTTATAGGCGTCGCCTGCATAAATGCTCGATAAAGCATGCACATTTCTACTGCGCAAGGCTTGGCATAGCCTTGGCTCGTCCCTCGGGTTAAGTTGTAGGCTTGAGTAAGTTAGGCAAAGTTATGCCGATAAACCTAAGTCATTCCAAGTGCCGTCATGCTCTTTCTGCGGTTGTCAAGTTAAATAGTCCCACGATCTTACGGGCCGTCATATAACGTATGACTTGGGTGATAGTATCGCGTAAGACGGAAGTCAGCTAAAGGCACGAGCCATGATTGGCACGATATAAAGTTAGCCACGGTCCATGGCACTTAAGGAATACATTTTGTTCAAGTTAAGTTGGAAGGCTACGTAGTAGTCGTTCCCTCGAGTTCAAATGAGTATTCGAGGCGGTCCCTCGGTTGGGAGTCTCGCGTTCCTATCCACGTTAAGATGTTCGACGTGGTCCCTCGGTTGGGAGTCTCGCGTCCCTATCCGTGTTAAGAAGTTTGAGGCGTTCCCTCGGTTGGGAGTCTCGCGGCCCCGATGCACGTAATACAAAGGGTAGTTCAGAGCACGAGTTGCTAAGTATAGTTCCAGTCGTACCAACAAATTAGGCCATGCATTTACGTGAGTCTAGATGTCTCGTAGGTGCGTGGTCATTGGACACTTTGTCGACAAGGATTTCTGTCTAGACTGGTTATACGTCAGGGCACCGGGCCCAGTCGTCCTAGGGGGTAGACGTTATAGCAGCGCATGCTTTTATTACGTGGATAGTCGGGGGCTTTCAACGGGGCTCGCTACCTGCGCTGAAGGACCCGCCGCCTATCCGAGCTATGTACGCGATGGCTTGTCATGCCAGTGGCCTTTCATATAGATAATTGGCGTGCTAAGCGTCGAATCCGCATGCACGGTGTCGGTCATAACAAAGGAAGTGTAAGCACGGTATGCATTGAATGGTGAAATGTGTGCTCGGTTGCACCCAAAGTATTATAAAGCCTACGATTCGGCTATACGTAAAGACACGTGCTTCGGCACGAGATGCGGCGTCGTACTTGAGTTCTCAACACCGGTTCCACAAGTTTGGTTAGTCGTTGCGCGTTAAGTCGAAAAGGGCCGTAAGGCGAGTTTGGATAAGTCAGTTTACGCTATGAGGCACGGCCTCGATGTTTGAGGCACGGGCAAGTATTTGACACGACCTAGTCGTTACGTCCAAGAGTATGGTACGAAAGATAAGTATGAGTCGGTACGTTAACAATGCAAGCACGAGAAAGGTCTAGAGGCAAGGTATGGGTACGTTATTAGTGCAAGGCACGGAGATGGTCTAAAGATACTAAATAGGCCGAGCATCGGTCATAAAATCGATCCTAAGGCAAGACTAGAAAGACAATCATAAAGGGACTTGTATTTCACAAAGTAAAATAAACGTGTCAGTTTTGTATGGGTGGGTGAGGAGCTCACTCCACCAGTACAGTTGAGTACTGACACCCACACAGTGTTTCATGTGCAGGCACAGGTAGAAGCTCATGGCGCGGAGCTCGCTTGGATGCGTCGAGGCAAGGAGTTCCTTGGCGATTAGAAGCGTGCGGCCATGTTGATTGAAGACTTATACATGATATAATGTATGGACATCGCCTTCCGAAGCTTCCGCTGGCTCAAACAATTGTATCGAGAGATGAGAGAGAGCAGAGTGATTTGTAAATGAGAGAAAAGTGAGCACGAGAGACTTGTAATTTGGCCTTGCGCCCACAAATGTAATCTTGTATTCAATATCAATAAAAGAGTTTCTTTTGAATGACTTGTGTTCATGTGTGCTTGTTCTAAATTTCCGCTGCATATTCAATGTATCTGCTTGGGACTTCTTGTAATGATCCGCTCCGCCCTAGCGGAACGCCGATTCAAACGGCAAGTGTAACGACTCAATCGAGCCGTCGACTCGAAGAGTTGCGTCGACCCGATGAAGTATCGATGCAAATTGATGCAAGACTTACAATGGCCCATCAAAGATGAATCCAGACTTAGACTATCAAAGGCGCGCTCGGAGTATCGCTCGGCCGATACGAACATCGCTAAGGTGGGTGGCTCCGATGAACCCGTCTGTGCTTAGCCTAGACACATAATAATACGGATACTATCACTGAAATCGCTAGGCGATAACATTGCTCATGCTAATAAATGACCCAACGCACCTAGCTAAGGGATTAATCCCATCTTGTATGCTTGTATAGAATATGGAAAGAAACATGGAAAATACGAGAACTCTCACACCGCGCTCCACGCTCGTGCTAAGGCACAAGCTTACGTTCAAGTCCCTTATGCGTTCAACAATGAAACAATGAATGGTTTACAACAATGAAATGGGAAGACTATCAACATAGTCGCTCCAAGTAGAGTTTAGCAACATTAAAAGGCTATGGGACCGATGGGTCGCCAAGGCGACTCCCGCACGGGAAGTTGTATAATATATAAATGAAGAATGAACGAATAAACAAGTGAATGAATGAATCAACGAAAGAATGAATACGAAATTGAATCAATGAACGAATGGATAAGTGAAAGAAAGAAATGAATAAAAGATAAGAAGGAAAGGAATGGTTAGCGACAGGTGTGACGGGCACGTGTAACGGGGCTCGCTACCCGCGCTGCACGGACGCCAACCTGGTCGATAACGCATTGTGGCTATGGGTTAGCCTATGACAAGTTAATACGAAATGGTCGTGGACAAACGGCACGAGCGAGGGGTGGCGAATGCTGTGACCGTAAAGAAAAAGGGATTCCACGGCATGATCAAAAAGGGAGGATATGCCGGCCTAGGCGGAATCAAAATATGGCTTACGGGCTGCCTGGGTGCGGACTCGGCCACCCGGGGGACGTAAGTGCAGGAGTATTTCAAGAGACTAACGGGGTGTGTGCCAGTCCTCACCCTACGCTAGTTGAGAAATACCACGGCTTGGATGTCCAAAATGGCTTATGGTGCCAGCGACCGGTACATATAGAGTTAAGTGGGCTTTGCTGGTGGTAATCCACGTACAAGTCCTTGCATTAAAATCAAAGTAGTCTAAGTTAACTAAATGAAGTGCCTTATGAATATGCTTGAAATGTAACACACCAAATGATAATGAGAAATTCATACAAGTGAGTTAGATAACGTGCTTACGACGTGCTAGAACCCGAGGCAGGAACACGCCCTTAACATTGAAAGTTCACTTGAATTACGTTAGGTTATTTTATATGAATTGTTGGCTAACTTGGTTTACATTGAAAGGGAAGGCCGGACGGTAAGTATGGGTAAGTCGTGCATGCATTTCCATACGACACTTGTTTTACGCAACACGAGATAGGCTATGCATTATGCCATGAAACTGATCCTAAGGCAAGATTAGAAAGACAATGAATGATAGACGGTGCACAAAAGTAAATGGAACGTGTTTGGTAATGATAGCATTTTGGGCGAGCTAGCCTCCCCACCAGTGCATAACGTTGTACTGATAACCCCACAGTCTGCTTGCAGGATGCAGGAGACGCCGGCGGGTGCGAAGCTTCTATCGAACGTGCTAAGGCGCGGAGCTATCTCTGAAGCCTTGGAGCGTTGCTAGGAGCTGAAGCACCATATACAGGACATAATGTATCAGAACATCGCCATGAATCATTCCATCTTGTAAGCCACTTGGCACACCTTTTATGTTTCAGAGAGAGAGAGAGCTTGAGCAATTTGTAATATCGGCCTAGCGCCGCTTGTAAACTTCTTGAATATCAATAAAGAGTTGAATTCGCTTTCAATTTGTGTTCATTTACTTTCCGCTGCAAATGGGGACACTCTGTGCGACTCTGTGGCCTAGCTCAAATTGGCCGTTTCTGGACTTAGCCTTACACGGGCGCAACCTAGGCCCGTGCGGCATCACGCCTTAGCGAGGACGATCGCTCCTGCGGGAGCGGGGCGTGACAGATTGGTATCAGAGCACGGCTTCACATCCTTGGACTTTATTTCGATTTTCTCAGTTTTGAAAGCTCGGTTGGGAAACAAAAGAAGTGTACGCTCTCTCTCGTTGTGCCTTGGGATGTTCCATACAATAAGTCTAATATTTTCAAAAGCTCGTGCGAGTACTCGGTTGGACGGAATCGATAGGCGAAGGCCTTTGTGCTACCACGACGGACTTGAGTTGGAAGGAACCGATGCTAAGAGTTAGCAAACGCAGTACGTGCTTGAATGAGCTTACGCGGACAGTAAACAAGTACACGAGACCAAAGTATAGTTCGAACGGGATGGCTATGCACACGGCCTTCTGGCTAAGTTGTGCCGCGTGTCGCGCACCTCGACTTTTGGATGCAATCGAGTTGCGAGCGATATCAAGTACCGCTCGGTCAGGAACGGAGATACACTTAGTGTGTATATCGATAGGTATGCTATCAAACTAACACTTAGGCATGCACGAAAGATTTATTGGATTTTGAGGATAATACAAACGACTTAGTACGTCGAGGTGACGTGATGCAATTACGCTAGAGATTCGTCGAACGAATCTAAAGGATGTCTTAGCGCATGACGCGAACGTGATTGAGGACTAGATCATTGGCTTGAATCCGAGTGGTGTATGTGATAGGTTCGGAGAAGAATAAGAATGAATGTCGACGATTAGTCTAGTGGCTCAAACCCTGAGTGGTGTATGGACGTCATAGTAATTGTTCGAGCGAGACTAAAGGATTTACGAATCGTACGAGTATGTCGGCAAGCGATGCGATCGCGTAAAGCCTTAGAACGGGTCACGCTTAGTTGATCGTGACTTCGAATATCCCGAACGAGATGTCGTTCAGACAACTTGTGAATGGGCAACGCATGTTAGAAAACGATTCGGAACGATGAATGAAAGTGAATGGTCTTGATCGAGGAAACTTAGAGGATCGCACGTACGATTTGGGATTGATTCAAATGAAATGTGACTTGAGTTTTGAACAATGATCTTGAAACGAACTTGAGGAATAACGATCGAACTTGATCTTGAATATCGAGGAAATTGTGGATTATCCAACTCGGACAATAGCATCAGTCGCACGACTCGAAATTGGTTGCAAAAGAAGATCGTCAGGTTACGCATATCGTCGATGGTATTAAGGCGTATCAAAGATCGATATGCGATAATTCGGGGGTACTCTGACTCGGCGAATGACGGTCGTGCAAATGTCATTGTTTTGTTGGATGCTATGCTTGGGATGTTAAAAATGTGTCGAGGAAAAGATAGATTTGGCTTGGATGAAAATATGAATGCTTGGATTTACTTCGTTGACAACCACAACGTTGACGTTTTTGTCTTATGCGAGTGCAACTCCAGCCTCGCACATGTGTCGTGCCGGATTATGACGATCACTCCGCGTGAGCGCTGATATGGTGATTCATACAGCGGGAGTGATTGAACTTGGATGGCGTGGCAATCTGATTGCTTCGACTTGTGGTTTGACGCGAAGGTGGACTCGAAAAGGAATTTGTGTTTAATGAATTGAACTTGAGGATTGAGTAGGTCCAATCCGCGTATCGAGAATGGGTTAGTCTAAAACTCAAACAAGAGTTACGCCCCGATGAGAATGATTATTCCGCGGGAGCGTTGCATGGTGATTCATGAACCGCCGTGGATAATCGGACTCGCGTGAGATTGAGGCACAATGTATTGTCGAGCTGGATGACCTCGTGATCGAATACATGAATTGGTTAGAACTGGTGATTGAATGGAATTGAATATGTGCAACGTAAGTCTTGATGCGGATTAGGTGATCATGCTCGATGTTTAGAAATCTGAGTGACGCGAGCTTGGGTAGAAACTCCCGTACAAACGAACAAATAGTTTGACCATAGGATTTGGGGCGAGCGTCGTACAACGACCTTGCACGATGAGTCACGGACTTGACTTGTAACTATGACCCTGAGGGATGACCTAGCGGATAGGCGGACGACCCTATGCTGAGTGATTGAACTTGTGCGATTGACCTTACAGTATCGTCCGGACGGACAATAGACTTGGGGCAGCAAGACTTAGAGTAGGACGGGGAACAGGGAGTGTGCGTGAGCGACGATGAGATTGGCCCCAAACGAAGGGAATGATAGGAATAAATAATGCACGGTAAAGTTGGGATAACAAATTGAATCATTGATTGGAAGACGTACTCGATGACAGTACAATATTTGGTCTCGAATCAGATGGAAATTACTTAGACTTGGTCGGCTCCGCTAAGAAGAAATCATATTGATTTTATAGACAAGAACGCTTGAGAAGCGAACCGGATCATCTTGAGGACCGAGATAAACGATGGTGAGATGCACGCGAACTCGGTTTTAAATCGAAGTTAGCAAAATGATCAGCAAATCGAAACTATCACGAGTAGCTTGTCCGACTTCACTAGTCGCTAAGCTTGGTTGAAATGTACGTATTCGGGGGACGTCTTGAATACGTGCACGATCCAAACTCAGCGATATGATGAACTCGAATGCAGCTGCAAGTGGGTGTTGAGATGCGCATGAACGAATAAGTGAGTTTGCCTCAGCCTACGACTTCGTATTTGATGAATTACAACGCACCTCGTGCGACCGTTTCAGTCCCATGATACGTCGAAAAAGCAACCAAATCGAAGAAACACTTGAATTGAATAAGTGCCATCAACTCTAAAATGAATGAAAAGTTATCCAATAAAAATCGACCAAATGTATGCGACACGGAACTTGGAAAGGTACCGAGCATGGTTCGATGCCATCGAACGATAGAGCCGTTCGATAGAATTGTCTATAAAACACGATGACATGAGTTAAAGAATGGTAGGATGACCTGCACTCAGGAAGTCTTGAGGACGAGACTTGTTTTGAGTGGTGTATTATGTAATGACCCGCTCCGCCCTAGCGGAACGCCGATTCAAACGGCAAGTGTAACGACTCAATCGAGCCGTCGACTCGAAGAGTTGCGTCGACCCGATGAAGTATCGATACAAATCAATGCAAGACTTACAATGGCCTGTCAAAGATGAATCCAGACTTAGACTATCAAAGGTGCGCTCGGAGTATCGCTCGACCGATGCGAACATCGCTAAGGTTGGTGGCTCCGATAAACCCGTCTGTGCTTAGCCTAGACACATAATAATACGGACACTATCACTGAAATCGCTAGGCGATAACACTGCGCATGCTAATAAATGACCCAACGCACCTAGCTAAGGGATTAATCCCATCTTGTATGCTTGTATAGAATATGGAAAGAAACATAGAAAATAAGAGAACTATCGCACCGCGCTCCACGCTCGTGCTAAGGCACAAGCTTACGTTCAAGTCCCTTATGTGTTCAACAATGAAACAATGAATGGTTTACAATAATGAAACGGGAAGACTATCAACATAGTCGCTCCAAGTAGAGTTTAGCAACATTGAAAGGCTATGGGACCGATGGGTCGCCAAGGCGACTCCCGTACGGGAAGTTGCATAATGTATAAATGAAGAATGAACGAATAAATAAGTAAATGAATGAATCAACGAAAGAATGAATACGAAATTGAATCAATGAACGAATGGATAAGTGAAAGAAAGAAATGAAGAAATGAATAAAAGATAAGAAGAAAAGGAATGGTTAGCGACAGGTATGACGGACACGTGCAACGGGGCTCGCTACCCGCGCTGCACGGACGCCAACCTGGTCGATAACGCATTGTGGCTATGGGTTAGCCTATGACAAGTTAATACGAAATGGTCGTGGACAAACGGCACGAGCGAGGGGTGGCGAATGCTGTGACCGTAAAGAAAAAGGGATTCCACGGCATGATCAAAAAGGAGGAATATGCCGGCCTAGGCGGAATCAAAATATGGCTTACGGGCTGCCTGGGTGCGGACTCGGCCACCCGGGGGACGTAAGTGCAGGAGTATTTCAAGAGACTAACGGGGTGTGTGCCAGTCCTCACCCTACGCTAGTTGAGAAATACCACTGCTTGGATGTCCAAAATGGCTTATGGTGCCAGCGACCGGTGCATATAGAGTTAAGTGGGCTTTGCTGGTGGCAATCCACGTGTAAGTCCTTGCATTAAAATCAAAGTAGTCTAAGTTAACTAAATGAAGTACCTTATGAATATGCTTGAAATGTAACACACCAAATGATAATGAGAAATTCATACAAGTGAGTTAGATAACGTGCTTACGACGTGCTAAAACCCGAGGCAGGGACACGTCCTTGACATTGAAAGTTCACTTGAATTACGTTAAGTTATTTCATATGAATTGTTGGCTAACTTGGTTTACATTGAACAGGAAAGGCCGGATGGTAAGTATGGGTAAGTCGTGCATGCATTTCCATGCGACACTTGTTTTACGCAACACGAGATAGGCTATGCATTATGCCATGAAACTGATCCTAAGGCAAGATTAGAAAGACAATGAATGATAGACGGTGCACAAAAGTAAATGGAACATGTTTGGTAATGATAGCATTTTGGGCGAGCTAGCCTCCCCACCAGTGCATAACATTGTATTGATAACCCCACAGTCTGCTTGCAGGATGCAGGAGACGCCGGCGGGTGCGGAGCTTCCATCGAACGTGCTAAGGCGCGGAGCTATCTCTGAAGCCTTGGAGCGTTGCTAGGAGCTGAAGCACCATATACAAGACATAAAATATCGGAACATCGCCATGAATCATTCCATCTTGTAAGCCACTTGGCACGCCTTTTATGTTTCAGAGTGAGAGAGAGCTTGAGCGATTTGTAATATCGGCCTAGCGCCGCTTGTAAACTTCTTGAATATCAATAAAGAGTTGAATTCGCTTTCAATTTGTGTTTATTTACTTTCCGCTGCAAATGGGGACACTCTGTGCGACTCTGTGGTCTAGCTCAAATTGGCCGTTTCTGGACTTAGCCTTGCACGGGCGCAACCTAGGCCCGTGCGGCATCACGCCTTAGCGAGGACGATCGCTCCTGCGGGAGCGGGGCGTGACACTTTTGTGCGACGACCCCATCGCCACCGCTGTAATCGGCCGTTATGGAACCTGCCTTGCACGAGCGCAATCTAGGCTCGTGCGGCATCACACCTTACCGAGGACGATCGCTCCTACGGGAGCGGGGCGTGACAGCCGACCCCTTCCCCCCTTTATATATATATATATTATATACTTATATATGTTTAACAAAAACCCTAAATTCCAATTACTCCTTCTCCACTTTCCTTCCTCCACCCTCGTATGCCTCTCCCCGGCAAGCGTGCCCAGCCTCGTGCGCCGCAACACAGCCCCGCGACAGCAGCGGCAACAACAAACGACGACAACAACAACAACAACAGAAATTAAAATCAAGGTACCTAACTTTACCGTGCAATTTCTCTCTCAATTCTTGTTAGTTTTTGATTCCGTAAATTCGTGTAGAAAGCCCACATGACCCTCTTCGAGACCCCCTAGGTGGATTTTGACATGGCCATCCAACTTGCTCGAAAAATCGAGGCGAAGTTGAAGAAAAACCACTTTTCTGGAATATTAAAAACTGTTGTAAAACACCAACTTGTCGGCCAGTTTTCTTTACATACATTAAAATTTTATAGAAACTAATTAAAGACAGTCAAAGACAACATAACCGAGATTGTAACGCACCTTCTGGATTCACTTTTCATCTAGTATGTAGAAAGTTACACGTTGTTAAAGTTTTACGAAAAATTGTAAATTCTGTTTTCAAAAATTAGAAAAATGTCCCGATACAGCGTCCGTCCCGACAAACCGGGCGGCGTGGTCGTGCAATATATGCATCGAAAGGCGCGTATGGATGTTGTGACATGTGAGAACTGACGGAACCCAATTTTATTGCATGTGCGCGACGAAACCAGTGCGTATCCGTCGAGATACCCCCGTATCGACCCTTTGCAAATTAAGTCACAACTTCGTGTACACTCATCAAATCGCGACGAAACTTACGCCATTGGACTCAAAATATTTGTTTGTTCCTGTGAGCCAAGTTTGGTTCAATTCTGAGAAGATTGATCGGGACGCTATTTTGGCGGGCCCAAAATCCCACTCAACGGACGATTTTGTGCACAGCCCACCGAAATCCAAAATTGGACATACCGTTGGGTTCGTCTCATCAAAAAAAATCCGTAGACATGTAGTTTGACGACTTTAGAGACCGTAGGTTCTGGCACGCATTTCGGTGCAAAGCGGGTCCAACGGCGGACATCGTTTTGACTCGAAATTACGATTTTACCCCTGTTCCAGAATTTAACTTCTGGACAGGTGTTTCCTAGGCATATCTTTTATTCCAAACTCGTTCGTGATGTTTGTTGCAGCATCCGGAGTCATCTGCGGGATTTGGTTTTTCTTGCTTTGTTTATTTGCCGGTTCGAGCTACTGGATTATTCTCTTTTGCACATAACCTCAGGCAAGACACCTTGCCTTTACTGTTTAAATTTTTTGCTCAATATCATGCATGATTTTTCTTATTTTTAGCAAATAAAAATATTGTTCTTTCAAAACTATATATAGATGCAAATTATTATACTTTATGCAATTAGCTTAGAGTTAAGGGACTACCATATGTTTAGAGCATCTCATAAACTGTCACGATATGCCACGGATTGTGTGTGAGTTGTGAATCACATATAGTTTCGGACTTGCGTATCAACCGTACATCGGTGCGTACAGGCCGTGCATTAGGATATAATTGCTAATAGATTTGTGTAGAAGACTTGGCAGTTATTAAGGATTAAATAGTGTCGTAGAGACGACGTATGTATAGTATCATAGGGAGGGAGGAGACAGTTATTAGCGTAGGGGCTACATGTTCAGTACACACATAGATTTGGGCCGATAGTGTCTCGTATGAGCGCTACTTACTACCCCGGGGCCGATAGTGACTCGGATGGGCACTACTTTCTGCCCATGGCCGATTGTGTCTCTTATGAGCGCTACCTACTGCCACTCTCTCTCTCCATCTATGCTGAACACCTAAGCTCCTGCGTAGAATATTCTTTTCTAAAGTGCATTCCACATAGAATGGTTAGGAACCTTTACTCGTGCATACTTTTCTGTTGAGCTTTCATTATTCAGTTTATTGGCATGATATTATGTGTCTTGTTACGTCCCTCTGAGGACCTGGTTATCTCTCCAGGTGTGTGCTTCTATGATATTGTAGGTGTTCTAGTCGAGGTCGCGATCTTCTCTATTCATTCGGAGATGACGTGTCTTGGGTTTTTCTTTGCTACTTCCGCCAAATCATTCTGTTTCTATGTATATTTTTCCTTACTTGTTGGTAGTGGATTTGTCTCCGCCCAACGTATTGTACAAAGACTTATTACAGTTGATTTTATGATATCTTTTATTCTTCATTTGTGGATGAGATTAGATTACTCTTGGTTTACTGTATTTTACAGCTTATGTATTCATACGAGATTTTCATATATTGGAGTATGCTTCGTATGTATGCAGCTGGCATGGATACGTACTTAGTCCTAAGTATTTTGGGACTGGGACGTTACATGTTTTTGTGGTGGCCTATGCAGGTCGAGTTTGTCACTTCGGTTACGTTATTGTACCGATGTGAGCCTGCAACATAGGATTAGAATCTAGGAATCTCATCCATACAGCTTGACCTCTTCCCTTGGCTTCCAATTTTGAACTCTCGTTCGACTTCCTTGAATTACATTTTGCTTGATTCCTTTCTACCGTTGATTCTTATTTTCGTGCTTAGTGTCAACTAGGAAGATGACTACACTATGTATGCTCATAGGTCAAACACATGGCTAGAATGGTTATATTGGCAATTGAAATACATTTAAGACTCCAATTGAGCTAAAAAGTTTTTTTAAAAAAAGTGTGATTTAATGAGTAGTAATTTGTAAAGTAGGATATTACCAAGAAAAGTTTTAATCTTGAGATTTCTAAATAGTAAACACCATAGGATTGATACTACAGGAATATATATATATATATATATATATATATATATATATATATATATATATATATATATATATATATATATATATATATATATATAGCTAGAATCTTTATACCATTGATTTAAGAAATTGATTGGATTTTTGAGTTTTGATATTTATGAATTATGGGATTAAAGCTATACATCTTTAAACAAATATAAAATTGATTTGATTTCGAGTTGTTACATTTATGATTTATTGGATTATAGTTATATACCTTTGAACAGTTATAAATTGGATTTGAAAATGATCTTAGATTTCAAATGTGGTTGTAGAAATTATTTAAATTTGCTTCGTACAACTTGCAATTTTTGTGTTTAGTAAATTTGAATTTTAAGTGGAAGTGATGATGGTGAATTTTGGGTTTAAAATATTTGAAAGTTATGAAAACATTTTTTAGAATTTTTTTCTTTATTTTAAATTGTGTCCTATGATTGAGGATTCACAAATCTATTTAGATTTGGATTCTTTTTAAAAATTGTGAATTTGGATATCAAATTTCATAATTTTTTTTATTATTTATTTTATGACTGATAAGATTGTTTGAAAATTTAGTTTAATGTTGGATTACTGATATCACAAATTTTTGAAGTAAAATAAAAATATATTAATGATGTGATAAGGTTGTTTTGATTGATCAAATAAATTTACCATTTAAAAATTGTGATTGTGTTGGTATGACTTAGTATGAATAGAAGTTATAATTGATGAGTGCATTAAAATATTGAGCTAAAATTTTGAGATTGCTTTGTATGTGCTAGAAATTTTTATCTGAGGAGCTCATAATTTTTGAAGAGTTTTAAAGTTATGATTTATTATGGATATTTGATATATAGATTCATGATTTATGAACTCTTGAGTTTAAAAGTTGAATTGAAAATATAAAATTTTGAAAAAGTCAGTAGTAACATGATAAAAATTTGCTTTGAGATTTATGAAAGTGATTTAAATTTTTTTCATGATAAATTTGAACGGCTTGGAGTTAATACAAATTTTGGTGGTTTATTTCTAAAAGTTTATTTTTTGAAACTTTTGGAGGAAACTTGAGTTTAAAATTTTAATGGTAGGCCATCAAGATAGCTCTAATAAGATAGATGTACTCCACACTAATTGCCATTTCACTCATGACCATGATAGTAGTATATACACAAGTGTTGTTAGGCATCTACCCAGCTATGTGACTGTATTCCACCTCGACTTACTCGACCTTCCTTCAATTCTAGATCTTTTAATTGCGACCTTCTAACCCATTTGCAATTTGAATAATGAGTTAATGGTTCCTTAACTGTATTCATCTAGGAGACTATCTTTTCTCCGAAATTGTGTTCCTAAATTATTTTTACTGGATTCTCTAATTAATTTTATTTCATGTTTTAACTTGAGCTTCTTTATTTTTGTGCATTAATTATCACCTCGTGAACTCCCACTTTCTATTTTTGATCTTCTGGCGTCCCGTACCGTGACTTGTATATTTGGAGTATAATACTAGACTTTTTCTTCCGACCAATTTCATATGTAAGACCTAGACGGGTGTAATACCCAGTTTTTCAGATGAGGGTAATTTTGAATTTTTTTAATTATATTATTATTTATTAATATTTATTTCATATTATAATTTTTGGTAATTTTTAATCATTTTTAAACTATTTAAAAACTGCTCTAAGTCATGACTTGTGATTTTGATGTGCTGCTAGTGAAACCCTAGAGACTGCATGACCTAGAGCCTAACCATGTCATTAGGATAATTTATTTATCATTTCTAGTTTGAGGGTATTCTTGTCATTTTGAATTTATTTGAATTAATATATATTTATTTGGAATTTATTATATTATTAAGAATGGTGTGATTTTAATATTATTGATTGATTGCCTTGTGTTGTGTTTAGCCCTAACCTAGATTAACCTAACCTAGATTAGTCATATCTAGACTTAGCTACCCATGGTTAGTGATGTTTAGTATTGATTTGTTTTGATTTAGTCATGTTAGTTAGAGTTAACTAGGTTGCATTTAAGTCATGTGTGAAACCTAGGTTGTAGGCCCTTGATTTTACTAGGAGGAATGATAGCCCTAGATCAAATCCCAAAAAACCCTAACCCTAGAGTTTTGGTCAGCTAACATAGGGAATCCCACCCCTATATAATGCCTCTTCCATGAGTTGTAGCCTCCTTAAGAAAGTTTCCAAGTTTAGAAGAAGGAGAGGTATAGAAATCTTCCTCAAGCCCTAGTTTCTTCATTTTAATTCCATTTCCACTCTAGTCTTTTGCATTTGTTCCTAATCCAACTCTATTTCATGTCCATGGAGAGAAACCTCAGCTTTGGAACAATTTGGGGCATTGGGCTAGCAAGGAGGAATCCTCATTTTAGGAGTTTTCTTGAGGAAGAACAACCAATAGGTAACCCTATCTAAACTCATTAGATTTTCGATTTCTTCGCACATTTCCATAGCCCAAGGTGTCCCCTAGCCGTAGGTATTGGATTTGTGTCGAGTCGTGTCCATTTCGTGTCCGTATCGGACACAAATCAGTGTTAGGGTGCATGTGTTCGATAAAATGCTTGAGTGAATAAATTCTTCTTATTTTTAAATTCTATTTGAATAGATTTCTAGCCTATGTGTGTGTTTCACGAATCCCAAGCTCTGAGCACATTTTAAGCCGTGTCCGTGTCCAAATCGGACACGAAGTCGCTGT
Organism: Iris pallida; assembly: GCA_029216955.1. Classification (NCBI taxonomy): domain Eukaryota; kingdom Viridiplantae; phylum Streptophyta; class Magnoliopsida; order Asparagales; family Iridaceae; genus Iris; species Iris pallida. Next base: position 2,740,471 of record JANAVB010038019.1, read on the forward strand.
ACGACGCACGTACACAGTCCCCTGCTCACGTACCCCTTGTGCTCGCTGCACACGCCACGTGGGTAGTTGCTATTTGGCATAAGAAAGGGGGCAGTGACTGCCAGTGCACCCCTCGAGTTTGACACGAAATCGTGTCGTGTCGAGGGAGCACGGACACGCGCATTAAATTTGTACTGCGCAGTATCAGTCGAGAAATCGGCTCTGATACGCGTTTTCTCTTGACACGACCCTTGTAGACACGGTGCAGGGTGACACATGTGTAGCCCTATGCTGGCGTACACGTGGACATAACTACATGGCATGAAGTGTCACGTGTCGTGTCTACGAGGCGACTGCATCGCAATACGATGCAGTCCATGCACAGTTTAGTATCCGTGTTCGTGTGGTTGTTTAGACACGATTGTGTCCAGTTTCCTGGACACAACTTGACTCCCCGACATATATGTACATGTGACTCACATTCGTGTACACCTGTTTTGGACTTTGATTGGTTTTTATGTGATTATTGGTTCGAAAAATGTTTTCACTGATACGCATGATTCAGTCCTGTTGTTCTCTGAGTTTAAGTCTATTTTAATCTGTTTTAAATTGATGTTTAAGTATCATGATTAATCCTACATGTTATTTAGTTCATGATTAGTTCGATTTTACATATTAGACTAGGTTGTTTGTCATGGAATGGGATTTAGGACATGTAGATTGGACTGTCGAAGAACAGGACTGATACATAGTTCGATTTCTTAATTTCCTGTGTTTTATTCTAGTTTAACTGTTAAATTGATGATTTAATTGCCATTTAATTCCAGAGCATGTGTATTAACCTCTGTTAGTTCGAACTTTCAAATTAGAATAGGTTTTTGATCATTAATGGGATTTGGACATATGGGCTGATTGTATTGACTGATATATTACATTAGTTTTTGATTTATTTTTCATTCTAATTAGAAAACTGAAATTGATTCTTAGATTCCATGTTTAAATCCTTATACAAGTGTATTAGCTACATTGTGTTAGGTTTCATTTGAAGAATGGAATCGAGATTGGGTTATTAAAACTATCAATTTTCTCACTGTTTGAACTGTCATTTGTATAACTAAATGAAGGTTAGTCTACATGCTAGATTCCATTTAAATCCTTAGATTCATGTTGATTAAATGCTTTGGGTTGTTGAATTCAAAATGATTCACTGTTTTGTTTGAGCATTAAATCCCTGTAGACACTGTCCTTAAGTTTCAATTCCTGTATACTTAAAAACCTGAGAATTGATTCCCTTTTCCTTAAACTAAATTCTCATTGCTAGTTCACTGTTAGATTTAGGAACTGAGATTAGTTCCCTTCTTAAAACTGAAATTCGAATTGGGATTTGTTATTGATCTGTCACATGAGTTTCAAAACCTGGGAATGGGGTTCCAGTGATTGTTATAAACTATCATGTTTGATTGAGATTTTGTGTTATCTAGCCTATTAAAACTGTCAATTGATTTCCTATTGGGTTCCCTGTTAAATTAGTAACTGTTGGTTTAATAGGATTTTGTTATTGATTTTCTTTCTTAAATCTAAATTTGAATGTTATTGACAAATAGATTCAGTGGATGTTTGGAGCTTTTGATTTGACAGTTTTAAAACTGTAATTTGCCATGTACCTTTACTGTCATTGAAATTCCTGAACACCCTATATCACTCACTGTTCCAGGATTTACACACACACACATTGTTTTCTAAATGGACACATACATGCTCCCATATCACACACACTGTTCTCAGGTTACACTCTCATGACACTATGCACTGTTTTCCATTGTCTTACACACAGGACCCATGCCACTTCACTACTACCTCACCATCATGATACACCTACACATACACACTATATTGACACTTTTCTACACACACAGGAACATTCTTATGTCACTCTCATGTCACACACACATGTACACAAGCACATGAATTCCCTCTACCTATCACTCTAGGTATACATGTATATATATATATATATATATATATATATATATATATATATGTATATGTATATATATATATATATATATATATATATATATATGTGATGCACACATATTTATGTGGCCTATATAGTTATAATGTGTGTACTATATTATTTTATCTAGATATATTAATATTGTGTATATGTAAATATGTGGTTGGTATATAGGTACTATAGCCTAGGGCTCATTACCTATGAGTGTGGCTTGAATGCCAGTCTAGAGTCTAGTTAGACTTGTATAGTCTAGAATTGATGTGGGCTTACTAGAATAGACTAGTTAGACTAGTATAGACTAGAGTGACCTAGTTTAGACTTGATTAGACCTAGTTGACCTAGTTTGACTTCTAGGGATTGACCAAGAGTTGACTTGGGTCTAGATTGACCTAGAATCATGTAGAATGTATAGTAGAACTTTATATTACCATTTTGGACTTGTTGTGACTTGTGCTGTTCTGATTAGGAGCCAGACACCTCTCCTCGGACAATATATTTCATTCGGACACTCAGATAGCAGGCGAGTACATTCTCTGATCATTTCATATCCTGTTGGAATTATTCTCCTGCTTTAAATTACTTTACTTGATGCTGTCACGTTGGACACACGGATTAGTACTATATGGATCCTTTCTTGAGATGTTATCCTCTCAGGGAGCATCGGATACTACATGTTCTGTGTGTTTTACTTACATTGTGTATCACTATGCTTCATGGTTCATTGAATCACTTGTGACATGTACTCTCATGATCATAGAGTCTTCCATGAATCACATTCCTAGAATCCCCATTTATGGGACTATCATGTATCACCCTTCGGGGGCCATTACATGAATCATAACATAACCTGGCTGGATCCTTGTGTATTGATTGGGGGTACGGGGGAGTAGAAGTGGGCATGTGAATAATATCCAAGTAGTGTAGCATCAGAATCATTCCGTAGTGTAGCATCAGAATCATCCTATGCCATTCACATGTCTATATTGTACTCTGACTCACTAGCCATTGTTAGTTCTCTATTTAAAGTAGATATTTCCATTACAGCTATCTCCTTTATATTCTGTACTTTCTTTCAGTTTCCTGTATCTTACTTTACTGCATGGTTATATTTTCTAACCTGCTATGATCTGTTGAGATGTATTGTGCTCACTCCGTCCTGATTGGGCACCGTTGATATGTTTACAGAGGACGAGGATGAGGCTGGTGTTGACACTTTTTATGGGACAACTCTAGATGACACTTGTGATCCGGATTTCCAGCCGGATCCACTAGCTATAGAGACTGAGACTCCCTAGTCTAAGTTTTTATTATTTCTATCATTTGAGATCTGGATTGTATATGTTCTTTTATATTCTGTAGTTGAGACTTTGTATTTCTGGATGTTTGCTGAGTTGTTATCTTAGACACTTAGACTCTTCTGATCATCTGTATCTCATTTGAGTTCTATAACATATCGTACTTCTTCTTCCTTAGTTGTGATTGAGTTTACATTCTGCTATGTCACCCCTATTCGGGGAGTATAAACTGCTTAGCATTATACTGTAAGATGCATGAGACCTAGGACAGCGTTCTACCACCGACACTGCGGCGTAGGCTGGACGTACCCACGTCTCGTGCCCTTACTCTAGGGTACGGGTCGTGACAACGGGCACACCTTCATGTAGATATATCATGGCCCACTAAAACACATCTTCTTTTACTCTATTTCTTGATATGACCTTATGTTCAAAATGGCCAAACTATAACCTCTACTATGACACCAAAATACTTCCCGACTTCAATTAAGAGATCCAACCTTGACTCAATCCTTTAAACCCGATATGTGAATATGTTCTACTAAATTCCTAAATGCTAAACTTTGTGCATTATCTTGATTGTTTGACCCATTATCCCATCACACTATTGGTTTAACTCTTGCAAGTTGGGTAGAATACCTCACAACCTAACAAAACCTTTATCCTTATGAATCATGTTTATGAGTTTACTCAAACTAGAAATTTAGAGGACCCTAAACTTATATAGGCGACCAAGCCATAAATGAAGAAAACTAGGACAACTGTAAGGGCCCACACTTCGGGCAAGACTTGATTTTTAAAAGATCTTGGACTATTTAAAATTTCCTTCATCAGTACCTCCCTTGCTCATATTTTGACTATCTCATGCTGCTAAGTAGCTTCAGTTTTGCAAGCATATTTCGTTATCAAGCTTGATCATGACATATATTATTGGGTGCACCCACTAACATATTGTCTAATTAGAACCGGTACATGATGGTCTGATCAACCTATTGCACTTTGGTTCGCTTTTCATGAATTATTCTACGTGGAGGGAGACATAGTTAAACTTGCCTTAGAGTCTCATCCGCGACAGCCTTGACAACTCTCATTTGAATTATTTTCGTCGCCTATGAACCTCGTATTTCATACTAAATAACATTGTCTTTGAACTCTTTTTGTTGTGGACTTTACTTACTTTAGAAAGACCGGACACTGTACTAGATAGATCGATCCAAGGTATCACCTTTAGTTGCCCTATCAATTATATATATACAAAATGTAGATAGCCACCGACAGACTCATGTGGCTATAACCTCGCCTTTAACTACTCCTCATTTCCTCAATCCTAGAATTGTTAGCGTGCCCTTCCAATTATTCTTGAGCACTCGAGAATGATTCTAATCAAATCAAACTATCAACCAAGACGATTAGTATCCAGTTTCCCCTCAAGGAACCATATTTCCCAAAAGTCTAATTATCCTCTTTGATCTACTAAATTTCTCACTATTTTATTCGGGTTATCAAATTTTGTCACCTTCATTAGCAACCCTTATTCAATTCCCTAACCAAGATATATTTTGTATATATCGACTCCACAATTTTCTAATGCATAGTTGTGTTGAACGTCGTTTCATCGCCTCCTCCAAAAAAAAAATTTAATCGTATGTTGGTATTGATAAACTCGTATCTATCCCTCAACCCTATCTACCCTATTAATCCTAAATTTCGAGGACAAAATTCTTGTAAGTTGGGTAGGATGTAAAACCTCTATTTTTAATTATTTTATTATTTTATTAGACTTAAAAATAAATTTATACAATTTATGGTTTTATTTATTTAAAATAACCTTATCCATTGTTGAGTTTTGGAGCACTAGACGACCATGACCTTTAGCATGGAAGTTGTAGCGGTGTGCCTTGACTAGTATATTAACCATGCCAGGGGAAGCCTAGCCATGGTAATGTCCAAACTAGGAAAACCAGGCCAAGTTGTGAATGGACTTATTTAAATTATTTTAATTAAATATTATTTTATATATTGATTTTTAGGTGACCCGGTTTGTCCAATTCAGCCCGAACTGGGCCCGGACCGAACCCAAGCCCAAGTAAGTATGTAGTGTGACCAAATGTGACCATGTAGGCATATTTTATATATGTACAAATATTTCCTAAATTATTTTAAAATTTATGTACAATTGGTAATTATTTGTACAAAATATTGGTATTTTGTTATTAAATAATATTTTGTAACATTGTACAAATTGTTCTAGACCCGAATTTGGGAGTGTGGTATGGATTCATCAAAACCACCATTGAGCAAATTGATTATTTTATTATCATTAAAGTTATTTTTAAATAAATATAAATGTTCAGTCTACTTATATGTTATTATTATTAAATTTATTGTAAAGTAAATTTTATATATATATATATATATATATATATATATATATATATATATATGTGTGTGTGTGTGTGTTTAAATACATTAATTATTTGAATAGATAATATTAAGTTATATTAAATTTGTGATGATTCATGATATATATATATATATATATATATATATATATATATATATATATATATATATATATATATATATATATATATAAAGAAAAAAAAAAGATATATATATATATATATATATATATATATATATATATATATATAAAATATATATATATATATAAAATATATATATATATATATATATATATATATATATATATATATATATATATATATATATATATATATATATATATATATATATATATATTTTATATATATATATATATATATATATATATATATATATATATATATATATATATATATATATGCATATATACATAAATATATATAAGATGTTTAGAAGATTTAAGTAAAAAAAAAATAACTCATTGTGGTCGGCCCCACCAAAGTGGCAGCCGACCACAATACCCAAGCAAACTAATCAGCAACACCACAAGAAGGGAAAAAGCAACAGCAACTTATTTAATGGCCGACCCCTTCCCCCCTATATATATATATATATATATATATATATATATATATATATATATATATATATATATATATATATATATGTTATATACTTATATATGTTTAGCAAAAACCCTAAATTCCAATTACTCCTTCTCCACTTTTCTTCCTCCACCCTCGTCCGCCTCTCCCCGGCAAGCGCGCCCAGCCTCGTGCGCCGCAACACAGCCCCGCGACAGCAGCGACAACAACAAACGACGACGACAACAACAACAACAACAGAAATTAAAATCAAGGTACCTAACTTTACCGTGCAATTTCTCTCTCAATTCTTGTTAGTTTTTGATTCCGTAAATTCGTGTAGAAAGCCCACATGACCCTCTTCGAGATCCCCCAGGTGGATTTCGATATGGCCATCCAACTTGCTCGAAAAATCGAGACGAAGTTGGAGAAAAACCACTTTTCTGGAATATTAAAAACTGTTGTAAAACACCAACTTGTCGGCCACTTTTCTTTACGTACATTAAATTTTTAAAGAAACTAATTAAAGACAGTCAAAGACAACATAACCTAGATTGTAACGCATCTTCTGGATTCACTTTTTATCTAGTATGTAGAAAGTTACACGTTAAAGTTTCACAAAAAATTGTAAATTCTGTTTTCAAAAATTAGAAAAATATCCCGATACATCGTCCGTCCCGACAAACCGGGCGGCGTGGTCACACAATATATGCATCGAAAGGCGCATATGGATGTTATTGACGTATGGGAACTGACGGAACCCAATTTTGTTGCATGTGCGCGACGAAACCAGTGCGTATCCGTCGAGATACCCCCGTATCGACCCTTTGCAAATTAAGTCACAACTTCGTGTACACTCATCAAATCGTGACGAAACTTGCGCCATTGGACTCAAAATATTTTTCTGGTCCTGTGAGCCAAGTTTGGTTCAATTCTGAGAAGAATGATCGGGACGCTATTTTGGCGGGCCCACAATCCCACTCAACGGGCGATTTTGTGCACAACCCACCGAAATTCAAAATTGGACATATCGTTGGGTTTGTCTCATCAAAACAAATCTGTAGACATGTAGTTTGACGACTTTAGAGATCGTAGGTTCTGGCGCACATTTCGGTGCAAAGCGGGTCCAACGGCGGATATCGTTTTGACTCGAAATTACGATTTTGCTTCTGTTCTAGAATTTAACTTTTGGACAGGCATTTCCTAGGCATATCTTTTATTCCAAACTCGTTCGTGATGTTTGTTACAGCATCCGGAGTCATCTGCGGGATTTGGCTTTTCTTGTTTTGTTTATTTGCCGGTTCGAGCTACTGGATTATTCTCTTTTGCACATAACCTCAGACAAGACACCTTGCCTTTACAGTTTAAATTTCTTGCTCAATATCATGCAAGCTTTTTCTTATTTTTAGCAAATAAAAATGTTGTTCTTTCAAAACTATATATAGATGCAAATTATTATACATTATGCAATTGGCTTAGCGTTAAGGGACTACCATATGTTTAGAGCATCTCATAAACTGTCACGATGTGCCACGGGTTGTGTGTGAGTTGTGAGTCGCATATAGTTTTGGACTTGCGTATCGACCGTACATCGGTGCGTACAGGCCGTGTGTTAGGATATAACTGCTAATCGATTTGTGTAGAAGACTTGGCAGTTATTAAGGATTAAACAGTATCGTGGAGACGATACATGTATAGTATCATGGGAGGGAGGAGATAGTTACTAGCATAGGGGCTACATGTTCAGTACACACATAGATTTGGGACGATAGTGTCTCGTATGAGCGCTACTTACTGTCCCGGGATCGATAGTGACTCGGATGAGCGCTACTTTCTGCCCATGGCCTATAGTGTCTCTTATAAGCGCTACCTACTGCCACTCTCTCTCCATCTATGCTGAACACCTAATCTCCTACGTAGAACGTTGTCTTCTAAAGTGCATTCCACATAGAATGGTTAGGAGCCTTTGCTCGTGCATACTTTTCTGTTGAGCTTTCATTATTCAGTTTATTGGCATGATATTATGTGTCTTGTTACGTCCCTCTGAGGACCTGGTTATCTCTCCAAGTGTGTGCTTCTATGATATTGTAGGTGTTCTAGTCGAGGTCGCAATCTTCTCTATTCATTCGGAGATGACGTGTCTTGGACTTTTCTTTGCTACTTCCGCCAAATCATTCCGTTTCCATGTATATTTTTCTTTACTTGTTGGTAGTGGATTTGTCTCCGCCCAACGTATTGTACAAAGACTTATTACAATTGATTTTATGATATCTTTTATTCTGTATTTGTGGATGAGATTAGATTACTCTTGGTTTACTGTATTTTACCGCTTATGTATTCATACGAGGTTTTCATATATTGGAGTATGCTTCGTATGTATACAACTGGCATGGATACATACCTAGTCCTAAGTATTTTGGGACTGGGGCGTTATAGTGGGGCACTTTATGAAACAAGTAATATGCACACTGTCATGTGTTGCACCCCCAAGTCACCTAATAACTCTTTTAGGGTACATTTGTCTCCTGGGCGATGTACCCACTATTATATATACATAGGATACATTTGTCTCTTAGGCGATGTATCTACTCTAAATCCTTGTAACTTACGTCTGGATAACCTGGATAGTCTGCAGGGCTTGTGGTCGTAGGGATACCTCATTGCATCTTGCTAGTAACAAGGCTTGTGATAACCCTAGTTAGCTAATGTATCAAGCCGTACTCATTGCTTGGCCATATTTGATGGATGGAGTCAGTCCAGTCCAGTCTAATTTTGTCTAGGCAGTATCCGTATGTTTATTTCAGTACACTATGGTTTATGTTTACTTTTATCGATGAATGGTCGGAGACAAAGTTGTGTTCAGGAGAAGGGTTACAACCCCGGTCCTTGTTTGGTTTAAGGGTTGTAACTTGGCTTCCAGAATAGTTCCTAAGTCATCTTATCATTTGTCGTCCTATTCAGTTCTCACATTCTATACATGATCTTTATACAATGATCAGAGACTTCCGAATTAGTTCCTAAGTCCACTTATCATTGTCTTTATATATAATTCTTACATGCTCACATGTTCAATTATCTCACAAGCTATAGGTGACTCCCTATGTCGGGTCACCATGCTCTTATGACCCGGCTATCTCACAAGTTCACATGTTCAATTGCTTTTACATATTCTCAAGCTTCTGTTTACTTAACATGTCTACACTTTACATTATGTTGTATGTTAATTACTTTATGCTCCAAGGTGCTTTACTTATTGTCTTTCTATGTTCGGGATAAGAGGATTGGTAGTGCACGAGTCTCGATCTGCCCTTACTCATTTGTATCTCCAATTGTTGATGTTAGTTATTGCTGGTTTTAGTTCATAGTTTGGCTTTCCTTGTGGTACTTGCTATTGGGGGTCTGACCCCACTGGTTTTGTTTGGCCATATCTGATAGAGAAGCCCAGAGGATCTTCTGTACCATCTACTCGACGGTGACCATCCAGAGCACCAGAGTACCCAAGTGGGTTTCTTATTTTATTCTCCCACTGGTTATGTACATTATTCTTTTGTGGCGTTTAGCCTCCGAGCACGTGTTTAGCTCGTGTTTTGGTCCTTGACATTTAGCCTACGGACATAAATATGATGTGCGTATTCTAGACTGCAGCTAGAGTTATCATGTATAACTAATACTCTTGCTAGTTTCTCTATTTTGTATTACTAGCTTTATGATCATCCATGTATATATGGTTTGGGACGCTTTACGATTGTATGTCTGATGATCATACTTCTTGTACCTTATATAATTGTCTGTGATTGAGATACCTAGGATTGTTTTAACCTAGGACTGACTATTGGCTTATAGAAGTAACCCCCATGTCTTGACAGCTTATACGTGATTTCAGAGTACTGGTGTACTTTGGTATTGTGTAGCTGGCCATGTCCGTCCATACATGCCAGTATTCTGGTCTTGGGGAGTGACATAGGTTTTAGTGGTGGCCCATGCAGGCCTAATTTTTTAGATATATGGGGGTTACTGATGTTTAGATATCTCAATCACAATTATCCTTTATTGATATCCTTCGTATTATTCTCTATCTCCGATCCTTTGACCTGATATCTGCCTTGATCGTTGATCTCTTCTGTTCCCTCGATTTGATCCTTGTGTCCTTTAACTTTCAGGGGCACTGTTCCTAATCCTTCCTGTAGAAGCATGAAAATCTCAGGCACATCAACTAGTCAACATGCGCCAAAAATATCATAAAATAGTAAAAGAGTAGCAGCATCAATGAGCTTTTTTTTATAAAAAGTCTGTTACATGACTAAAGACTCTTTTTTACATAGAAGACTCTTTTTTACGAAGAAAAAATTAAAAAAGCCTAAAGCTATGCTTCACCTAGGCGCGTCTCAGCTAGACGCATCTCTTCAGCATCTCAGCTAGGCACATCTCTTCAGTGTCTCAGTTAGGCGCATCTCTTCAGCGTCTCAGTCAGGCGCATCATGAAGTCTCAACATATGCACTCTACTTCGACCCTATCAAGTGCTTCGGCTAATGAGGTAGTTATTGAGCATAACAAGGGTGGGCAACCAACCCCACTCTAGCAGGAGGAAGAGATCTCCAAAGCCCAAGGAAGATGGGAGCACCACAATTCTGATCTGGGGCTCTTCTAGCATAACGAAGACGGGACTCAAATGTCCCGATTTTTGGATGTAATAGGCACCTTCGGCCTACATCGGGACCCTGCGATCCCGACTTTTGGATGTAACAATCACCTTCACGAGTGCGTACGAAGACAACTCGACGCATCTTCACCCTCGAGAGCATCTTGTCAATGGAATGTACTCGAGCAAAGAAGTTCATCTCCATTCGGGAAGACGGAAGAGAACGAGAAACAAACTCTCTCCATGCTGCTATTTATAGGCCAGGCAAATCAAACCCACGCGCCAATTGGCAGGCTCTCCGAGTCCCGTACAATAAATTTGCATTCATGGTGATGAACCTATCCCCTCGAATTCAGCCAGGTCAAAATGGCTATTTAAAGCACTCGAAGAACTCAACAGTCGGACCAATGAAGATGTGCCATGCAATAGATGTGCCCATCCGTACCATACGCCTCATAAGGATGCGCCTCACGCGTCCCTATACGCCTAGTGGAACACAGATCAATGTGCCCACTCAAAAGCTCATCACCCGTCAAGAGCATTAAATGCTGAAGTCTGAGACGACAGCAGCCGTGCCTCGATGACAGAGTGGCAACAGCTTTTGTAGAAAATAAAGCGCCGCTGACGTCAGCGTCATCATTACTTTTCTCTGTCGGTTACAAGCCACGTGGCCGACCAACCACTCGCATGCGCCTCCGCAGCCATGCACCCGAAGATTTGTATGTGCCTCAAAAGCCATGCGCCTCTGACTTACTTCTGATCACAGAAGTCAAGTCGCTGCATGCGCCTCCCCGGCCATGTGACCAAAACATGTGCCTCAAAAGCCATGCGCCCAGACTGGTTCGTGACTTCTGAAGATTACGAGCCAAAGTCTCCTCATGCACCGGATCCCCGGCAAAGCTCATCAGATCCTTCTCCACCAAATGCTAGATCTTTGAACCAAAGGCATGCGCCACGTGTCCTTTGACTCGGTTCAGTCTACGAAGGGGTGCTAACCACCCAAGATCTCAGCAACCGAAGAATTCTTCCCACTGCCACGTGTCAGCCCACGATTGCAGCAAGAAGGATTCATCCCACAAATCAGGGTGCATCATCCATGCACCCTCCACAGCAACCACCATGTGGCATTCCCACGTATAGGTGCATCCTAAATATGCACGTATGAGCAGCCCCAACCTGCTGCCTATAAAAAAGGAATCATTCCTTTTTCTAGAGGACAAACACGCACATAACGAGATCATCAGAGTTACAGAAGATACACATCCGCTCACAGAGATCGGAAGAGACACTCAACGTCTTCTTTCCCTCCGTAAGCTCCGGCATCCAGAGCAGCCCAGACCTTCAGAGAACCTAAAATCGTCGTCAGATCGTCAACGGAGTCAATGCATTACCACTCGCTCCATCGACACAGGACCCAGATAAAAACAAAAGTGTACTCCTAGGACTACATCTGAGTCATATATTGTAATACTGTTCTGTTTGTGATTGAAATTTCAACTCAAAGATTTTAATGACAAACAAGCTGGCGACTCTGCTGGAGAAATCTTTCTCCTCCGATGAAAAAGCTGTGTCTGTCACCCTCATTTCCCGTATTTCCCGTATTTTGTATTTATACTCGTATCTGGATTTTGGCATGTATTTTTATTTTTCTCAACTTGTGGAATTTCGGTATTTCTCGTATTTTAGGTTTTTGGCATGGTTCGATTTTAATTGGTTGGATTGGGTTGGTTTGATTTGGTTTATTATGCATTGGAACACCTTAACCTACACTCCACCTTCAACACACCATAACTCACCCTCTTTATAACCTCCACCTACCACTCTCTCTCCTCATAACTTCCACCATTAATTTCCTTCTTCTTCTTCTTCTCCTTCCTCCATAACTCTCCTAACCCTAGGCAATTGCACCTTGCCACTTTATGAGAGCCCTATTTTCTTGGTTCATTTGCTAGATTAGGACATGGTGATCAACATTAGAACTTGATGTTTTATGATTTGAAGTCTCCTTTGCTCTAGATCTAAGTTATTTCTATTTTCAGATTTTGTATGGTTTGATCTCTTTAAGTTGGATTTTCATGGGTTTTGGTGTTTCCAAGTGGAAGAGCATTCAATTCTACCCAAGTTGGAACTTTGGAAATCTGGATTTGGAGTTCGGATGGCCAAGTCATGATGCTTTGAAGCCTTGGGTTCATCCATGGTGTTCTTGCTGTTTGGAGAAGACAGTGAGCAGTGTGCAGAGCTGCTTAGCTTACGCACACTGAGCTGCGCGTGCTCTTTAGCGTGCGTACGCAGACTTGGGTACGCTTCCTATTGGAAGCGTGTCTCCTTAAGCGTGCGTGACTTTTCACCTACGCTGCTCTCTCAGCGTGCGTGACTTTTCACCTACGCTGCTCTCTGTAGCGTGCGTGACTTTTCACCTATGCTGCTCTCTCAGCGTGCGTGACTTTTCACCTACGCTGCTCTCTGTAGCGTGCGTGACTTTTCACCTATGTTGCTCTCTCAGCGTGCGTGACTTTCACCTACGCTGCTCTCTGTAGTGTGCGTGACTTTTCACCTATGCTGCTCTCTCAGCGTGTGTGACTTTTCACCTACGCTGCTCTCTGTAGCGTACGTGACTTTTCACCTACGCTGCTCTCTGTAGCGTGCGTGACTTTTCACCTACGCTGCTCTCTCAGCGTGCGTGACTTTTCACCTACGCTGCTCTCTGTAGCGTGCGTGACTTTTTACCTACGCAGCTCTCATGCGTGCATGACTTTCGCGTACGCTGCTCCCCTGAACCCCTTACTTAACCCATTGGCTCTTGAAGTTTTGGTCTTATTTCTTTAAGCTTGGCTTTTCTATAGTCCTGTATATTGATATTTTATTAGATATTTTACGCCCATTTTATATCCTTACGCCTTTTGTCATGAACTTGATTTTGCTTAATATGTTTGGAATGACTATTGCACATGGCGTGGTATGACAAGGAACTAGCATAAAACGACAGTGACCCGTAGTGGTGCACTCCTGACATGACCAACCTGACATGATAGTGGCCTGTCGTGGCGCACTCCTGACAAGTACCCTGATATGATTTATCTTGATAACTTGATAGTGGCCCGTGACGGCGCACTCCTGACTTGACATGACCTGATAACTTAGCTTGACCTGTCTTGATACCGTGGGTGGTTCTTTCTTGCTTGCTTGTTAAATCCACTTGTCCAGTCTCGCATCATGTCTAGGATGGGACTCCTGAGTACCACGGTCAGGAGTACCTACTAAAATGGATTAAGGCTAATAACTAGAATAACACAATAGTCATGAAGAGATGACACAGCTATAGGCAATTCCGTTACCTGGGCGCTCCAGGGATTTGTAGCCTGCCGTCGAGTAGGGCGCATTTCCAGCACACTGTCAGGTGTTGCACCCTCTAAGTCACCTAAGGGCATGTACATGCGTCTCCTGGACGATATACCCACCTGAATTCAACCCTAATCTTTCGTCCTGGGTAACCTGGATGGTCTGCAGGGCTTGTGGCTGTGGAACAATCTCACTGTATCTTGATTAGTAATTAGGCCTGTGATAACGCTAGTTAGTTAAAGTAGTAAGCCGTAGGATCTGCTTGGCCGTGATTGATTGAATGAGGTATAACCAGTTTAGCCATGTCTTGATCCAGTACAAGATTGCTTCCTGTCTTGATTTCTTACATTACTATCTTGCCGATAAATGGTAAAAAACCAAGCTCTGTTCAGATGAAGGGTTACAACCCCTGTCCTTGTTTGGTTTACGGGTTGTAACCTGGCTATCGGAATAGTTCCATGGTTATCTCGTCGTATATCATCCTGACATGTTTTCGTAATTTTAGTTTTAATATTAGATTTTCTTGTGCTGATTGCTGGCTTTTGTTCTTATTTCGTGGCCCCCTTGTGGCACTTGCTCTTTCTGGGGTTGACCCAGCTGGTTTTGTGTGGCCAGATTTCGGAGCAGCTCCCGAGGATCTACCAAGCTTCCAGCCCAATGGTGAACACTAGACGGAATCCGGGCTAAGGATGGGTTTTCTATTTTGTTTCGCTCACTCTATTGTAAAAATGATTCTTTTGAGGCATTTAGCCGACGAGCACCTGTTAGCTCGAAGCACTTTTACTTACTGTCTGCCTACGGGCTGTAAACATGATTGACAAATCCTAGGGTTGATCATGTATGACTAAACTCTTGCTAGTCCTAACATTTTGTAACGACTAGCTTCATGATCAGCTGAATATGTAATATTTGGGACGCCTTATCATTGTATATTTAATGATCATACATCTTGCGACCTTACTTACTTGTTTATGATTGAGACATTAGGCTTGTTCATGACCATAAGAGACTGTTGGCTTGTAGTAAACCCTCATATATCTAGACAGCCGTGACCGTATATCGAGGTGGTTTCCATTTCAATATACGTAGCTGGCTATGTCTGCCCCCGCTCTCCAGTATTCTGGTTCTGGGGCGTGACAGTGTCGCAATCTGACGACGTGAAGGTGGGTTCCTCCCACAAGACACTAGTCGTACGCCTCAATCAACTGACGTATGAGGAGTTCATCTCTGAATGCAGTGCAAGTCCTTCGAAGCGGCTGCCGAAGCCGAAGAAGACTCGCCAAGCCTGGGTGCGCAAGGTGGAGGCCCCTAGCATCATCACTGAAGGGGATGCGTCGATGCAGCCTACCCTTCCCGCTGACGTCCTCAGCAGCCAGGATGCTCCCACGGGTGCAGCACATCTCTCGGAGAAACATGAGGCTGACTACATTCCCCGACCATCTCCTTCTCAGTCAAGAAAGATGCGTCGACGGAGCAGGGGCGCTTCTAACGCCCTGCGCATTAACTCTGATGCATCGCGAAAGGCTTCTGTCTTTGACAGACTTACTCACTGTCATGGTAAGGATAATTTGGACTCTGAGTACTATGCATTCCAGTGGGCTGGTATGAAGAAGTCCAAGGCGGCACGGGCCACGCGCCTCGAACGTGCTATGCCGACAGTAAGTCAGAGGCATGCGCTCACAATCATGTGCGCTGCCGATGGTAAGCTGTACAAGGTTGACTCGGGTGTTTCTGCACCGCGAACGAGCCAACCATCAAATATCTCGTTTCACTTGGGCGCATCCACCGGGCTTGCAACCAAGCCGTTCGAGGCAAACTCTGTGGTCTTGAACCCCTGTGCCTACATTGGTTGTGCGTCTGAGGATGGTTCAAACCACCCTAAATGTTGTGCTCCCACTACTGATCTGGGCGCATCTTATGCGCTGGATCAGGGGGTACATCATTCACTTGATCACCCCGGCGCTTGGCCTTGCCATGCGCCTGATGGGGGTGTAAAGATGGCACTCTCCTCTAACGATTTGCGTAATGTGATCATTCACAAATGCCGATCAGGAGAGTCGACCGACAAGCACAATGCACCCCTCACAGGGCACACCTGTGCTGTGGTCACCATCAACTGTTGTTGTAAGACAGCAGTCCCACCGCGAAGGCAGTCTGTGTTCTAGCGACTGCAATCGTCAACACCCCTCCGACATCGCCTTGGAAAGAGGGTGTCGATTGAAAAGGAGCCGAAATTAAAGGTTGCTTCTTGCAACGTAGTCTCTAACTCCTCATCAATCCGTAAGGCGACTAGCAACTCCTCGACCTCGTCCTCAACCAAGAGCTAGCCGAGGAAGACTAAGATGATTGTCCCGTCCTCAGGAGAATTTGAAGGCACCCGGGACAGAAAGAAGATTTCAGAGGAAGTAATAGTTGGGGGTAGTCAAGCCCTTGTTGATCCTCATTCCGAAGGCGAAGATATCCTCCAGAACATAGCTGGAGGTAGCCAGGACGAAACTCCAGGAGAAGTGACTCTTCTATAAAATAGCGAGGCTGAAAGCGAAGCTTCAACCGATCCATCCACTTCCAGTCACGTCATGACAGTATACATGACGGAAGGTGGTTATACGGAGTCAGATGCTCCGCCAGCAGATCTCGTTCAGCGCATGGATACTTTGGAGGGGGGACTCAAAACCCTCTCTGCCTCCATGCAAACTCTGACTCAAGCAGTGTTTGAGATACGGTCAGCTTTGGCTAGAGCACCTTCCACCAATCCTGACCCAGGAGCCAACGGGGAATCAAGTGTGCCCCATCAACGGGCATCCTTAAATATCGATTGCCGCGAAGCACCTCGGGTATCGGAACCTTCGAATATACAACTCCAGACTGTACCGCATTCTCCGACTCCCAGCTCCACGGAAGACGTGGTTGAGATGATCAGGGACTTGCGTGAACGCTTCGAGTCAAAGAATAGACAGGAGGAGCGCCAGAAGATGGGGACCCGCAACCATACCACCTCGAATGGAACAAAGTGGTCTATCCTTCCAAGTATAAACCACAAACGTTGATGCCATACGACGGAAAGGACTCTCCATGTCGTTATCTGACGTACTTCCAGTCTCAAATGGGACATCTCCCGAAGGAAGACGCGCTACTCACCAGCCTGTTTGTCGGGGCATTGAAAGGAGTGGCTTATGACTGGTACTGCAGTCTCCCTGACAACTCCATATCCTCCTTTGATGACCTGACATGCCTCTTTGTCGATCGTTTCTACGACGAAGGAAAAGACATGACGATGGCGTCCCTTATAGAGGTACGTCAGACGGAAAAAGAGACTGTTCGAGCATTCATCGAATGATTCTGATAAGCCTGCTTGAGACTGCCCCCGGATATGTCAGAACATGCACTCCTCTCCTCCTGCAGCATGAACATGCTTCCTGCGGTTAAGCTCTGGCTCAATTCCACTCCTCCTCCCGACTAGAGCTCATTGATTATTGAGGCCAAAGCAGCTGAAAAGAAGGCATGCAATGCTCGCCTTCTGGGAGTCAGTTTCTCTGCCTTTGAAGACAAGGGAAAATGGCCTGCTACCAGCAACCCTGGACGTGAGACGAAGGGGAAGCAGGCGTTGACTGTCAACGCTTCTAAAAGCGCACAAGCACCTACTCAAAAGCCTCCGCTTGTACCAAGGCCAAAGAAGGTCTACTCCTTCAATGATGAAGACACCTTGCAACTCTTTGAGATGTTGAAGCAGGGTGATAAGATTAAATTATCGGACCCGAAGCATCCCGATGAGGTTGGGAGAGTTGTCAATCCGAGGTACTGTCACTACCATCGGTTTGTCGGACATCCAACTCAGGACTGCTACGTCCTCAAGAATTACATCCAGCGCATGATCAATGCAAATGTCATCTCCGTCGATTACAAGGAGAAGACAGTCTCGGCCAACCTGGTGTCGCTCTAATTCGGCACCTTGCCGCCAACCACAGCACAAGATGGTGTCGTCCCCATCCCAAAGGCGACAATGGAAGTGGTCAACCTACCACCTACCCGTGACAACGTGAGTGGACTCATCCCACTCACCACATCTCGAGGAGAGATCGTATGGGTTCACCCAGACCTCGTCTCCAAAGTTACTCAACCGGGGGTACGCTCTGCTTCCAAAACCAAGGGCAAGAAGACCAAGTCTTGCCGCATGGTCTCTTCCTCCACGGAAGAGGCACTTCCTGTACAAACGCGTTCGCAGCAGAACACCCAACCTGATGAAGCTGGCGTCGAGGTGGTGCCTCCCTGTACTACCCCTGCTGCCCAGGAGGGGGGTCCATCCAGACCTCCAGCAGCCAATAAACAGAAGCATAAAGAGGCCCACTTCGACAAGCCTTTGCGAAGAGAAAAATGCTTCGGGGCTAGCCAAGCCCCACAACTTTGACATACTGGCACAACTTGCCGGTACTCCTGCCCGCTTATCTCTGTTCGAGCTTCTTCGTCTTTCCAAAGACACCCGCGAAGCTCTCTGTGAAGCCTTAAAGGATGCTGAGTTCTTCAGCAGTCAGGTTAAGCAGCCTGAGGATATTCCAACAACATGTGCACACTGCCATTGTGTGGAGGGGGTCATCCCCAACATAAACATCATCCAACAAGACATGCTGCTCAAGCACAACCGACACAACAGGCCGCTGTATTACACAGGGTATGTGGGTTCCATTAAGGTGAAGCGAATTCAGATTAATCCAGGGTATTCCCTTAGCATCATCCCTAGGACTCTGCTCTTAACACTGGGGATCCCGATGCACCGTCTGGCGCCTTCCAACACTACAATCAGCGGTTTCAATGCCAGCAGAAGTGAACCGCTGGACAAAATCCGACTGAAATGTCATATCGGTAATCTCCGAACCGAAGTGACTTGCTATGTCGTGGACGCCGACGTCAACTACAACCTCCTGCTAGGTCGCCCGTGGCTGCACGAGTACATAGTGGTGTCGTCTATACTCCACCAATGCATGAAGTACGTGTCCACTAACGACATCATCCGAACAGAGTTCGCGGATATTGACCCTTTCAAGGGGGTCGAAGCCTACTTCACTGATGCTAGCTTATATAAGTCCCTCGATGAAGGGGAAGCCAATGATGCTGATGACGAAGCAGAAATGGCGACAGAGACGGACGTGGAGACAGAGATGGTTCCCAATGCTCCTCTGAAAATTTGACATAAAGGAAAACCGCCTCAAACGCTGCCTCCCATGGCAATCAAGTTACCTGGAAAAGTAGCAACTTCTCTAGGTAGAACATCCACCGAAGCTCCCTTGAAGATACGGCTCAAAGGAAAACCTCCTCAAATGTCGGCTCCTCTTGTGGCAAAACTATAGGAGAAGGCACCGGTAAAGAAATATTTAAATTATTTTTGGATTTTATTTAATTCTAATTTATTTTTATCTTATTTGTATTATATAAAAGGACTATACCCATGGTTGAGTTTGAATATGCAAGGCGACTAGAAAGTATGGCATGCCTAGCGTAGTCGGGTGCTTTAACTAGTATCCTAGCCATGTTAGGAATGCCATGGTCATATTATAATCTCTTGCATGTTAACCATTCAAATTATGGCACAAGTTATATTTTTATTTAATTAATTAGTTAAGAAAGCCTTTATGACTTGTTAGGAGACCCGGTTGTACCAAACCTTTTCAAACCTCTTCCAAGCAAAACCCAACCCTATGTAGGCATGTTGGGCATTAATAAATATTAATAATTACATTTATTTGTATTTAATTTAGATTTTGTAGTGTAATTACATAGATAGAATAAAATAATTCTATATTAGAAAACTCCTTTTTAAATCCTCAATCCAATCAACTTGCCAACTCACCAAATAACCAAATCATGCCAAGTGGACCCCCACCATGCTAATTTCGGCCAAGCAACCCCCCATGGCCGAATGCATCAAATTAAATAGGATTTAAATTCTAGATTGCTTAAAATTCATTTAAGGATATGTTTAAATATACCAACTTATTCCAAACCTTAACCAAATCCTAATCTTTCTCTCCCTCACCTTTGGCTGACCAAAACCCCTCTCCCTCTCCATAATTTTGGCAGCAACAAACTCTCCATAGCCTCTATACATCATCTCCTCCATTGCACATCTCTCCATCCTTCGCAAAAACTCATCTCCTCCACCATACATCCCCGAAACCCCTCAAAACAAATCCTAAAAGCTCCATCTCCCCCATCAAATCCTCTATAGCCATTATCAACTCTACCATACTCACCAAGAGAGGATTAGCAAGCGAGGATAGCGAAAAAAATTGGAGCTTTGGTGAAGAGAAGTCATCATCACCCTTTCTAGCAAGGATCTTTGGTAAGAACCCTAATCTTTTCTTCTAAAAATTTTTGCTAAAATTCTATAGAAAATATGTTATTAATTTTGTAGAAATTATATTTTGATGACTTTTGTTAGGTATAATCATCCATAAAAGTTTCATGAAATATATGCAAAATATTCATGTGTCGGTAGGATCAAAATTAACCCTATTGTAAAGAAACTATGAGTTATTGGTGCCTATTTTTGAAAATAAATTTTATGTGTGTTCATATACAGAAATTAGGATTTTAAAATATTTTTCCACAATTTTAGCAACTCAAATCTGGTCGAGAAAATTATAGGTCAAAACTAGCTAATTTCGGGTAACCGACTGACCTAGAATGTCCCAAACTTGTAGTATAACTCAACCCTTGTACCTCTGATATTATTTTATGAAATAAATTATTTTATTGCTGTTTAAAATATATTTTTGGTTATCTTAGCAATTTTTAGTCATTAACTATGTTCCGGGCGAGTTTCGGATAGACTAGCTGACTTATTAATCAACTAGTCATAAATGTCTTTAGAAATATTAATTCTAGAATTTCAGAGATAAATCTGTAGAAAATTAGTTTAAATATTATTTTTAGGATTTTTATACGATTTTTAAGTATGTTATAGAAGTAGGTGCATAACCGACTAATTAAAAGTTAGAAACCCTAAAACTGTGTTTCGATGTCTCGTGGAACCTGTGTGTGATTGTATGGATCTAAATGGTTCTACGAGAGATTGAATATAATTTTAACACATTACTTTAACTAATTAAGTCGTATCGTAAGTTTCATAAGTAGTAACTTAGTTTAGTTAATTAATTATCTAGGAGCGTCGGGTTTCGGAGGCGTGGACGCGGGAGCGGCATTTCATATTCATAGCACAGAATCAGGCAAGATACCTTGCTATTATACTGTTTATATTCAGTTTATATTTTATTACATATCACTGTTCATTTATTTCTAGTTTTCACAGTTCTTTATTTACTGTCTGCTCAGTGATATTAGCTGTACTTTGTTATTATCCTTTGGTTGCATATGGACTTAGAGTTAAGAGACTACCGTTTATAGTGTATTACATATACCTTGACACAGTTGTACCATGAGGATGTGTGAGATGAGTAGCATGTAGAGGTCCTTGCGTGTTGGCTGATCTCCAGTACGCATGTGTTAGGACTAACTACTAATATGAGCATGTTAGGAGACTTAGCAGTTAGTAGAAAAACATGGTCGTGGAGGCGACTTAGATAGGTACATTGGATGGGGAGGACAATACTTGACGTATGGGCTTCGATTGCACTTCCTTTGTAACCCGGAAGCTCCGTTGGAGATACGGGTATGAGCCTCTCAGGTTGGCCACTGTCATTTTTCAACGTCATGCGCTTAGGTCACTGGTGCCCAAGCGGGGACTATACCAGATTCTATTTACAGCCAGGGCTCATGCGTCGAAGGATTGTTTCTCAACAGCATGTTCACTTTATTACGGTTAGGTTACCTTATTTATGTCTTGTCACTTTCTTTGATGGTGGCATATTTTATATTCAATATTTTATATGGCATGTTTATTGTATCTTGTTACGTCCCTCTGAGGACCTGGTTATCTCTTCAGGTGTGTGCTTTGTTACTGTTTGCAGGTGTTCTAGCCAAGACCGTGATCTTCTCCATTCCTTCGAAGATGATTGCCCTTGGTTCGTCTTGTCATTTTAGATATCATTTCCTTGTATATTTCTTTCTTTTAAAATAGTTGGTAGTGGATTTGTCTCTGCCCAACTACATGTATAAGTGACAAATTCTTGAGTTGATTTATATCATTATTCTTCTGATTTTTTGGATGAGATTTAGTTATCATCGTTTTACTGCATTTTACAGCTTATGTATACATATGGAGGTTCCGTACATTGGAGTATACTTCGTATGTACACAACTGACATGTCTACGTACTTAGTCCTAAGTATTTTGGGACTGGAGCGTTACATGTTTTTGTGGTGGCCCATGCAGGTCGAGTTTGTCACTTCGGTTACGTTACTGTACCGATGTGAGCCTGCATGTAGGATTAGGATATAGGAATCTCATCCACAAGCTTGACTTTCTCCCTTGATTCCAAATCTCGAACTCTCATCTGATTATCTTGACTTCTTTCTGCTTGATTTCTTTCACTGTAAATCTTATCATCTTTCGTACTGAATAGGGAGGTTAGGAGATAACTCATACGAGTATACGTGTTATATTCCTCAATTACTCTATTAGTTGACTTCATAAGTTGAGTAGTATGACTACAATCTACCACCCGTATCCTTTTAACCTAGTATTAAAGTGTAACAGAGTGATAATGAATATATGCTAGTGTAGGAGAGATGTTTACCTAGAATATAGAGATTTTGTAGCCCATACCCATTGGTCAACTAAGGCCTGATACTAGAACCAGTAGGACGACTGTGTACGCAAGCATACCGGATAAAACTTAGATCCTTGTAAAACTTAAACTATTTATTACTGCTTTCAACGTATTCTCCCGTACTTATACTTTAAACTACCATGAATGACGATGCTATTTATAGCCTAGTTTTGCAAGCTTATGCTTTTTCAAGCTTGTTCAGGACATATGTATACTGGGGACGCCCACAAGCATATTGTCTAATTAGAATCAATGTATTATGGTCTGATCAACCATAGTGCACTTGGTTCGCTCTTCATATGATTATCCCACGTGGATTGAGATATAGAGGTATCTAGGATCTCATCCGCGACTATATTGACAATTCCTCTTGAATTACACATTCGCCTTTGATTACGTAATTGTATTCAATGACATCTTTCTTGAACTTTTTATTGCTTTTGTCTTTCACTGATTGGAAAGACGAACGCTCGTATTTGATAGATAAATACAGAGTATCCTCATGGCTATGGTAGTTATATGCACAAGTATAGCAACCATCGGCCAAGCCATATAACTACAACCTTGTCTAAAGTTGCTCGTCCTTCCCTCGACCCTAATAGTAATATCGTGACCTTCTAGTCATTTGAGCTTGAAAGATGAGTAAGATCTTACCCTTGGGTAAACCACAAACCTATGGGACTATCTAATCTCTGGGAATCATTTATTGTGAGTCTCCAAATATTCATCTTGATTCTTGGCTTAACTAGCAACCCGTATGCCTTAACTCAACCCTTACTTGAGTAGGCCCCCACAGTTTACACAGAGAAGAATAGACCAAAACAAGGACAAGTATTGCAAGGACTGTGGTAGACACCCATTCCAAGATTAGAGATTCAGCAGATGTTACTCTAGGTAAAAAATTCTATTATCAAAGAAGTGACATAATATTAGAACAATACAATCACCAGCTTAGCCAAAATTTGTAGCATGATGCCCCGTTATTATGTTGTATTAGTAATCAACAAGTGATGCATGAGCACTACATTTAATACCTCTAGAACGCTTGTGACTATAGTCTGGCAGGTTTGACACAAATAGAAATTCGCGACTTAGTAGTTAGGGATCTTTCCCATGACGTGCTTTAGAGTTCGTTATTCCACCGATAGACTCTCGTATACCATGGACAATCGACTCAGGTACCACTGTACGCGATCATTTTTATTTAGTAGGACTCGGGGTACAATTCTCAAAACTGATTCACAACTACCCTATCATGTTATCGATCACATCGTGACTTATTATTACCAAAGGTCAAGGTACGATGTCGCGACTCAAATATTCCTAACCTCATTATTCCTAAAACCATGTCCTAGTCTCTAGAGTGAATAAATTGTAAGCCATTCTTACTTTTAGAAATTTGGGGATCACCGATTGATTGAGGTAAATTGGTTCCCACTAGGATGATAAATTAGTGACTCGTGAACTCCCACTTTCTTTTTAGACCTTTTGGTGTCCCGTACTGTGACTTTGATATTTGAAGTGTAATACTAGCTGTTACCTTCCAACAAAATTTATATACAAAACTTAAATGAGTCCACCTTCAAGTAGACATATCATGTCCCACACAAACACATCTCCTTGGACTCTATTATTATGATACGACTTTCAGGTCAAAAGGGACTAGCGATAACCCCTACCATAACAACGATGTACTTTCGGACTGCAGTTAGAGATCCAACCTTGACTCAAATCTTTTGGCCCAATATATGGTTGTGATCTACTCGAAGCCCTCTACGCACATGCCACAGTGTGCCACTCAATAGAGGCCTTGTGTGCTACTTAAACACAAAAGTCACGGAAGGCGCATCCCATGACTTACAAACCTATTCTACCAACCCGACGGAAAATTTGCCAACCAGTTGAATTTGAACCTATTCTACATTACCCTAACCTAATCGGGATGGTTTAAAATTCCACAAAATTTTGTCCAGCCACTATAGATTAAAATCTAAAGTTCATGCAATCAAAGATTGAAGTCCAATCAGGGAACCTATTGAGACTCAGTTAAACCCATCATAGCCCATCGCCATATTGGGACTATAAAACCAAACATGATAAAATAGGACCTCACCCCTATTATGTAGGCCCCACCTCTTGGCTCACTAATTCTCCTTCCATAGATTTTGTAACCGCATCTCTTTGTAGCCTAAGTTATGCATCTCTCGGTACCAACTTCCATATTGTCTCGACCAAACATAGTTAATATATGGGCCATATTAAATAGATAATACCTAGACTTTCTATAGAGTCTATGACTATGATTGGAAATACCTCATACTTCCATATACCTCCTTGAAATTTGACCTTCTTAGAAGCCCTATTACTGTGCTTTCCCCGATTAACCAACTTCTATAAGATGGGTAGAACATTGAACTTATTATACTCTACCTCTCAGAATGGGATTACAATCGTGACCGTTCTTCCGTCTGTATGGAATTTATGAAACGATCTTTTGTTTTGCATTTTATATCCCTTTGCTCGTGCGTTTAGAGAACTACGGTAACAGATTACAACCTAAATTCTTCAAGTCAATCATAGAATCATTTTTGTTTAAATCAATAGCAAATTTTTGAGGTAAATAGATCGTAAGCCTCTCTAAGAAACATAAGATTTTGGAATTAGCAAGTGGTTGGAAATGATTTGTTCCAATTAGACTAATAATTCAATGGTTCATAACGTCGACCCATATTCGTGTCATTTGATACCCTCGACCGTGATTTTGATAATTGAAGCACAATACTAGCCTTTTCCTTTCGACAAAGTTCACACTCACGAACTAGACTAGTCATGCTACTCACAAGACATACATGTCCCACGCAAACGAACTTTCCAGTGCTCCATTTAAAATTACACCACGTGTATGACACATTGTTTCCTCAAAACCATAGAGACCCAAATTCGACCTATTCGATTTCACCCATACAAATATCGACCAATTCCCTTAACTAAACTGAATACTCAAGATCTATGCAAGACGCACACCTATGACGTATGCCTTCCAACAAGCAAGTGTATGCCTCCTACACAACACCAAACATTAGCCCACACATATTAGTCGTTTTGACTTAGAGTTTTCAAAACACTTGCCTAATCATATTCTATAGCCTGGGTTCTTTAATTATCATCGATTCTCATCACTTGGCCATAAATTCTTCTTTCCTAAGTTTTTAAGCTCACTTCTTAGTTTCCCATGTTAGACGTAGAACGAATCCTTCTGAACCGACACACCTTAGTATATTCCAACAAGAGGTCGCTACCAGCTTGTCAGAAGCATAACCCCTAGAGTGACAATGTTTGATTGTGGTAACTTTCTTATAGTTGTTATTGACCTAGAACATTATGGTGTTATCGAGGCTCACTTAGAATCCAAGACTGTGGTCAGAAGTGTCCATTATTCTAGTGCCCCTCCCTAGAAATTGTCCTCCTCAAGGTCTTGTAATGACGACGATCTTTACGGGTGGCCAACTTCTATAAGTTGGGTAGAGTCTGGAAGGAAGCATACCCCATCTTGTAGAATATGAGGTCAATTGGGATTCCTATGACAACCACCCATCCATCCTTTTAAAAAAAAATTGAGCTACAATTTGACGTACCTACTCTCCCTCCGTACAAAATCTCGCAATTCATGATATTATGATTATTTTTAATTTCGAGGACAAAATTGTCATAAGTTGGGTAGGATGTAAAATCCCTTATAATTTAAAGAAATATTTAAATTATTTTTGGATTTTATTTAATTCTAATTTATTTTTATCTTATTTGTATTATATAAAAGGACTATACCCATGGTTGAGTTTGAATATGCAAGGCGACTAGAAAGTATGGCATGCCTAGCGTAGTTGGGTGCTTTAACTAGTATGCTAGCCATGTTAGGAATGCCATGGTCATATTATAATTTTTTGCATGTTAACCATTCAAATTATGGCACAAGTTATATTTTTATTTAATTAGTTAGTTAAGAAAGCCTCTATGACTTGTTAGGAGAACCGGTTGCACCAAACCTTCCCAAACCTCTTCCAAGCAAAACCCAACCCTATGTAGGCATGTTGGGCAATAATAAATATTAATAATTACATTTATTTGTATTTAATTTAGATTTTTAGTGTAATTACATAGATAGAATAAAATAGTTCTATATTAGGAAACCCCTTTTTAAATCCTCAATCCAATCAACTTGCCAACTCACCAAATAACCAAATCTTGCCAAGTGGACCCCCACCATGCTAATTTCGGCCAAGCAACCCCCCATGGCCGAATGCATCAAATTAAATAGGATTTAAATCCTAGATTGCTTAAAATTCATTTAAGGATATGTTTAAATATACCAACTTATCCCAAACCTTAACCAAATCCTAATCTTTCTCTCCCTCACCTTTGGTCGACCAAAACCTCTCTCCCTCTCCATAATTTTGGCAGCAACAAACTCCCCATAGCCTCTATACATCATCTCCTCCATTGCACATCTCTCCATCCTTCACAAAAACTCATCTCCTCCACCATACATCCCCGAAACCCCTCAAAACAAATCCTAAAAACTCCATCTTCCCCATCTAATCCTCTATAGCCATTATCAACTCTACCATACTTACCAAGATAGGATTAGCAAGCGAGGATAGCGAAAAAAATTGGAGCTTTGGTGAAGAGAAGTCATCATCACCCTTTCTAGCAAGGATCTTTGGTAAGAATCCTAATCTTTTCTTCTAAAAATCTTTGCTAAAATTCTATAGAAAATATGTTATTAATTATGTAGAAATCATATTTTGATGACTTTTGTTAGGTATAATCATCCATAAAGGTTTCATGAAATATATGCGCAATATTCATGTGTCGGTAGGATCAAAATTAACCCTATTGTAAAGAAACTATGAGTTATTGGTGCCTATTTTAGAAACTGAATTTTATATGTGTTCATATACATAAATTAGGATTTTAAAGTATTTTTCTACAATTTTAGCAACTCAAATCTGGTCGAGAAAATTATAGGTCAAAACTAGCTAATTTCGGGTAACCGGCTGGCCTAGAATGTCCCAAACTTGTAGTATAACTCAACCCTTGTACCTCTGATATTATTCTACAAAATAAATTATTTTATTGCTGTTTAAAATATATTTTTGGTTATCTTAGCAATTTTTAGTCATTAACTATGTTCCGGGCGAGTTTCGGGTAGACTAGCTGACTTATTAATCAACAAGTCATAAATGTCTTTAGAAATATTAATTCTGGAATTTCAGAGAAAAATCTGTAGAAAATTAGTTTAAATATTATTTTTATGATTTTTATACGATTTTTAAGTATGTTATAGAAGTAGGGGCATAACCGACTAATTAAAAGTTAGAAACCCTAAAACTGTGTTTCGATGTCTCGTGGAACCTCTGTGTGATTGTATGGATCTAAATGGTTCCACGAGAGATTGAATATAATTTTAACACATTACTTTAACTAATTAAGTCGTATCATAAGTTTCATAAGTAGTAACTTAGTTTAGTTAATTAATTATCTAGGAGCGTCGGGTTCCGGAGGCGTGGACGCGGGAGCGACGTTTCATATTCATAGCGCGGAATCAGGCAAGATACCATGCTATTATACTGTTTATATTCAGTTTGTATTTTATTATATATCACTGTTCATTTATTTCCAGTTTTTACAGTTCTTCATTTACTGTCTGCTCAGTGATATTAGCTGTACTTTGTTATTATCCTTTGGTTGCATATGGACTTAGAGTTAAGAGACTACCGTTTATAGTGTATTGCATATACATTGACACAGTTGTACCATAAGGATGTATGAGATAAATAGCATGTAGAGGTCCTTGCATGTTGGCTGATCTCCAGTGCGCATGCGTTAGGACTAACTACTAATAGGAGCATGTAAGGAGACTTAGCACTTAGTAGAAAAACATGGTCGTGGAGGCGACTTAGATAGGTGCATTGGATGGGGAGGACAATACCTTACGTATGGGCTTCGATTGCACTTCCTTTGTAACCCGAAAGCTCCGTTGGAGATACGGGTATGAGCCTCTCAAGTTGGCCACTGTCATTTTTCAACGTCATGCGCTTAGGTCACTGGTGCCCAAGCGGGGACTATACCAGATACCATTTACAGCCAGGGCTCATGCGTCGAAGGATTGTTTCTCAACTGCATGTTCACTTTATTACGGTTAGGTTACCTTATTTATGTCTTGTCACTTTCTTTGATGGTGGCATATTTTATATTCAGTATTTTATATGGCATGTTTATTGTATCTTGTTACGTCCCTCTGAGGACCTGGTTATCTCTCCAGGTGTGTGCTTTGTGACTTTTTGCAGGTGTTCTAGCCAAGACCGTGATCTTCTCCATTCCTTCGAAGATGATTGACCTTGGTTCGTCTTGTCATTTTAGATATCATTTCCTTGTATATTTCTTTCTTTTAAAATAGTTGGTAGTGGATTTGTCTCTGCCCAACTATATGTATAAGTGACAAATTCTTGAGTTGACTTATATCATTATTCTTCTGATTTTGTGGATGAGATTTAGTTATCATCGTTTTACTGCATTTTACAGCTTATGTATACATACGGAGGTTCCGTACATTGGAGTATACTTCGTATGTACACAACTGACATGTCTATGTACTTAGTCCTAAGTATTTTGGGACTGGAGCGTTACAGAAGGCGCAGTTGAGGCACCCCTGAAGGTGCGTCTTAGAGGCAAGCCTCCGCAATCTTCAGCCTCACTCAAGCTGCAAGAGAAGGCCCACACAGCCCTCTCACAGACCAAGGTCAAGTCTGTGATGAATTCTCCCGAACCAGCCCCAGTGGTCACAGATGAAGAGTTAGGAGAATACATATCTGCTGACGTAGATGCACCTTCTCTTGACAATGTAATCCCACGAGACAAAATCTCGTGTTTTATCAATAATAGAGTGTCTTTCAATTATTCTAGTCTTCCGTATTGGAATGCCATGTATACATTAGATAACGCTCTACGGTCGTTACAAACACAAATAACGACCGTCAATCATGTAAATCGAGTAGTCTCGTCCCAAGGAGTCTATTTTATAGTTCCACCACGAAACCAGGATGAAGAACCCATCATCTTTGGCAAAGTTGAGTGTCATCAAGACCTCCCGCCACTCGAGACAGAACCAGATACCGACAGAATACAAGTCTATCGGTACACGGACAAGGCAAAATACCTCATCCAAAAGATGGATTATGATCTGAAAAGCAACATGGACCTGAACTACGGCAAAGGTTGGTGTCTTCCCCTCCGACTTCCAACACATGAAGGAAAGCCGCAAGACTATTATCATCGTACTCAACGGGGGGTGGGCGATGTCACGCCGCCGACAACTTCAGAGAGTTCGGAAGCAGAAGAAGTGGGGAACTCTCATTCATCTGAAGCATTAAGTTAGGATTTTGATACCAGTATCGGCCCAATCTTCAGGAAGGTGCTATCAATCAACATGGCATCTGCACAATCTTGAGAGGATGAAGGCGATGACCAAACGCCAAAATTTTTCGAGGAAGAACCTTGGGCTCAACGCCTAGGAGCGCAGTGGAAGCCTTGTTTTGAATTACGCGAACCCCTACCAAAGATGAGGTCGAGTAGATCGACCTTGGGGATGGGTCTCCTTCCAAGCCTATCTTCATCATCAAGAGTCTAAAGGGAAGAGACCGGGAGTCTTTAGTCCAATTGGCCAAAGAATACATTGACGTCTTCGCCTGGAGCTACGAAGATATACCGGGACTTGATCCCCAGATCGCGATGCATAGACTTAACATCTTACCTGATGCCAAGCCTATAAAGCAGCAACAACGACATTTTCGTCCTGACATTATGAACGCTATCGATCAAGAGGTGGACAAACTCCTGAGCAGCGGGTTCATTCGTGAAGAGCAACATCCGGATTGGGTGGCCAATGTCGTCCTTGTCACCAAGAAGAATGGGAAGATAAGAGTCTGCATCGACTTCAGAGATCTCAATACTATTTTCCCGAAAGATGAATTTCCGCTTCCAATCACTGACGTGATGATCGACAATACATGTGGCTTCAAACGCATGTCTTTTATGGACGGGTACTCGGGCTACAACCAGATCAAAATGTTCCCCGATGACGCAAAACATACGTTATTCCGGACTCCGAAAGGGGTTTTCTGCTACACAGTGATGTCCTTTGGTTTGAAGAACGCTGGTGCTACGTACCAGCGAGCTATGAGTACTATTTTCTGTCAACATCTACGCAAAACAGTTGAATGTTATGTTGATGATATCGCCGTCAAGAGCCGTCTCAAAGATGATCACTTACAAGTCCTAAAGACAGTCTTTGATCTCATGCGAGTGCATCAACTCAAGATGAACCCCGCTAAATCCTTCCTTGGGGTTTCTAGCAGAAAGTTCTTGGGCTTCAATATCACGACGAAAGGCATTCATGTCGACCCTGAGAAGACCAAAGCCATCCTTGACATGGACCCTCCGAAGAACCTCCGAGAACTTTGAGGCCTGCAAGGGCGTCTTGCATACATCCGAAGGTTTATAGCAAACCTTTCCGAAAAAATGTCAACCCTTCACCCAGCTCATGAAGAAGGGAGTCTCCTATATCTGGACAGAAGAATGCCAGAAAGCTTTCGATGATATCAAAGCTTACCTAAAGAACCCGCCAGTCCTGGTGGCATCCGTCGCGGGCAAACCATTTCTCCTCTACGTCCGTGCCATGGATCATTCCCTCGACGCTTTGTTGGCTCAGAACAACGATGCAGGCTACGAGTAAGCTATCTACTACCTTAGTAGGACAATGATCGAGGCTGAACATCGGTACAACCCCGTCGAAAAGGAATGTTTGGCTTTGGTGTTCGCTATCCAGAAGACTCGCCATTAAATTTCGGGCCAGAAAATTCATGTCATCTTTCGAGTCAATCTACTCAGGGTTCTCATGATGAAGCTGGGATCATTGAACTCCCGACTAGCTACATGGGCAATCCTGTTGACACCGTATAACATGGTATTCGTTCCACAAAAAGCTGTCAAGGGTCAAGCTCTAGCCGACTTTTTAGCTGCGTACCCCATCCCAGAGTCCTCCAGACTCTATGAAGAAATCCCGGATGAGGTCCAAGAATCAAACGTCACCGAAAAAAACTTCGCTTGGCAGGTGTTTTTAGATGGTGCTTCGAGAACAGGCCCTAAAGGCCAAATCATCGCCGGAGTGGGTGTGGTCTTAGTCTCCCCCGATCAGTTGGTCATCCAGCGTGCTTACTCCCTTTCAAAGTCGTGCTCCAACAATGTTGTCGAGTACAACGCCCTCATCATGGGACTCCAGCTGGCACAAAAACTGGGGGTGGATCATCTGGAAGCTTACGGCGACTCAAAACTCGTCGTTAATCAAATCCGAGGGCAGTACGAAGTTCGTCATGAAGATCTGGTTCCTTACCATGAAGTTGCATTGAATATTATCTCAACCTTCACCAAGTTCTTCATAGAACACGTACCTCGGCTACAAAACCTAGAGGCTGACGCTTTGGCTGGCCTTGCAGCTTCATTAGCAGCTCCCCTCGGGACTCAACACTACTTGACGGTAGTTGGTCGAGACTTGGTCTGTCCTAAAAACAACCTATGCACACAAATGGCCTGTAATGCCCCAGAACCAGAATACTGGAGAGTGGGGGATACATAGCCAGCTACGTATATTGAAGTGCAACCTACCTCGCTATACGGTCACAGCTGTCTAGATATGTGAGGGTTTTACTACAAGCCATCAGTCTCTTAAGGTCAGGAACAAGCCTATTATCTCAATCTCAAGCAAGTAATAATAGTACAAGATGTCAGAGCACCAAATATACAATAGTAAGGCGTCCCATACATTAGATATTTGGATGATCATGAAGCTAGTCATACAAAATGTCAAGACTAGTAAGAGTTTCAGTCATACATGATCAACCCTAGGATTCGTCAATCATATTACAGCCCGTAGGCAGACAGTAAGTAAATGCAATCGAGCTAATACGTGCTCGTCGGCTAAACGTCTCAAAAGAATATTTTTATATTAAAGTAGGAGAATAAAAGAAAACCCATTCGTTGCCTTGGTTACGCCTGGTGGTCACCATCTGGCTAGAATATAGGTAGATCCTCTGGAGCTGCTCCGGTATCTGGTCATGCAAAACCAGCTGGATCAGATCCCAGAAAGAGCAAGTGCCACAAAGGAGGCTTCACTTAGGAACTAAAACCAGCAATTATCACGAAACATAATAACATAATAGAAACTGGAGATATAGAAAATCATGATGATATACGATAAGGTAACCATGGAACTATTCAGATAACCAAGTTACAACCCTTAAACCAAACAAGGACCGGGGTTGTAACCCTTCGTCTGAACGGAACTTGGTTTCTCACCATTTATCGACAAGTAAAGCACAAGCAATCGGGTCATGTTACAATCTTGTACAGGATCAGGACAAGACTAGACTGGGCTAAACTCCATCCAATCAATCACGACCAAGCAATGAGTACGGCTCGATATTTTAACTAACTAGGGTTATCACAGGCCTAGTTAGATGCAATGAGATAACTCCAACAGCCACAAGCCCTGCAGACCATCCAGGTTATCCAGGTCGAGTATCTTGTTCATGAAGGGTACAACACATGACAGTGTGCTGGAAATGTGCCCTACTCGTCGGCAGGCTACAAATCTACTAACGCGCCCAGATAACGGGATTGCATGTAGCTGGAAAATCTCTTCATGACTACTGGATTATTCTAGTTATTAGCCTTAATCAATTTCAGTAGGTACCCCCGACTGTGGTACTCAGGGGTCCCTGCCCTAGACATGATGCAAGACAATCCTGGTTTCTTTGTACAAATACAATTGTCTACGGTGTCCAGGCCATTCATTCTTGTCATGTCATGCTAGCCGTCGTAACAGCTTATCGAGATATATCATGTCAGGTTTACTTATCAAGAGTGCGCCACGATGGGCCACTATCATGTCATGTTATTTGTCAGAAGTGCACCACTACGGGTCACTATCGTGTTCATGGAACAAGTACAGAATTTACATGGTACAAGCATTCTATCAAGGGACCCAAGTTATACAAAGGGTCATGAGACACAAGCATAAATGTAACAACCCATCATAAGGATAATAATAATAGTAATAATAAAAGAGGACAAGAGCTATGGAAAAGCCATATGGCCCGGGATCCAAGGATCATGGCTCATGCGGCTAAGGGGTTACATGCGGCCAGGAAGGAACAGGTTCATGCGGCTCGGGTCTACCGGAGTCTGGGATCACCATGCGACAAGAAATGGGGGAGGGTCTCATGCGGCTGGAGCCATTAAAGCCATGCGGCAAGAGCCAGGCAGGGCCATACGGCAAGGCCTATGTGGCCAAGAAACAACATACATATGCAGCAAGAAAGAAAATGAGTTCATGTGGCCAGAAAAAAAAGGGCTTATGCGGCTCGGAGCTTCCAAGAGCCATACGGCTCGGAAAAGGAACAAGCTCATGCGGCTAACAGTTAAGGGTAGCTATGAGGCTATGGGAGTGGGGTCTTATGCGGCTGGAGGCAACAAAGCCCTACGGCAAAAAGAACGACCCCATGCGACAAAGAGAGACAGGGGCTCGTGCGGCTGAAAAGGAAAAGGGTCTTATGCGACTGATAGGGGATCGGGCTCATGCGGCTCGGATTTACCGAAGCCATGCGGCCACGAGAAAACATGCATATGCGTCAAGGGCCATGCGGCAATGCTGCCAAAGCCATGCGGCCAGGAGGGAAACTTTCAAGCACTGTTCTTCTTCTCCAACTTTTCCGAGAAGAAGAACCATGAAGTTCCATGGCTTCCAAGCTCCACTAAACCTTCATTTAGGGTCAGAATCCAGACTTCCATAGGCAAAATAGGGCAGAAAGAAATTCTCTACAACATGGAACCATCAAAACTTGAAAGTAACAGGGTTAGATAGGTCAAAACCTAAGAAATCCGAAATTGTAATAAGTTTAGATCTACATGAAATGAGCCATGGAAATGAAAAATGCTAAGTATTAAAGTGTCATAGAATCTCGTGAGGAAGAAAATGGAACAATAAAACTTGAGTTCCTCCATGAAGTAAGTTGCACTTGCCTAAGCCTATCTGGTAGGTGGAGAGAGTTTAATGGAGGAAGAAGAAGTAATGAAGAAAAAGTAAATAAGGAGAAAGAGGGGTTGGCGGCTAATAAAGGAAAAGAGGGGTGGTAGGTGGGGTTGGTCCATATGCAAAACCGAACCAAACCGAACCAAGCAAACCGAACCAAGCAAATGAAATGCCAAAATAACCATGAAATAAGACATGCAATATGAGTCAAAATACGTACACGTATACCAAAATACGTAATACGAACGACGGGCGTTACAACTCTACCCACCTTAAAAGAATTCCGTCCTCGAAATTTAATTAAGAGGCTAGAGAGGCAAGGACAAGCTATACTAATCACAGACAAGCTATAACAAAGCAATCAATCAAGTAATCATTCATACAAGCAAGGAAGCTGAGGGTGTAAGGCATGAGAAGGACATTATACCTTACGAGTCAAACAGGTCGGGATATCACGATCGGATATCTTTCTCACGCTCCCACGTTGACTCACCCAAAGAGTGATGATCCCAAGCAACACGGACTAAACTAATAGCCTTGTTCTTGAGTATCTTCTCTCTCCGGTCCAATATGGATACGGGCCTCCCCTCATACGAAAGGTTGGTACCAACAACCAATTCCAAATAATCCAGGATGTGGCTCGGGTCCAAGATATACCGTCGTAATTGGGATACATGGAAGACATCATACACCTCACGTAACGATGGCAGAAGAGCGAGACGATATGATACATCCCCTACTCGCTCCAGAATATCAAACGGGCCTATGTACCTAGGACTAAGCTTCCCCCGCACGTCGAAATGAATGACGCCACGGGTTTGCGAGATCCTAAGGAACATGTGGTCGTCGACAGAAAATGCAAGGGGCCGCCAATGAGAATCGGCCCAATGGCGCTGGCGATCTTATGCAACGCGAAGATGATCTCTGACTCTTCTGACCACCTCAACTGTCTGAGTAATCATTTTCGGACCGAGCATTTACCTCTCTCCAATATCGTCCCATACTAGCGGGGATCTGCACTTCCTACCATACAGTGCCTCGAACGGTGCCATCTGGATACTGGCTTGGAAACTGTTGTTGTACGAGAAATCCACCAGGTGTAGGTGATCCTCCCACGAACCACCGAAGTTGAGGGTACAAGATCTTAACATATCTTCCAAGGTGTAGCCTCCCTTCCCAAAATTTTTGTAATATTTTTATTTATATGATTTAAATGGTGATTTTAGATTTTTTTATAAATAATTATTTAGTAAATTATTACGATAGATGATTTTAATCATAGTTGAGTTTTGAAATACAAGACAACTAGGAATCATGGCACGGGTAGTGCAGTAGCATGTTTAGACTAGTGTTTAGCCATGGTAGAGGAGT
This sequence comes from Iris pallida, assembly GCA_029216955.1. Classification (NCBI taxonomy): domain Eukaryota; kingdom Viridiplantae; phylum Streptophyta; class Magnoliopsida; order Asparagales; family Iridaceae; genus Iris; species Iris pallida. Next base: position 2,776,969 of record JANAVB010038019.1, read on the forward strand.
GCCAAGCCATCGGTGTGTCCTAACTAGGAAAACCAGGCCAAGTTATAGCATGACGATTAGAAATAGTTTAATTAATTATTATTAGATTTATGGACCTTGCAGAAACCGGGTATACCATTTTAGCCCGGACTAGATCCGAACTGAGCCCAAGCCTGTGTAGGCATGAAGTGTGACCAAGATGTTAGTGTCGATATATTTTGTGTGTACGTATTTTTCTTAAATGCTCTACTACATATATTTTGTAATATTATTACTTTTATTATATATATATATAATTATTTGATACGCAAAATATATCTAATAGTATTTTAAGTAATTTTTCTTAGCTACCCTTGTGTATTTTTGGAATATTTAGGCTAAACCCATATTTGTATACGTACCTATTTTTGGATTCCATGTTTTGTTATAATTGTTACTATTATTAATATTGTTAATATAATTATAATAATATCGTTTGGAATTAGAATTAAATATAAAATAAATATATGTATGTATATACGTTTTTAGATATTTTAATGTATTATTTGATTGCTTGGAATACTGGTTGGTATAGAGGTATAAATATATATGTAGAAGACAAATATATAGATATAAATATTATATATGTGTGAGTGTATATAGATATATATATGGAGTTATATAAATGAATAATAAGAGAATGGGAATCAAATGAAATCCCAAGCCCGGCCAGCCCACACAGGGCCCAGTCCAGCTGATGTAATGACCCGCTCCGCCCTAGCGGAACGCCGATTCAAACGGCAAGTGCAACGACTCAAACGAGCCGTCGACCCGAAGAGTTGGCATCGACCTGATGAAGAATCGATGCAAGGCTTACATTGGCCCGTCAAGATGAATCCAGACTTAGACTTTCAAAGGCGCGCTCGGAGTATCGCTCGGCCGATGCGATCATCGCTAAGGTGGGTGGCTCCGATGAACCCGTCTTTGCTTAGCCTAGACACATAACAATACAGACAATATTGCTAGAATCGCTAAGCGATAACACCGTGCATGCTAATAAATGAATGACTCAACGCACCTAGCTAAGGGAATAATCCCATCTTGTATGCTTGTTTAGAACATGGAAAAGAACTCGACAAATATAGAAACTCTCGTACTGCGCTCTACGCTCGTGCTAAGGCACAAGCTTACATGCAAGTTTCCTATGCGATCAACAATGAAACAATAAACGATTTACAACAAAGAAATGGAAGACTATCGACATAGTCGTTTCGAGTAGAGTATAACAACATTGGAAGACTTCGGGACCGATGGGTCGCTAAGGCGACTCCCGCACGGGGAGTTACATAATGAATGAATAAATGAACGAATAAGTGAATGAATGAATCCACGAATGAATGACATGAATACGTGAAGAATGAATGAATGTACGAACAAGTGAAAGAAAGACATGAAAGACGTTAGCGACAGGTATGACGGGCACGTGCAACGGGGCTCGCTACCCGTACTGCACGGACGCCAACCTGGTCGATAACGCATTATGGCTCAAAGACAGCCGTTAAGTTAAATGACAAGTCAATACGAAATGGTCGTGCACAAACGGCACGGGCGATGGGGGGGGAATACCGTGACCGTCATGAGGAAGGATTCTGCGACACGGGCGATGGAGGGAATACCGTGGCCGGCCTAGGCGGAATCAGACATGGGGCTTACGGGCTGCTTTGAGTGGGGGCTCGGCCACTCAAGGAGACGTAAGGCCAGGCATTTCAAGAGACTATTAAGGTGTACCAGCCATCACGCTTCGATAGGTAAGAATGCCCACGTGATATGTCCAAAATGGCTTGTGATGCCAGCGACCCATGCATGTAGATTAAGTGGACTATGCTGGTGGCAATCTACGTACAAGTTCTTGTATTGAAACAAGTAATCTAAGTTAACTAAATGAAGTGCCTCCTGAAAATGCTTGAAATACAACTTCCTGAACATGCTAGAAATGTAACCTCCTGAACATGCTGGAAATGTAACCTCCTGAACATGCTTGAAATGTAACGTCCTGAACATGCTGGAAATATAACATCCTGAACATGCCTGAAATGTAATACTTCGAACATGCATGAAATGTAATACTCTGAACATGCCTACGACGTGCTAGAACATGCCTACGACATGCTAAAACGTGCCTACGACGTGCTAGAACCTGAGGCAGGGACACGCCCCTAACAATGAATGTTTACATGAATCACGTTAAGTTACTACTTGTGAATTATTGACTAACTTGGTTTACTCTGGACAGGGAAGGTCGGACGGTAAGTATGGGTAAGTCGTGCATGTATTTTCATGCGACACTTGAATTCGGCAACACGATATAGGTTACGAAATATGCCCTGAAATTGATCCTAAGGCAAGATTAGAAAGACAATAAATGATAGACGGTGCACAAAAGTAAATGGAACGTGTTTGGTAATGATAGCATTGTGGGCGAGCTAGCCTCCCCACCAGTGCATAACAATGTACTGATAACCCCACAGTCTGCTTGTAGAATGCAGGAGATGTCATCGGGTGCGGAGCTTTCCTCGAACGTGCTAAGGCGCAGAGCTATCTCTGGAGCCTTGGAGCGTTGCAAGGAGCTGAAGCACCATATACAGGACATAATGTATCGGAACATCGCCATGTATTATTCCATCTTGTAAGCCACTTGGCACGCCTTTTATGTTTTAGAGAGAGAGCTTGAGCGATTTGTAATATCGGCCTAGCGCCGCTTGTAAACTTCTTGAATATCAATAAAGAGTTTGAATTCGCTTCAAGTTGTGTTCATTTACTTTCCGCTGTAATGGGGACACTCTGTGCGACTCTGTGGCCTAGCTAAAATTGGCCGTTTCTGTAATGCCCCGCTCCGTACAGTGCATTACGCTGAGACATTGACTCAGCGAGTCGCGTTGACCGAAAGAAATATATCGATGTGAATCGATACGAGAGTTACGTTGTTTCGAGCAACGCATCGAACTAAGTCGATGCGAAGAGTTGCCTTGTCCGAAAGAATGCATCGAGTGAATCGAATCGAAGTGCTGCGTTGCACCGAAGGATGAGTGCGTTGAATCGGCTCGAAGATTCTAAGAAATCGAATCGACCAAGGCGCAAGTCTGAATCGATGCAAGTATTGATTTTAGTTGGTTTCGTGTGCAGGTTATACTTTGACGCGAAAATATTAGAGGTCGATCTTTTGCCATATTTAGTAAGGGGTCCGCGAAATCAAATCGTCGCCTTGCGACGGGCTGAGACTTGGACACGCTAAGGCAAATCGGACGTATAATTCAATAAAGCAAGAAGTGCTCGAATGGCTAAGTCAGGAGAGTGGCCGTGCAACGGAGTTATGAAATCGAGCCGCATTGGCTCGACAAAACGACAAAGGCGTATCGACTCAAGGTAGAAGGATTGACTTCTTTTTACTCCTTCATTCGATAAGTCAAATATATCATTGTATGCTAAAGTTAACCTATCGGCGCCACGGGCGTGGTCCGATTAGAAAGCAAATCGTACTGTGAGTCGAATGTAATGACCCGCACCGCCCTAGCGGAATGTCGATTCAAACGGCAAGTGTAACGACTCAAACGAGCCGCCGACTCGAAGAGTTGCGTCGACCCGATGAAGTATTGATGCGAATCGATGCAAGACTTACAATGGCTCGTCAAAGATGAATCCAGACTTAGACTATCAAAGGCGCGCTCGGAGTATCGCTCGGCCGATGCGAACATCGCTAAGGTGGGTGGCTCCGATGAACCCGTCTGTGCTTAGCCTAGACACATAACAATGCGGACACTATCACGAGAATTGCTAGGCGATAATACTGTGCATGCTAATAAATGACCCAACGCACCTAGCTAAGGGATTAATCCCATCTTGTATGCTTGCATAGAATATGGAAAGAAACATGGAAAATACGATAACTCTCGCACCGCGCTCCACGCTCGTGCTAAGGCACAAGCTTGCGTTCAACAATGAAACAATGAATGGGTTACAACAATGAAATGGGAAGACTATCAATATAGTCGTTCCGAGTAGAGTATAGCAACATTGAAAGGCTATAGGACCGATGGGTCGCTAAGGTGACTCCTGTATAAGGAGTTGCGTAATGTATGAATGAAAGAGTAAACGAATAAGTGAATGAATGAATCAACGAAGGAAGGAACAAGTGAAAGAAAGAATGAATAAAAGATAAGAAGGATGGAAATGGTTAGCGACAGGTATGACGGGCACGTGCAACGGGGCTTGCTACCCGCGCTGTACGGACGCCAACCTGGTCGATAACGTATTAAGGCTAAGGGTTAGCCTACGGCTCAGAGACAGCCGTTAAGTTAAAAAGACAAGTTAATACAAAATGGTCGTGGACAAACGGCATGAGCGAGGGGTGGCGTATGCTGTGACCGTAAAGAAAAAGGATTCCGCGGCATGATCAAAGGGGGGATATGCCGGCCTAGGCGGAATCAAAAGGGGCTTACGGGCTAACTGGGGGGGGCTTGGCCACCCAGGAGACGTAAGTGTGGGGTAATTTCAAAAGACTATCAGATGTGAACCAGCCGCACACAGTGATAGATGAGAAATTACCAAAGGAGAATATGTCCAAATTAGCTTGTGATGCCAGCGACCGGTGCATGTAGATTAAGTGGGCTTTGCTGGTGGCGATCCACGTGTAAGTCCTTGCATTGAAATCAAAGTAGTCTAAGTTAATCTGAACAAAGCACCTTCTGATTAAGCTTGAAATGTACCACTCCAAATGATAATGAATACTTCGTACAAATGAGTTAAAGAACGCGCCTACGATGCGCTAGGACCCGAGGCAGGGACACGCCCTTGATCTTGAATGTTTGCAAGTATCACATTATGTTATTTCATATGAATTGTGTTCTAACTTGGTTTACTTTGGACAGGGAAGGCCGGACGGTAAGTATGGGTAAGTCGCGCATATATTTCCATGCGACACTTGAATTTGGCAACACGGGATAGGTTATGACATATGCCATGAAATTGATCCTAAGGCAAGATTGAAAAAATAATGAATGATAGAGATGCACAAAAGTAAATGAAACGTGTTTGGTAATGATAGCATTGTGGGCGAGCTAGCCTCCCCACCAGTGCATAACAATGTACTGATAACCCCACAGTCTGCTTGCAGGAAGCAGGAGACGCCGGCGGGTGCGGAGCTTTCCTCAAACGTGCTAAGGCGCGGAGCTATCTCTGGAGCCTTGGAGCGTTGCAAGGAGCTAGAGCACCATATACAGGACATAATGTATCGGAACATCGCCATAAATCATTCCATGTTGTAAGCCACTTGGCACGCCTTTTATGTTTCAGAGAGAGAGAGAGCTTGAGCGATTTGTAATATCGGCCTAGCGCCGCTTGTAAACTTCTTGAATATCAATAAAGAGATTGAATTCGTTTCAAATTTGTGTTCATTTACTTTCTGCTGCAAATGGGGACACTCTGTGCGACTCTGTGGCCTAGCTTAAATCGGCCGTTTCTGGACATAGCCTTGTACGGGCGCAACCTAGGCCCGTGCGGCATCACGCCTTAGTGAGGACGATCGCTCCTACGGGAGCGGGGCGTGACAGATTGGTATCAGAGCACGGCTTTACGTCCTTGGACTTCATTTCGATACTCTCAGATTTGAAAGCTCGTTAAAACAAAAGAAGTGTACGCTCTCTCTCGTTGTGCATTGGAATGTTCCATACAATAAGTCTAATATTTTCAAAAGCTCGTATGAGTACTCAGTTGGATGGGATCGATAGGCGAAGGCCTTTGTGCCACCACGACGGACTTGAGTTGGAAGGAATCGATGCTAAGAGTTAGCAAATGCAGTGCGTACTTGAATGAGCTTACGCTGACAGCAAACGAGTACACGAGACCAAGGTATAGTTCGAACGGGATGGTTATGCACATAGCCTTTTGGCTAAGTTGTGTCGAGTATCGCGCACCTAAACTTTATGGTGCAAACGAGTTGCGAGCGAGATTGACTATCGCTCGGACGAGAATAAGGGAGACTTAGAATGTATGTTGATAGAGACGCTACTTGACCGGCGCTAAAGCGTACACGGGGAAATGGTACTTAGATTTTGAGGAATGAGCGAACGCGTGATTGGACATGTCGATCGGGAGTCGAATAATCTTTCGAGGATTTGTAGAATGACTTGACTCCGAGTGGTGTATGTGATAGCTTCGAAGAAGGATAAGAGTGAATGTCGACGACTAGTCGAGTGGCTCGAACCCTGAGTGGTGTATGGACGTTATAGAAATTGTTCGAGCGAGACTACAAGATATACGGATAGAACGGGTATGTCGGCGAGGCGATGCGATCGCGCAAAGCCTTAGAACGCGTCACGCTTAGTTGATCGTGACTTCGAATGTCCCGAACGAGATGTCGTTCGAACAACTTGTGAATGGGCAACGCAGGTTAGAAAATGATTCGGAACGATGAATGAAAGTGAATAGTCTTGATCGAGGAAACTTAGAGGATCGTGCGTACGATTTGGAGATTGATTCAAATGAAATGTGACTTGAGTTTTGAACAACGATCTTGAAACGAGCTTAAGGAATAGCGATCGAACTTGATCTTGAATATCGAAGAAGTTGTGGAATATCCAACTCGGACAATAGCATCAGTAGTATGACTCAAAATTAGTTGCAAAGGAAGATCGTCAGGTTACGCATATCGTCGATGGTATTGAGGCGTATCAAAGATCGATATGCGATAACTCGGGGGCACTCTGACTCGGCAAATGACGGTCGTGCAAATGTTATTGTTCCGTTGGATGCTATACTTGGGATGTTAAAAATGTGTCGAGGAAAAGATAGAATTGGCTCGAGGATTTTCTAGTTGAACGCATGACGGTTAGACTATCAAATTGATTTGGCTTGGATGAAAATGTGAATGCTTGGATTTTCTTCGTTGACAACCACAACGTTGACGTTCTTGTCTTATGCGAGCACAACTCCAGCCTCGCACATGCGTTGCGCCGGATTATGACGATCACTTCGCGTGAGCACTGATATGGTGATTCATACAGCGGGAGTGATTGAACTTGGATGGTGTGGCAATATGATTGCTTCGACTTGTGGTTTGATGCGAAGGTGGACTCGAGAATGAATTTATGTGCTTGAAAGATTGAACTTGAGGATTGAGTAGGTCCAATCCGCGTATCGAGAATGGGTTATCTAAAACTCAAACAAGAGTTACGCCCCGATGAGAATGATTATTCTGCGGGAGCGTTGCATGGTGATTCATGAACCGCCATAGATAATCGGACTCGCGTGAGATTGGGGCGTAATGTATTGTCAAGCTGGATGACCTCGTGATCGAATACATGAATTGGTTAGAACTGGTGATTGAACGGAATTGAATATGTGCAACGTAAGTCTTGATGCGAATTAGGTGATCATACTCGATGTTTAGAAATCTGAGTGACGCGAGCTTGGGTAGAAACTCCCGTACAAACGAACAAATGGTTTGACCATAGGATTTGGGGCGAGCGTCGTGCAACGATCTTGTACGATAAACCACGGACTTGATGTGTAACTATGACCCTGTGAGCTGACCTAGCGGATAGGCGGACGACCCTATGCCGAGTGATTGAACTTGTGCGATTGACCTTATAGTATCGTCTGGACGGACGATAGACTTGGACAGCAATACTTAGAGTAGGACGAGGAACTGGGAGTGTGCATGAATGACGGCGAGAATGGCCCCAAACGAAAGAAATGATAGGAATGGATGATGCACAAGTAAAGTTGGAATAACGAATTGAATCATTGGTCGAAAGATGTACTCGATGATAGTACAATATTTGGTCTCGAATCGGATGGGAATTACTTAGACTTGGTCGGCTCCGCTAAGAAGAATAATCGTATTAATTTCGTAGACAAGAACGCTTGAGAAGCAAATCGAATAATCTCGAGGACCGAGATAAACGATATGTGATACACACGTGAGTTCGGTTTTAAATCGAAGTTAGCAAAACGATCGACAAATCGAAACTATCATGAGTAGCTTGTCCGACTTTGCTAGTCGCTAAGCTTGGTTGAAATGTACGTATTCGGAGGACGCCTTGAATGCATGTACGATCCAAACTCAGCGATATGATGAACTCGAATGCAGCTGCAAGTGGGCGTTGAGATGCGCATGATGAAATGAGTGAGTTTGCCTCAGCCTACGACTCTCGAGTTTGGTAAAATACAACGTACCTCGTGCGACCGTTTCAGTCCCATGATACGTCGAAATAGCAACCAAGTCGAAGAAACGCTTGAATTAAATAAGTACCATCAACTCAAAAACGAATGAAAAGTTATTCAATAAAATCGACCAAACGTAGGCAACACGGGACTTGAAAAGGTACCGAGCATGGTTCGATGCCATCGAACGATAGAGCCGTTCGATAGAATTGTCTATAAAACACGATGACACGAGTTAAGGAACGGTAGGACGACCTGCACTCAGGAAGTCTCGAGGACGAGACTTGTTTTGAGTGGTGTATTATGTAATGACCCGCTCCGTCCTAGCGGAATGCCGATTCAAACGACAAGTGTAACGACTCAAACGAGCCGTCAACTCAAAGAGTTGCGTCGACCCGATGAAGTATCGATGCGAATCGATGCAAGACTTACAATGGCTCGTCAAAGATGAATCCAGACTTAGACTATCAAAGGCGCGCTCGGAGTATCGCTCGGCCGATGCGAACATCGCTAAGGTGGGTGGCTCCGATGAACCCGTCTGTGCTTAGCCTAGACACATAACAATACGGACACTATCACGAGAATCGCTAGGCGATAATACTGTGCATGCTAATAAATGACCCAACGCACCTAGCTAAGGGATTAATCCCATCTTGTATGCTTGCATAGAATATGGAAAGGAACATGGAAAATACGATAACTCTCGCACCGTGCTCCACGCTCATGCTAAGGCACAAGCTTGCGTTCAATAATGAAACAATGAAACAATGAATGGGTTATAATAATGAAATGGGAAGACTATCAATATAGTCGTTCCGAGTAGAGTATAGCAACATTGAAAGGCTATGGGACCGATGGGTTGCCAAGACGACTCCCGCACAAGGAGTTGCGTAATTTATGAATAAAAGAGTAAACGAATAAGTGAATGAATGAATCAACGAAGGAAGGAACAAGTGAAAGAAAGAATGAATAAAAGATAAGAAGGATGAAAATGGTTAGCGACAGGTATGACGGGCACGTGTAACGGGGCTCGCTACCCGCACTGCACGGACGCCAACCTGGTCGATAACGCATTAAGGCTAAGGGTTAGCCTACGGCTCAGAGACAGCCGTTAAGTTAAAAAGACAAGTTAATACGAAATGGTCGTGGAAAAACGGCACGAGCGAGGGGTGGCGTATGCTGTGACCGTAAAGAAAAGGGATTCCGCGGCATGATCAAAGGGAGGATATGCCGGCCTAGGCAGAATCAAAAGGGGCTTACGGGCTAACTGGGGGGGGGCTTGGCCACCCAGGAGACGTAAGTGCGGGGTAATTTCAAAAGACTATCAGATGTGAACCAGCCGCACACAGTGATAGGTGAGAAATTACCAAAGGAGAATATGTCCAAATTGGCTTGTGATGCCAGTGACCGGTACATGTAGATTAAGTGGGCTTTGCTGGTGGCGATCCACGTGCAAGTCCTTGCATTAAAATTAAAGTAGTCTAAGTTAATCTGAACAAAGCACCTTCTGATTAAGCTTGAAATGTACCACTCCAAATGATAATGAATACTTCGTTCAAATGAGTTAAAGAACGCGCCTACGACGCGCTAGGACCCGAGGCAGGGACACGCCCTTGATCTTGAATGTTTGCAAGTATCACATTATGTTATTTCATATGAATTGTGTTCTAACTTGATTTACTTTGGACAGGGAAGGCCGGACGGTAAGTATGGGTAAGTCGCGCATGTATTTCCATGCGACACTTGAATTTGGCAACACGGGATAGGTTATGACATATGCCATGAAATTGATCCTAAGGCAAGATTAGAAAGATAATGAATGATAGAGATGCACAAAAGTAAATGAAACGTGTTTGGTAATGATAGCATTGTGGGCGAGCTAGCCTCCCCACCAGTGCATAACAATGTACTGATAACCCCACAGTCTGCTTGCAGGAAGCAGGAGACGCCGACGGGTGCGGAGCTTTCCTCGAACGTGCTAAGGCGCGGAGCTATCTCTGGAGCCTTGGAGTGTTGCAAGGAGCTGGAGCACCATATACAGGACATAATATATCGGAACATCACCATAAATCATTCCATGTTGTAAGCCACTTGGCACGCCTTTTATGTTTCAGAGAGAGAGAGAGCTTGAGCGATTTGTAATATCGGCCTAGCGCCGCTTGTAAACTTCTTGAATATCAATAAAGAGATTGAATTCGTTTCAAATTTGTGTTCATTTACTTTCTGCTGCAAATGGGGACACTCTGTACGACTCTTTGGCCTAGCTCAAATCGGCCGTTTCTGGACATAGCCTTGTACGGGCGCAACCTAGGCCCGTGCGGCATCACGCCTTAGCGAGGATGATCGCTCCTGCGAGAGCGGGGCGTGACAGATTGGTATCAGAGCACGGCTTTACGTCCTTGGACTTTATTTTGATACTCTCAGTTTTGAAAGCTCGTTGAAACAAAAGAAGTGTACGCTCTCTCTCGTTGTGCATTGGAATGTTCCATACAATAAGTCTAATATTTTCAAAAGCTCGTATGAGTACTCAGTTGGACGGGATCGATAGGCGAAGGCCTTTGTGCCACCACGACGGACTTGAGTTGGAAGGAATCGATGCTAAGAGTTAGCAAATGCAGTGCGTACTTGAATGAGCTTACGCTGACAGCAAACGAGTACACGAGACCAAGGTATAGTTCGAACGGGATGGTTATGCACGTAGTCTTTTGGCTAAGTTGTGCCGAGTATCGCGCACCTAGACATTATGGTGCAAACGAGTTACGAGCGAGATTGACTATCGCTCGGACGAGAATAAGGGAGACTTAGAATGTATGTTGATAGAGACGCTACTTGTCCGGCGCTAAAGCGTACACGGGGAAATGGTACTTAGATTTTGAGGAATGAGCGAACGCGTGATTGGACATGTCGATCGGGAGTCGAATAATCTTTCGAGGATTTGTAGAATGACTTGACTCCGAGTGGTGTATGTGATAGCTTCGAAGAAGGATAAGAGTGAATGTCGACGACTAGTCGAGTGGCTCGAACCCTGAGTGGTGTATGGACGTTATAGAAATTGTTCAAGCGAGACTACAAGATATACGGATAGAACGGGTATGTCGGCGAGGCGATGCGATCGCGCAAAGCCTTAGAACGCGTCACGCTTAGTTGATCGTGACTTCGAATGTCCCGAACGAGATGTCGTTCGGACAACTTGTAAATGGGCAACGCATGTGAGAAAATGATTCGGAACGATGAATGAAAGTGAATAGTCTTGATCGAGGAAACTTAGAGGATCATGCGTACGATTTGGGGATTGATTCAAATGAATTGTGACTTGAGTTTTGAACAACGATCTTGAAACGAGCTTGAGGAATAGCGATCGAACTTGATCTTGAATATCGAGGAAATTGTGGAATATCCAACTCGGACAATAGCATCAGTCGCACGACTCGAAATTTGTTGCAAAGGAAGATCGTCAGGTTACGCATATCATCGATGGTATTGAGGCGTATCAAAGATCGATATGCGATAACTCGGGGGCACTCTGACTCGGTAAATGACGGTCGTGCAAATGTCATTGTTCCGTTGGATGCTATACTTGGGATATTAAAAATGTGTCAAAGAAAAGATAGACTTGGCTCGAGGATTTTCTAGTTGAACGCATGACGGTTAGACTATCAAATTGATTTGGCTTGGATAAAAATGTGAATGCTTGGATTTGCTTCGTTGACAACCACAATATTGACGTTCTTGTCTTATACGAGCACAACTCCAGTCTCGCACATGCGTCATGCCGGATTATGACGATCACTCTGCGTGAGCGCTGATATGGTGATTCATACAGCGGAAGTGATTGAACTTGGATGGTGTGGCAATCTGATTGCTTCGACTTGTGGTTTGACGCGAAGGTGGACTCGAGAATGAATTTATGTGCTTGAAAGATTGAACTTGAGGATTGAGTAGGTCTAATCCGCGTATCGAGAATGGATTAGTCTAAAACTCAAATAAGAGTTACGCCCTGATGAGAATGATTATTCCGTGGGAGCGTTGCATGGTGATTCATGAACCGCCGTAGATAATCGGACTCGCGTGAGATTGGGGCGTAATGTATTGTCAAGCTGGATAACCTCGTGATCGAATACATGAATTGGTTAGAACTGGTAATTGAACGAAATTGAATATGTGCAACGTAAGTCTTGATGCGAATTAGGTGATCATGCTCGATGTTTAGAAATCTGAGTGACGCGAGCTTGGGTAGAAACTCCCGTATAAACGAACAAATGGTTTGACCATAGGATTTAGGGCGAGCATCGTGCAACGATCTTGCACGATGAACCACGGACCTGACGTGTAACTATGACCCTGTGAGCTGACCTAGCGAATAGACGGACGACCCTATGCCGAGTGATTGAACTTGTGCGATTGACCTTATAGTATCGTCTGGATGGACGATAGACTTGGGCAGCAATACTTAGAGTAGGACGGGGAACTGGGAGTGTGCGTGAACGACGGCGAGAATGGCCCCAAACGAAGGGAATGATAGGAATCGATGATGCACAAGTAAAGTTGGAATAACGAATTGAATTATTGGTCGGAAGATGTACTCGATGATAGTACAATATTTGGTCTCGAATCGGATGAGAATTACTTATGTTGACACAAAGTCACAGTCAACCAAATATTGAGTACATTGACTAAATAATATCTGTATTAATTCAATACGACACACGACGTCTGCATAACAGTTCAAGACAGACGACAGCTCAGTCTCCGGCTCTCAGTGTGTTTTCGAGTCTGTATTTTATATTTTTATTGAGTCTAGACTTGTGTACTCTGAGTCTTGCTGAGCTCTTGATACTTAGTCTACAGCCTACCCAAAATCCCAAGCTCCACTGAACCAAACACTGCCCAAAAATCCCCTTAGAACCACTCTGTGCTCTGGAGACAGAGTTCGGGCCGAACTCTGCCTCCACACAGAGTTCGGGCCGAACTCTGTCCCCTAGAAATCAGGAACCTTAATTTTAGGGTTAGCTGGTTGCTAGTTGTCCAACGGCCAAATTTTTGAATTTTCCTACCCGAATTCTGGCCGAATTCTGCCTATAAAAACACTATAAATAGGGCATGAATTCTCTCATTCCAATCCATCCAATCTTCTTTTCTCTTCTCTCTTATAAGCTCAAGTAAGCCATACCCTTCCCATCTACTAGCTACAAGCCTCCTAAGTGTCGAGTGCTCAGCATCTCTCAGTTAGGATTCTTGTGCAAGAGTCGAAGAAGTCGCTTGGACAATTCAAAGCAAATCGCCACTGCGATCATCTGTTAGAAGTTGACGTGCTCTTCTGAAGAAAAGGCACGGGTTGTAAACTACTATTTCATAAATAGTGGATTTAATCCTGAGCTAGAGTTCTCAGGCCTGGACTAGTCCTCCACGAGGGAAACCAGGTTAAAATCGCTGTGTTTGCGTATGCTCTTCTGCTCTTCATTTATTTTCCGCACTTTACTCTGATTATTTATTGTTGGTGAAAGAGTTATTTTTAATTGGATATTTTTCTATATAAACTCTATTCACCCCCCTCTAGAGTTGCCAAACTGTTCTTCAATTGGTATCAGAGCTCTGTTCTCTTTATAAGGACTAACATCCTAAGAGCTGATCCATGGCAACCACACAATCCTTGATTTCCAATCATGGTGAAGGTCAGTCCACTCATAGGCCTCCCCTATTTGATGGAACTAACTATACATATTGGAAAACAAGGATGAGCTTCTATCTTAAGTCTCTAGACTTTGACCTGTGGACTGTCGTCACTGACGGTTACAAAAAGCCCGCCAGGATAGTTATCGATGGTGACCTCATTGAGAAACCACACGACAAATATTCTGTCGAGGAGAAGAAACAGGCAAGTCTAGATGCTAGGGCTATTAATGCTTTATTCTGTGCTATAGACATGAATGAGTTCAACAGGGTCTCTACATGCACCACTGCTCATGAAGTATGGAGACTTCTAGAAGTGACGCATGAAGGAACCACACAGGTCAAGGAATCTAAAATAAGCCGTCTCACTCAAGAATACGAAGCCTTCAAGATGAAGCCAAGTGAGACAATCACTCAAATGATCACAAGATTCCTCGACATCATCAATCCTCTATCTTCGCTTGGAAAGCAGTACTCAAACCACGAGAAGATTCGTAAGTTGCTCAGAGGGCTACCAAAAATTTGGAACCCTAAGGTGACAGCCATCATAGAAGGGAACGATCTCACAACAATATCAATGGAGACCTTGATGGGTAAACTCATGACTCACGAGCTTGACCTCAAGGACTTCGAAGAGCCCGCTCCGAAGACCAGGGAGATCGCACTCAAAGCTCATCAACGAAGAGCTAATCATGATGAGACCGAAGAAGATAATTCGGATGATGAAGACCAAGCTCTCATGGTTCGCAACTTCAGGAAATTCCTTCGCTTCAATCGAAGGAAGAAGGAATCTCAAGAAGACGATGAAGAAGAGCCAACTTGTTATGGTTGCAAGAAAACTGGACATATCCGAAAAGACTGCCCACTCCTGAAGAAGAGCAACCGCTATGAGAAGCCATACAAAAGGAACTCATCAAGGAAATATGCCAACACAGGCATTTGGTATGAAAGTGAAGCGAGTGACTCCGAGGAAGAAAAGAACTCTCCTCAAGATACAGCAAATGTGTGCCTAATGGCAACTTCCAACAAGGTATCTAACGAAACTCTAGATGACTTCTCTTTTGATGAACTTGGCGATGCTTTCACTGATTTACTCGATGATCACAAAAAGGTCATCGGTAAATACAAACATGCCAAGGATAAAATCAAAAGTCTTGAAGATGAGATACAAAGAATTTCTTTACTTCTTGATAATGTTAGAAATACGACACCCACTAATGACACTGATGAAGTATCCAAGCTTAAATTAAGCTTACATGATGCTGAAGCACGTATTGAGCAACAAACTCAAGAAATCACTACACTCAACACATTGCTTGCTGAAGAAAAGAGTAGACACAAGATTTCCATGACTAAGATATATGGCTTAAATATTAAGGTTGATGAACTGCAAGCTGTGTCTAAAAGATTAGAAACCAAATTGGGTAAACAGGTTGTTCAACCTCAAACCCAATCACATGGGCACAACACCACTCATGCTAGTCAACCACGTCATTCTCATGCAGCACATAACCATGCATTTATATACACAAACTTTCACAAACCACGTGCACGTAAGAATAATTCTCACTCAGTACACAATCATCATGCACAAAGACACAATCAATATCACTCCACACATAGGAATCATCATGCCATGCCATATAGACAAGATCATCATGCAATGCCATATAGACAAGATCATCATATGCCATATAGACAAAATCATCATACCATGCCATATAGACAATATCAGCATGTCACACATCATAGACAATACCATCATGATATGCCTCATAGACACCATCACCGTGCCACTCATTCTGTGCATAATCATCATCACCATGCTAACTCTTCACATAATGACCATCCTCATCCTGTTGCTTATAGATATTATTCTCATGCTCCTAGTATAAATAAGAATGCTATCTGTACTTACTGTGGATTACATGGACACATCTCACCACAGTGCAAATTTAGAAGACTTGTAGATAAAAAGATATATACTTGGTTTCCAAAGACTAACTTTTCAGGACCCTCAAGAACTCGGGTACCAAAGGTTACATCTACTCTTGATGTAGGTGGACCTTCCCTCTTCAACTGAAAGTAAGTGGATTCTTGATAGTGGATGCTCGTGACATATGACGGGAGACGCAAATCTTTTTGCATCACTATCGATGAAGAGAGAAGGATATGTATCCTTCGATAACAATCTCAAAGGGCACATAATAGGTAATGGTATCATTGGTCATCCTCTTTCTCCTGTAATAAAGGATGTCTGCCTAGTGACCGAGTTAAAGCATAACCTGCTCAGCATTAGTCATCTTGCTGATCATGGATATGATATTAACTTTGGACAAAACAGTTGCTACATCTATGATAGGTCAACAGGAGACATTGCTTTTCAAGGGAAAAGAGAGGACAACATCTATATTTTCTATCTTTCTGTAAATACTAACAATGCAGGTAGATGTCTATATGCCCACAAAGACGAACGACTACTTTGGCACCAGCGTCTTGGTCACGCCAACATGGATGCTATATCCAGGCTTTCTACCAAGAAGCTAGTGAGAGGATTGCCTGACATTACATTCAAAAAGGACACGGTATGTGCCGAATGTGAACTAAACAAGGCAACTAAATCCTCATTTCATTCCATCAACTCTGTAAGTACTACTAGACCCTTGCAACTACTTCATATGGATTTATTTGGTCCTAGTAGAATAGCTAGCCTTGGTAGCAAACTTTATGCATTTGTTATTATTGATGATTTTTCGAGATTTATTTGGGTTTTCTTTCTCGCTAATAAGAGCGATGCTATCTCTGTTTTCAAAGTTTTTGTAAAGAAAGTTCAAAACGAAAAAGGCTACATGATTACTCGAATCCGAAGTGATCATGGAGGCGAATTCGTAAATTATGATTTTGAAAATTTGTAATGCAAATGGTTTTGATCATGAATTTTCTTGTCCTAGAACTCCTCAACAAAATGGTGTTGTGGAGTGGAAGAATAGAACTCTCGGCGATATGGCCAGAGTCATGTTGAATAAATTTTCACTTCCGAAATACTTTTGGGCAGAAGCTGTCAGTACAGCATGCCACATTTTGAATAGGGTGCTAATTCATCCCATTACGAAGAAAACACCCTATGAGCTTTGGTTTGGGAGAACCCCCAATGTTTCTTATTTTAAAGTTTTTGGTTATAGATGTTTTATCCTTAACACCAAAGACAACTTAGGCAAATTTGATGCCAAAGCTGATGATGGTATCTTTCTTGGTTATGCCGCCAAGAGTAAGGGATATAGAGTTTTTAATAAACGCTCACTTATTGTGGAAGAGTCAACAAATATGACTTTTGATGAAGACAACAGTGCAGTAAGTACTCTTGATGATGACGTTGAGCCATCAACTTCTACTCCAATGAATACTTCAACCGAAACTAATTCTCTGGAGGGTTTGCCTAAGAAATTCTCTTTCAAACCTTCTCATCCAGAAAATTTAGTTATAGGAGAAGTTTCATATGGAGTAACTACTAGATCATCACTAAGAGACTCCGTTGCTAGCACTGCCTTCATTTCACAAGTAGAGCCTAAAAACATTTCTGAAGCTTTTAATGATGAATTTTAGATTTCTGCTATGCAAGAAGAACTCAACCAATTCGAGAGAAGCCAAGTATGGGAACTCGTTCCTAGACCGGTTATTCACTCGATAATTGGTACTAAATGGGTTTTTAGAAACAAAGTAAGTGAAGATGGTTCAGTCACACGTAACAAAGCTCGTCTAGTAGCTCAAGGATACAACCAAGAGGAAGGTATCGACTACGATGAGACGTATGCTCTGTTGCTAGACTAGAATCCATTCGGATGCTTTGTGCTTTTGCTAATTTTCAAAACTTTAAATTATTTCAAATGGATGTGAAAAGTGCTTTCTTGAATGGTTTTATTAAGGAGGAAGTTTATGTGAAACAACCTCCTGGCTTTGAAAATCACAAATTTCCCGACCACGTGTTCAAGCTAAAGAAAGCGCTTTATGGCCTCAAACAAGCCCCCAGAGCTTGGTATGAAAGGCTAAGTAGCTTCTTACTTGAGAAAGGTTTTTCAAAAGGGAAAATTGACACTACACTGTTTATAAAATCTTTTAAAGACACTATTCTGTTGATTCAAATTTATGTTGATGATATCATTTTTGGTTCTACTGATGAAACCCTCTGTCAAGAATTTGCCAAGTGTATGCAGACAGAATTTGAGATGAGCATGATGGGAGAGCTCAACTACTTTCTTGGTCTGCAAGTAAAACAAATGGCTAATGGAACTTTCATCTGCCAATCAAAGTATACCAAGGACATGCTGAAGAAGTTCGATCTTGACAACGTCAAACCAATCAGCACACCAATGGCTACTTCAACCAAACTCGAACCAGATGAGAGTGGCAAACCCGTTGATCAACGTAAGTATCGAGGTATGATAGGCAGCTTACTCTATTTAACTGCTAGTCGTCCCGATATCATGTTCAGTGTTTGCCTATGTGCTAGATATCAAGCTAATCCTAAGGAATCACACATGACCGCGGTTAAGCGTATCTTTCGATACCTTAAGGGTACGGTTACAGTGGGCCTATGGTATCCCAAGTCAACATCATTTGATCTTATTGGTTATTCCGATGCTGACTTCGCTGGATGCAAGGTCGACCGTAAAAGTACGAGCGGCACGTGTCATTTATTAGGAAAAGCTTTAGTCTCCTGGTTTAGCAAGAAGCAGAACTCTGTCGCACTATCCACAACAGAAGCTGAATACATAGCAGCTGGGCGTTGTTGTGCACAAATTCTGTGGATAAAGCAAACCCTTGAAGACTATAAGTTATCTTTTATGCATATTCCTATATTCTGTGACAATACAAGTGCCAATAATTTGACTAAGAACCCTGTCTGCCACTCACGCACTAAACACATTGAGATCAGACACCACTTTTTGCGTGATCATCAACAAAATGGCACGATTAACTTAGGATTTATCGACACTGATCATCAGCTAGCAGATTTCTTTACTAAGCCATTATCCGAAGAGCGCTTCAATTTCCTATGTCGTGAACTCGGAATTTTGGATGAAGCAGTTATAAGTTGAGACTCGCCTGCGTAAATATCGAGTATATTTTGATTCTTTTATGACAAATTTGGTATGGGTACAAGCCGAAAGGGTCCTTCTGACAACAAGGCGTAAAAGCCTAAGCGACACGGTGCACTAGTCCTCAGGACTACCGCTAGCTGGGATCCGGCCCCTGCAGCTAACCCATGGCAAATTTGAAATATTGAATTACAATATATTTCCTTGTTTATTATATGGTCTGTTTCGACTTAATACTGTCTAATTACTACATTTTAAAGTTCATTCTGACTTTTGAGTACCTCTCTATGTACTTCATTGATTTCATCAAACTTTTATCCTCAACCATCACTTTTCTTCAACACTTAACTCTCTCTTTCTATCATTTTCAAGTTCTCCTATTTCTTTGCAAATGGCATCTCGCTTGTCCAAACGAGGGAGAAGGACTCGACATGAGGGAGCTTCCTCTTCGGTTCCTCCTCCTCCGATTGAACAAGTTGTTGAACAACACCCCATTCATCCGTTGTTCAATCCGTCGCATCCCGATGACCCTAATACATACGACGACCGTCTATTTGTGTCGCTAGACGCCTCAAATGAATGGTTTAGCGATTTTAGGACTCGTCCGGTGTTTGGGGGCCATCCCATCAATTTCACAATATTTTCTCAATATGAATCTTTATTTCGTGATCTTTGTTTGGATGAACTAGTTGCTTCCAACTTTGTTATTTACCGTAGCGCAATCCAAATGTTCTACTGTAATCTGACTTACGATGCAACCCACATCTATTCCCGGGTTGCTGGCATTAACATTGCCTTCAATGATTCTGAGTTGGGAGACTTTCTTGCTCTCCCGGATCTTGATGCGTGGGACAAGCTTGTGGAAGCACGTCAACTTCAATTTGTTGGCGATACTTCCCTTGAAGGATTCAAGGAGGATTTATGTGCTCCTAACGTAAGTCCTCGCAAGCTAAAGGCCAAGCATCTCACCCCCTACTTTTATGAACTTCATCGCATCGTGTTCAATACTATCTTACCAAAAGCTGGTTCAACTGATGAAGTTACCTACTTTGAGATCTTTGCTTTATATCACCTTCATTTTCGTATCCTCTTCAATCTTCCTAGGACAATGATGGACTGGATGATAAATTGTAGGAAGAAACCAAGAGCTTTGGTTTATCCTTTATACCTTCCTATGGTTTTTTGTGCATTCATCATTCCTATTCATGACTGTCCGTTCTTGCCTGCTCCTGCTTTTCTGTCCAAGGCACGACGTACTCAAGCAGTCGTCGCCTCTCCTGAGGCTTCTGAGCATTCTGATGATGTGGAGCCAGATGCCCCTCCACTCGGTCAGGATGCACCTCCTCTACCTGCCACTCTTGACTCCATCCAGACCATGCTCCGGGATCGTTTCGACTTAGAGGACGATCGGTGGGCTCAGATGGACTACCGCACTACCCTGCAGATGAGTGCACTCAGCAACTCGCTGCATGATATTCGGTACTCCATGTCCCATCATCCTACTTTGCCCATTCCCATACAGCGGGATCCCGATCGTGAGGGCTATCGCATTGATGATCCGTGGGTCATGCGTTACCTGGATCCGGGTGCTGCTTTTTTGGATCCCAGACGTTCTAACTCTCCTGGACCATCTCATGCTCCATGATGGAGATTGGCTACTATCTGCTGCTGCTGTTGCTGATGATGACATTAGTTATTGCTTTTTGATTTCAGTTATTTAGTTTATTATGGATTTCTGTACTTGGATTTATGTAGTTAAACTCTGGTTGTGTGTTTGACATTTGGTTATGACACTTTATGCTAGTACTTCTTTTGATTATTTCTATACTGTTTCTTCTCTGCTTGGTGTGGTTGTATTACTATTAATTGTCTACTGCAGTTTTCTTTTATTATTCATTTATCTGCAGTCTATATTGCTAACTGCCAAAAGGGGGAGAACTATGTATATTCTGCCTAGATATATATGGCTGTATATACTTGTTTGGTTTGGTATCAGATCCTATCTTTTCGTATTTCTATGCTTGTTTGTGCTTTTTGGGAGATATTATACAGGTTCCATGCACTATTTACGGGGGAGCTATTGCTTCTAGCTCAGCACCGTTCACTGATTACGGGGGAGCTATTACATTCTAGCTCGGCATCAAGTATAGGGGAGCTATTACATTCTAGCTCGGCATCAAGTATGGAAGAGCTATGTTGCTATAATCAACTGTGTCCAGGTATGAATATTGAATATACATATATCATTTTGTCAATTATCAATATGGGGGAGATTGTTGACACAAAGTCACAGTCAACCAAATATTGACTACATTGACTAAATAATATCTGTATTAATTCAATACGACACACGACGTCTGCATAACAGTTCAAGACAGACGACAGCTCAGTCTCCGGCTCTCAGTGTGTTTTCGAGTCTGTATTTTATATTTTCATTGAGTCTAGACTTGTGTACTCTGAGTTTTGCTGAGCTCTTGACACTTAGTCTACAGCCTACCCAAAATCCCAAGCTCCACTGAACCAAATACTGCCCAAAAATCCCCTTAGAACCACTCTGTGCTCTGGAGACAGAGTTCGGGCCGAACTCTGCCTCCACACAGAGTTCGGGCCGAACTCTGTCCCCTAGAAATCAGGAACCCTAATTTTAGGGTTAGCTGGTTGCTAGTTGTCCAACGGCCAAATTTTTGAATTTTCCTACCCGAATTCTGGCCGAATTCTGCCTATAAAAACACTATAAATAGGGCATGAATTCTCTCATTCCAATCCATCCAATCTTCTTTTCTCTTCTCTCTTATAAGCTCAAGTAAGCCATACCCTTCCCATCTACTAGCCACAAGCCTCCTAAGTGTCGAGTGCTCAGCATCTCTCAGTTAGGATTCTTGTGCAAGAGTCGAAGAAGTCGCTTGGACAATTCCAAGCAAATCGCCACTGCGATCATCTGTTAGAAGTTGACGTGCTCTTCTGAAAAAAAGGCACGGGTTGTAAACTACTATTTCACAAATAGTGGATTTAATCCTGAGCTAGAGTTCTCAGGCCTGGACTAGTCCTCCACGAGGGAAACCAGGTTAAAATTGTTGTGTTTGCGTATGCTCTTCTGCTCTTCATTTATTTTCCGCACTTTACTCTGATTATTTATTGTTGGTGAAAGAGTTATTTTTAATTGGCTATTTTTCTATATAAACTCTATTCACCCCCCTCTAGAGTTGCCAAACTGTTCTTCAACTTAGACTTGGTCGCCTCCGCTAAGAAGAAAAATTGTATTAATTTCGTAGACAAGAACGCTTGAGAAGCAAATCGAATAATCTCGAGGACCGAGATAAACGATATGTGATACACACGTGAGTTCGGTCTTAAATCGAAGTTAGCAAAACGATCGGCAAATCGAAACTATCATGAGTAGCTTGTCCGACTTCGCTAGTCGCTAAGCTTGGTTGAAATGTACATATTCGGGGGACGTCTTGAATGCGTGCACGATCCAAACTCAGCGATATGATGAACTCGAATGCAGCTGCAAGTGGGCGTTGAGATGCGCATGATGAAATGAGTGAGTTTGCCTCAGCCTACGACTCTCGAGTTTGGTAAAATACAACGCACCTCGTACGACCGTTTCAGTCCCATGATACGTCGAAGTAGCAACCAAGTTGAAGAAACGCTTGAATTGAATAAGTACCATCAACTCAAAAATGAATAAAAAGTTATTCAATAAAATCGACCAAACGTAGGCAATACGGGACTTGGAAAGGTACCGAGCATGGTTCGATGCCATCGAACGATAGAGCCGTTCGATAGAATTGTCTATAAAACACGATGACACGAGTTAAGGAACGGTAGGACGACCTGCTCTCAGAAAGTCTCGAGGACGAGACTTGTTTTGTGTGGTGTATTATGTAATGACCCGCTCCGCCCTAGCGGAATGCCGATTCAAACGGCAAGTGTAACGACTCAAACGAGCCGTCGACTCGAAGAGTTGCGTCGACCCGATGAAGTATCGATGCGAATCGATGCAAGACTTACAATGGCTCGTCAAAGATGAATCCAGACTTAGACTATCAAAGGCGCGCTCGGAGTATCGCTCGGCCGATGCGAACATCGCTAAGGTGGGTGGCTCCGATGAACCCGTCTGTGCTTAGCCTAGACACATAACAATGCGGACACTATCACGAGAATTGCTAGGCAATAATACTGTGCATGCTAATAAATGACCCAACGCACCTAGCTAAGGGATTAATCCCATCTTGTATGCTTGCATAGAATATGGAAAGGAACATGGAAAATACGATAACTCTCGCACCGTGCTCCACGCTCGTGCTAAGGCACAAGCTTGCGTTCAATAATGAAACAATGAATGGGTTACAACAATAAAATGGGAAGACTATCAATATAGTCGTTCCGAGTAGAGTATAGCAACATTGAAAGGCTATGGGACCGATGGGTCGCCAAGGCGACTCCCGCACAAGGAGTTGCGTAATGTATGAATGAAAGAGTAAACGAATAAGTGAATGAATGAATCAACGAAGGAAGAAACAAGTGAAAGAAAGAATGAATAAAAGATAAGAAGGATGGAAATGGTTAGCGACAGGTATGACGGGCACGTGCAACGGGGCTCGCTACCCGCGCTGCACGGACGCCAACCTGGTCGATAACGCATTAAGGCTAAGGGTTAGCCTACGGCTCAGAGACAGCCGTTAAGTTAAAAAGACAAGTTAATACGAAATGGTCATGGACAAATGGCACGAGGGAGGGGTGGCGTATGCTGTGACCGTAAAGAAAAGGGATTCCACGGCATGATCAAAGGGGGGATATACCGGCCTAGGCGGAATCAAAAGGGGCTTACGGGCTAACTTGGGGGGGAGGGGCTTGGCCACCCAGGAGACGTAAGTGCGGGGTAATTTCAAAAGACTATTAGATGTGAACCAGCCGCACACAGTGATAGGTGAGAAATTACCAAAGGAGAATATATCTAAATTGGCTTGTGATGCCAGCGACCGGTGCATGTAGATTAAGTGGGCTTTGCTGGTGGCGATCCACGAGCAAGTTCTTGTATTGAAATCAAAGTAGTCTAATCACCTTCTGATTAAGCTTGAAATGTACCACTCCAAATGATAATGAATACTTCGTACAAATGAGTTAAAGAACGCGCCTACGACGCGCTAGGACCCGAGGCAGGGACACGCCCTTTATCTTGAATGTTTGCAAGTATCACATTATGTTATTTCATATGAATTGTGTTCTAACTTGGTTTACTTTGGACAGGGAAGGCCGGACGGTAAGTATGGGTAAGTCGCGCTTGTATTTCCATGCGACACTTGAATTTGGCAACACGGGATAGGTTATGACATATGCCATGAAATTGATCCTAAGGCAAGATTAGAAAGACAATGAATGATAGAGATACACAAAAGTAAATGAAACGTGTTTGGTAATGATAGCATTGTGGGCGAGCTAGCCTCCCCATCAGTGCATAACAATGTACTGATAACCCCATAGTCTGCTTGCAGGAAGCAGGAGACGCCGGCGGGTGCGGAGCTTTCCTCGAACGTGCTAAGGCGCGGAGCTATCTCTGGAGCCTTGGAGCATTGCAAGGAGCTGGAGCACCATATACAGGACATAATGTATCGGAACATCGCCATAAATTATTCCATGTTGTAAGCCACTTGGCACGCCTTTTATGTTTCAGAGAGAGAGAGCTTGAGCGATTTGTAATATCGGCCTAGCGCCGCTTGTAAACTTCTTGAATATCAATAAAGAGATTGAATTCGTTTCAAATTTGTGTTCATTTACTTTTCGCTGCAAATGGGGACACTCTGTGCGACTCTGTGGCCTAGCTCAAATCGGCCGTTTCTGGACATAGCCTTGCACGGGCGCAACCTAGGCCCGTACGGCATCACGCCTTAGCGAGGACGATCGCTCCTGCGGGAGCGGGGCGTGACATCGAACACTAAGTTAGAATAATTGAAATAAAACGTGCATAAAATGCACGAGTCGCTATGGAACATTGGATATCGCAAAGGCGAGCGCCTCGGTGCGCAAGCTGCAAGAACATAGGATAACTGTACTCGGCAAGTGCCTTAGTACACGAACCATACCGTGCCTTTGCTGCACGAGTTAGACGGCTAGAACATTGGAAGACAATAGGCGAGCGCCCTAGCGCGCAAGCCCGAACATTGAATGCTAAGTTATAGAACATGGGGATACGGTCGAAACGTGCCTACGTGCACGAGATAATAAAAGATGGCTTCGTTGCGAGAGAATACAGTTGTGGCATGAATGTGGCAGAACTGTCGGATATGACATGGTGCCTCCAAAGGTGTTCGAGACCTTCGGGTCGTTCGATTGACGAACATTGAGTTGAGGCACGATGCTATTGAATCATTGAAACGAAGTATGAAACGTAAGAACACAGAAAGTTAACGGAAGAGACGCGAGATGATAAAGTCTGATTCTTGGACTCAAGACTATGTTTGGTTGTTTGAATTTGATTGCTTGAATGTTAAGGGCGTTGCATGGTCAATTAGAATGGACGAGAGATAAAATGTGATATCTCCTGTGCACGGGTGTTTCCCCCAAACGGTTAAATGCTGGAGCGCCCCGGAACCGCTTGGCCTAGGAGGGAATCGAATAATCTTTATAGGCGCACATCCTTAAACAAGATGGAAAAAGCCGCAAATGATGGTATGCAGCAGAAATATTTCGGTTGTTGGGATGTGACCCAACCCGTGAAACGCCGGGCAGCCCGACCAAATATTGAGAAAAGAAAGAGAGAAAAGAAAGAAACTCCTTTAGTCCATTCCGGCGCGGATATGCCAACGACCCTCATATAGTTAAGGAGCGATGGGTTGAAAGTGTAGGCGCATATGCGTCCCGCATATAGATCCTGCTTAGAGATGCACATATAACATGACAGGGAAGGAATGGGGCGTATTCACCTTGCGTCGGTGCAAGAGCGAGTGCGTCGACTTGGTAAGAAGTCACACCACGAATCAAACACGAGATTGCTTGTTTGCTTGCCTATTCAATTCGATAACATGCTGCTATGATAACATGTTTTACGCTTTCGAATATGCCATAAATTTGACCCTAAGGAGAACATAGCAAGATTATAAGCTAAGTTGCATGATTCAACGTAAATAATAAAATGTCAGTTTGGAAAGAAGATCTTTGCTTCAGTACATGCGAGGACGAACGTACTGATCCCCCACCAGCTTCATGCAGGGTACAGGGAATGGATGAATCGCGGCAAAGCGTTGCTTGAACGTGTTGAGGCTTGGAATGCCGAAGCGCATTAAAGCGTGCGATCGCATTGACGCTCGGACTATGCAACTGGATTGATGCGGCCGAGATATAGAAGGCGTGATGTATGGAACGGTGAAATCCTTTGTGGGCAAGAGAGAACCTGAGTGTTGTAGCCAATCTGGCATATATTGTTAGGCTAACGAAAGCCTTTGTAATCTCAGTTTCGGATATCAATAAAGAGAATTGTTTCGTATACTCTGTTTCCTTTCGTTGTTAATATCAAATCAAAAGATAACCATTTGAGAACTTGTCATCTTGCCTTGCACGAGCGCAACTCCAGGCTCGTGCGACATCACGCCCCCTGCGAGGACGATGATTCGGGTGATTCCGGGTCGGGGCGGGACAAATTGGTATTAGAGCTCTAAGCTCAATTTCCTCTGGACGCTTTCTTCATTACCATTCTAAAAGTTGCCCACCACCACTTGAAATCACTCTTGACTCTACTCGATGCCGCACTGGATGTTCCATACAATAAGTCTAATACAATCGTAAAATTTTGTCGCATGTGTTTTAGAAATTTCATGATATTTGCTAAGAAAGTCGCGAAGGGTATATTGCATTGAATGCAACGAGCCGTAAAAATATTAGTTGCTGCAAGTGCAACAAATTATGAAATACAATTTGAGATACTGTTACAATGTAACATGTTGAATGAGAAATAAAATGATGCACGAAGTGCAGCGAGTTAATGTAAATATGCGTTAAAATGAAAGTAAGAAGTGATAAGCCAATACCGAATGTGTTGAATGGATTTGGGCATTGACTTGAAAAGTCAGAAATAAATCGTTGCACGATGTGCAACGCGTGTTGGAAGAAAAATCATTGCACGTGGTGCAACACATATCAAATTAATCGTTGCACGAATTGCAAAGGAAATTGGAAATAAATTATTGTACGAGTGAAATGAAATGTCAAAAATAAATCGTAGCACGATGTGCGACGCGTATCGGAAGTAAAATTTGTTGCACGGGGTGCAATGCATATCTAAATAAATTATTGCACGATATGCAACGTAAGGAAAGAATTGGAATCATAAATCAATAGAACGAATCGTTCGGTTGCACACCAAACTTATATTGGCAAATGAGAACATTGACCGAGTTGTGTCGGATGTGAATTAATTGAAGTTACGGTTGTGATCAAGCACGATCACTGCAGAAATTGTGAGTCAGAAGAGATCGTTGGTCTATACTAAGTATAATGCGAGGGAAATGGCTTGAATTCCGAGTGGTATATGCCATACCACGTAGGCGATGTATGACTCGATTTCGAGTGGTATATGGTGTATCACTTGTACGATGAATTGCATCGATGCGTTGTGAGAATTACGGAAGGTTTGTCCGTAACGGACGGAAGAGTACCGAGACTCGATTGGAAATTTATATGACGGTATGTTAATGCAAGTGTTCTTCGAAAATAGGTTGGGATGATAGGACGAGACTAGTATCAATGAATGATACGTCGGACGAGAATGATAAGTCGGTCGGACGACCGAGACTAGCGGCACGATTATGCCTTGAAGTAATAATCGAACCGACGGGAAAGGAAAACTCGAGCTTACAAATGAGTCGCACGACTTGCGATCTTGATAGAAATGTTGGGCGAGGCAAATCAAATCGCACGACTTGCGATCTCGATAGAAATGTTGGGCAAGACGAATCGAATCGCACGGCTTGTAATTTCGATAGAAATGTTAGGCGATGCAAATTGTAATCGAATCGCACGATGTGCGACTTCGGTGAAGAGTTGGTTGAGTGAGTAATCGTGCCTAAGAAATAGTTGGTTACGTTACGGCGAAACTCATTCGAGTAAGACTGGAAACACACGAAAGTTAGAGGGCGAGTTTGTATGACTTGAGGGTTCGATATTGGATAATCGGTAACTCAGTTACGCGATCAAAGTATAGCGGGATGCGGCGAATCGGAAAACGAGTTAGTGCGTGTGGAAAAGTTCATTGCGAACTTGGAAGTATGCAATGTAAGTTGTCGACATTGAAACGGATTCAAAGTTGACCCTTACGATATCGAAATTGATACGACGTATCGAGATCGATACGTAAGGAAACGTAAACATGATGTGAGAATACAAAATGGAGTGCGCCTTGCGCTATCAAAGTTTTGTAAGTAATGATACGAGAAGGAATGAACTGGTTGATCATAAACTTTGTGATTAATCAAGACGAGACTATAAGTCATCGACGATTGTTCGATGCGTATAGCATCTCGTGTGTCGACAGCGAATAAGATAGACTCGAAGTCGATACGAGTAGATGTTTCATAAATTACGGAATCATCGACGGTCGTGCATGACTTTACTCGGAGGATAGTTGCGCATCAGTTGCGCCAATAGAAATGGTTTTGTCCGAAATTGGGTAGTCGCCTAGAATCGTCGGAACGTGATTTGGCTCTGAAATAAGATATAGCATGGTTCATAGTAAACTGTCCTTTGGTGATGATCCACAATTATCGAGCATAGCTTCGGGGCAGCTGACCCTAGAAAACTTAACCGCCAAATCAAAATTGAATACTGCAGACCGTAAGATGACCCATGCGATATCGCATATGAGATTGCACCGATAACAAATATAATACGGTGCATGTTGACGATAAGTCTAGACGATTGAGAATTGTTGGAACAGCTTTCGATTGAGAATGATATAGTTAGATTTTGAGTATTCTTTGGATGAATACTTGAATGGTTATGTTGGTCGACGGTCGAACTAGAATTCACCAACGGACTTGGTGATTCGGATAGGCGATTGCGAGAAACGTGCTATGCACGAGAGGGAATGATAAGGGAATGACTTACGAGTCATGTCGTTAGATTCGGATTCACCTTGCAATTGAGCTTGCATGAATCAAAACTTATATTCGATGTTGCGAGACGGATAAGTTGGGAATTTGGCTAGTGAATTTCTACTCGTTAGGAAATCGGATGTAAGATGCATCGTAAGGACCTTCGTGTCAAGGCGATCGTTGCCTTGAGCACCGTCGTCTTGATGTAAACTTTTGTGTCGGATAGATTATGGCCTTTGAGCAATGTCAATTTAAAAGTTACGTCGGAAGAATCTAAGCACGAGGACTATATAAGTAACCTAGCGGACGTAGTCCTGAATGTTGATGCGTTTGCAAGTCAACAAGGAAAATCGTGTCGAGATAAGTTGCCTAGCGAGATTTCGGAAATAGTTGGGTGGCGACATCGAACGAAAGGCGTTGCGAAGGATCGTTACGATCGGATGCGCGACGGCTCGATGCGATGCATAGAGTTGGTAGTCCATATGAAACATACGAAATAAGAAAGGCGATTTTGAATAGCATCGTGTGCCTTGACTTTTGTTGGATGATCGCGTGTGTATCAATATGTATATGCAATAAAATTACGAGAACAAGTGCTAAGGATAAGTCCGATCGAGAGTACGAGATGGCAAGCATAGGATTGAAATTTACTTGTCAGCTTTGTTCCAATTTGCTACCACTGGAATTGGTCAAAATACATATATCTTCGGGACGCCTTGAATATAGGTATGGATCCAAATCAAGTTGTATACAAAATTCAAATCGAGCTATAGGGATGACTTTGAAATGTTAATGAAAAGCTTGCGAGAAAGTATGAAACTGAACAACATTGGTGGAACGAGATCGTAAAACGATCTATAAAACACTTAGTCGGAGTGTTGGTTTTGGTTCGAGGACGAACCTTGTTTTGAGTGGTATATTCTGTAATGCCCCGCTCCGCACAGTACATTACGCTGAGACATTGACTCAACGAGTCACGTTGACCGAAAGAAATGTATCGATGCGAATCGATACGAGAGTTGCATTGTCCCGAGCAATGCATCGAACTAAGTCGATGCGAAGAGTTGCCTTGTCCGAAAGAATGCATCGAGTGAATCGATGCGAAGTGCCGCATTGCCCCGAAGGATGAGTGCGTTGAATCGGCTCGAAGATTCTAAGAAATCGAATCGACCAAGGCGCAAGTCCGAATCGATGCGAGTATTGATTTTAGTTGGTTTTGTGTGCAGGCTATACTTTGACGCGAAAATATTAGAGGTCGATCTTTTGCCATATTTAGTAAGGGGTCCGCGAAATCAAATCGTTGCCTTGCGATGGGCTGAGACTTGGGCACGCTAAAGCAAATCGGACGTATAATTCAATGAAGCATGAAGTGCTCGAATGGCTAAGTCAGGAGAGTGGCCGTGCAACGGAGTTATGAAATCGAACCGCATTGGCTCGACGAAACGACAAAGGCGTATCGACTCAAGGTGGGAGGATTGACTTCTTTTTACTCCTTCATTCGATAAGTCAAATATATCATTGTATGCTAAATTTAACCTATCGGCGCCACGGGCATGGTCCGATCGGAAAGTAAATCGTATTGTGAGTCGAACACTAAGTTAGAACAATTGAAATAAAACGTGCATCAAATGCACGAGTCGCTATAGAACATTAGATATCGCAAAGGCGAGCACCTCGGTGCACAAGCTGCAAGAACATGGGATAACTGTACTCGGCAAGTGCCTTAGTGTACGAACCATACCGTGCCTTTGCTGCACGAGTTAGACGGCTAGAACATTGGAAGACAATAGGCGAGCGCCCTAGCGCGCAAGCCCGAACATTGAATGCTAAGTTATAGAACATAGGGATACGGTCGAAACATGCCTATGTGCACGAGATAATAAAAGATGGCTTCGTTACGAGAGAATACAGTTGTGGCATGAATGTGGCGGAACTGTCGGATATGACATGGTGCCTCGAAAGGTGATCGAGACCTTCAGGTCGTTCGGTTGATGAGCATTGAGTTGAGGCACGATGCTATTGAATCATTGAAACGAAGTATAAAACGTAAGAACATAGAAAGTTAACGGAAGAGACGCGAGATGATAAAGTCTGAGTCTCGGACTCAAGGCTATGTTTGGTTGTTTGAATTTGATTGCTTGAATGTTAAGGGCGTTGCATGGTCGATTGGAATGGACGAGAGATAAAATTTGATATCTCCCGTGCACGGGTGTTTTCCCCAAACGATTAAATACCGAAGCACCCCAGAACCGCTTGGCCTAGGAGGGAATCGAATAATCTTTGTAGGCGCACATCCTTAAACAAGATGGGAAAAGCCGTAAATGATGGTATGCAGCAGGAATGTTTCGGTTGTTGGGATGTGACCCAACCCATGAAACGCCGGACAGCCCGACCAAATATTGAGAAAAGAAGGAGAGAAAAGAAAGGAACTCCTTTAGTCCATTCCAGCGTGGATACGCCAACGGCCCTCATATAGTTAAGGAACGATGGGTTGAAAGTGTACGCGTATATGCGTCCTGCATATAGATCCTGCTTGTTTGCTTGCCTATTCAATTCGATAACATGCTGCTATGATAACATACTTTACGCTTTCGAATATGCCATAAAATTGACCCTAAGGAGAACATAGCAAGATTATAAGCTAAGTTGTATGATTCAAAGTAAATACTAAAATGTCGGTTTGGAAAGAAGATCTTTGCTTCAGTACATGCGAGGACGAACGTACTGATCCCCCACCAGCTTCATGCAGGGTGCAAGGAATGGATGAATCGCGGCGAAGCGTTGCTTGAACGTGTTGAGGCTTGGAATGCCGAAGCGCATTGAAGCGTGCGATCGCATTGACGCTCGGACTACGCAACTGGATTGTTGCGGCCGAGATATAGAAGGCGTGATGTATGGAACAGTGAAATTCTTTGTGGGCAAGAGAGAACCTGAGTGTTGTAGCCAATCTGGCATATATTGTTAGGCTATCGAAAGCCTTTGTAATCTCAGTTTCGGATATCAATAAAGAGAATTGTTTCGTATACTCTATTTTCTTTCGTTGTTAATATCGAATCAAAAGATAACCATTTGAGAACTTGTCATCTTGCCTTGCACGAGCGCAACTCCAGGCTCGTGCGGCATCACGCCCCCTGCGAGGACGATGATTCGGGTGATTCCGGGTCGGGGCGTGACAGTTTCTGGACTTGGCCTTGCACGAGTGCAACCTAGGCCCGCGCGGCATCACGCCTTAGCGAGGACGATCGCTCCTACGGGAGCAGGGCATGACAGATTGGTATCAGAGCACGGCTTTACGTCCTTGGATTTCTCGTCGATTTTTTAGTTTTGAAAGCTCGTCGTTGGAAAAAGAAGTGTACACTCTCTCTCATTGTGCCTTGGGATGTTCCATACAATAAGTCTAATATTTTTGAAAGCTCGTTCAGGCGTTCAATCGAATGCATCGGTAGGCTATCGCCGAATGCATCAGTAGGCCTTTGTGCCGAACGGTGTCAACTTGTCTTGAATGAAAACACGTGCTAAAGTTAACATGTCACGTGCATGCCTAACTAGTCCTACGATGACCCTAGCAATTGAGCATACAAACTCGAAATATAGTCCACACGAGATGGTTATGCAGCACAACTTAGTCCGCGTGTCGCGTACCTCGACTTTTGGTGTAATCGAGTTACGAGCGATATCAAGTATCACTCGGTTGGGAACGAAGCTACACTTAGAGTTTATATCGATAGGAACGCTATCGAGTTCACGCTTAGGCGTGCACGGAAGATTGATTTAGATTTTGAGGAACGGGCAAACGTACGATTGAACATGTCGATTGGGAATCGAATGATCTTTTGAGGATTGATAGAATGACTTGAACCCGAGTGGTGTATGTGATAGGTCCGGAGAAGAATAAGAATGAGTGTTGACGACTAGTCGAGTGGCTCGAACCCTGAGTGGTGTATGGACGGCATAGAAGTTATTCGAGCGAGACAAAAGGATATACGGATAGAACGAGTATGTCGGCGAAGTGATGGTATCGTGCAAAGCCTTAGAACGTGTCACGCTTAGTTGATCGTGACTTCGTGTGTCCCGAACGAGATGTCATTCGGACAACTTGTGAATGAGCAACGCGAGTTAGAAAATGATTCGGAACGATGAATAAAAGTGAATGTCGTGATCGAGAAAACTTAAAGGATCGCACGTACGATTTCAGATTGATTCAAATGAAATGTGACATGAGTTTTGAATAACGATCTTGAAACGAGCTTGAGGAATAGCGATCGAACTTGATCTTGAATATCGAGAAAATTGTGGAATATCCAGTTCGGACAATAGCATCAGTCGCACGACTCGAAATTGGTTGCAAAGGAAGATTGTCAGGTTACGCATATTGTGAAACCCTTCATTTTGTTCCAATTAATTAATTAAATATTTAGCTAATTATAAATATAAATCATTTGTTAATTTAGGAAAATATATTTTTTGAAATTTTAGAGTTTAGACAAAACTCGTAATTTTTGATTTTGTTATTTTAAAATTGAT
This sequence comes from Iris pallida, assembly GCA_029216955.1. Taxonomy (NCBI): domain Eukaryota; kingdom Viridiplantae; phylum Streptophyta; class Magnoliopsida; order Asparagales; family Iridaceae; genus Iris; species Iris pallida. Next base: position 2,810,525 of record JANAVB010038019.1, read on the forward strand.
TTGAATGTTTGCTTGCTAATTTATTATTATTATTAAATTATGATTGCTAATTAGAATTTTAGCTAAACTAGTATTATTATTATTAATTAATTTTTTTCAAAAATAATTAAAATGGATTTTGGTTTTGACTTGACCCAGACCCGAACCCGTTCCCGAGTCCAGGACCTGTTCCCGAACCCAAGTTCGAATCCAAGCAAATTTTTGGTTTTCGAAATTTGAAATATTATTTGATATAATATATAATGAGTTTTCATAAAGAAAAGAGAATTGATATTAAATCAAAGCATTCTTAAATATTATGTAAACACTCTCTTTCCAAACACCAGAGAAGAAAAAATCCTTTCCTTTCCTCTTCCCTAACCAACGCTCGAAACTTTCTGAGCGGCCGAGCCTCTCCCTCTTCCCCTTCCGAACGGCCATGGCCGTTGGGTTCCCGTAACCCCCTGCTCACTTCCCCTATAAAACTCCTCTCTTCTCCTCCTTATTCTCCCACTCATTTCTCATCTTACCTCATAATAACTCACACCATCACCACTCTACTTTCCCTCTCCAGAAGCCATCCGACCTCCTCCTAGCCGGCGCGACCCCTACTCCGGCGACCCTTCGCCAGCCCGACACCCGAGCGCGCCCCCGGCGCTCTCCCGCGCAGCCCCCTCCAGCACCTCGACGCTCCGGCCGACTCCCGGTGCGCCTCCGTCGCTGTCCAGCCCGGCCCCGATCTCCGGACCCACGCGCCCCTGGGCTGCCCTAGCTCCGCCGGTGCCCGTCCTGACGATCTCCCGCGCAGGCCAGATCTAGCCGCGCCCAACTCCCACCGTGCCCTAGCCGGCGCCCTGCCTCCCGCAGCTCCACTCGGCGCTGTCCCGAGGCCGCAGCACCTCCCGACCGGCCAGATCCGCCCCCGGCGTAACCCCTTCTTGCTGTCGCTGGCCAGCACCTTTCCGGCTAAACCCCGATCTCCCATTTCGCAGCTGTCCTTTGCTGTCCACGTATTCGGACTTTCCCGATTCCGCAGGAACTGGGTTTTCTTCCAAAATATTCATCTGAGAGCTCTAGCCGAGCAACCCAAGGTATAATTTTGTGTCCCCGTTCCCAATTCGTAGTCGATGATGAGAATTGGCCCCGATTCCCTCCCGGGAATTCGGTTTTAGAGCGACGTAGTAACTTCAGATTTTTCGGAGATGTTTCTGTGATGTTTTGTGTTTATTTCGAATTTTTCCGAAATATATTTTCTAGATTTTGGGCGCCGTAGTTTCCGAATTCATTTCGGGAATTCCCGAAACTATATTTCGGGTTTCCGATTAAGCTTCGGGAATTATTCTGTGAATTTAATTTTGGTGTAGAATGGTTTGGAAGTTATTTTCTGGGTGTTCCCTGGTTTGGGACTTTTATTATGGGTATTTCGGCGCATTTTCCCAGTTTTGGGTTATCCCGAATATAGAGGGAATGCTGCCCAAATTTTTATAAAACTTTAGAAATGAATTTTAAATTAGTTTTCAAAAATATTTTATTTAATTAGATTTTTGGGCGACGACCATACGGTCCATGGGCCCTAGCGAAATGCAAACGAAACCAGTTTTACCCGGACGTTGAGGCATTAGCAACAAATAGTGACGATTGGACCAAGTCTGAGACTCCTAAGATTTTATTTATTTTATTTTTTAGTTTTCGTTTTCGATATTTAAAATACAGGATATTAGTCAGAGCTAACTAATTTTCTCTTATTTTAATTTATGTAAAGTTTGTAAGGGCATAAGCCCATATTCCTATTCTGTCAGCTATGCCCCTGTATTGCGTAGTCTAGGTTTTTCATTTATTTTCTGGTTGATTTTCTTTTAATTTTCTAGATGGTTTTATCATTTATATTATTAGGAATGGCTATTAAATATTTTGTATAAATTAATAAGGATTTCTCACGATAAAATAACTTGAATAAAATATTGATTATTGACAAAACTCACGTTTTATCATTGAAAAAATGTAGTTTTATTATATAAATTATAAAATACCAAGTTTTGCCAATAAATCGATAAATACAAAGTTTTTCCAAAATTAAATATAAAATGATCTTTCCATCATAATTAAATATAACATATTAGATAATCGAGTTTTGTTTGTGTTAGTATAATAAAGATTAAAAATTGACTAGGACAAATTTAGAGATTGTAACTAGCACATCTAGCATGGTAATTTTGGAAATCTAAGGCAGACTTCTCGATTGTAGGATTTCGAGGACAAGTCTGAACTCAATCCCGGAGACATTCCAAATCCAGTCATAATCAAAAGCAAGTACATTTTGTGTTAGTTTACAATTATTTAGTAATCGTTTTAATGCAAGTTTAAACCACGATGCAACACGGAACTCTCTCTGAGAGCACTGACTGTAACTACTGTAACTACTGTAACTGTTTGAGGACTGGAGGAGTAGTGTAATGAGTATGACCACATCCAAATTAGTATAACAACTGTGCGAGCTTACCCCTCTTACACACGGGGATAAGCCATATCTTTCACTGTACAACCCAATCCGGTCATATTTCATTGCCTATTCACATCACAATGTTTTAACTGCTGGAAAATGTTTATTTCAAATTGTTTAAAAGTACATGATTCTATTATTATTTCAATTGTCAAATTAGCATGAATTGTACTTTGCTTCCTCCTAACTGGAGACCCAACAGTTTTAGGTATCACTGATGATGCTTTGTTCCGAGGTATTTTTTTCGAGATCCCAACTAGAGGACGATGATCTCGAGACTGATGAACTGGTTGCCTAGATTTTCTTCTTCTTTTATAATTCCTGATGTTTGTGGAAAACAATGTATTTCAGATGTATCTTTCATTTTGTTGTAAAAAGTTTTAAAATATTCAAATTATTAAAGTTATGGCAATTAAACTGTGTTGTTTATTACCTGCATGAGTGATACAGCTTACTGCCACCGTCTCAACAACGGTACAGGCTGGGCATGATCCGATTCGACCCAAGAAATTGGGACCGGGTCGTGACATATTTTTAGTGGTGGCCCATGCAGGTCAGATCAACAACTTAGGAGAACACCTCTAGAACATTTAGAACACTAGAACATTAATTTGTCACAATATAGGACCGAATTATATTATAAATAAATATTTTTGGTTGTTATAGACTGGTAGGCTACCTTGCTTATGTTTACTTCCTAAACCTTTCAGACTATGACTAGAGAAAAGGCAACCCGTTCCAGTCCTGCTGATGACAAAGTGTTATCTTCTGATCACACCCCTCTTCCTCAGGCCCGTTCCAATCCTTCTCCTTTGCAGCTCATCAATTCCTCCTTTGCTGCCCAAGTCCCTGGCACAGCTCATACTACAGCCGAACCTATTCCGCCCACGGTAATTTCACCATCTCCTGTTATAATAGTTACTCCTGTCGTCCCACCAGTACCAGCAGACACTTCCCAAATGGTTGCCCTATTTCAAGGAATCCTGGAGTCCCAGAAGGCCCAAGCCGAGGCCCAGCAGAGACAGATTGATATCACGAGAGATATTATAAAAGATGTCAATAACGTAGCCTTGGCTATCTTAAACCGAGTTGGTGCGAAACCTCACCCTAGGAGGGATATCCCTGAATCTAGAAGATATTTGGGTCCCATCAAGTACTCTACTTTTCGGCAGTCTTGTCGTAAGAAGTTATTGGCTTGTGATTACTGCAAGAGGCCTGGTCATCTAGCCAATAGTTACCGCAAGAGATTGGGACAATGTTTGGCATGTGGATCCGCTGAACATCGGGTAAAGGACTGCCTCTTATCTTTCCATCGTACCAGAGCACCTATCCCAGCAACACCTGCTACGCCACAACCTAGGGACTCTCTTCCTATCGAGCAGACCTTGCCTCCTACACCCACTGCAAAAAGGCATGATGCAGACTTGAGGATCATAGAAGAAGATAAAGCAGTTGGAGACTGCTCGTACAAGAGCCAGAGCCATGAAGACTAGTACCTAGAACTGCTGAGTAGCATTATCTATTGTTATAAGAAGTTGTAACAGGATGTCCTTAGAATAATCATGAGAGTCTTGCTGTAATTCTCCAATATGAATAAAATTCTTGGTTACACCTTATGGTAGATATCTTTCCCAAAGTCTTTCCCCTACGATACAATTTCTGAGGATTGTAATCTTAATGAGAAGGTATGTAAGGCGGTATTTATCAAGGATATATTGGTGATTAAGAATTGGAAGAATAGAATTTTGGAATACCCAGATATTAGTTGGTACTTATAACAATTGGGAGTGATAATGACATAAGGAGTGAATTTTGACCTTAACCAGTTTAGGCCGACTGTATGATGGTATATGTTACTACATATTTTATTTCCTAGATTTTTGTATCTTTTAGCGTCCCATGATTTTCGGGAATTATCTCCTTCCCATATCTTTAACAGATTTTTAGCATCCCTTAGGATTTATGTTTTTTCGCTATTTATGGACCAATATTAGAACTTTTCAATCTCCTTCGTCAGCAAACCTATTTTTTCAAATTTCTCCACTAGTCGATCAAATCTTATTTCTCTATCTTTATTTGGAATCCAGACTCGTTCGCTATCTAGAGTTTCTAATTCTAATAAACCCTTATCTATCCGAGTACTTCTACGACTATCGTATCCAATCATTCGCCTTAACCTCATTTTAATTGACTTTCTCGGAACTAATCCTGAACCAAATTCTTCTGGAACTATAAAGCCTCAAGGTTAATTATTACCAAAAGAATTGGTTCAGTTTAGTTAGTTCATGATTTCCCTAAAAGATATTTTCAAAAATACTTTCAATACTGATTGTTATCTCCTAAGGTATTCCAAATAGTTTTTTTTAAAAACTCAATGCTTGAGTATCGTGAAGTACGAACGGTCAGAGAATTGATTCCATCCTATTATTAAATCTTCTTTAAATCGTTAAAAACTTTTAAATTGTTGAACCATCCCCTTGTTGGCTTTACTAAAACATTTTAACCTGACTTTCTTGAATCCATAAAGACATACTTCTTTTGTGTCAACCCTACTTACCCATCACATTCTCAAAACTTTCCTTGAATAAGAAATTATTTCTTCAAATAATTTTGGTAAACGTCTGTATCCTTTAAGTGATTTGTCGGGAATATTTTCATTGGCTTCTTCAACTCAATTCAAAGCTCTGATTCTTCTACCTTACCCTGTGTCCAACACAATTAGTCATACTCAAGTTTGATCAATTTCTTCAAAATCAAATCTCTTAAATCTCAAGAGCTACTGGAACATATATTTTTCCTGATAAAATTTCTTGAAACCAGAAGAACATACATCAACAACTTTTCCTATCATGACTAGAACCTTAGAACTCGTTTGAATTTTTTTGGAAACTCCTTTGAATTCTTATAGACAAAGTTTGGGAAAATATTCCGTGATCTAATACGACTTCGCACATTGCGTTATAGTCAATTGTCTGAATTATGGAAACTGCGAGTTTACTGCAGCCAATTGCGCACTGGCGAGGCAAAAGACTCTAAAGTTGAAGTGATTTCAGGTGTTCATAGGTTCCCGGATATTATCGTGACTATGTCCTAAATGCACCATGTTGATCTTCTATGTTGCTTAGCCATGAAATGGATAAAGTTGACAGACTACTCGGTAACCTAAAATTATTCAAGTTATTGGGTCAAAAATTCACTGTAGTTAGGTGCACTCTGGCGAGGCATGAATTTGAGACAAAATGACTTCAAACATATTTGGTTCCCGAATATGATTCAGACTATATTCATACCATGGTTGTCTTTTGCACCATCAAATCATTCTGACTTTTGCCTGATTAGAGGATTTACATTTCTAGCGGTTGTCTCCATTTCCAGAAATCTCTTGTCACAACCAGAAAGAAAAGATTCCCTACAAAATTCTACTTGATCTTCCTAAAAACTTATTAGGACCATATCAATCTCTTTTACCTCAATCTCTTTTTTGTTTCAACCTTAGTACGTTGCATACATATATTCTTATATCTTATTTATTTATTTATTTATTTATTATTATTTAATTACAGATTTTGGAAGCTATAGATAGTTATCTTGTAAGTCTTTTCCCGCATATATTATCTTCTGACCGTTGAACAGTGAAACGACATACTTTCTATCCTCTTTGATCATCACTCGGCCCTCAATGAAAATATTTTACTCGATTACATTCCTATCATAGGTATAATATTCTAATCATCTCTAATATCCTACTATCGTACAACTTTTCTATCCTTCCTGAGTCACGAATCTTTGTACCCCATTCCAATTTGATTTGACATTTAGGTTCCTCATCTCAAAAGATTCCATTACCTTCTGCCTTCTCAATAAAAATGTTGACATCCGCTCCTTTCTTGCCTTTCCTGTTTCACGAAACCTCATTTGGTTCTCTCCTATTCTATGATCCTGGTTGTACCTAGGTTCTTTCTCGCGCCTAAAATGATTTTAATTACAACAAACATTCCAATCCCATTTCAGATCATATTCTGTTAATCCCGATCGTGCCTGCTAATTTAAAGTTCATTTTTGTTTAAGGCTAAGTTTTTTTTTTGTTTGTACCCCGGCCCTTATATTTGAAATTTCGAGGACAAAATTTTCTAAGGAGGGAAGGTTGTGAAACCCTTCATTTTGTTCCAATTAATTAATTAAATATTTAGCTAATTATAAATATAAATCATTTGTTAATTTAGGAAAATATATTTTTTGAAATTTTAGAGTTTAGACAAAACTCGTAATTTTCGATTTTGTTATTTTTAAATTGATTTGAATGTTTGCTTGCTAATTTATTATTATTATTATTAAATTATGATTGCTAATTAGAATTTTTTCTAAACTAGTATTATTATTATTAATTAATTATTTTCAAAAATAATTAAAATGGATTTTTGTTTTGACTTGACCCAGACCCGAACCCGTTCCCGAGTCCCGGACCTGTTCCCGAACCCAAGTTCGAATCCAAGCAAATTTTTGGTTTTCGAAATCTGAAATATTATTTGATATAATATATAATGAGTTTTCATAAAGAAAAGAGAATTGATATTAAATCAAAGCATTCTTAAATATTCTGTAAACACTCTCTTTCCAAACACCAGAGAAGAAAAAATCCTTTCCTTTCCTCTTCCCAAACCAACGCTCGAAACTTTCTGAGTGGCCGAGCCTCTCCCTCTTCCCCTCCCGAACGACCATGGCCGTTGGGTTCTCGTAACCCCCTGCTCACTTCCCCTATAAAACTCCTCTCTTCTCCTCCTTATTCTCCCACTCGTTTCTCATCTCACCTCATAATAACTCACACCATCACCACTCTACTTTCCCTCTCCAGAAGCCATCCGACCTCCTTCTAGCCGGTACGACCCCGACTCCGGCGACCCTCCGCCAACCCGGCACCCGAGCGCGTCCCCGGCGCTCTTCCGCGAGGCCCCCTCCAGCACCCCGACGCTCCGGCCGACTCCCGGCGCGCCTCCGGCGCTGTCCAGCCCGGCCCCGATCCCCGGACCCACGCGCCCCTGGGCTGCCCTAGCTCCGCCGGCACCCGCCCCGACGATCTCCCACGCAGGCCAGATCTAGCCGCGCCCAACTCCCGCCGTGCCCTAGCCGCGCCCTGCCTCCCGCGGCTCCACTCGGCGCTGTCCCGAGGCCGCAGCACCTCCCGACCGGCCAGATCCGGCCCGGCGTAACCCCTTCGTGCTGTCGCTGGCCAGCACCTTTCCGGCTAGACCCCGATCTCCCGTTCTGCAGCTGTCCTTTGCTGTCCGCGTATTCGGACTTTCCCGATTCCGCGGGAACTGGGTTTTCTTCCAAAATTTTCATCTGAGAGCTCTAGCCGAGCAACCCAAGGTATAATTTCGTGTCCCCGTTCCCGATTCGTAGTCGATGATGAGAATTGGTCCCCGATTCCCTCCCGGGAGTTCGGTTTTAGAGCGACGTAGTAACTTCGGATTTTCCGGAGATGTTTCTGTGATGTTTTGTGTTTATTTCGGATTTTTCCGAAATATGTTTTCTGGATTTTGGGCGCCGTAGTTTCCGAATTCATTTCGGGAATTCCCGAAACTATATTTCGTGTTTCCGATTAAGCTTCGAAAATTATTCTGTGAATTTAATTTTGGTGTAGAATGGTTTGGAAGTCATTTTCTGGGTGTTCCCTGGTTTGGGACTTTTATTATGGGTATTTCGGCACATTTTTCCAGTTTTGGGTTATCCCGAATATAGAGGGAATCCTGCCCAAATTTTTATAAAACTTTAGAAATGAATTTTAAATTGGTTTTCGAAAATATTTTATTTAATTGGATTTTTGGGCGACGACCATACGGTCCATGGGCCCTAACGAAATGCAAACGAAACCGGTTTTACCCGGACGTTGAGACATTAGCAACAAATAGTGACGATTGGACCAAGTCTGAGACTCCTAAGATTTTATTTATTTTATTTTTTAGTTTTCATTTTCGATATTTAAAATACGGGATATTAGTCAGAGCTAACTAATTTTCTCTTATTTTAATTTATGTAAAGTTTGTAAGGGCATAAGCCCATATTCCTATTCTGTCAGCTGTGTTCCTGTATTGCGTAGTCTAGGTTTTTCATTTATTTTCTGGTTGATTTTCCTTTAATTTTCTGGATGGTTTTATCATTTATATTATTAGGCGCTTCGTAACAAATGGCTATTAAATATTTTGTATAAATTAATAAGGATTTCTCACGATAAAATAGCTTGAATAAAATATTGATTATTAACAAAACACACATTTTATCATTGAAAAAAATATAGTTTTATTATATAAATTATAAAATACCAAGTTTTGCCAATAAACCGATAAATACAAAGTTTTTCTGAAATTAAATATAAAATGATCTTTCCATCATAATTAAATATAATGCATTAGATAATCGAGTTTTGTTCGTGTTAGTATAATAAAGATTAAAAATTGACTAGGACAAATTTAGAGATTGTAACTAGCACATCTAGCATGGTAATTTTGGAAATCTAAGGCAGACTTCTCGATTGTAGGATTTCGAGGACAAGTCTGAACTCAATCCCGGAGACATTCCAAATCCAGTCATAATCAAAGGCAAGTACATTTTGTGTTAATTTACAATTATTTAGTAATCGTTTTAATGCAAGTTTAAACCACGATGCAACACGGAACTCTCTGAGAGCACTGACTGTAACTACTGTAACTATTTGGGGACTGGGGGAGTAGTGTAATGAGTATGACCACATCCAAATTAGTATAACAACTGTGCGAGCTTACCCCTCTTACACACGGGGATAAGCCATATCTTTCACTATACAACCCAATCCGGTCATATTTTATTGCCTATTCACATTACAATGTTTTAACTGCTGGAAAATATTTATTTCAAATTGTTTAAAAGTGCATGATTCTATTATTATTTCAATTGTCAAATTAGCATGAATTGTACTTTGCTCCCTCCTGACTAGAGACCCAACATTTTTAGGTATCACTGATGATGCTTTGTTCCGCGATATTTTTTCCGAGATCCCAACTAGAGGACGATGATCTCGAGACTGATGAACTGGTTGCCTAGATTTTCTTCTTCTTTTATAATTCATGATGTTTGTGGAAAACAATGTATTTCAGATGTATCTTTCATTTTATTGTAAAAAGTTTTAAAATATTCGAATTATTAATGTTGTGGCAATTAGACTGTGTTGTTTATTACCTGCATGAGTGATACAGCTTACTGCCGCCGTCTCAATAACGGTGCAGGCTGGGCATGATCCGATTCGACCCAAGAAATTGGGACCGGGTCGTGACACATATCGTCGATGGTATTGAGGCGTATCAAAGATCGATATGCGATGACTCAGGGGTACTCTTACTCGGCGAATGACGATCGTACAAATGTCATTGTTCTGACGGATGCTATACTCGGGATATTGAAACGTGTCGAGGAAAATATAGACGTGGCTCGAGGATTTTCTGGTTGAATAAATGACGGTTGGACTATCGAATAGAGATCTCGGCTTGGATGAAAATAAAATGTTTGGATTGCTTCGACGATAACCCAAAATGTCGACATTCTTGTCTTATACGCGCACAACTCCAGCCTCGCACATGCGTCACGCCGATTTGGGCGATCACTCCGCGTGAGCGCTGATATGGTGATTCATACAGCGAGGGTGATTGAACTAGCATGGTGTGACAATTTGTGTGCTTCGACTTGTGGTGACGCGAAGGTGAACTTGAGAATGACTTAGTGTGCTTGATGATTGAATTTGAGGATTGCGTAGGTCCAATCCGCGTATCGGGAATGAATTAGTCTAGACGCAAGCATGAGTTACGTCCCGATGAGAATGATTATTCTGCAGGAGCGTTGTATGGTGATTCATGAACCACCGTGGATAATCGGACTTGCGTGAGATTGGGGCACAACGTATTGTCAAAAGCTAGACGACCTTGTGATCGAATACATGAATTGGTTAGAATTGGTAAATTGAATGGAATCGAATATGTGTAACGATGTCTTGATGCGAATTAAGTGATCGTGCTCGATGTTTAGAAATCTGAGTGACGCGAGCTTGGGTAGATGTCACGCCCCAGAACTAGAATACTGGAGAGCGGGGGCAGACATAGCCAGCTACGTATATGAAATGGATTCCATCTCGCTATACGGTCACGGCTGTCTAGATACATGAGGGTTTACTACAAGCCAACAGTCTCCTAAGGTCATGAACAAGCCTAGTGTCTCAATCACAAGCAAATAAGTAAATGTTACAAGATGTATGATCATTAAATATACAATAATAAGGCATCCAAAATATTACATATTCAGCTGATCATGAAGCTAGTCGTTACAAAATATTAGGACTAGCAAGAGTTTAGTCATACATGATCAACCCTAGGATTTGTTAATCATTTTACAGCTCGTAGGCAGAAAGTAAGTAAGTGCAATCGAGCTAAACAGGTGCTCGTCGGCTAAACGCCTCAAAAGAATATTTTTACAATAAAGTGGGAGAGCCAAAAATAACCCACTCGTTGCCAGGGTTCTGTCTAGTGGCCACCATCTGGCTGGAAGGTCGGTAGATCTTCTAGAGCTGCTCCGAAATCTGGCCACACAAAACCAGCTGGGTCAGACCCCAGAAAGAGCAAGTGCCACAAAGGAAGCTTCACTTAGGAACTAAAACTAGCAATCAGCACAAGAGTATAAATAAGGTAAAAACTGGAAATAAAGAAAATACCTCAGGATGATATACGACGAGATAACCATGGAACTATTCAGATAACCAGGTTACAACCCGTAAACCAAATAAGGACCGGGGTTGTAACCCTTCGTCTGAACAGAACTTGGATTCTCACCATTTGTCGATAAAATAAATACAGGCATTCCGGTCACGCAGTAACATAGAACAAGATCAGGGCAAGACTAGATAGGTTAGACTCCATCCAATCATTTCACGGCCAAGCAAGAATTACGGCTTGATACTTTAACTAATTAGGGTTGTCACAAGCCTAATTACTAACAAGATGCAGCGAGATTATTCCACAGCCACAAGCCCTGCAGACCATCCAGGTTACCCGGGTTGAAAGATTAAGGTTGAATTCAGGTGGGTACATCGTCCAGGAAATGTATGTACCCTTAGGTAGCTTGAAGGGTGCAACACATGACAGTGTGCTGGAAATGTACCCTACTCGACGGCAGGCTACAGATCCCAAGGCGTACCCAGGTAACGGGATTGCCTGTAGCTGGGAGATCTCTTTATGACTAATGTATTAATCTAGTTATTTAGCCTTAGTCCATTTCAGTAGGTACTCCTGACCGTGGTACTCAGGAGTCCCCTCCTAAACATGATGCAAGACAGGACTGGATTATTTGTACAAGCACAATCGCCCACGGTGTCCAGATTAATTATACAGGTCATGTCATGTCAGGTAGCCGTCGTAACGGCTGTTCAAGATATATCATGTCAAGTGTACTAGTCAGGAGTGCGCCACGACGGGCCACTATCATGTCAGACTCAATTATCATATCCAAACATATCAAGTAAATTCGTGATTATCAAGTCCATGACAAAAGGCGTAAGGATATAAAATAGGCATAAAATATCTAATAAAATATCAATACACAGGACTATAGGAGAGCCATGCGTCTAAGGCATATGCGGCCAGGAATGATCTCATGCGGCTGGAAGAGAACAGCCCATGCGGCTGAATAGGGACAGGCGTATACGACTAAAAGGGAGAGGCTTATGCGGTAAAAAGGGGTATCGGTCATATGCGGCTCGGAGATCCAGTCAGTCATGCGGCTGAGAAAGACAAAACATATGCGGTCAGCGGAAAGGGTACTCATGCGGCTGGCGGGGATGGATCCATGCGGCCGGTTGACCAATCAGGTACATGCGGCCGGGGAGGAGCAACCCATGCGGCTGCGGGGAGCAATGACTATGCGGTCAAGGGAAGCAAACCCATGCGGCTGGGAGACTGCGGTCTACGCGGCTCGCGAGTGTTGAGTTCATGTCACGCCCCAGTACCAGAATACTGGAGAGCGGGGGCAGACATAGCCAGCTACGTATAACGGAATGGAATCCATACCGCTATACGGTCACGGCTGTCTAGATATGTGAGGGTTTCACTACAATCCATCAGTCTCTTAAGGTCATAAAATAGCCTATTATCTCAATCTCAACCAACTAATAACAATCACAAGATATCAGATCACCAAATATACAATTGTAAGGCATCCCAAACATTACATATCCAGATGATCATGAAGCTAGTCGTACAAAATATAAGGACTAGCAAGAGTTTAAGTCATACATGATCAACCTCGAGTTGCCAATCATACTTACAGTCCGTAGGCAGACAGTAAATAAAGTTGCAAACGAGCTAACACTTGCTCGGCGGCTAAACACCTCAAAAGAATAATTTTACAATAGAGTGGGAGAGCAAAAATAAACCCACTCGTTGCCCTGGTTACACCTGGTGACCACCATCGGGCTGAAATACAGGGAGATCCTTTGGTGCTGCTCCGGTATCTGGCCATACAAAACCAGCTGGGTCAGACCCCAGAAAGAGCAAGTGCCACAAAGGAGGCTTCACTTAATAACTAAAACCAGCAATTAGCACAAGAGTAAAATTACATAATAAAAGGCAGTAGTTTAAGAAAAAGCATGATGGGTAATTATAAAAGACAATCTTGTATAGAATCACTAAAAGACAGGACATATGGAAAGAAAGCATGACAGGATGATATACGATGAGATAACCATGGGACTATTCAGATAGCCAGGTTACAACCCGTAAACCAAACAAGGACCGGGGTTGTAACCCTTCGTCTGAACGGAACTTGGTTTTTCTCACCATTTATCGGCAAGATAAATATAAGAAATCAGGTCAAGTAACATTCTGGAGTGACAATCATTATAGTGACAATCCGGAGTGACAATCATTATAGTGACAATCTGGAGTGACAATCATTCAATCATTCTGGTACAATCTTACAATCAATCAATTCTAGACAATAATATACTGGACTAGACTCCATCCTAGCAATCACGTCCAATCATTGCCTACGGCTTTCTATATTAACTAACTAGGGTTATCATAATCCTAGTTACTAGCAAGATGCAATGAGATGCTCCAAGTAGTCACAGGCCCTGCAGCTATCCAGGTTATCCAGGCAATCATTATAGTGACAATTCAGAGAGTACAATGCATTAGAGTGACAATAGAGTTCAATTATTTAAGTGACAATCAAGAGTGCCCCACATGACAGTGGGCTGGAAATGTGCCCTACTCGTCGGCAGGCTACAAGTCCAAACATTTGCGGCCGGGATAACGGGATCGCCTGTAACTGGGGAACATCTCTTCATGTCTAGTGAATTATACTAGTCATTAACCTTAGCCCATTTCAGTAGGTACTCCTGACCGTGGTACTCAGGAGTCCCCTCCTAGACATGATGCAAGGCAGGACTGGATTATTTGTACAAGCACAATCGCCCATGGTGTCAGGATCAATTATACAGGTCATGTCATGTCAGGTAGCCGTCGCAACAGCTATTCGAGAAATTATGTCAGGTTATCATGTCAGGTGTACTTTGTCAGGAGTGTGCCACGACGGGCCACTATCAGGTCATGCCAGGTTATCATGTCAAGAGTGCACCACTACGGGTCACTATCACGTCGTGTTCAATTATCAATTCCAAACATATAAATGAATTCATGATTTTCAAGTTCAGGACAAAAGGCGTAAGGATATAAAATGAGCGTAAAATATCTAATAGAGGTAAAGCGTACTCATGTTGTACTGAAGTTACAAGATACATGATAATAATAAAAGAACAATAGTAATAATAGTAGCAATAATAATGTAACAGGGCACGACAGGGAAGTCCATGCGGCTGGGTCCAAGCAGAATTCTATGCGGCTGAGACAACAGGGTCTTATGCGGCCAGGGATAACAATTCTTATGCGGCTGGGAATAACTTCCCATGTGGCTCAACTGATATGGGTTCATGCGGTCAGGTTGGACGAAATCCTATGCGGCCCAATTTAGATGAGTCACATGCGGCTCGGGGGGGAGTGAGCTCCATGCGGCTCAGAGAATTAGTCATATGCGGCTGAGGCAAATTAAGTCTCATGTGGCCAAGGGAGAATGTTTCCATGCGGCTGGACAAGGCAGGGTCTTATGCGGCTCAGCGATCCAGATATGCGGCTGGCGGGAAACCAAATCCATACGGCTCAAAATGAATACTTGCCGCATGAACTTGTCATGCGGTCAAGTGCTGCCATGTGGCTCAGGACTATGCTTCTTCTCCAAATTTTCGAGAAGAAGCACACCAAGAAACCATGGCTGCCATGATGCATAAAACCCTCATCCGGAGTCCAAATCCGGACTTCCTTAGGTCAAAATGGGGTAGAACGAGCTACTCTACAACATGGAACCAACAAAACTTGAAAGTAACAATATTAAATAGATCAAAACCCAGAAAACCCAAAATTAAAATAAACTTAGATCTACAAGAATCTAGCCATGGAAACGGAAAATGTCAAGTACTAAAGAGTGTTAAAATGCTACAAGGAAGAGAATGAAACAATAATATTTGGGTTCCTCCATGAAGCAAGATGCACTTGTCTAGCTCTCTCTCTCTCTCCCTCTCACTCACAGGTTGGTGAGAAATTTAATGGTGAAGGAAGATG
Organism: Iris pallida; assembly: GCA_029216955.1. NCBI lineage: Eukaryota > Viridiplantae > Streptophyta > Magnoliopsida > Asparagales > Iridaceae > Iris > Iris pallida. Next base: position 2,825,693 of record JANAVB010038019.1, read on the forward strand.
ATGATGAATGAAGAGAGAGAAATGAGAGAGTACATTAATAAAGGGGTTGGTGGTGGTAGGTAGGAGGTTCACCCCTTGGTTTATGATGAACCAAGAGCAATCCCAGACTGAACCAACCAACCTAAATCAGGAATAAACCAAGCCAAGAAGGAAATTAAGCAAGAAAATCATGCAATACAAGAATAAATACGTACACATATTCCAAGAATACGAAATACGAACACAGGCATTACAACTCTATCCACCTTAAAAGAATTCCGTCCTCGGAATTTAATCAAGAGGCTAGAGGAGCAATGACAAGCTACATTAATCACATGCAAGCTATAACTAGGCAGACAATCACTCATTCAAGCAAGGAATCAAAGGCATGAGGCATAAGAAAGACATTATACCTCACGAGTCAAAAAAGTCGGGATAACGTGATCGGATATCATCCTCACACTCCCACGTTTGACTCTCCCAAGGAGCGATAAACTCAAGCAACATGAACTAAACTGATAATCTTGCGCTTGAGGTCTCTCCCCTTGGTCAAACATGGACACGGGCCTCTCCTTATACGAAAAGGTTAAAGGCTATTGGTACCAACCTTTTCGAATGATCTAGGAAATGGCTCGGGCCCGGGATGTACCGTTGTAATTAGGATACATGAAATACGTCATGCACCCCGCATAATGACGGTAGAAAAGCAAGATGAGAGGACACATATACCTCTCGATCGATTCTGAACCTGAGCCTGGGCTAGGGCAAACTGCCGCGGATTCTGTTGCTGGAAAGTCTGGGCCTGAGTCGGCAAGGGCCTCGGGAACGGGAACTGCTGTTGCTGGTGAACTGGAGCTGGTGCTGGTACTGGTCCCCTAACCGAAGGACTAGATACTGTCGATGCTGAATCAACTCTGAAAGGGCAGGTCCCTACCCTATGATCCGGTGCTCCACACAATAAACACAATTCCAACGCCTTGCGACACTCCGCTACCACGTGTCCAGGCTTCCCATAATAAGAATAGCCTACGGCGGAAGACTGTGCTTGCTTCTGTTTCTGCTGAGGGTGCGTCGGGGTCGAGTACTGGACCGACGTAACTGAGGTTACTTGCCTCGGAGTTCCAATAGTCAAAACCCTAACTGCCGGGGCCGGTGCTGAAGACTGATTCATCTGACTATAGGACCGCTTCCGACCTCCAGTCCTGTCCACTATTCTCTGGGAGGTATACTCGTGCCTCCTTGCTGCTCGCAACACCGCATCATAGGTCTGATGCTCGAACTGTTCTACTGCCAATAAAATCTCCAGGTGAAGTCCCTACTGGAACCTCTGCGCTCTGTCAAACTCGGTTGCCACCAAGGTGGGAGCAAACCGACTAAGTCTGGAAAACTCGGCCGCATAACCGTCGACCGTCCTCTCCATCTGCTTAAGAGTACTGAACCTGGTCTGCAAGTCATACCGAGCCACTGCATCATAATACTTGGTCTAGAACTTCTTGCTGAACACTGCCCAGGAGACAGGTGTTGCCAATCCTACTGCTTGTACGGCCCACCAACTGCGGGCTAAATCCAATAACTGTAGGCGCACTACAGCCACCTTCTCGTCTTCTGGAGTCTTCGCGGCTTCGAGAATCACATCTATATCTTGTAGCCAGGCATCGGCAGCAATGGCATCCTCGCTGCCATCGAAGAATGGAGGGTTCAGGCGCTTAAAACGGTTGACCGCACTGTTCCCTCGGGGACCACTTCCATTCAGAGCATCTTCCACTGCCTGGTGCAAGGCATCGCCTCTACGATCCTGGGAAGCTAACAATGATCTGATGAGACCCACCAAAGTGCCATCATCAGGATCTGCAGGCTGGACTGGCTGAACTGGCGGCTCTTCTCCAGTAGGTACGACTCGGGAGGCTGCTCCTGAGTGCTGGGCCTGATCTTCTGGTTGCTGCTGGTCCACGGGAGGTGATCCGCTTTGCTGATCGGCAGGTCCAGGTTCAATGCCGCTGAAGAAGACGACATGGGAACAATAAGGAAGGACCAGGACAGATCAACGATTACAAGCATGTGATCAGGACAAGAATTTCAGGAATCAAGAGGATACGAGCAGAGATCAAGGGCGAGTACTGATTGAGACATCTATTCGGTAAACCCTCACACATCTTGATTTACAAGACCTGCATGGGCCACCATTTAAACCATGTCACGCCCCAGAACCAGAATACTGGAGAGCGGGGGCAGACATAGCCAGCTACGTATAACGGAATGGAATCCACACCGCTATACGGTAACGGCTGTCTAGATATGTGAGGGTTTCACTATAATCCATCAGTCTCTTAAGGTCATAAAATAGCCTATTGTCTCAATCTCAACCAACTAATAACAATCACAAGATATCAGATCACCAAATATACAATTGTAAGGCGTCCCAAACATTACATATCCAGATGATCATGAAGCTAGTCGTACAAAATGTAAGGACTAGCAAGAGTTTAAGTCATACATGATCAACCTCGAGTTGCCAATCATGCTTACAGCCCGTAGGCAGACAGTAAATAAAGTTGCAAACGAGCTAACACTTGCTCGGCGGCTAAACACCTCAAAAGAATAATTCTACAATAGAGTGGGAGAGCAAAAATAAACCCACTCGTTGCCCTGGTTACGCCTGGTGACCACCATCGGGCTGAAATGCAGGGAGATCTTTTGGTGCTGCTCCGGTATCTGGCCATACAAAACCAGCTGGGTCAGACCCCAGAAAGAGCAAGTGCCACAAAGGAGGCTTCACTTAATAACTAAAACCAGCAATTAGCACAAGAGTAAAATTACATAATAAAAGGCAGTAGTTTAAGAAAAAGCATGATGGGTAATTATAAAAGACAATCTTGTATAGAATCACTAAAAGACAGGACATATGGAAAGAAAGCATGACAGGATGATATACGATGAGATAACCATGGGACTATTCAGATAGCCAGGTTACAACCCGTAAACCAAACAAGGACCGGGGTTGTAACCCTTCGTCTGAACGGAACTTGGTTTTTCTCACCATTTATCGGCAAGATAAATATAAGAAATCAGGTCAAGTAACATTCTGGAATGACAATCATTATAGTGACAATCCGGAGTAACAATCATTATAGTGACAATCTGGAGTGACAATCATTCAATCATTCTGGTACAATCTTACAATCAATCAATTCTAGACAATACTATACTGGACTAGACTCCATCCAAGCAATCACGGCCAATCATTGCCTACGGCTTTCTACATTAACTAACTAAGGTTATCACAATCCTAGTTACTAGCAAGATGCAATGAGATGCTCCAAGTAGTCACAGGCCCTGCAGCTATCCAGGTTATCCAGGCAATCATTATAGTGACAATTCAGAGAGTACAATGCATTAGAGTGACAATAGAGTTTAATTATTTAAGTGACAATCAAGAGTGCCCCACATGACAGTGGGCTGGAAATGTGCCCTACTCGTCGGCATGCTACAAGTCCAAACATTTGCGGCCGGGATAACGAGATCGTCTGTAACTGGGGAACATCTCTTTATGTCTAGTGAATTATACTAGTCATTAACTTTAGCCCATTTCAGTAGGTACTCCTGACCGTGGTACTCAGGAGTCCCCTCCTAGACATGATGCAAGACAGGACTGGATTATTTGTACAAGCACAATCGCCCACGGTGTCAGGATCAATTATACAGGTCATGTCATGTCAGGTAGCCGTCGCAACAACTATTGGAGAAATCATGTCAGGTTATCATGTCCGGTGTACTTTGTCAGGAGTGTGCCACGACGGGCCACTATTAGGTCATGCCAGGTTATCATGTCAGGAGTGCACCACTACGGGTCACTATCACGTCGTGTTCAATTATCAATTCCAAACATACAAATGAATTCATGATTTTCAAGTTCAGGACAAAAGGCGTAAGGATATAAAATGAGCGTAAAATATCTAATAGAGGTAAAGCGTACTCATGTTGTACTGAAGTTATAAGATACATGATAATAATAAAAGAACAATACTAATAATAGTAGCAATAATAATGTAACAGGGCACGACAGGAAAGTCCATGCGGCTGGGTCCAAGCAGAATTCTATGCGGCTGAGACAACAGGGTCTTATGCGGCCAGGGATAACAATTCTTATGCGGCTGGGAATAACTTCCCATGTGGCTCAACTGATATGGGTTCATGCGGTCAGGTTGGACGAAATCCCATGCGGCCCAATTTAGATGAGTCACATGCGGCTCGGGGGAGAGTGAGCTCCATGCGGCTCAGAGAATTAGTCATATGCGGCTGAGGCAAATTAAGTCTCATGCGGCCAAGGGAGAATGTTCCCATGCGGCTGGACAAGGCAGGGTCTTATGCGGCTCAGCGATCCAGATATGCGGCTGGCGGAAAACCGAATCCATGCGGCTCAAAATGAATACTTGCCGCATGAACTTGTCATGCGGTCAAGTGCTACCATGCGGCTCAGGACTGTGCTTCTTCTCCAAATTTCCGAGAAGAAGCACACCAAGAAACCATGGCTGCCATGATGCATAAAACCCTCATCCGGAGTCCAAATTCGGACTTCCTTAGGTCAAAATGGGGTAGAACGAGCTACTCTACAACATGGAACCAACAAAACTTGAAAGTAACAATATTAAATAGTTCAAAACCCAGAAAATCCAAAATTAAAATAAACTTACATCTACAAGAATCTAGCCATGGAAACGGAAAATGTCAAGTACTAAAGAGTGTTAAAATGCTACAAGGAAGAGAATGAAACAATAATATTTGGGTTCCTCCATGAAGCAAGATGCACTTGCCTAGCTCTCTCTCTCTCTTTCCCTCTCACTCACAGGTTGGTGAGAAATTTAATGGTGAAGGAAGATGATGATGAATGAAGAGAGAGAAATGAGAGAGTGCATTAATAAAGGGGTTGGTGGTGGTAGGTAGGAGGTTCACCCCTTGGTTCATGATGAACCAAGAGCAATCCCAGACCGAACCAACCAACCCAAATCAGGAATAAACCAAGCCAAGAAGGAAATTAAGCAAGAAAATCATGCAATACAAGAATAAATACATACACGTATTCCAAGAATACGAAATACGAACACAGGCATTACAGTTCATGCGGCTCAGGGTTGCTAGAAATCCATGCGGCCAGGAAGGACTGGGCCTCAGTCATGCGGTTAAGTAAGAAGGACTTCGTGCGGCTAGAAGGAATACTTGTCGCATGAACTTGTCATGCGGTCAAGTCAAGACAATAGTGCATGCAGTTGGAACTGACTTGCCGCATGAATGTTCATGCGGTCAAGTGCTACTATGCGGCTCGGGACTGTGCTTCTTCTCCAAATTTCCGAGAAGAAGTACACCATAAGCCATAGCTTCCACGTTGCATAACTCTATCATCCGGAGCCCAAATCCGAACTTCCATAGGTCAAAATGGGGTAGAACGAAATGCTCCACAACATAGAAACATCAAAACTCAGAAATAACAAGATTAAGTAGATCAAAACCCAAGAAATCCAAAAATAATATAAATATAGATCTACAAGAATCTAGCCATAGAAAGTAAAAATGTCAAGTTCTAAAGTAAGTTAGAATGCTGTAAGGAAGAGAATGAAGCAATAAAATTGGAGTTCCTCCATGAAGCAAGTTGCACTTGCCTAGACCTCTCTCTGGTAGGTGAAGAATTAATGGAAAAAAGTAGAAGAGTAATGAAGAGGGAGAAAAAAGTAGGATTAATAAATGGTAGTGGTGGTGGTAGGTAGGGGGTTCACCCTTGGTCCATGATAAACCAAAGAAAACTGAGCCAAGCCGAACCAACCAACCCGAAGAATAACCAAGCCAAACCAAACCAAGGAGATACACAAATACAAGATAAAATACGTATACGTATTCCAAATACGTAATACGAACACAGGCATTACAACTCTACCTACCTTAAAAGAATTTCGTCCTCGGAATTTAATCAAGAGGCTAGAGGGGCAACGACAAGCTATACTAATCGCAAGCAAGCATTAACTAGGCAATCAATCAATCATGCAAGCAAGGAATCGAAGGTATGAGGCATAAGAAGGACATTATACCTCATGAGTCAAACAGGTCGGGATATCACGTTCGGATATCATCCTCACTCTCCCACGTTGACTCACCCAAAGAGTGATGACCCCAAGCAACTCGGACTAACTTAATAGTCTTGTTCTTGAGCATCTTCTCCCTCCGGTCCAATATAGACACGGGCCACTCCTCATACGAAAGGTTGGTACCAACAACCAATTCAGAATGATCCAGGATGTGGCTCGGGTCCGGGATATACCGTCGTAATTGGGATACATGGAACACGTCATGTACCTCGCTTAGCGACGGCGAAAGAGCGAGAAGATATGACACATCTCCTACTCGCTCTAGAATGTCAAATGGCCCTATATACCTAGGACTAAGCTTTCCCCGGACGCCGAAACGAATGACGCCACGGTTAGGCGAAATCCTCAAGAATACACGGTCGCCGACCGAAAACTCGAGAGGACACCGATGAGAATTGGCCCAATGATGCTGGCGATCTTGGGCAATTCGAAGATGATCTCTGACCCTTCTGACCACTTCAACTGTCTGGGCAATTATTTTTGGACCGAGCATCTGTCTCTCTCCAACATCATCCCAAGCTAACGGGGATCTGCACTTCCGGCCATACAGTACCTCGAATGGTGCCATCTGGATACTGGCCTGAAAACTGTTATTGTACGAGAACTCTACAAGGTGTAGGTGATCTTCCTATAAACCATCAAAGTCAAGTGTACAGGACCGCAACATATCTTCAAGAGTCTGGATCGTGCGTTCCGACTGGCCATCTGTCTGCGGATGATACGCTGAACTGAACTGGAGACGAGTTCCCAAACTCTCCTGCAGGCTACGCCAAAAGTACGACGTAAATCTTGAATCTCGGTCCGAGGTGATACTGACTGGCACTCCGTGCAACCTGACAATCTGCCTGAGGTACATCTCTGCTAACTGAGCTGTCGACTGACCAACTCTGAACGGAAGAAAGTGAGCTACCTTCGTGAGCCGTTCAACAATAACCCAGATAGCATCTCTACCAGCTGGGGATCTAGGTAATCCAGTCACAAAATTCATGGTCACATGCTCCCACTTCCATTCTAGAATCGGCAAGGGCTGAAGAAGTCCAGCCGGTCTCTGATGTTCAGCTTTAACTTGTTGGCAAACCAAACATCGAGAGACAAACCGAGCTATCTCCCGCTTCATGCCATTCCACCAGAATTGCTGACGGATATCACGGTACATCTTCGTACTGCCAGGATGGATGGAATACTGAGAACTGTGCACCTCTGACATGATCTTCTGTCTGATATCTCTACTGGGTACACAAAGACGCTTACCATGTCGAAGTGTACCATCCTCATGAATGCATAACTCTGGTCTTCGTCCTGCCTCGCACTCTGCTCTGAGCCGCTGAAGCTTGGAATCTGTTGACTGCGCCATCCGGATCCTCTCGACCATAGTGGACTGAACATGCATGCTGGCCATCAATGCCACACTGGAAGGGAGAACAACTTCTGTACCCATCTTCTGAAGATCTGCTAACAGTTCTGGTTGCGCTGTTAGGAAATAAACTCCGGCTCTCCTGCTCAATACATCTGCAACGACGTTGGCCTTCCCGGGATGATACTGCAAGTTGACATCATAATCCACAAGCAGCTCCAGCCATCTCCTCTGACGCATGTTAAGATCCTTCTGAGTGAAAACATACTTCAGGCTCTTGTGGTCGGTGAAAATCTCTACCCTATCTCCGTACAAATAGTGCCTCCACAATTTAAGTACAAACACTACTGCTGCCAGCTCCAAGTCATGGGTTGGGTAATTCCTCTCATGATCACGAAGTTGTCGTGACGCATAAGCTATTACCTTCCCATGTTGCATCAGAACACATCCTAGGCCTCTGCCTGAAGCATCACAATATACTGAGAATCCTCCAATTCCATCGAGAAGCGTGAGAATAGGAGCTGTTATCAATCCTTGCTTCAACTGCTCAAAAGAATTCTGACACTCTGCTGTCCAAGCAAACTACGCATCCTTACGGGTCAATTGGGTCAACGGTGCTGAAATTCGAGCAAAATCTGAAACAAACCGTCGGTAGTAGCCGGCCAATCCAAGAAAGCTGCGAACTTATGTAACTGTGCTGGGCACCGGCCACGACTCAATAGCCACAATCTTCTGGGGATCCACTTCTACTCCTCCTCTGGTGATGATATGACCCAAGTACGAAATACGATCGAGCCAGAACTCGCATTTACTGAACTTGGCATATAACTGGTGCTCCCTGAGAATCTGAAGAACCACACGGAGATGCTGCTCATGCTCCCCCTCACTCTTGCTGTAGACCAGGATGTCATCCAAGAACACAATCACAAATTGATCTAAGTAAGGCATGAAGATGCGATTCATGAGGTCCATGAATACCGCCGGCGTATTGGTCGCTCCAAAAGGCATAACAAGGAACTTCCAATGCCCATATCTCGATCTAAAAGCTGTCTTCGGGATGTCCTGCTCTCTGACCCTGATCTGGTGGTATCCTGAGCGCAAGTCGATCTTCGAAAATACTGATGCCCCCTTGAGCTGATCAAACAAGTCATCTATCCTCGGGAGAGGGTATATGTTCTTGATTGTCACTGAGTTCAAGGTATGATAATTAACACATAACCTGGACGTACCATCCTGCTTTTTCATAAGAAGCATCGGGGCTCCCCAAGGGGTTCCACTAACACGAATAAATCCCTTGGCTCGAACTTCTTCAATCATCTTGTACAATATCTCCAATTCTGACGGTGCCATCCTGTAGACTCTCTCTGATACTGGGGCTGTCCCAGGAATCAAGTCTATAGTGAACTCGATCTCCCGCTCTGGCGGCATACCTGGAAGCTCTTTTGGGAAAACATCTGGGAACTCATCCACTATCCTGGGCAACTGAACTGCTGCTACTGCCATCTGCAATATCGGGGGAGAAGACTCAACTTCGCCTCGGAAGAAGGAAAACTCTGGCTCGCCTGGAATGCTAAAAACAACCCTACCAATATGGCAGTCTATTCTAGCATACTGGTTCCTCAACCAATCCATCCCTAAGACCACATCATAATCGGCCATCGGGAATTCCATCAATCTAGCGAGAAATTCTCTACCGCTAACTACGATCCGATACGAGGAAAACACTCTATCTACTCCCACAAGTCCGTTACCAGTAAGTATATTGAGCCTTACTGATAATGACTCGGGCTCCAATCCTACCCGTGTCGCGAATCGTGCAGACATAAAAGAATGCGATGCACCAGAATCAAATAAAGCTGAAGCTGGAAAGGAGTTGACGAGAATAGTACATGCCACTACCTCTTCTGGTGCCAATCCTTCCTCCACGGTCATCGCCATAGCCTGACCATGCCCTCGGGGTGCTGGTCCCCTCTGCTGAAATCCTTGCTGCCTATTCTGACTCTGGACTTGGGCTTGTGCATACTGCTGGGGGTTCTGCTGCTGGAATACTTGGGCCTGAGGCGGCAAGGGCCTCGGCAATGGATACTGCTGCTGCTGCTGGACTGGAACTGGGGCTAGTCCTCTCACCGAAGAGCTAGAAAGGTTGGACGATGATGAACCACCCCTATTCGGGCAGAATCCATCCCTATGGTCTGGTGCTCCACAAGCCAGGCACAATCCCTGTGCCCTGCGACATTCTGCCACCACATGGCCTGGCTTTCCACAATGAGAATATCCCACTACGGAAGACTGCTTCTGCTTCTGCTGCTGCTGCTGAGGGTACGTCGGGGTTAAATGCTGAACCGACGTTACTGAGGCCGCTCGCCTCGGAGCTCCAATAGTCAAGGCCCTGGCCGCAGGAGCTGGGGCTGAAGACTGATTCATCTGACCGTGGGATCTCTTCCGACCTCCGGCCCTATCCACAATCCTCTGGGAGGTATACTCATGCCTCCTGGCTGCTCTCAAGACTGTATCAAAAGTCTGATGCTCAAACTGCTCGACTGCTAACAAAATCTCCAGGTGAAGTCCCTGCTGGAACCGCTGGCTCGATCATACTCGGTTGCCACTAAGGTAGAAGCAAACCGACTGAGTCTGAAAAACTCGGCCGCATATCCATCGACCGTCCTGCCTCCTTGCTTCAGATTAGTGAACCGGGTCTGTAGATCATATCGAGCTACAGCATCGAAATACTTGGTCTAGAATCTCTCTCGGAATACTGCCCAAGCAATGGGTGCCACTAATCCAACAGCCTGCGCCGCCCACCAACTGCGGGCAAGATCCAACAACTGCAGGCGCACCACGGCCACCTTCTCGTTCTCTGGAGTCCTGGCTGCTTCGAGAATCACCTCAGTGTCCTGAAGCCAAGCATCTGCTGCGATAGCATCTTCGCTACCATCAAAGAAGGGAGGGTTCAAGCGCTTGAAGCTGTTGGCCGCACTATTACCCGGATGACCGCCCCGGGTCAAAGCATCCGTCACTGCCTGGTGCAAGGCATCTCCTGGACGATCTTGAGAAGCTATCAAGGTCCTGACGAGTCCTACTAAAGTGCCATCATCAGGTTCTACAGGTTGAACTGGCTGAACTGGGGGCTCTTCTCCAATAGGCTCGACTCTGGAGGCTACTTCGGAGTGCTGGGCTTGATCTCCGGGTTGCTGCTGGTCCATGGGAGGTGCTCCGCCTTGCTGATCGGTAGGACCACGAACAATGCCGCTGAAGAAGATGACATAGGGAACAATAAGGAAGGACCAGGACAGATCAATGAGACAAGCATGTGATCAGGACAAGAATCCAGGGATTCAGAGAATATGAGCAGATTTCAAGGGCGAATATTGATTGAGACATCTATTCGGTAAACCCTCACATATCTTGATTTACAAGACCTGCATGGGCCATCACTTAAACCATGTCACGCCCCAGAACCAAAATACTGGAGAGCGGGGGCAGACATAGCCAGCTACGTATATAAAATGGATTCCATCTCGCTATACGGTCACGGCTGTTTAGATACATGAGGGTTTACTACAAGCCAACAGTCTCCTAAGGTCATGAACAAGCCTAGTGTCTCAATCACAAGCAAATAAGTAAATGTCACAAGCTGTATGATCATTAAATATATAATAATAAGGCGTCCCAAATATTACATATTCAGCTGATCATGAAGCTAGTCGTTACAAAATGTTAGGACTAGTAAGAGTTTAGTCATACATGATCAACCCTAGGATTTGTTAATCATGTTACAGCCCGTAGGCAAACAGTAAGTAAGTGCAATCGAGCTAAACAGGTGCTCGTCGGCTAAACGCCTCAAAAGAATATTTTTACAATAGAGTGGGAGAGCCAAAAATAACCCACTCGTTGCCAGGGTTCCGTCTAGTGGCCACAATCTGGCTAGAAGGTCGGTAGATCCTCTGGAGCTGCTCCAAAATCTGGCCACACAAAACCAGCTGGGTCAGACCCCAGAAAGAGCAAGTGCCACAAAGGAAGCTTCACTTAGGAACTAAAACCAGCAATCAGCACAAGAGTATAAATAAGGTAAAAACAGGAAATAAAGAAAATACCTCAGGATGATATACGACGAGATAACCATGGAACTATTCAGATAACCAGGTTACAACCCGTAAACTAAACAAGGACCGAGGTTGTAACCCTTCGTCTGAACAGAACTTGGATTCTCACCATTTGTCGATAAAATAAATACAGGCATTCCGGTCACGCAGTAACATGGAACAAGATCAGGGCAAGACTAGACAGGTTAGACTCCATCCAATCATTTCACGGCCAAGCAAGAATTACGGCTTGATACTTTAACTAACTAGGGTTGTCACAAGCCTAATTACTAACAAGATGCAGCGAAATTATTTCACAGCCACAAACCCTACAGACCATCCAGGTTACCCGGGTTGAAAGATTAAGGTTGAATTCAGGTGGGTACATCGTCCAGGAAAAGCATGTACCCTTAGGTAGCTTGAAGGGTGCAACACATGACAGTGTGCTGGAAATGTGCCCTACTCGACGGCAGGCTACAGATCCGAAGGCGTGCCCAGGTAACGGGATTGCCTGTAGCTGGGAGATCTCTTTATGACTAATGTATTAATCTAGTTATTTAGCCTTAGTCCATTTCAGTAGATACTCCTGACCGTAGTACTCATGAGTCCCCTCCTAGACATGATGCAAGACAGGACTGGATTATTTGTACAAGCATAATTGCCCACGGTGTCCAGATTAATTATACAGGTCATGTCATGTCAGGTAGCCGTCGCAACGGCTGTTCAAGATATATCATGTCAAGTGTACTAGTCAGGAGTGCGCCACGACGGGCCACTATCATGTCAGGCTCAATTATCATGTCCAAACATATCAAGTAAATTTGTGATTATCAAGTCCATGACAAAAGGCATAAGGATATAAAATGGGCATAAAATATATAATAAAATATCAATACACAGGGCTATAGGAGAGCCATGCGGCTAAGGCATATGCGGCCAGGAATGATCTCATGCGGCTGGAAGAGAACAGCCCATGCGGCTGAATAGGGTCAGGCGCATGCGGCTAAAAGGGAGAGGCTTATGCGATAAAAAGGGGTATCGGTCATATGCGGCTCGGAGATCCAGTCAGTCATGTGGCTGAGAAAGGCAAAACATATGCGGTCAGCGAAAAGGGTACTCATGCGGCTGGCGGGGATGGGTCCATGCGGCCGGTTGACCAATCAGGTACATGCGGCCGGGGAGGAGCAACCCATGCGGCTGCGGGGAGCAATGACTATGCGGTCAAGGGAAGCAAACCCATACGGCTGGGAGACTGCGGTGTATGTGGCTCACGAGTGTTGAGTTCATACGGCTCAGGGTTGCTGGAAATCCATGCGGCCAGGAAGGACTGGGCCTCAGTCATGCGGTTAAGTAAGAAGGACTTCATGCGGCTAGAAGGAATACTTGCCGCATAAACTTGTCATACGGTCAAGTCAAGATAATAGTGCATGCAGTTGGAACTGACTTGCCGCATGAATGTTCATGCGGTCAAGTGCTACTATGCGGCTCGGGACTGTGCTTCTTCTCCAAATTTCCGAGAAGAAGTACACCATAAGCCATGGCTTGCAAGTTGCATAACTCTATCATCCGGAGCCCAAATTCGAACTTCTAGAGGTCAAAATGGGGTAGAACGAAATGCTCCACAACATAGAACCATCAAAACTCAGAAATAACAAGATTAAGTAGATCAAAACCCAAGAAATCTGAAAATAATGTAAATATAGATCTACAAGAATCTAGCCATGGAAAGTGAAAATGCCAAGTTCTAAAGTAAGTTAGAATGCTGTAAGGAAGAGAATAAAGCAATAAAATTAGAGTTCCTCTATGAAGCAAGTTGCACTTGCCTAGACCTCTCTCTCCCTCTCTCTGGTAGGTGAAGAATTAATGGAGGAAAGTAGAAGAGTAATAAAGAGGGAGAAGAAAGTGGGGTTAATAAATGGTAGTGGTGGTGGTAGGTAGGGGGTTCACCCTTGGTCCATGATAAACCAAAGAAAACCGAGCCAAGCCGAACCAACCAACCCGAAGAATAACCAAGCCAAACCAAACCAAGGAGATATGCAAATACAAGATAAAATACGTATACGTATTCCAAATACGTAATACAAACACAGGCATTACATTAGAAAACCCCGCGCTATCGACCTTGGTTTGACCCTAGGATTGGGGGTCAGTGTTGGCATTATGGTTGGGGAACTATGATTCCAATCCTGACATTGACTTAGCCTTGAGAATTGGCCTAGCGGTTAGGCGAGACGCCATGTTTCATGTGTTAGCAATCAAAAGATTGATCTTGAGGATTGACATGGATGGATTGAATGATGCAAGAATAGGAAACCCTGCCCATGAGATTCGGCTGACATGCATATATTTCAGGGACGCCTGAGTATGTGCACGATACGATTCGAGTGAGAATGACGAATTCTCTATCACATGGCTTGGCTGAATGCATGTATTTTAGGGACGCCTGGAATGCGTGCACGATCCAGCCAAGTGATACGTTGAGTTCAAGCATGACTTGAGGAATGAAAGAGTGTCGAGAATATGAAATCGTGTTGAAAGAAAGGAATGATACTAGTACAAGCGTGGCTCAGAATCAAAGAAACGTGTAGGCAGAGTGTGCGTGAACGACGACGAGATAAGCCCTAAACCAGTGAATGGTATAGAATCGATATCGTGCAAGTAAAAGTTGGTACAACGAATTGAACCATTGATAGGAAGATATACTCGATGATAGTGCAATACTTGGTCTTGAATCGTACAAAAATTACTTAGACTTGGTCGACCTCGCTAAGAAGAAATCATACTAATTTCGTGGACAAGAACGCTTGAGAAGCGAATCGGGTCATCTCGATGACCGAGATAAACGAAAGTGAGTTTGCCTCAGCCCACGAACCGTGCATTTGATGAATTACAACGTGCCTCGTACGACCATTTCAGTCCTATGACACGAAGAAATAGCAACCAAGACGAAGAAACACTTGAATTGAATAAGTACCATTCTCTAAAATGAATGAAAAATTATTCAATAAAATCGACCAAACGTATGCGACACGGAACTTAGAAAGGTATCGAGTATAGTTCGATGCCATCGAGCGGTAAAGCCATTCGATAGAAATAGTCTAAGATACGTACACGACATAGGTTAAGGAACGGTAGGTTGACCTGCACTCAGGAAGTCTCGAGGACGGGACTTATTTTGAGTGGTGTATTATGCAATGACCCGATCCGCCCTAGCGGAATGCCAATTCAAACGGCAAGTACAACAACTCAAACGAGCCGTCGACCCGAAGAGTTGGCATCGACCTGATGAAGAATCGATGCAAGGCTTACATTGGCCCGTCAAGATGAATCCAGACTTAGACTTTCAAAGGCGCGCTCGGAGTATCGCTCGGCCGATGCGAACATCGCTAAGGTGGGTGGCTCCGATGAACCCGTCTTTGCTTAGCCTAGACACATAACAATACAGACAATATTGCTAGTTTCGCTAGGCGATAACACCGTACATGCTAATAAATGAATGACTCAACGCACCTAGCTAAGGGAATAATCCCATCTTGTATGCTTGTTTAGAATATGGAAAAGAACTCGACAAATATAGAAACTCTCGTACCACGCTCTACGCTCGTGCTAAGGCACAAGCTTGCATGGAAGTTTCCTATGCGATCAACAATGAAACAATAAACAGTTTACAACAAAGAAACGGAAGACTTTCGACATAGTCATTCCGAGTAGAGTATAGCAACATTGGAAGACTTCGGGACCGATGGGTTGCCAAGGCGACTCCCGCACGGGGAGTTGCATAATGAATGAATAAATGAACGAATAAGTGAATGAATGAATACACGAATGAATGACATGAATACATGAAGAATGAATGAATGTACGAACAAGTGAAAGAAAGACATGAAAGACGTTAGCGACAGGTATGACGGGCACGTGCAACGGGGCTCGCTACCCGCGCTGTACGGATGCCAACCTGGTCGATAATACATTATGGCTCAAAGACAGCCGTTAAGTTAAATGACAAGTAAATACGAAATGGTCGTGGACAAACGGCACGGGCGATGGGGGGGAATACCGTGACCGTCATGAGGAAGGATTCTGCGGCACGGGCGATGGGGGGAATACCGTGGCCGGCCTAGGCGGAATCAGACATGGGGCTTACGGGCTGCTTTGAGTGGGGGCTCGGCCACTCAAGGAGACGTAAGGCCAGACATTTCAAGAGACTATCAAGGTGTACCAGCCATCACGCTTCGATAGGTGAGAATGCCCACGTGATATGTCAAAATGGCTTGTGATGCCAGCGACCCATGCATGTAGATTAAGTAGACTATGCTGGTGGCAATCCACGTGCAAGTTCTTGTATTGAAACAAGTAATCTAAGTTAACTAAATGAAGTGCCTCCTGAACATGCTTGAAATGTAACGTCCTGAACATGCTGGAAATGTAACCTCCTGAACAAGCTGGAAATGTAACCTCCTGAACATGCTTGAAATGTAACGTCCTGAACATGCTGGAAATGTAACATCCTGAACATGCCTAAAATATAACACTCCGAACATGCATGAAATGTAACACTCTGAACATGCCTATGATGTGCTAGAACATGTCTACGACGTGCTAAAACGTGCCTACGACGTGCTAGAACCTGAGGCAGGGATACGCCCCTAACATTGAATGTTTACATAAATCACGTTAAGTTACTACTTGTGAATTATTGACTAACTTGGTTTACTCTGGACAGGAAAGGTCGGACGGTAAGTATGGATAAGTCGTACATGTATTTTCATGCGACACTTGAATTCGGCAACACAAGATAGGTTACGAAATATACCATAAAACTGATCCTAAGGGAAGATTAGAAAGACAATGAATGATAGACGGTGCACAAAAGTAAATGGAACGTGTTTGGTAATGATAACATTGTGGGCGAGCTAGCCTCCCCACCAGTGCATAACAATGTACTGATAACCCACAGTCTGCTTGCAGGATGCAGAAGACGTCATCGGGTGTGGAGCTTCCCTCGAACGTGCTAAGGCGCAGAGCTATCTCTGGAGCCTTGGAGCGTTGCAAGGAGCTGAAACACCATATACAGGACATAATGTATCGGAACATCGCCATGTATCATTCCATCTTGTAAGCCACTTGGCACGCCTTTTATGTTTTAGAGAGAGAGAGCTTGAGCGATTTGTAATATCGGCCTAGCGCCGCTTGTAAACTTCTTGGATATCAATAAAGAGTTTGAATTCGTTTCAAGTTGTGTTCATTTACTTTTTGCTGCAATGGGGACACTCTGTGCGACTCTGTGGCCTAGAATAAATCGGCCGTTTCTGGACTTGGCCTTGCACGGGCGCAACCTAGGCCCGTGCGGCATCACGCCTTAGCAAGGACGATCGCTCCTACGGGAGCGGGACATGACAGTTGAGCCCGAGCTCGGGCACCCCCCCAAGCCGAGCAAAAATAGCTCTGCTCCCAGCCCTTTAATTCCAGCTCAGCCCAGAAACAGCCAAGACCCAAAACCGAGCCCAAAGTGAATGTATATATGAATATATACAATCAACTGAGAGCGGAGGGGAGAGTTTCGCATGGAAACCCTAATCCTAAACGTGCCACCACGCAACTCCAGCATCCCCACGACTTCTCTTCCACCAGGAGTCATCACATGCACCTGCACAGCGCCGCCAGGGCCGGCCGTGCGCCTACAGGCAGTCAACAGGGAAGCAACAGCGAAGGCATCGGGCTGACTTCGTAATGAATTTCTGGCTGGATCGATCGATCTTTTGATGAACCGCTTTCTCTGGTATGAACACAACATATGCAACTCTCATTTCCTTCAATTACATTTGATTTATACGAACCAGATAGTCCGATATCTCGACACGAAGTCGACTAAAAACCTATTTTTAAAGTATTAAACAGGGCAGCCCTGACCCCGTCTTGGAAGACCAAAACTGGTCCTATATGCAACTCTCGTTTTTCTAGTCCTGTATGCCAAGTTTGGTCCGATTCTGAGACAGTTGATTGGATCGCCGCTTCGCGGGCCCCACGATCCGATTCAATCGGCGATTTTTTGCACGGCCCACCGAAATCCACAATTGGACATACCGTTGGGTTCGTATCATCAAAACGAATTCGTAGACATGTAGTTTGATGACTTTAGAGATCATTGAATCTGGCACGCTTTTCGGTACAAAGTAGGTCCAATGACGGATATCATTTTTTCCCGAAATTACCGTTTTGCCCCTGTTTCCAGAACTGGACTTAAGGACAGGCAATCCTAGCTAATTTGACTATTTTGAGAACGTTGGTAATATTTGTTTCAGCTTTTGGAGACAGTTGTGATGACTTGGACCGTATGGCTTACCAGTTGACTATGTATTTGTTGGATCTGCGTGCAACCACCAGGCAAGATACCTTGCCTCCATCTACAGTTTATTTACATGTATATTTATATTATATTATACAGTTTTACTAGTTGATTATTTATATGTGATTAGTATATCATGCTTGCTAGTGTATATATAGCCTTGTTTATAGTTCATATTAGATATACGTATATATAGCTCTTGTTCATAGTTAGTTTTGTGGTTCATATTCGATTGATTTTCTCGTGTATCGTGATTGGGTCATGTCGTGTCATCACTTATACTTGGACTGAGTCGCATCGTGTCATAGGATGAATAAGTCATAACATAACTGCTTTACCTCCTTGTCTTGAAATCTTGAAGCTAACCTGCGAGTCTACATCAGGGGCGAGGGTTAGTAGTTAAGCTAAACTGTGAGTCCACATTAGGGGCGAGGGTTAGTAGTTATCTGTCCACACCTGCGAGTCCACACTAGGGACAAGGGTGATACTAGCCTGCGAGTCCACACCAGGAACGAGGGTTAGTAGTATATGGTTCACACTTGCGAGTCCACACTAGGGACGAGGGTGATGCTAGCCTGCAAGTCCACACCAGGGACGAGGGTTAGTAGTATATGGTTCACACCTGCGAGTCCACACTAGGGACGAGGGTGATGCTAGCCTGCGAGTCCACACCAGGGATGAGGGTTAGTAGTATATGGTTCACACCTGCGAGTCCACACTAGGGACGAGGGTGATGCTAGCCTGCGAGTCCACACTAGGGACGAGGGTTAGTAGTTGTTCAAACCTACGAGTCCACACTAGGGGCGAGGGTTTGAGTATTCGATTGGTTATCCATTGACATCATCATATCGTGTTCTCTTGTTCTTGTAGAAGCATGGAAAATACTAAAGGAAATAATTCATGCGGCCAGGAAAGATCCATGCGGCTCAGAGAATTCATGCGGCTCAGGGAATCATGCGGCATAAGGAGCTATACGGCCCAAGGCATTCCATGCGGCTCAGAGGACACGTGGCCTGATAGTGCTCCCCTCCAACCCATGCTGCATTAATTGCTACGACGGCTGACCCCTCTGAAAAGTTGACAGCCTTGACACAAAGGCAGGTAATTATGACTCTGTTATAATGATGAATCTCTAGGGAAGAGGAAAGAAATCTCTGACACAAATTCCCTGAGAGCCACAAAAATGCCACGTGGCCTTGCCACGTGGGCATTCGTATGCGGCTCGCTTCTCATACGGCCCAGAATAAATCCTATGCGGCTTAGACTATAGAAGCCTCATGCGGCTCGAACAAAGGACTTCCTATGCGGCTCAGAGTGAATCTATCCTATGCGGCTCAGGCCATGAAAGCCTCATGCGGCTCGAACGAGGACTTCTCATGCGGTTCAAGAGGATCATGTCTATGCGGCCCAGGTGGATATATACCTATGCGGCCCATAAGGATTATTCCTCTGTGGTTAGAGGACTCAAGTGAGGGCTACTGCCCACGCAGCCCTGACACGTGGGCTTAACCATATGCGGCTCACATTCATATGCGGCTCACATACATATGCGGCTCACTAGTCATGCGGTCCAGATCCCCCCAGCAGCTCCTAGGACACGTGTCCTAAGCCGATTAAATTCCTCAGATTTGCTGCCATTAAAGATTGGGTCAAATCCCAATAAATCTGGGACACGTGGCAGAAGAATAGATCTAATTTATTCGCAGATATCAGAAGATCAGTATAAGAAAGATTTATTCCAATCAGCATTAATTGCTCATGGGATTTGGGGTAATCTACACCTAATGGCCCAGATTCATCATAATCAAGATGAATAGCCTAGATTGACCAATCCCCGAGCCGCCGCCATCTCTAAAAATTAATCATTGGCAACCCTAATAATTACATCCCACTATTATAAATAGCAAGGTGCCATTCCCTTGAAAATATATACAATTTCAGAGAGAAAAATACGCATATACAGGAAGACTCCCCAATAGTCAGAGAAAAGAATACACAGAGAGAGAGAAGCCTAAAGAGCAACAGAGGAACAAGAAGAGCATTTCTTCGTCAACGCCAACCATCTTTTCGCAAGGAGCCAAAGCTGCATACCGATCGTCCAAGGAGTAAGGCAGGGCTGCCGTCGCCTTCCCGAGCCTCTATCGTCACCCCCCAGAATCTAAAATAAACAATTGTACTTAGACTACTGTACCTAGGTTTTCGTCCCTAGGCTTTCTTTGTACAAGCGAGTTTGTAACGTGAAGTAAAAGTTCGGTCCTCCGATAATTGTTCTGTTCTTTTATATTTCATGGCAAACACGATGGCGACTCTGCTGGGGACTAACTTCTCCACGGCTGAGGAGTTGGTGATACAATCGGATGCAGCCAAGCTTGGCTCCACTCAACAAAAGATGGTCGCCCGGTTCGACCAACAGGCGTTCGAAGAGATGCTCTCCGACAAAAGCACTGGCCCGGTCCAGAAGTGAGCCCACACAAAGAAGGCCCGTAAGGAGTGGAGACCCCGATCCTTCGTTCCTGCTGAAGCTCTTGCAGAGACACCCTCTGTTGTTCAAGACGGCGAGCAAGATTCCCCTGCGGCCCCACTTCAGATCGTAGACAACTCTGCTGTCCCCAAGTTCGGCAGAAGAAAACACTATAATGCTGGACTTGCAGGGGCAAAGAGGAACTCTATGAGATCCGAGCCGCATAAGGTTAGCAGCCACAGGAAGAAAGCTCATGCGGCTACATCCTTCGGCCACAGGGAGAAAGCTCATGCGGCTACATCCTCCAGCCGCATGAAGAAAACGCATGCGGCCATACCTGTCAGCCGCATAGCTTATGCGGCTACAGTTGCCAATCACACGAATGAAACTCATGCGGCTGTGGGAGTCAATCGCTTGCAGAAAACCCATACGGCCACAATTGCCAACCGCATGCGGCCAGCCTGTACGGTCGTGACTCCTAGCCGCACAAAAACAATTCGTCCGACGGCAGAAGACAACCGCATGCAGACAGCCTGCACGGTACCCAACTCTAGCTATATAGCGTCCGTTTCACGCTTCTCTCGATCAGTCTTCGACCGTCTCTCATGCGGTCCCGACCCTGATGATTCTCTGGATGATAAGCCAGACTCTGTGGTACCCAACTGGGACTCCTCCTATTACGCACCCACAAGTGCTAAAAGGAGGAAGTCTAGGGCAGCGCGGGCTCATCAAGCCCAGTCAGCTGTTCCAACCTCTGACTATCGGGGCGTCTCGTTGACTATCACACGGGCCTCGGATGGGAAGTTGTATACAACCGCTCGAGTCCAGCCCCCGGCGGCGAACAGACAGAGTGGTTCTTCTGACTTACGGGAGGCGATCCTCCACAAACGCAAGGAAAGAGGAGGAATATCGGCATGCAAAGAGTCCTCGCTTGGACATCGCTGCACCCAAATCATCGTCAACTGCTGTTGCAACAACGCAGCAATGACGGAAGGTCGGCCATCCGTCTTCCAAAGACTACAGCATCCGAGCTCAGAAGATGAGGCACCTCCGGTTTTCTCTTGCAATTTCGCTCAGAAGGTCCCTGCCGAAGGGAGAGGAAAAAAGACAAGCACCTCCAGTCCCAAGATATCAACCACCACAGCTAAGAAACTATCGTCTAAACGGTTGTCCTCTACTGGTGTATTCCAACACATCCGTTCAAAGATGAAATTTACCGCGGTGGGAAATTCATCATCCACATCGCTGGAGGTTGAGGGAACTGGGGGTAGCACTCCTCCGAACATCCGTAACAATCTAATGTTTCAAGGAGCCGAGCCCGGGGAAGCGATTCTCCCATCAGGTACGACAGGCACCGATGTCCCCGAAGACACCCGTGACTCTCAAGACGAAGTAAACTCTGAGTCTGGGGGTACTGCTCCCTCCGAGTCCGAGCCCGAAGATAACATTCCCAGCTATCCTGATGACTTCTCGGTGCATGGGTACGACTCTGAGGGCGCATCCTCTACCGTTCCTTCCATCACTCCTCATGTAAGGACGGTTTTCATGACGGACAGCAATCAAGGTGGTTCCAATGATCGCCAGCGCATCAACAATCTCGAAGCCATATTGCTTGCTTTGGTCAAGTCTGTAGACGAGATTAAAGCGGCCCTGCCAACTCTACAAGAAGGAACGCCTGGTCAAACCAGTACGGGCCTTGCGGTCAATGTGGATTCGAACTCAGCGGCACCAAACCCGGGCAATAATCCTCCCGAAATAACAGCCCCTACCGCGACAGATGAGACCCGAGAAGTAAGGAGGGAGGTCCAAGAGCTCCGAGCCATGTTCCATGCCCGAGAAAACGCTCAAGATCTCAGAATACGGCAACCATACCCTGCTGAATGGAGGGATGTTCTATTTCCACTAAGATATAAGCCGTTCAATATCAACCCATATGATGGCAAAACCTCAGCAAGTCGGTACATCACTTACTTTGAGGTCACCATCGACCATCTGCCCCATGATGATGCGATCCTCACACGGTTATTCATCGAGGCATTAGAAGGAGTCGCCTTCGATTGGTACCGCAATCTACCGGACAACTGCATCCACTCCTTCGCCGGCTTCAAGCGCCTGTTCTTGGAACGATTCTATGAAGTAGGACAGGACATCACTATGTCCACTCGCATGGACGTCGTCCAAGGGGAGAAGGAGTTGACAAGGAACTACATCGAGCGGTTCTGCCAGACCGTCATGAAGCTGTCTTCCGAAAATCCAGATTCCTCTTTGATTGAAATTTGCCAAAAGAGACTGCTTCGAACGATCAGTCTCTGGATGGGCGAAAGTCAATTCAAAGATTGGAAGGCGTTCATCATCAGCGCCACAAGCGCCGAAGAACGACTGAAGAAGGCTCGCCAATTGGAATTGTACATCTCAGAAGGGGAAAACAAGGGCAAGCGTCCCAACAACGATAATGGGGATAACCCCTCCAACAATCGGGACAGCAAGGGAAAGCAGGCTATGGTGGCCGACACGGCCCAGAAGCCCGAGTCACAACCAGCAGACAAACAATAGCCTCAGATCACTTACTCTTTCGAAGACGGCCACGTCAAGCCTATCTTGGACATGCTCATACAAGGAGAGAGAATTCAGCTTCCTCCACCAAGATGGGAGCCTCGGCCGGCTGATCTAGAGAACCCAAAGTTCTGCCATTACCACCGTTATGTACACCACGCTACACACGACTGCTACCAACTAAAACGGTACATCCAAAGCCTCATCGATTCGAACGCTCTGGCCATCGACTTCGAAGAGGTAACCGTAGCAGCCAATATGGTGTTCGTACAATTCGGCAACTTCCCTCCGACGGAGACTCAAGACGGGGTAATCCCCGTCCCTCTGGCGACAATGGAAATTACCAATCTTCCACCTCTCCGAGATCAGGCTGCTGGTCTAGTACCTCTCACCATATCACGAGGGGAGATCATGTGGGTCCATCCAGACTTGGTGTCAGAAGTAACTCGGCCCACACCATCTCACACTAACAAAAAGAGTAGAAAAATCAGGACCTGCCACACAATCTCAGCAGACAATGAAGAAGCTACAGCCGTCGTCACGCGGTCCGGAGCACAATCCCAATCTGTGGTTGACAATCCAGCTGGAAATCATCAACCCACTACAACTGATGCTCCGGGACCGGCTCAGCCTTCGACGACCGACAAGCCTAGGCCGAAGGAGACTCACTTCGACAAATCTCTCCGAAAAGACGTAGCCCAAGGGTAGAAAGGCCCAACAACTTCGACATCTTAGCACAATTGGCTAACACTCCGGCCAAATTGTCACTGTACGAACTCCTAAGGCTCTCCAAGGACGTTCGTATTGTATTGAGCGAAGCACTCCAAAATGCCGATGCCTATCTGGCTCAATCCAACCTCACCGGGGAGGACTCACCCGTGGATCTCCAAGACAGTGCCTGTACGGGAGCAATGCCCAATATCGTCTTCACTTCGCAGGACATGCTCATCAAAACCAACCTACATGATCGCCCGCTATACTACACGGGATACATCGGCGACGTAAAGGTGGATCGGATGCACATAGATCTTGGCTCTTCCATAAGCATCATCTCGAAGGGTCTGCTACATCATCTCCGTATCCCAATGCATCGTCTGACACCTACAAGCACCGCCATCAGCGGTTTTAATTCGGGCAGTAGCTACCCTATTGGGAAAATTTGTCTGAAGTGTCAAATTGGCGACCTCCAATCCGAAGTCACCTGCTACGTCATATATGCGGACACTTCTTACAACATCCTCTTGGGGCATCCATGTATTCACGATTATATGATCGTGCCTTCTACGCTACACCAGTGCTTCAAATATGTCGACAAACACGACTTCGTGAAGACAGAATTTGCTGATATCGATCCCTTTAAAGGGGTCGAATCCTACTACTCAGACTCCTGCCTATACGAAAAGTCGAAGAGGCACCTTGATGAAGGAGACGCACAAACTCATACCAAGACAGCCACGGGATCAGAAGGACCCCTGACGATCCACCTCCAAGCTCGCAAACCGGGCAAGTCTGTACCCCTTATCGCCACTCTGTGGAAGGACGCAATCAGCCTCTCAGCACAGGAGGAGCAAATGATAATCCGGCTGCCAAGGTCCGTCCAAGTGCCGAGACCCACAACGGAGCCACTGACAATCAGGCTACCAAGAGTCAGCCAACCACAAGCAGGGAAGCTCAACCCCTCGGACAGGCCCATGTCGATACACCTTCCCAGGAAGGGTCGTCACCCCGATGTAAGGTCTGACACTTTTAGCGAACCAGCCACTCCTCGCCCCACATCAAATGCCAAACTGGGGGTCACTAGTCTGCCAACAACGCCACGCTCTGCTCCATCAACTGAACCACTGACAATCAAGCTTTCCAGGCCATCCTCTCAGTCTTCGTTCACACAGGGGGTAGCCGAAGAGGAACCGGAGCTAGCCAAGTATGTGGCTGCCCACACTGATGTCCTCTCCTCTGATGATGTGATCCCCCTAGAAAAGATACCTAACTTCATCAATAAAGGGTTATCTTTGAACTACACTGAGCTCAATAAGCTATTTACAATGTATGCTATGGAATACGGTATAGGCGCTCACCTACACACACAGGTGACAAATGTGTACACCGCGATCCAGCTTACTCCAGTAGAAGACGCTTACTAAATATTCGAAGGAGGAGATCATCCGATCATCTTCGGCCGGACAAACAACCCGCATCCCCTCACCATAGAAGAAGTCGACCTCGGGTCAGATGCCGGGAGACTGCCTCTGTATCTCTATAGCCCTCAATCTAAATATCTCATACAGAAATAGGGGTATAATCTGGAGACGACACCAGGATTGAACTACGGCACTGGGCGACGATTACCTTTGAAGCTGCCAGTCCCGGCAGGCAAGCCACGAAACTACTATAACAAAACTCGATGCAGGTTAGGGTATGTAACGCCTACTACGACCCCTGAAAGTTCAGATGAAGAATGCGACTGGCTGTCATATTCAACCGGATCACCAACTTCCGACTCAGATACCAGCATCGGAGATGTGTTCAGACAAGTCATGTCAGTCAACATGGCGTTCGTCGACGCTTACGAGGAAGACGAAGACATCCCCGAAATCCTCGAGCTAGAGCCATGGGCCCAGCAATTAGATGCATAATGGGAAAAGCGGTTCGAACTGAGAGAACCTCCTACTGAAGATGAGGTCATACAAGTGGACCTCGGCAGCGAATCTTCTCCAAAACCGATTTTTATCAGTAAAAGCCTAACTGACGAAGAACGGGGATCGTTGTTAGTACTTGTCAGAGAGTACATTGATGTGTTCGCCTGGAGCTATAAAGACATGCCAGGGTTAAATCCTGACATCGCTCTTCACAAACTCAATATTCGACCAGATGCGAAGCCGGTCAAGCAACAACAGCGACGCTTCCGTCCAGGCATCATGGACGCGATCGAAGCTGAAGTCAACAAACTGATAGCCAGCGGTTTCATTCGTGAAGAGCAACATCCCGATTGGGTTGCCAATATAGTACCCGTCCTCAAGAAGAATGGGAAGATTCGAATCTGTATCGACTTCCGCAACCTGAACGAGGCGTGCCCCAAAGATGAATTCCCCCTTCCTATCACAGACATCATGATCGACAATACTTGCAGCTTCGAACGCATGTCATTCATGGATGGCTTCTCGGGGTACAACCAAATCAAAATGTCTCCTGACGACGAAAAGCATACATCATTCCGAACACCGATTGGCACGTACTGCTACACAGTCATGCCTTTCAGTTTAAAGAATGCTGGCGCCACATATCAAAGAGCCATGAGCATCATCTTCAGAGACCACTTACGCAAGACAGTGGAGTGCTACGTTGTGATATAGCCATTAAGAGCCGCTGCAAAGAAGACCATCTGCAGGATCTAAAGACGGTATTCGACCTAATACGAGCGCACAATTTGAAAATAAACCCTACGAAGTCCTTTCTGGGCTTATCCAGTGGGAAGTTCTTAGGCTTCATCATCACTG
The DNA here is from genome assembly GCA_029216955.1 of Iris pallida. NCBI lineage: Eukaryota > Viridiplantae > Streptophyta > Magnoliopsida > Asparagales > Iridaceae > Iris > Iris pallida. The sequence goes on from JANAVB010038019.1 coordinate 2,852,096, forward strand.
CAAAGGGTATCCATATAGACCCTAAGAAGACAAAAGCAATCATGGAGATGGGTCCCCCGAGAAATCTCCGCGAACTCAGAGGCCTTCAAGGGAGCCTAGCTTATATCAGAAGATTCATTTCCAACCTCTCCGGGCGATGCCGACCATTCACGCACCTCATGAAGAAAGGAGTCTCATTCGTATCGGACGAGGAATGTCAGCATACTTTCGACAACATCAAAGAATATTTGTCAAATCCTCTAGTTTTGGTGGCCCCGGTTCCTGGAAAACCATTCCTGCTCTATGTACGAGCAATAGAACACTCCCTTGGGGCTCTACTGGCACAGAACAATGACGCAGGCCATGAACAGGCCATATATTACCTCAGCCGAATGATGATTGGGCCAGAGCACTGATACACCGCTGTGGAGAAGGAATACCTCGCCCTGGTGTTCGCCATTCAGAAAATGCGACACTATGTCACCGGACAAACGATACACGTGATCTCACGAGTCAACCCTCTCAGGGTCCTCATGACTAAGCTAGGGGCACTCAGCTCTCGCCTCACTACATGGGCAATACTGCTGTCCCTTACCATATGATCTTCGTCCCCCAAAAGGCAGTCAAAGGTCAAGCCCTGGCGGACTTTTTAGCAGCCCACCCAGGCTTGGAGTCCTCCAGAATATATGAAGAGATCCCAGATGAGGTCGTCGACTCACATGCAACCTCTTACGAGGCTATATGGCGAATGTTCTTCGACGGTACTTCGAGGACCGGACCTAAAGGCAACATAGTCGTCGGAGTCGGGGTAGTGCTGGTCTCCTCTACCGGATTAGTGATCAACCGCGCTTATTCCCTCACCGAACCCTGCTCTAACAATGTGGCCGAGTATAACGCTCTGGTCATTGGCCTCCAACTTGCAAGAGAGCTGGGGGTAGAATACCTTGAAGCATACGGCGATTCCCAACTAATCGTCAATCAGATCCGGGGCTCGTACGAAGTCCACCACGAAGACATGATTCCTTATCACCAAATAGCGATCGACATCATCTCATCGTTCAAGGGGTTCTTCATCAAGCACGTCCCCAGACTCTGAAATATTGAAGCCGATGCCCTAGCTGGTCTTGCCGCTTTCCTAGCAGTTCTGAATTATGATCGCCAATCAGTGGAAGTGATAGGCCAAGAACTGGTCTGTCCCAAAAATAATGTGCAATTCGTGGCAAGTTATTCTGCACAGACGATCGATGACGCCCCAGATTGGAGACAACCATTTATCGACTTCGTCGTCTACGACATCCTGCCCGAGAACCCAAAGGAAGCCACTTCCATCAGAAGGCGTTCTCTCAGATTCTTCTATGATACAGAGACAAAGATGCTGTATCGCCGCTCCTACGACGGATTATTACTTCGGTGTCTGTCATACGCAGAAGCCAAAGAAGCAGTACGAGAAGCTCATGATGGTGTCTGCAGGGCCCACCAGCCTGGCCCAAAATTACAAGACCGCCTTCGACGAATGGGCCACTATTGGCCTACGATGGTGGCAGATGCGATAGAATATGCTAGAAAATACAAAGCCTGCCAAGTCCACGCGAACTTCATTCACCAACCATCCGAATTTCTATATCCGATAGTGGCGTCCTGGCCATTCGAAGCATGGGGAATGGATATCATTGGTCTAATCACCCCACCTTCCTCCCGAGGACATTGCTTCATACTTGCGATCACTGATTACTTCTCCAAGTGGACGGAAGCTGTCCCACTCACAGAAGTTAAGACTTCAAACGTGATCAGCTTCCTTAAGCATCACGTCATCTACCGCTTTGGACTGCCGCGAAGGATCATCCATGATAATGGCCCGCAGTTTGCAAGCTACGCATTCTATCGATTTTGCGATAAACACCGTATTCAGAATATCGCTTCGATGCCGTACAACCCGGCAGCAAATGGGTTAGCAGAGGTGTTCAATAAAACGATCATTAAACTCCTCAAGAAGTTCGTCTCCTCCAACAAGCACGACTTAAACGAGAAGCTCGGCGAATGCTTATGGGCTTATCGTACCACAATTCGAACAGCCATCAGGAATACGCCATTCTCCCTAGTGTACGGGAGTGAGGCAGTTCTCCCATTAGAGACTCAAATACCCTCACTCCGCGTCGCCCTCACTTATCAATTGACAACGGATGATAACTACCGACATCGGCTGCAAGAATTAGAAGCCTTAAATGAAAAGCGCCTCCTAGCTCAGCAAAGGATCGAGCTATACCAAGCACGCATCTCAGGAGCCTTCAACAAGAAGGTCAAAATCAGAACATTCCAAGTGGGTGATCTCGTTCTGGCAGTTCGGAGGCCGATGGTCATGACTCACAAGACCACCGGGAAGTTCCAGCCAAAATGGGACGGTCCATTTGTCATCGAGGCCGTGTTCTCCAACGGTGCTTACCGCCTCGCCAAGCAGAACGGAGACTTGCTTATGTTGCCCGTTAACGGCAAGTTCCTGAAGAAATACTATGTTTAAACAATATTCTCCAGATCCTCGAGTCACGTACCTGCTGGTACCACTGAACTCGCTCTATAAATTTCAAAATTATTGAGTCATGTATCTGCTGATACCACTGAACTCACCCTCATAGTTTGCCAGATCATTGAGTCACGTACTCGCTAGTACCGCTGAACTCACACTCACCATTCTCCAGATTTCCGAGTCACATACCCGCTGGTACCGCTGAACTCACACTCACCATTCTCCAGATTCCCGAGTCACGTACCCGTTGGTACCGCTGAGCTCGCACCCACAATATTCCAGATTTTCGAGTCATGTACCCGCGTGTACCGCTGAACTCATGCCCTTCTTCCACAAAGAAATCCCAAATTTCCAAGTCATGTACCTGCTGGTACCTCTGAACTTACACTTTGATTCCAACATTCATGGATTGTCGAGTTATGTACCCATCGGTACCCCTAAACTTACATCCTGGTCACTCTTTTGAAAGAAAGTCATGTATAACCATACCGCTGAACTTTCTCCCTACAAGAGATCCTCCCTCATGATCTAATACATGCACTCCCAGTGCACAACAAAGGTAACGGGTCCACAAACTTCCAAGACGGCTATGTCCTCATTACCTCTGAGCCGTTCCACCTCCGCCAAAAACAAATCACCCCCTACGTAGAACTTCCATGTCCTCATTACCTCTGAGTTGTTCTATGTGCCCTCCTTCATTGAGCCCACTCCTGTCATGTCCTCATTACCTCTGAATGGGAAGGCTCCGTCGAAGAAACCTTCATACTTGCCATGTCCTTATTACCTCGGAGTAAGTATGATGACCCCCTTTCGACCTATTATCTGTACCCACAACCGGAGTACGCCAAGGGTAATAGGTCCACAAATGTCCTCTGCTGACCATCAATATCCTTCGTCGAGTTCACTCTTGCCATGTTCTCATTACCTCTGAGTAGGAAGACTCTACATTTAAAAAACCTTCCCACTTGCCATGTCCTCGTCACCTCTGAGCAAGTATGTCGGTTCCCCTTCATCCTATTATCCGTGCCCTAAACTAGGGTACGCCAAGGATAATAGGCCCATAAAATATCCTCAGCTAAATTTCTCAGCACAAATCTATCACCTCATCAAGTCCCAGGAGCCCAGCTGCTCTACAGCATTCCTTTCTCTCAATACCAAGAGCACCCATGACCACTTCGCTATGGCTGCTTCAGGTACCCTGATCAATACTTGTTACCTCTGCCTAAAACCAAGGTATGCCATGGGTAACAGGTCCATAAATATATCCCCTATATGGGGGTAAACATCACCACAATATCACAAGCGCAGCAAGCAATACAAATGAAGGGTAGAATTGAAAGTACTCTTTATTTGAAGGAAGAAAAAGCATTACATATTTTCGGGATCATGTCCCCTTTAGAAAGAAAGAAAATAGAAACAAAACAAGAAGAAAAAGCCGACTACATTTCTGCATTGCACAACTCCAAGAGACGATTTTTCACTAAGGCAGTCCCCCGATCAAGCCTCTGCTTAGCTCGACGCTCGACTTCTTGGAATAACTGCTCTGCATCATTCAGAAGAGTATATGCCTGCCAGTTGTCCTCCATATTCTTGAGGGCAAGCTCTAGATTAGCAGAAGCCCTACTGTACTTATCAGCCTCCTGGATAGCAGTCTCTTTCTCAAAACGAGCGGTCTCAAGCTCTGACTCTAGGAAAGCCAATTTTCTCTGGAGTTCAAGGATATGTTCCCGGGTATCGGCTACCCCGCGGAAAGCATCCGCTTCCCGAGTTGAGCAATCTTCAGTCCGACGGCTCCACTGGTCGTACAATCGAGTCAAATCCCGACGGTCCTTCAATATAGCCGGTTTAAGCGATTCCCGGGCAGCCATCACCTTCTCTACCGCAGTAATAAGAAAGTTGCGCTCTTGATTTATGGCCGCAGGTAAATCAGTCTGTTACAACGAGCGAAACTGGGCCACGAGACGATCAGCTTCTAATAGCTTCGACTCCAAAAGCACAGCCAATTTCCCTCCTCCAGGGAGTGTCTTAAGGATGGCAATCTAGCCTCCGGCGCATCAACGGGCCAGAGTAAAGGGAGTCCCCCTTTCCACTGCTGCCTCGACCCCTCTCTTCAAATAACGGTAAAAGCTGGCAACCACATCCTGTAACGCATCATCCAAGACCTCCGTAGAGGACGGCGTCAGAGGGAGAGTGGCAGACGGTACCGGAGGAGCAGCTTCAGAAGTTATTGCACCCGCCACCAAGGAAGCAAATTCCGTACGGAAGGATGCTTGGATGGCGACTAACTCCTCTTCCGCCGCCCGAAGAGCCTGGATGCTCGACCCCCGAAACTACATTCGCGGAGGAGGACACATGGGGCATCGCCTCTTGTTCCAGTTGCACTGCTACCCGGGACCCCGAGCTCGACCCAGACAAGGGCCCCTCGACACAGAGAGGTTCAGTCGGGCCCTCTCCGGTAGGGTATGATCTAGCAACATCAATCACTGGCAACGAAGGGTTGAGATCTGAACATCCAAATCAACCATTAGTCGACATAATCTGAAAGAAAAAAAAATGACAAGAACACATAGGCTTATTCACGAGCTATGGTTCGATCTGTATTACCAGGGGAAGAGCGCGGGGACGACGGCTCGTTCACAGCCGACGTAGTTTCCCCACCCACAGAGTCATCATGTTGGGGTTCGGACGTCTCAGGGACGGGCGCAGTAAAGCCCCCATCCCCCTGGGTTGAGGTTCCAGCACGATGGAAATCTTCGGTCGCAACTGGAAGCACCCCAGCAGCAATGATAGCGGTACACACGCCACTGACTAAATGAGATAGGACCGGGTCAGCCTCGGTAACCGAGTCCTGAGGGGCGAGCTCATCCGACGCCTATAAAGAGCAAAGAAACAATAATTAGGCCATAACATAGAAGAAAAAAAAAGAGGAAACATCTAAAGCCTAGATCACCTCAGGAACAACGTCCTCATCATCAATAAATAGCTGACGATGTCTTACCACATCGTGCTTCGTAGAATAAGGTCGGTCATCGACGCTATTCACGCGCCTGTGTCGCCTGCACGAAGGGCCAGGTACCGCAGATGGTTGATCCTCCACCACCTCGTCAGACAAACTAGACGATTGACCTATGGCCCTTTCCGCCTGCACGACAGGAGGGTGATTCCCAACCTCTTCGCCCGAAGAATGAGATGAGTCATCAGTGTCTTGATCGTCGTCTTCCTCATCCGCCCTAGTAGACTCTGAGTCCGGCACAGGAACCCTGTCCGCCCCCCTCTTCCACTTCTTGGACCCTTCTGGCTTCTCAGCCAAACCGGTGCCAGTAATGAAGCTATTATTCATATCAAAACCAACAGGGGGTTTGCTCGCCGCAACATGATAAAGGGCTGCTATATACAAGATATCACCCTCTACCTTGGTATCAGGGAGTGAGAAGCTGGCTCGGGTATGGGTCGCATTATAATAATGCCAAGCTCGGACACCTTCGAGCACACTGCCCTCGAAGCTCAAGCAAGTGCTAGGGCGATCCAGGAACAATTGGCTATACCCGAATTGACGGGAAAATCTACTGGGCAGATAAGGCTCCAGGTATACTCTATTCCGGTAACGATACACCAAGTGTGCGGGACGGATGTTGCGTAACCAAAGAAGCATCTTCTCGGATAAAAGTTGGGGGGGATCCATGCCGTCAACATATACCCTCCTCACTTCGCCGGGGGTGAACTCAGGAAGAGATACGAAGAATTCGGGCCCATCAATTGTTGCCAACGCCCTCCGGCAGGCCGGCATGGTATCATGTTCCCAAGGCTGATGGCGATACCGAAAAATAAAGGCGTCATCAACAGAAACATTTTCATCAGGTTCCGGCCTCATCAACGACCGATAGTGCATCAATAACCACCCCATAAGGTAGTGGTATGGTAGTTCTATCCGTTTAAAGTCCATCGACACACCGCAAGCAATGACTTTGGATGAAAAGGCACGAAGGCCGTGGTGTATGCTACACACCATGGCCGGGAGGAGCGCCAGTCTTACCTTGAAGACCAATTTTACAGCAGGAAGAATGAAATGGCGGCTGATCCTTTCTATAGAACCCGCGCCGCCCGAGACTACACAGTTGCATAGCCACACCATCAAGAACCCAGCTAAGATCGCCTTATTAGACATCTCCCGGGTACCATAGTGGAAATAACTGAGGGAGTCAGTGCTACTCCCAAACCGGTCACGAGTAGACTTCGACTTCTTGACCTTCGACTTCATATCCTCCACCTCCTCCGGGGTTCGAGGAGTTCAAGACAAAACTTGACCGAAAGGACGCAACTTGAAAAGATACAAAATCCAAGCCTTGGTATGAGGAGTGTTCCCTTCTGAACTATTTACTTTCTTGATAGCCATCTGATGGCAGGCGTTGTGATGACACAACAGTTCTTGGTACACGGCAACGAAACCAGGAAACCGTCGGTCCAGTGCTTCGAGTTCTTCATTCGTCGGTGTATACACTTCAAAAGCTTTACCTCCCGACGGCAATCTAGACACAGTGTTCATTTCATGAAGAGCAAGCCCCAGCTTTCCTCCGGGGGCAGAGAAAGTCCCTGTACGTCGATTATACAGCTCCAATAGAGCCATAAACAAGGGCTTGTTAATGGGCAACCCGTAGCAGGTACCCCTGATGGCATAGTAGAGATCAATTTCCTGGAGGAAGTCCCCGTACGTCCTTAAAATCCATGAGGTAAGATTCCATGTGGGGATGGGGTTGGTCCAATTCAGCAGCGATAACCTGCCTACGGGATAAGACCCCTTGTGAGCGAGCTGATTCAAAAAAGTATCAGCTAGGGTGAAGGTAAAATTAGGGCCAGTTGTGTTTACTAAAGTGCCCGGGAGTAGCCCTATCACAGTCCGACTTATGGATTCCTTGCCCGCACATACTAAACCCGTGCGTCTGTTATAGTGAATTTTGCTCACAAACATTCCCTGTTGGGTGGGAGTCAAGGAACCCACCATAGTCCTGCCTCACGGTACCATGTTAAACCATGAAAGCGGATAATGCCGCTCTATTTCAGGGATATGAATCTCTACACCGTCTACAGAAAAATCCCAGTGCTCTGAGACGTCCAGCAATCGGGAGTTCTTTATGGAAAAGGCGTCCCCAAATAAAAAAGTCAGTTTCAGAAATTCTCCATCCAACTTCTCCGAATTCATCATTGAACAAAGAAAGCGGAAAGGTTGTTTATTAATAGCAGCCACTCTCTCCTTAGGCTCGTTAGTAGGAAGCTGATCCTCTATACGACGGATTAACTCGTCAACCTGTACGTTTGCGGCATGCTGAGCTGAACCCACAAGGAGCTCTCCTGCTGGATTGGTTGGAAGGTTCACTGAAAAAGAAGAAACAGGATTAAAAGATTGCTAAAACAAAAATTACTGAACAAAGAAGCTCTCGCCAGCCTATGCGGTTCAGGTCGATGATGTCGTATGCGGCTCTAGTCCAGTTGGGACTCAAGAAATACAGTATCAAGGAAGCCTATGCGGTTCGAGTCAATACAGTCTCATACGGCCCAAATCAGATGGTAGTTCCATATGACTCTAGCTCGATAGCTCATGCGGATTGGACGAATATACACAGTTCTAACAGGAGAACTCATGCGGCGTAAAATGCTATGCGGTTCAGTCTGTTAAAAACATATGCGGCTCCGTTCAGAGGAGACTTTATGTGTTTTAAATCCTTCTTCTGCGGTTCAAACATGGGACATTGTCTATGCGGTTCGGGCATAAAAAAGTCATGCGGCCCGTACAGCATATGCGGCTCGGCCATCAACTTGAGAAGAGGCTTGTGCATAAATATACAACAGAGCCATGGGTACTCAAGATCCAAATGCAACCCTTACCCTTGAAGGCCGGACGAGCGTCAGAGGGCATTTCGGGCGCTTCACGCTCGACGGCGGACGAGGACGTCACCCTCTTGCCCTTCGCGGCGGCAGAAATAACTTTAGAAGACTTAGGAACCATTGCTTCGATGAGAAGACAAGGAAGATCAGAAAGAGAAGACAAGAAAAAAGAGTGAACGAAAGAGAAGGTAAAGAAATCCCTCCGGCTGAAGTCACCCGTATTTATAAACAAAGACGGAGCGGTTCGATCCCCGTGCATACACGTAAACCGACTCTTCGGTTATCAAAAGGAGCCGCCGAAAATGAAGGCCAAGCTCCTCGGATCCCGCACCAAAAAGCGTCCTTTAAAAAATTAACAACATTTAAGTGCTAAAGATTGCCGTACGTGGCAAATAATGACGTGGCAAGCAGCTATGCGGCTGAACAGTCTCCTGCGGCTAAGTCACTTATGCGGCTGAATAATTCATGCGGTCGAGACTTCTATGCGGTCAGAATGCCATATGCGGCTAGAGGAACACGGCCATGCTTCTTATTCAAAGTATTTTAATTTTATAAATTGAAAACTTTGAAGGGGGTCCTGTAGAAGCATGGAAAATACTAAAGGAAATAATTCATGCGGCCAGGAAAGATCCATGCGGCTCAGAGAATTCATGCTGCTCAGGGAATCATGCGGCATAAGGAGCTACGCGGCCCAAGGCATTCCATGCGGCTCAGAGGACACGTGGCCTGATAGTGCTCCCCTCCAACCCATGCTGTATTAATTGCTACGACGGCTGACCCTTCTGAAAAGTTGATAGCCCTGACACAAAGGCAGGTAATTATGACTCTGTCATAATGATGAATCTCTAGGGAAGAGGAAAGAAATCTCTGACACAAATTCCCTAAGAGCCACAAAAATGCCACGTGGCCTTGCCACGTGGGCATTCGTATGCGGCTCGCTTCTCATACGGCCCAGAATAAATCCTATGCGGCTCAGACTATAGAAGCCTCATGCGGCTCGAACAAAGGACTTCCTATGCGGCTCAGAGTGAATCCATCCTATGCGGCTCAGGCCATGAAAGCCTCATGCGGCTCGAGCGAGGACTTCTCATGCGGTTCAAGAGGATCATGTCTATGCGGCCCAGGCGGATATATACCTATGCGGCCTACAAGGATTATTCTTCTGTGGTTAGAGGACTCAAGTGAGGGCCACTGCCCACGCAGCCCTGACACGTGGGCTTAACCATATGCGGCTCACATTCATATGTGGCTCACATACATATGCAGCTCACTAGTCATACGGTCCAGATCCCCCCAGCAGCTCCTAGGATACGTGTCCTAAGCCGATTAAATTCCTCAGATTTGCTGCCATTAAAGATTGGGTCAAATCCCAATAAATCTGGGATACGTGGCAGAAGAATAGATCTAATTTATTCGCAGATATCAGAAGATCAGTATAAGGAAAATTTATTCCAATCAGCATTAATTGCTCATGGGATTTGGTGTAATCTACACCTAATGGCCCAGATTCATCATAATCAAGATGAATGGCGTAGATTGACCAATCCCCGAGCCGCCGCCATCTCTAAAAATTAATCATTGGCAACCCTAATGATTACATCCCACTATTATAAATAGCAAGGTGCCATTCCCTTAAAAATATATACAATTTCAGAGAGAAAAATACGTATATACAGGGAGACTCCCCAATAGTCAGAGAAAAGAATACACAGAGAGAGAGAGAAGCCTGAAGAGCAACAGAGGAGCAAGAAGAGCATTTCTTCGTCAACGCCAACCATCTTTTCGCAAGGAGCCAAGGCTGCATACCGATCGTCCAAGGAGTAAGGCAGGGCTGCCGTCGCCTTCCCGAGCCTCTATCGTCACCCCCCAGAATCTAAAATAAACAATTGTACTTAGACTGCTGTACCTAGGTTTTCGTCCCTAGGCTTTCTTTGTACAAGCGAGTTTGTAACATGAAGTAAAAGTTCAGTCCTCCGATAATTGTTCTGTTCTTTTATATTTTATGGCAAACAGTTCTCCTCCAGCAGTTCGCTTAGGCGTAGTGGTTCTTCCAGTCGTGTATAGTCATGTTTTCGTGCTGATTGGTCCTTTCCCATTTATTTCCTATATTTTCTTTATTACGTGATAAACTGCTAGATAGGCATGTTTTTATGTATCTTGCTATGTCCCCTGAGGACCTGATGATCTTTTCAGGTTAGTTATTGCGTGGAGTTAGTTAGCAGCTCCGGATGGCGGATGATTATGACACTTGTGGGGTCCGGATGTGATGATATTGCTTGCGGGATTCCGGTATTGATACCATGTTTATTATCCAGTTCATCCAGTTCGTGTTTTCCTTTCATCATTATGATATATCATATTTATTGATTCAGTTTATAGACTCATGTTATTTCTTGGAGTCTAATCGGACATACATGCTAGTGGGCTGCAGACCACGACCCATACTTGTTCATTCTTGTTTATTATTCTTATTGTGGATTGAGATATAGATTGCATTGCCATGTTTTGGCAGTATACCATAGCCTTGACAGTGTTTACGTATTCGAGTCGAGCTGGAGTCCGCTTGATGCGTAGCTGGCTTGCTCACGAGCTTGCGTCCGAAAAGCGGGTGCGGGTCGTGACAAGTTTTTTTGGTGGCCCATGCAGGTCAGAGCATATCGTACCGGTTACGTAACTGTACTGGTACGAGCCTGCGACAATGACTAAACCTTAGAAATCTCAATCCACTCTGCCTTGAAAATTCTCCTAGAAATTCTCTACGTCCTTGAAAAATCCATATTTCTCTCGATTATACTTCCTTGCTTTCCGTACCATTGATTCTCGTCCCTCTCTATTTCGGGGTGATGAATGATCGTGCTGTCTAGGATTCATCAGAAATTCTTAAATTATAATGTAATATTGCATGATTGTTGAGTTTTGGTTGTTTATAGATAGGAGGAATTTATAGATGCCATACACCCTAGGTATCTGTTGGTAGAATTATTAGCCACTAGTTCGAAGGTTATAAGATTTTAGTGACCGTGTTTGAGGAGTAGTTTGACCAAAGGCTGGTAGAAGTTCTCAAGTAATCGGAGTTATAAAATGGCTAGAGAGAGTTATAAAATATTGTGAGGAATTAAATTTAAGGAGATTAAGGTAAGTGTGGACCTTCTTTTGAATTTAAGGAATAGCTATGAATTAGAATTTTAGGACAAAATTGTTTTTTAAGGTGGGTAGATTTGTAGTCTCCCTTCCCGAAATTTTTCTAATATTATTATTTATTTGATTTAAATGTTGATTTTAGATTTTTTTTTATAAATAATTATTTAGTAAATTATTATGATAGATGATTTTAATCATAGTTGAGTTTTAGAATACAAGACAACTAGGAATCATGGCACGGGTACTGTAGTAGCATGTTTAGACTAGTATTTAGCCATGGTAGAGGAGTGCCAAGCCATCGGTGAGTCCTAACTAGGAAAACCAGGCCAAGTAATAGCATGACGATTAGAAATAGCTTAATTAATTATTATTAGATTTATGGACCTTGCAGAAACCGGGTATACCATTTTAGCCCGGACTAGATCCGAATTGAGCCCAAGCCTGTGTAGGCATGAAGTGTGACCAAGATGTTAGTGTCGATATATTTTGTGTACATATTTTTCTTAAATGCTCTACTACATATATTTTGTAATATTATTACTGTTATTGTATATATATAATTATTTGATACGCAAAATATATCTAATAGTATTTTAAGTAATTTTTCTTAGCTACCCTTGTGTATTTTTGGAATATTTAGGCTAAACCCATATTTGTATACGTACCTATTTTTGGATTCCATGTTTTGTTATAATTGTTACTATTATTAATATTGTTAATATAATTATAATAATATCGTTTGGAATTAGGATTAAATATAAAATAAATATATGTATGTATATACGTTTTTAGATATTTTAATGTATTATTTGATTGCTTGGAATACTGGTTGTTGTAGAGGTATAAATATATATGTAGAAGACAAATATATAGATATAAATATTATATATGTGTGAGTGTATATAGATATATATATGGAGTTATATAAATGAATAATCAGAGAATGGGAAACAAATGAAATCCCAAGCCCGGCCAGCCCATACAGGGCCCAGTCCAGCTGAGCCCGAGCTCGGGCACCCCCCCCAAGCCGAGCAAAAACGGCTCTGCTCCTAGCTTTTTAATTCCAGCTCAGCCCAGTAACAGCCAAGACCCAAAACTGAGTCCAAAGTGAATGTATATGTGAATATATACGATCAACTGAGAGCGGAGGGGAGAGTTTCGCATGGAAACCCTAATCCTAAACGTGCCACCATGCAACTCCAGCATCCCCACGATTTTCCTTCCACCAGGCGTCGTCGCACATGCCTGCACAGCGCCGACGGTCGGCCAGAGCGCCGCCAGGGCCGGCCGTGCGCCGACAGGCAGTCAACAGGGAAGCAACAGCGAAGGCATCGGGCTGACTTCGCAATGAATTTCCCGCTGGATCGATCGATCTTTTGACGAACCGCTTTCTCTGGTATGAACACAACATGTGAAATCTCATTTCCTTCAATTACATTTGATTTATACGAACCAGATAGTCCGATATCTCGACACAAAGTTGACTGAAAACCTGTTTTTAAAGTATTAAACATGGCAGCCCTGACCCCGTCTTGGAAGACCAAAACTGGTCGAACCATTGAGAAATATAGGAAACTAATTATAGGAAGTCCTAGCCAACCTATAAGGCTCTGTAACCTAATTTATAGAACCCGATTACATCGACTACATGCCGAGAAATCGGATCCCGAACATTGACAAAAAACCCGTTTTCAAATTGTGAAATTTAAATAAAAACCTTCGATACGACGTGCGTTCCGCCAATCCGGGCGACGTGGTCATGCACCGTAATCATCAAAAGGCACGTACGGATATTGCGGACGTGTGGGCTTTGACGGAATTCAAATTGGTCGCGTGTGCGCGACGAATTTGATGCGTATCCGTTGAAAACCCCCGTATCGGCCTTTTCAAAATTTCCCAATAACTTTGTGCACGTACGTCAGATCGAGACAAAACTTGCATAATCAGGACCGTATCATTTTTCTGGTCCTATATGCCAAGTTTGGTCCGATTCTGAGACAGTTGATTGGATCGCCGCTTCGCGGGCCCCACGATCCGATTCAACCGGCGATTTTGTGCACGGCCCACCAGAATCCACAATTGTACATACCGTTGGGTTCGTATCGTCAAAACGAATCCGTAGACATGTAGTTTGACGACTTTAGAGACCATTGACTCTGGCACACTTTTCGGTGCAAAACGGGTTCAACGACGGACATCGTTTTTGCCCAAAATTACCGTTTTGCCCCTGTGTCCAGAACTGGACTTAAGGACAGGCAATACTAGCTAATTTGACTATTCTGAGAACGTTGGTAATGTTTGTTTCAGCTTTTGGAGACAGTTGTGATGACTTGGCCCGTATGGCTTACCAGTTGACTATGTATTTATTGGATCTGCGTGCAACCACCAGGCAAGATACCATGCCTCCCTCTACAGTTTATTTACATGCATATTTATATTATATTATACAGTTTTACTAGTTGATTATTTATATGTGATTAGTATATCATGCCTGTTAGTGTATATATAGCCTTGTTTATAGTTCATATTGGATATACGTATATATAGCTCTTGTTCATAGTTAGTTTTGTGGTTCATATTGGATTGATTTTCTCGTGTATCGTGATTGGGTCGTATCATGTCATCACTTATACTTGGATTGAGTCGCATCGTGTCATAGGATGAATAAGTCATAATGGAACTGCTTTACCTCATTGTCTTAAAATCTTGAAGCTAACCTGCGAGTCCACATCAGGGGCGAGGGTTAGTAGTTAAGCTAACCTGCGAGTCCACATTAGGGGCGAGGGTTAGTAGTTATCTATCCACACCTGCAAGTCCATACTAGGGACAAGGGTGATGCTAGCCTGCAAGTCCACACCAGGGACGAGGGTTAGTAGTATATGGTTCACACCTACGAGTCCACACTAGGGACGAGGGTGATGCTAGCCTGTGAGTCCACACCAGGGACGAGGGTTAGTAGTATATGGTTCACACCTGCGAGTCCACACTAGGGACGAGGGTGATGCTAGCGTGCGAGTCCACACCAGGGACGAGGGTTAGTAGTATATGGTTCACACCTGCGAGTCCACACTAGGGACGAGGGTGATGCTAGCCTGCGAGTCCACACTAGGGACGAGGGTTAGTAGTTGTTCAAACCTGCGAGTCCACACTAGGGGCGAGGGTTTAAGTATTTGATTGGTTATCCATTGACATCGTGATATCGTGTTCTCTTGTTCTCCTCCAGCAGTTCGCTTAGGCGTAGTGGTTCTTCCAGTCGTGTATGGTCGTGTTTTCGTGCTGATTGGTCCTTTCCTATTTATTTGCTGTATTTTCTTTATTGCATGATAAACTGTTAGATAGGCATATTTTTATGTATCTTGCTATGTCCCCTGAGGAACTGATGATCTCTTCAGGTTAGTTATTGCGTGGAGTTAGTTAGCAGCTCCGGATGGCAGATGATTATGACACTTGTGGGGTCCGGATGTGATGATATTGCTTGCGGGATTCAGGTATTGATACCATATTTATTATCCAGTTCATCCAGCTCGTGTTTCCCTTTTATTATTATGATATATCATATTTATTGATTCAGTTTATAGACTCATGTTATTTCTTGGAGTCTAATCGGACATACATGCTAGTGGGCTACAGACCACGACCCATACTTGTTCATTCTTGTTTATTATTCTTATTGTGGATTGATATATAGATTGCATTGCCATGTTTTAGCAGTATACCATAGCCTTGACAACGTTTACGTATTCGAGTCGGGCTGGAGTTCGCTTGATGCGTAGCTGGCTTGCTCACGAGCTTGCGTCCGAAAAGAGGGTACGGGTCGTGACATAAGGTTCGTATGGTACGCTCAGACTGACCATCTGTCTGCGGATGATAAGTTGAACTGAAATGGAGGTGAGTTTCCAAACTCTCTTGCAGGCTGTGCCAAAAGTGCGACGTAAACCTTGAATCTCTGTCCGAGGGGATACTGACTGGAACGCCGTGAAATCTGACAATCTGCCTGAGGTACATCTCTGCTAGCTGAGCCGTCGACTGACCAACTCTGAATGGGAGAAAGTGAGCCACCTTCGTCAGCCTGTCTATAATAACCCAAATAGCATCTCTCCCAGCTGGGGATCTTGGTAATCCAATTATGAAATCCATGGTTATATGCTCCCACTTCTATTCTGGAATCGGTAAGGGCTGAAGAAGTCCAGCTGGCCTCTGATGTTCAGCTTTAACTTGTTGGCAAACCAAACACCGATAGACAAACCGGGCTATCTCCCTCTTCATGCCATTCCACCAAAAGTGCTGACGGATATCACGGTTCATCTTCGTGCCACCGGGATAAATGGAATACTAAGAACTATAAGCTTCTGCCATGATCTCCTGTCTGATATCACCTCTAGGTACACATAGACGCCTCCTATGTCGAAGTGTACCATCTTCGTGAATGCATAACTCTGGCCGGCGTCCTGCCTCACACTCTGCTCTGAATCGCTGAAGCTGGAAATCTGTTGACTGCGCCATCTGGATCCTCTCAACTATAGTGGACTGAACTTGCATGCTGACCATCAATGCTACATTGGTAGGAAGTACAACTTCTATACCCATCTTCTGAAGATTTGCTAATAGCTTCGGTTGCAATGTGAGGAAATAAACTCCGGCTCTTCTGCTCAAAGTGTCTGCTACTATATTGGCCTTTCCTGGGTGATACTGCAGGTTGACATCATAATCCACAAGCAGCTCTAGCCACCTCCTCTGACGTATGTTAAGATCCTTCTGAGTGAACACATACTTCAGGCTCTTGTGGTTGGTGAAAATTTCCACCCTATCTCCATACAAGTAGTGTCTCCAAAGCTTAAGTGCAAACACTACTACTGCCAGCTCCAAGTTATGGGTTGGGTAATTCCTCTCATGATCACGAAGTTGGCATGACGCATAAGCTATTACCTTCCCATGCTACATCAAAACACATCATAAATCTCTGCCTGAAGCATCATAATATACTGAAAATCCTCCGGTCCCATCTGGAAGCGTGAGAATGGGTGCCGTCATCAAGCCTCGCTTCAACTTCTCAAAAGAATTCTGACATTCTGCTGTCCAAGCAAACTGCACATCCTTGTGGGTCAACTGGGTCAATGGCGCTGAAATTCGAGCAAAATCTGAAATAAATCGTCGGTAATAGCCGGCTAATCCAAGGAAACTATGAACTTCTGCAACTGTGCTGGGTACTGGCCATGTCTCTGTAACACCCAGTTTTCCAAATAAGGGTAATTTTGAAATTTTGTAATTATAATTATTATTTATTGATATTTATTTCATATTATGATTTTTGGTGATTTTTAATTATTTTTTTAACTATTTAAAAACTGTTTTAAGTCATCACTTGTGATTTTGATGTGCTGCTAGTGAAACCCTAGAGACTGTCTGACCTAGAGCCTAACCATGTGATTGGGGATATTTATTTATCATTTTTAGCCTAGGGATAATTTGGTCATTTTGGCTTGTTAGAATTATTGATTAAAATATTGGATTAGGATTCCTAGTTTGGACTTTGACTTATTGAGACTTGTAGACTAGCCTAGTACCTAACCCTAGCTATGGTGACCCTAGCCTAACTTGAGTTAACCCATTTTACTCACTTAGAATTAGTTTTGGAATGGAAGGATTAAGTTTAGTGTAATCTAGTCATGACTTATGGTTTTATGAAATGGCTTATGACTTCATGACTTAAATGATTAGAACATAAGCCCATGGGCCAATTTATGAAACCCTAACCCTAATTAGACACCCATGGCCAGCCATAGGAGAACCCTCCCTATTTAATGTCATGTTGACGTGTTCTTGCCTCTTTTAGATCTTGACCTAGAATTTGAAGAAAAGGTATTTTCTTCTATCACGACCCGCTCCCGAATAATCGGACACGAGTCGGACACGCCCAGCCTTCGTTGAAGGACACGACGAAGTAAGCTGCACAATTCTAAGGAAAACTCCAAGATACAAGAAATGTAAAACATCACAGCTACTATACACGTTCCCAGAATCACCACAATCTACAAGTTATTATATAATATCATCCGGAGACAAATCCGGTAACATGAATAAAAATTATACAATTCCGAAATCCTCAATACAATACAATACATGGTAAAATCCTCTAAAACAATCTAAGTAAAGTCCTGACTATAACTCTAAAATTCTAGGTCTATCCTCTGGCATAACTCTATCCTAGCATCGGGCTCTGGCCCATGAAGGAGATACAACATCATCAAGTAAACCTGAAACGTATCCTGTCAGGAAAAGAGAAAAGTACAACCCTGACAAGAAGCCCTAAACAATGTAGACTAAAATGCATGAAAAGGAATCATGATATGAACTTTGGTACAAGACAGGAATATGAAACTGTAGTACAGGAAAAACGATGAACTATAGTACCAGATCCAGAAATAATAAACTATTCTATCAGTGTAACATACATTTGAAATAACTATCAGAGTATGTGACCGGCTGGGTAAACAATGAACAGTGAACAGCGAACAATGAATAATGGTACGGCTTAGAGTCCCACGTGCACGATGTGAGACCTAAGCTATTAGTCAATGCCTAGCTAAAATAGGATTGGTCACATATCTGTAGTATTTTCCCACCCCAATGTACAAGTAAGGAACAATGAACTATGAACAATGAACGGTGAACAATGAACAATGAACAGTCGTGTGTACAACGTGTCAATATGAGAACATGAAGCAAGACAGAAATACAGAGTAAAGGGTTCGAGTCGGTGTACTTGTCTAATTTTCTGGAAGATCGGGAAAATGAATGTGGAAATCTCTAAGTCCACCTGATAATAGGTACATGTTGGTTAATTCTACATTATTTACTAGCTAAAATCGCTAACTATTAACTAGTCTTAAAATTCTAGCTAATCTTTACATCTATATAACTAGCTGACTTTTCCATTAAATACTAGACAAAAAAAGAGTTTAAATTATATAACAAAATAATATTAGTTAGACAATAACTAAACTAAAATATATTCTTCCCGCAAATTAATATTGGTTTAGATAAATAATTAATTAAAATATTTCTACTAGCAATTAGTTCCAATCCAGATAATACCCATGACAAAATATTAGAGCAAACATTTATTAGGAAATATTTATATTGATAGAAAGTTAGGTTTTACTTAATTTAGAAAGATATGATATATACCTTAGCTTATCAGATAGTATTAACCTTATCTTATAAATACCAACAGGATTATAACTATTATTAGAGACATGCATATAAACTATCACCATATTTAAACCATTTGATTTAGGAAACGTAATATTTAATTTATCAAGAAATAATATTTTTAGTATCTAAAATGGTTGTTAGGACCAAAATTATCTTATCCTAATTAATTATCAAAGCCAAGAAAAATCCTTATTAATCAATAATCATTATATGAACACTAAAACTTACTACCCTTAAACTAGTAATCTAGTTTACTTGGCCAACCCAATTGGACTGTTCTGATCACCTATAAGTAAAGTTAGCACAACATAGAACCCAACCATAATTGCACACTCCTCTAATTCAAATCTCAGCCTCGCACCATATCAACTACTCACAAAAGAAAAGTAACTAACCCAGCAGAAGTCAGAACATAAATAAAGACTCAAATTGTGCAACCCATAGCCCTCTCAAATTTGAATATTTAGCAGAACATTCAACTAACCATCCTGCCAAGTGTTTCACAGAATTCAACCCATATTCAAACACCACTCTTCTCTACGAATATTCACCCAATTATGGTCACTACCAAAATCAGCATTGCCCAAACTCACAGAATTGAGAAAACTTAAGAAGAGTATACTTAAAAACAAACTACAGTTGAAACATATTTATAGAAACAAAATCATTCAAACTGGAAATATCCAAAAATAGCATTCCAAAATTGAATGTTCAGTTAGAACATCAAAACAACAGGCTGAGCATTTGAACCCTACGGTCATGCTTCCCATAATTTCAAAAGTTAGAAGGAAAGTTAAGAACCAGAATGACAGGAAAATATACAACCAGATTGAAACTAAAAAAAATGAAAAGGAAAATCGCCAAAGCTAACTCCAACCCAGAAGACTTCCTATATTCGACTTCACTTGGACTCACCAAGCTGAACACGAATCTACTCTTGGACACAGCTACCCGACCGCGCACAAACAAGCTGACAAGTACGAACACGACACGCTCTGGACACACACGAACACAGCCACAATAATTTCCTGGACACGAGTGAATCGATTCCCCTGCGTTCCAACCAAACCCTGCCCAATCATTCCCCATTCAATAACACGACAACATGATCAAATTATCAAGAATTGCAGATCCATACCTAAGAAGAAGAAGTTGATACTGGAACGAAAACTCGATCTCAAGTGATCGGACACCGTCTCCTCGTGTCCTGCTACGATCTGGAGTCCTACTGGAACATTGCATCGATCGGTTCCCGAACAAGAACAAAGAAGAAACTCAGAGCCGCACATAGGTTCTTATTGAAGAACTATCGATCATAATTCAGATCGATCGATCCAAGGCTAATCGACCGAGAACTCAATAATTTCTAGTCGGCCATGATTCGATCGACACAAAAGAAGGAGAAGAATCGAAGAAGAGTACTCACCACAGTTTAAAGTTCTCGATTGATCGCTCCCTCGGATTATATTCAAATCCACTCTGAGTCGAGTACTGCTCGATCCAAAAAATTACAAACAAAGAAGAAATTAATCACTCAACCAACACAGATCATCCCCCAAAAACCTACAGATCTAAACAGATCTAAACTCACCGAGAGTCGACGAACTCGAGCACATGGAAATCTCCATCCATCGAGGAGGAAACTCGTGAGAGCGAACTCACTGATGGACCACCGTCGGAGAATCTGTGCGTACATCGACGCTAGAGGACGGTCCGATCGTCGTGAATGAACCCGATCGATCGTCGTCGCTTGGAAATCGACACTGGAAGAAGAGGACCCGCGGAGCCGTCGTCGTCCACGCTCAGCCGAGCTTCGCCGAATTTGCCGGAGAGCTAGGGCTCAGTCGCTGCTAGGGAGAAGCAGTCTCGCCATGGCTCTGTCGCTGCAATTTAGGGTTAGGGAATTTTTTAGGGGTGAAGAGCTCTGTTCCTCTCGGGTTTCTCCAGAGAATAGAAATTATGAGGGAGAGAGAGAAAATAAGAGTTAAAATTGAGTGAAAGAAAATAGAATTTAGCATAAAACCCCCGCACCAATTGTGCTTTAAGCAATAAGACCCCTCCCATTTTCGAAAATTATAAAAATGCTGAAAAAATCAGTTAAAACTTTTTGGAAAAAATGAGGGGACCACAAGTTGGTTGTAACAACTTGAAAATTCAAAATTAAGGATTTTAAAAGTTTGGAGGGAAAGTAAAATTTTAAACCAAAATTTAAATTGCTCTAAATTAATACCCATTTAGAAAATCGTATTATAAAAATAGGTAAATCAATTAAATATTTCTCATGAACAAACCGTAAAATAAAATATGGCTAAATTAGAAAATCCCAAAAAATACAAAATTTCAAAAATTTGAAAAAGCGGGGTTACAAATCTACCCCCTAGAAAAATTTCGTCTTCGAAATTTCAAAAATGGCATGTTTTGGCACGATGAGGTAAACAGATACAAAATTTGAAATTGGCATGATTTAAAGTAGAATGAAATGATAGTCACAGAAACCATAATCACGGAATAGTAGTCTCAATAGTATCCGACAATCTTGCATACCTAGGGTCACTTCTCCTACAGTTTCTGCCCCGCCAATATGCATCTGGCTGCAGTGAACCTTCGGTTCCATTATCCCGATAATACTAGATTACCGTAATACTTTATCAACTTTATTCGGTATGGAATAAATTTAGGACTTAGCTTCAATAATATCTGAGAACCTGAGAATACCCACAATTTCTTTGACTTAGAGCCCATGCCTTGCTAGTGTACAGCTAGCTGCAGTGGACTCACGGTCTCCATAATCCAGGTCATAGTAGGTTGTCAAATATTTTTTTAACTTTATCCAGAAGTTTTCAAGGAAGTTGTAAAAATTTTAAATCATGATAGAGAGGAGTAGTATCTGTTCTTAGAAATAAATTTTTATTGGATACCAAAAGACAATCAACAGTCAACAAGTAGCTCATGGTACTATAAAACGACAGTAAGATAGGGAGACTGTAATACAAGTCTCGAATAAAGAAACAATCAAAGAAATGCAAAAAGAACATCAAGGAAAGGTAAATCCACAAGTGTCTCCGGTCGTCAGTACTCGTCCGGAATCGGGATGGTCTCCACTTCCTCGGCTGTCATCAGGTAGACTCGCCCCTCTGGCTGGTCTCCCTGCGGCTGCTGGTCATGAAGAGGCAAGTCCTCCTGCCGGGGTCCCGGTGCTCCTCGTGCTCGTCCCTCAGCGGCTTTTGGACAATCTCTGACCTGGTGAGCAGGTGATCCACAGAACAAACAACGCCTCAGCCTCTTGCGGCATTTATCGTAATGATGCCCCGGCCGATGACAGTAGTTGCAAGTGACTGCCAACTGCTGTCTCTGAGGCAGATCTGCATGAACTCTGGTTGGACGGTACTGAACTACTGCCTGCTGAACTGGCCTCGTCTGAGTCTGTATCTGCACCCTTTTTGTCGGTGCCTGGTAACTGCTACTGCCGATGTCTCTATCCCTCTTGGGCCTCGGGTCCATCTCCTTCTCAACTGCCTGGGCAATCTTAAGGATGCTCGAGTAGGTAGTCGCCCGGCTAATAGCTACTGCATCCCGCAGCTTCCTGGTGAGACCCTTCTTGAATCTCCAGACCCTGTCCTCTGGTGCTCTGACTAGGCTCTCCGCGAACCAACTGAGCCTAGTAAACTCGGAAGTGTACTCCGCTACTGTCATCGTCCCCTGCTGTAAGGCCTCGAACTGCATGCGAAGCTCATCCCGCTCCACTTCGGGGAAAAACTTCTCCTTGAACAGGGTTTTGAAATCTGTCCAAGAAACCTGGGGCTCAGCTAACTGGGGGTCCTCCGGGTACCAAGCTCTGGCCAAATCAAAGAGTCGCATGCTTGCCACCTCCACCTTCAGGTCATCCGGGACCCGTGCCATCCTCAGTCTCCTCTCCGCATTCTCCAGCCATTCGTCTGCATAGATGATACCCTCATTGCCCCAAAAGTCCATCGGGCAGAGATTCTGGTATTCCTTGGCCGTCCCTGGTCTCGGTGCTGCTAGAGCTGGTGCTACCGGCTCTCTGGTCCTGAGTGCGTCGACGACGGTCGCTCTGAACTGTGTGGCCTCCTGACTCTGAGCCTCTCTGAACTGCTCAGCCTGGTGATTCTGGGCCTCCATGAACTGTTGGAACATGGCCATCACCTGGGAGTCGTCAAACATCATCGTCGAGGGTAGCGGAGGAAAGATAGGAGGCGCTAGCGGAAGCTGATCTGCCGAAACGTCTGGTACGGCCTGATCTGAGCTGCCTGCAACTCTGGGCTGATCTGCGTTCTTTCTGGTGGTAACCATCCTAAAATAGAAAGAAAACTTCATTGATTGACAAACCCTAAAACCTAATAAATAATGTTTTATAATATCAATGCACCTGATAAACCTGATATGCCCATAATCCCCGATTTTTTTCTATGCTGTGATGAGTTTTCCTTAGTCTAACAGGTTCCCCAATAGCACTTTATAGCCTAAGTGCCATTAGGACAGACCTGTATGGGCCACCACTAAAAATTTGTCACGACCCGCTCCCGAATAATCGGATACGAGTTGGACACGCCCAGCCTTCGTCGAAGGACACGACGAAGTAAGCTGTACAATTCTAAGAAAAAATCCAAGATACAAGAAATGTAAAACATCACAGCTACTATACACGTTCCCAGAATCACCACAATCCACAAGTTATTATACAATATCATCCGGAGACAAATCCGGTAACATGAATAAAAATTATACAATCCTGAAATCCTCAATACAATACAATACATGATAAAATCCTCTAAAATAATCTAAGTAAAGTCCTGACTATAACTCTAAAATTCTAGGTCTATCTTGTGGCATAACTCTATCCTGGCTTCGGGCTCTGGCCCATGAAGGAGATACAACATCATCAAGTAAATCGACAACGTATTCTGTCAGGAAAAGAGCAAAGTACAACCCCGACAAGAAGCTCTAAACAATATAGAATAAAATGCATGAAAAGGAATCACGATATGAACTATGGTACAAGACAGGAATATGAAACTGTAGTACAGGAAAAATGATGAACTATAGTACCAGATCCAGAAACAATGAACTATTCTATCAGTGTAACATGCATTTGAAATAACTATCAGAGTATGTGACCGGCTGGGTAAACAATGAACAGTGAACAGTGAATAATGAATAATGGTACAACTTAGAGTCCCACGTGCACGATGTGAGACCTAAACTATTAGTCAATGCCTAGCTAAAATAGGATTGGTCACATATTTGTAGTATTTTCCCACCCCAATGTACAAGTAAGAAACAATAAACTATGAACAATGAACGGTGAACGGTGAACAATGAACAATGAACAGTCGTGTGTACAACGTGTCAATATGAGAACATGAAGCAAGACAGAAATACAGAGTAAAGGGTTCGAGTCGGTGTACTTGCCTGATTTTCTGGAAGATCGGGAAAATGAATGTGGAAATCTCTAAGTCCACCTGATAATAGGTACATGTTGGTTAATTCTACATTATTTACTAGCTAAAATCGCTAACTATTAACTAGTCTTAAAATTCTAGCTAATCTTTACATCTATATAACTAGCTGACTTTTCCATTAAATACTAGACAAGAAAAGAGTTTAAATTATATAACAAAATAATATTAGTTAGACAATAACTGAACTAAAATATATTCTTCCCGTAAATTAATATTGGTTTAGATAAATATTTAATTAAAATATTTCTACTAGCAATTAGTTCCAA
This sequence comes from Iris pallida, assembly GCA_029216955.1. NCBI lineage: Eukaryota > Viridiplantae > Streptophyta > Magnoliopsida > Asparagales > Iridaceae > Iris > Iris pallida. The sequence goes on from JANAVB010038019.1 coordinate 2,876,578, forward strand.
TCCAGATAATACCCATGGCAAAATATTAGAGCAAACATTTATTAGGAAATATTTATATTGATAGAAAGTTAGGTTTTACTTAATTTAGAAAGATATGATATATACCTTAGCTTATCAGATAGTATTAACCTTATCTTATAAATACCAACAGGATTATAACTATTATTAGAGACATTCATATAAACTATCACCATATTTAAACCATTTGATTTAGGAAACGTAATATTTAATTTATCAAGAAATAATATTTTTAGTATCTAAAATGGTAGTTAGGACCAAAATTATCTTATCCTAATTAATTATCAAAGTCAAGAAAAATCCTTATTAATCAATAATCATTATATGAACACTAAAACTTACTACCCTTAAACTAGTAATCTAGTTCACTAGGCCAACCCAATTGGACTGTTCTGATCACCTGTAAGTAAAGTTAGCACAACATAAAACCCAACCATAATCACACACTCCTCTAATTCAAATCTCAGCCTCACACCATATCAACTACACACAAAAGAAAAGTAACTAACCCAGCAGAACTCAGAACATAAATGAAGACTCAAATTGTGCAACCCATAGCCCTCTCAAGTTTGAATGTTTAGCAGAACATTCAACTAACCATCCTGCTAAGTGTTTCACAGAATTCAACCCAGATTCAAACACCACGCTTCTCTGCGAATATTCACCCAATTATGGTCACTACCAAAATCAGCATTGCCCAAACTCACAGAATTGAGAAAACTTAAGAAGAGTATACTTAAAAACAAACTACAGTTGAAACATATTTATAAAAATAAAATCATTCAAACTGGAAATATCCAAAAATAGCATTCCAAAATTGAATGTTCAGTTAGAACATCAAAATAATAGGCTGAGCATTTGAACCCTACGGTCATGCTTCCCATAATTTTAAAAGTTAGAAGGAAAGTTAAGAACCAGAATGACAGGAAAATATACAACCAGATTGAAACTAAAAAAAATAAAAAGAAAAATCGCCGAAGCTAACTCCAACCCAGAAGACTTCCTGTATTCGACTTTACTTGGACTCACTAAGCTGAACATGAATCTACTCTTGGACACAGCTATCCGACCGTGCACAAACAAGCTGACTAGTACGAACACGACACGCTCTGGAGACCCACGAACACAGCTACAATAATTTCCTGGACACGAGTGAATCGATTCCCCTGCGTTCCAACCAAACCCTGCCCAATCATTCCCCATTCAATAATACGACAACATGATCAAATTATCAAGAATTGCAGATCCATACCTAAGAAGAAGAAGTTGATGCTGGAACGAAAACTCGGTCTCAAGTGATCGGATAACGTCTCCTCATGTCCTGCTATGATCTGGAGTCCTATTGGAACATTGCATCGATCGGTTCCCGAACAAGAACAAAAAAGAAACTCAGAGCCGCACATAGGTTCTTATTGAAGAACTATCGATCATAATTCAGATCGATCGATCCAAGGCTAATCGACCGAGAACTCAATAATTCCCAGTCGGCCATGATTCGATCGACACAAAAGAAGGAGAAGAATCGAAGAAGAGTACTCACCACAGTTTGAAGTTCTCGATTGATCGCTCCGTCGGATTATATTCAAATCAACTCTGAGTCGAGTACTGCTCGATCCAAAAAATTACAAACAAAGAAGAAATTAATCACTCAACCAACACAAATCATCCCCCAAAAACCTACAGATCTAAACAGATCTAAACTTATCGAGAGTCGACGAACTCGAACACATGGGAATCGCCATCCGTCGAGGAGGAAACTCGCGAGAGCGAACTCACTGATGGACCACCGTCGGAGAATCTGTGCGTACGCCGATGTTAGAGGAGGGTCCGGTCGTCGTGAATTAACCCGATCGATCGTCGTCGCTTGGAAATCGACACTGGAAGAAGAGGACCCGCGGAGCCGTCGTCGTCCACGCTCAGCCGAGCGTCGCCGGAGAGTTAGGGCTCTGTCGCCGCTAGGGAGAAGGAGTCTCGCCATGGCTCCGTCGCTACAATTTAGGGTTAGGGAATTTTTTGGGAGTGAAGAGCTCTGTTCCTCTCGGGTTTCTCCAGAGAATAGAAATTGTGAGGGAGGGAGAGAAAATAAGAGTTAAAATAGAGTAAAAGAAAATATGATTTAGTATAAACCCCCCCCCCCACCAATTGTGCTTTAAGCAATAAGACCCCTCCCCCTTTTCAAAAATTATAAAAATGCTGAAAAAATCAGTTAAAACTTTTTGGAAAAAATGAGGGGACCACAAGTTGGTTGTAACAACTTGAAAATTCAAAATTAAGGATTTTAAAAGTTTGGAGGGAAAGTAAAATTTTAAACCCAAATTTAAATTGCTCTAAATTAATACCCATTTAGAAAAAACGGGGTTATATCTCCCCTTCCAAAAATCCGAATAAATTCATTTTAACTCTTTTTTAACCCTAGTCTTTTGCATTAGGATCTAATTTCTGTGTGTTTATTATTTCTGGATGTTCATCTCAGTTTTTGTGTCATTTGGAGCTTGGGAGTTACTATTTGGAATCCTTCTATTTGGGGCTTTCTTGGAGGATTGACACTCATAGGTAAAACCCTCAAATTATGTTTTATTCCTTATTTTAGTGCATGATATCTTAGGTAAGGTGTCCCCTAGCTACAGTAGAAATTTTGTGTCATTTGCATTTGGTTTAGTGTCCGTATCGGACACGTATCACTAGTGTAGGCTAGTTGTTCGATGAAATGCCCCTTAGGTGTGTATGTTAATTTTTGTGAAGGGTTTTTGGTATTTTAGTGTCTTTTTGTGTCAGATTTTCGAGTTGGACATGCTGCCCATGCACGATGCACTGTGTCCTGCATCACGGGGTCAATAACTCCCGACACAGGATACGTAGACACGCCATTTTTGGCGAGGGTCTTGGGGTATCATCTGTAGTGCCCCGTCCCGCAAAGTCAATCGGAAGAATCGAAACGCCGACGGCGTTGGAACTTCGCCTTGCAACGGCTGTTCGAAGGCTCGCTCGTCCGAGGCGACTCCTCGCACAGGTGGGGTAGTTTCGGTAAACTTGCCTCATCTTAGCCTTCACTTAATAATGCGCATGTTTTCAACTTGCACAAGTAGGCTAATATAAAAGCTACGAACGCACATAGCTAAGGGAATAATCCCGACCCATCGAAATGTCTTAGAACATGGAAAATGGTCCCACGGTCTTCATAGAAGTCGGCTCAGCGTGCTTTCAAATGACACTCGATCCTTCGATCTCGTGGCTTGGGAGAAGAAAGTTGGCTTAAGTTGCTAAGTTGTCCCGATACTTGAAACAGCCTAAGTCATAGGCGTCGCCTGCGTGAATGCTTGGTAAAGCATGCACGGTTCCGTCGTTTTGCCCCAACACTCGAATCAGCCTAAGTCATAGGCATCGCCGCATGAATGCTTAATAAAGCATGCACGATCCTGTCCCGCAAGGCTTAGCATAGCCTTCGCACGTCCCACAAGTTAAGTCCTCTTGTACGGCTTGTTGGCTTAAGTCTAGGCACCCGAGAACTTGGTTATTCAAGTCGAACGCGTGCACGACACGTTCCTTCGATGCGAAGCTCAGCATAGCCTTTGCTCGTCGAGTCGTTGCCCGAATAAGTTAGACAAGAGTTGTGCTGGGCTATCGAAGTCATTTTTAGCACTGTTCCGCTCTATCTGCGGTTGTCAAGTCGCGTAGTCCCTTGAGAACAAGGCTCATCGTATAAAAGTATATGACTTGAGCATTAGCATCGCCTAGAGAACCAGGTCTGTCTAAGGTGCGAGCTGCGGTCAGTTTAGTGAAAAGCTTGCCACGATCAAAGGAAGTCCACGTGAATAGTGGTCGCCGAGATCGGTCCCGTAACTTGGGAGTCTCGCTAAGTCTTGAAAGTCCCGCACACGAGATCGATCCCGCTACTTCGGAGTCTCGCTAAGTCTTGAAAGTCCCGCATACGAGATCGGTCCCGCTACTTGAGAGTCTCGTTAAGTCTTGATAAGTCCCGCACACAAGATCGATCCCGCGACTTGGGAGTCTTGTTAAGTCTCGAAAGAAAGAAAGAATACATGGTCATGTTAAGAAAGGATTGGTTAGATCGAGTTGAGACTTGCATGGTCATTGGACAACTTGTCGACAAGGTGTAGTCTTCTCGAATGATTGCCGGGGCACCGGGATCATTCGGCCCGGGGGAAGCGAGTGCAGCTCAAAGTAGGATGCTGGATAACCGCATGGGAGACTTCGGCGCCTCCGGGCTAGCTACCCGTGTAGGGACGAGCCGATATCCCACGAGCCATGTCCGAGATAGCTTGACATTGCTAGTGACCACTCATGTAGATGTGTCGGCATTAGCGGCACACCTCGTGTTTGCCTTTGGATTAGGTTTAGAAGTGGAATCATGTCTAGTCGGCAACACAATGTCTGGGCCTAAGATTGGGCTGCAGCATAGGCACTGTGCTTAGCACGATACTTGGTGTCGGGATGTCCCTGAGATCGATACTAGGTTTGGCAAGTCTTGTCTAAGTTGGTTCATGAGTCGAATAGAAAGACCGCTAGGCGGTAGCATGGATAAAGTCTTGATAAGTTGCGAGGCGCGGCCTCAATCTTGAAGCATATACAAGTCTAAACAAGGTCTTAAGGCACAAATCAAGTCTAGCGGCAGGACCTGTACGAGTCGTCCCCTTGACGTCGTTGGCACGAGAATAGGCTTGAGGCACTTGAGTTCAAGTAAAGGTCTTGGCACGGCCGAGTCCGTGTAAGTTGTTCCTCGACGTAGCACCATCTCGAATATATCTAAGTCGCAAATAGAGTATGGCATGACCCTGTCGTCCCGAGTTCAAGTTGGGTCAAGTACATGCACGATAAGGCACTGCCTCGATCGAAACATACGTCGAAATTATAGCACGAACATGTCTTGGCACCTCGGTTTGGTCGGACGTCCTCTCCTAAAATGAATCCTAAGGAAAGACTAGAAAGACAATCGAAAGGGTTTTAAACTGCACAAAGTAAATAAACGTGTCGGTTATGTATGGGTGGGCGAGAAGCTCACTCCACCAGTACAGTTGAGTACTGACACCCACACAGTGTTTATGTGCAGGCACAGGTAGAAGCTCGTGGCGTGGAGCTCGCTTGGATGAGGCACGGAGTTCCTTGGCGATTCGAAGCATGCGGTCGCGTGGATTGAAGACTTATACAGAACATAATGTATGGACATTGCCTTCCGAAGCTTCCGCTGGCTCAAACATTGTAATCGAGAGATGAGAGAGAGCTGAGCGACTTGTAATCGAGAGAAAAGTAAACATGAGAGACTTGTAATTTGGCCTTGCGCCCACAAATATAATCTAGTATTCAATATCAATAAAGAGCTTCTTTTGAATGACTTGTATTCATAGGTGTTTGTTCTAAATTTTCGCTGCATGATTCAATATTTCTGCTTGGGACTTCTGTGCGACGACCCCGTTGCCGCCGATGTAATCGGCCGTTATGAAACTGCCTGGCACGAGCGCAATCTAGGCTCGTGCGGCATCACGCCTTAGCGAGGACGATCTCTCCTACGGGAGTGGGGCGTGACATCATCTGCCATCATCCTCCCCAAAATTGGGATCATTTGGTTGCGTGTGCGAGGAGAAATCCTCCCCGCACGGGCCGTACGGCCTGCCGTTGCGCACACAGGAACGTCGCTGATACGCGATCGGATCGGACACGACACCTGTCGAGGACTCAGTACAGGCTGTCCTTGGGGTAGCCCTACCTCTGGCGTACGTGTACGCAAGGCCACGTGTCACCACGTGGCCTGTGTCGCACGCGGGACACGCGTGCACGCGTGCACGACACTGCACGCAGTCCAGTGCACGTGTGCGTGTCTCTGAGTGTTTGAGTGTTCTGGACACGCTCGTGTCCACTTGGTGGGACACGAACGAGTGTCTCGACACGTGCACGTGTTTGTTATGATTTACCAACCCTTACTTTGGATTATTAACATGTTTTTAGTATTCGAAATTGGTTTTCCCCATTGGACTGATACATGTTTCAGTTTTATGATTTCTGAGAGTTTAATTCCTTCCTTAAACTGATTTTGTTGTTAAATTACTATGTTTAAATTCATGTACATATGTATTAGTTACTGCTAGGTTGGATATGCATGTTAGATTAGGTTGTTATCAAGAGAAATGGATTTTCGATTATGGATGGACTGTTCAATGTGTTCACTGTTATTTGAACCTTAAATTTCTCATTCCTGAGGATTTTGATGTTTGCAAATTGTTTCATTGATATAATTTGTGATGTGTGATACCTATATATATCTGGGATTGACCTACTCTATTGGGGGTTTATATTAACATGGGAATTCGGTTTTTGATTTGCAAATGCACTGATATATATACACTGTTGATGAGCACTGAATTTCTGAGAACATGTAGATGGACACTGTTATTTGACACATTACACTCTAACAGATTTTACATATACACACTCACTTGTTCACACACCTATGTCTAAAAATCTGAGATTGTATTAATCCTTAAATTGTTGTTGTGTTATGATTTGTGTTGAGGGTTTGATTTCGAAATATGTTTGGGATTGAATGCATTGAACTACCATTGAACTTATTTTCCTGAGAATCATTTTTCTTAATCACACACATCACTAATCCTATTCCCTGATTAGCTAATCAGTCACTACACCACACTGGTTTCCTGATAATGATACATGAGACACTTAAAATCTGGACACTGTTAACCCACACACACACATATCACATATACACACACATGTGCAAAACTGAACTAAGATCATGCAAAAACCTGAGATGGATGCACTGTTTTTCCAAACACACACACCATCTCACACATTTAACCAATTTCCTTCCCTTCCCTTCTAATATATGTATGAGCATGTGATATGCAATATATGTATAATGTCCATAGGATTTTAGTGTAATTATGCAATGTGCGGATAATATATGCAATATGCATGTGGGAATGCAAATTGGTAATGTAGTTAATGACATGAATGAATGACTTGGATGAATAGATGAATATTAGCCTTTGTATGTATGTATATGTGTATGAGTGCATATAGGTAATGGATGTATGAGTATGCATCTATGTATATATGTATAAGGGCAAGCATGTTTGATATAGGTTGTTGTGGTGATGCAAGTATGCTAGACATGTAACTTTCAAGTTATCTATGCAATGTATAGTGTAAGCATGTGTAATGCTCCGCTCCGTATCGGTGCATTATGATGAGTCATTGACTCGACGAGTTTGCGTTGACCCAATGAAGTATCGATGCGAATCGATGCGAGAGTTACATTGGCCAAAGGTAAGCTTTGAGTCAGTTGGAATCTATAAATCGAATTGATGCAAAGGATAAGTTCCGTTTGAGCAAGTGCTAATGTTGGTTGATCTGGTGTGCAGGCTATGCCTTTATGCTGGATTACGGATCGTGGTATGGGCACGATAGGCCAAGTCAACCGAGTAGTTCAAAGGAATGGTTAAGTCTGAGAGTTAGCTATGCAACCGAGTTATGGAAGCGAGACGCTTCAATCGGCGAGGCGACAAGGCGTATCGGCTTAAGGTGGGCGGGTTCTTGACTCTCTCTATCCCTATTCCTTCACGTCTAATAAAAGATATCATTGTATGTGTAAGATGTTATCGAGTTAGCGAGTGTGGCTCGGCGACGAAAGGTCCAAGTATGTGTCGAACACTAAGATAGAACATTGAACAATCGAGCAATTGAAGCGACGTGCATTAAGTGTACGAGTCGCGGTAGGGAAATGATGGTAGAACATTGAAAGACGATATTGAGATGTGCATCATGTGCACGGCTCCGAGAATATTGAACACTAGGCGTAGAACATTGATTACGGCGCTGAGCGTGCCCTCGGGCACTTATGCTACGAAAAGACTATGTGACTACGAAATTATGCTATGAGAATAACTTACGAATGGTACGCGTTGAATACAAGTACGAGATGTCTAAGCCGTTGGGCGTCGTGCATCAATATGGATGTATTGGGGCATAACGCCGACGGAGCTCCCCATATGAATGGTGGATTATGTTTATGAGACGCGAATATGTTTATGGCACGGGAAACCGTTTATGGAACGAGACTTTGTTTATGGAACACGAGATTGGTTGGACGATATGACTTGTATGATATGGTACGTATTGTATGGTCAATGGACTTGGATGGCCCGTGCACGGGTGCGGCTTCCTTCGGACGGTTACGACCGGGGCACCGGGACCGTTCGGCCTAGGAAGGAATTATGTGTGGTATTTATGGTACACAACATTCGGACGGATTGCGACCGTCCAGTGCCGTGATAAGCTATGATATCCGTAAGTTTAGGATCCTTCGGATATTGGGCTAGCAACCCGTATCGAAGTGATCGTAGGCTTACACATAAGAGATGCCAAGTCCATTACGGTACGAAACACCGTGACCTTTATATAGTTAGGGCCGGTGGGCTGAGATTTGAGTTGGGTGCAGGCGCAGGGCCTGCTACCCTCATACGTATGGCTAAGTTTATGGTTGGTTGTGTGAACTGAATGATTTCTTATGTTAAGTTCTAACCATTGCAGGCTAGGCAAAACGGGGCGGAGATGAGAACGATCACTATGTTTATGTTCATATTATGTCTAACTGTATCTGCCGCAGGGACACGGTATAGGACACATGTATGATAATGTGCTATGTTTAAGTATTGCTATGAAACTGATCCTAAGGCCAAATAGAAAGATCACCAATTAAGATGCATGTTTCACTAAATGATTAAGTGTTTGGTTTGGGTGCGAGCGAGTCTTGATCAGTGTGAAGCGTGGACGAAAGCACTAATCCCCCACTAGTTTATGTGCAGGCTCAAATTATGATCGGCTCGGGGCGGGACTTGGCTTGGACGTGCCGAGGCATGGAGTCCTTGGCGTTCAAGAGGAGCTTATGCATAGGCGTTCGGACTTGCGACATGGAGATGTTCGGCCGAAGACTACTTGGTGGCTATAAAGAGGCATAATGTATGGAACAATGAGATCCTTTGTGAGCTAGAGAGATCATGAGCGTTGTAGCCAACTGGCATATATGTTGGGCTATTCAGAGCCTTTGTAATCTTCAGTTCATTATCAATAAAAGAGATTCTTATGTTTTACTTTGTTTCCTTCCGCTGCTTATGTTACGAATTTGAGATAATCACTATATGAACTGTTATCTTGCCTTGCACGAGCGCAACTCCAGGCTCGTGCGGCATCACGCCCCAGCGAGGACGATGATTCGGGTAAAATCTAGCGAGGACGAGCGATTTCCCGGGTCGGGACGTGACAAGTTGGTATCAGAGCTGTTCCATCCTTTGGACCGTGAATGAATCTCTTTGACCCTCAGATGCTTCGATATCGAATTCAGTTGACTCTAAGTTGTTTCCGCAACCGCATGGCTCATGGATCTGCTCAACGCTATATTGGATGTTCCATACAATAAGTCTATATTAAGTGAGTACGTTTGCCACAAGTATGTCGTGACTATCACGTGATATCCGGGTGCTATCGGAGAGTGTTGATTGCACGAAGTGCAACGAGTTATAGGATGTTGGTTGCACGAAGTGCAACAAGTTATGGAATGCTGGTCGCACAAAGTACAAAAAATATGGTGATGTTGGTTGCACGAAGTGCAGTGATATACATATTAAGGGTCACACGAAATACAAAAAATTATGTGTTGTTGGTCGCACGAAGTGCGAGGAGTTATGTGTTGTTGGTTGCATGAAGTGCAACGGATCGATATGTGAGGCGATGCGTGTTATGTGGCTATGAGAATGGTTATGTGTCGTTGGTTGCACGGAGTGCAGCGAGTCGTGAATCGTTCGTTGCATCGGTACAACGAGTCGATATGGTATGATGCATGTTGTATGGCTATGCGGATGGATAGCAATATGTTGCACGAGATTGAATAAAGACCTTAAGTATCGAGAATGAGTTGTTGCACGAGTTACAATGAGCGAGATTGGAAGATCGCGGATGCGATAGTACGAGTCGAGTTGGTCGCTAAGTCGAGTTGTGTAGGCGAACGTGTATGTTGGTCGTATGTCGCGTTAAGCTTGAATGAGCAAATGTTGCGTATGTGATTGATATGATCGCTAAGGCACGGTGAGACTTAAACGAATGTCAAACTTGAACGAACGATAGGGCATGTTGGTCTAGTTTTTGTGCCAACTCGAGTAAGCGAACGCTAAAGCTGGGATCGGAAAGGATCGCCATACGGAATAGTTGATTGGAGATAGACGTCGGACCTATGCGGAGTGTAATGTCGAGTAATGACTCGATTTCGAGTGGTATATGTACTACCACTTGTGCGAGCAAGAGTGGCGAAGTATTGTATCGATAACGATAGGCTCGATCCTGAGTGGTATATGGAGTACCACTTAGCGATAGCGATGTTAAGCCGGTTGGTGACTTGCGATAGGTTACGTCGAGACGATTGTGTTGTTACGATATGTTTGTTCTCAATGGATGGAGTAGTATCGAGACTTGAGTGGGAATGACTTGAGTGAAGTCGATGCAAGTATGCTTCGATGAATTGAGTCGAACAAGTATGTGCGAAGTCGGTACCCAAGGATGATACGTCGGGCAATGATTCGTTAAGCGTAAGTCGAACGATAGGCTGAGCATAGCGAAAGAATGTTACGTTGAGGAAATGGTTGACCCGATCGAACTTATGTTGAGTTAGTACGAAGACATTTTCGGAACGAGTTGAGTAGGTATGAAGAAATTGTGCGAACGAAATTTGGTTAGTACGATGAGTCGGTAGCACGATTTTTGGAAGTGCGAGTTAGGGATACGAGAATGGATATGTGAATAAGAAATTGTATCACAATGATGGTAGTTAGTTATAACAGAATGAATCTTGATGCGTGCTAGATATGATTCGTATTCGAGTTCGGATGATAACAGTGATTGCAACGAATTGGAGCTTATGAGAAAGGAAGATGTTCAAGTTATGCATATCGACGATGGTATTGAGGCGTATCAAAGACGATATGCAATAACTCGGGGATACTCTGATCGAATGAATGAAAATTATGTTGAGCATTGTTGTTGGATGAATAAGATGCAAGTTAAGTTGATGGCAGTTTGGATGATAACGGTAGGAATGCTTCGGAGAATTTGAGAGTCGATGGATGTTACTCGAAAGAAAACGAAAGTGTTTAATTGTTTCAAGGATAACCACAATGTTGACATTCTTGTCTTATGCGAGTACAACTCCAGTATCGTACATGCGTCATGCCAAATTTGGACGATCATTCCGCATGAGCGTTGGTATGGTGATTTATCCAGCGGGGATGATCGAACTTGCAAGGCAAGGCAAAATCAGATTTGACTTGTGGTTTGATGCGAAAGTTGTTCGAGGACGGTTTTGATGAGTACGGAATGTGTCGAACTATGATCACAAATAGGTAATCTCGAACGTGAGACAGGTAGATGTCATACGACTAGCAAAGATAGTCGACGGTAGTACATGAGTGATTCGAGTAGTAGCGGTGCATCAGTTGCGTGGGAGACGATAAATTATGGATTAGTAAACTACGTCGGATTTGATGAAGTCTCATAGGAATTGTCGGGAATTGATTTGGCTCCGCGATAGGATATAGCATGGTTCGTTGTAACTGTCCCTTGTTGATGATCTTCAATTATCGAGCGTAGTTTCGGGGCAGATATTGACCCTAGAAGACTTGACCGCCAAATCAAGGGAATGTTGGAGTCCCATAGGATGACCCTAAAGAAGTCGCGTAAGAAATTTTATTGAGGATAAGGAATGATGTAGTGCATATTGAGGATAAGTCTGAGCGAGTGAGTATCTTGTTTCAAAAGTTAGCGAGTAGTCTTCGACTAGATCGATATGGTTGGAAAGTTTATGATCGATCGAATGGATACGCAGATAGACTTGGTTAGTCGCCGATTGAATAGATATTGAGGAACGTGCTTAGCGTAGTGATGCGGTAAGGCGATTGCAAGGATTCTGCAATGTGCGAGAGCGACGGATAGTAGAACGACCCTAAAAGTGTGTCGTAGATCGGTTGAGTAACGGTTAGGCTATGTGTATTGAGCGTGCGATTTATGTTACGAAACGAACTAGTCGAGAATGATTCAGAATTGAGTAAAGGATTCGTACTCGGTCGAGAATAAGAGATGGGCGTATCGTAAGAGACCTTAGATCGAAAAGATTGTTGCCTTTGAGCATCGTAGACTCAAGTTGACCTCTTGTGTCGGGAGAGATTAAGCACGATGTCTGGATAAGTTATCTAGCGGGGGTAGCCCCAGACGCAATGTATGGATAGAGCGAGAGAATGTGAATCACGTATGGATAGTTGTGTGCAAGACTTAGTACGGATTGTAGGCAAAGGAAATTGTGACATGTTGGACTTAGTCCATGTCGTTAAGGCCAAGTGTTATGAATAATTGGATGAAAGACTTGAGTTATGTGAGAGATAGGCAAACGGTTAGGCGAGTAGGCGTTGTAGAGAATTGTTGCGATCGGATGCGCAATGACTCGATGCAATACGAGTGTTATGTGGTCAGCGAGAGACTTATGAGATCGAAGTTACGGGTTTGAATCAAGTTATGTGCAGAGATGTATGGAAGAGGATCGCATGTAAAAGTGATGATACATACGAGAAGTATTTGGGAATAGGCGCTAAGATATGACTAAGTCGAGTATGAACTGATTGGTGTTGGAGAATTAAGTTGAGCTTGTTAGTTGTCCCGATATCCTACAACTGAGCTTGGCTGAAATGCATATATTGGTGGGACGCCTAAAATATATGTATGATCCAAACTAAGTTGTATGATTCCAATGATAGTAACACGAGATCGTGAAACGATCTAGCAAAGCACTTGGATTAAGTGTTGGTTTCGGTTCGAGGACGAACCTTGTTTTGAGTGGTATATTATGTAATGCCCCGTTCTGCATCGGTACATTATGATGAGTCGTTGACTCAACGAGTTTGCGTTGACCCGATGAAGTATCGATACGAATCGATACGAGAGTTGCATTGGCCAAAGGTAAGCTTTGAGTCAGTTGGAATCTGTAAATCGAATCGATACAAAGGATAAGTTCCGTTTGAGTAAGTGCTAATGTTAGTGGATCTGGTGTGCAGGCTATGCCTTTATGCTGGATTACAGATCATGGTATGGGCATGATAGGCCAAGTCAACCGAGTAGTTCAAAGGAATGGTTAAGTCTGAGAGTTAGCTATGCAACCGAGTTATGGAAGCGAGACGCTTCAAACGGCGAGGCGACAAGGCGTATCGGCTTAAGGTGGGCGGGTTCTTGACTCTCTCTCCCTATTTCTTCACGTTTAATAAAAGATATCATTGTATGTGTAAGATGTTATCGAGTTAGCGAGCGTGGCTCGGCGACGAAAGGTCTAAGTATGTGTCGAACACTAAGATAGAACATTGAACAATCGAGCAATTGAAGCGACGTGCATCAAGTGTACGAGTCGCGGTAGGGCAATGATGGTAGAACATTGAAAGACGATATTGAGATGTGCATCATGTGCACAGCTCCGAGAACATTGAACACTAGGCGTAGAACATTGATTACGGCACTGAGCGTGCCCTCGGGCACTTATGCTACGAAAAGACTATGTGACTACGAAATTATGCTATGAGAATAACTTACGAATGGTACACGTTGAATACAAGTACGAAATGGCTAAGCCATTGGGCGTCGTGCATCAATATGAATGTGTTGGGGCATAACGCCGACGGAGCTCCCCATATGAATGGTGGATTATGTTTATGAGACGCGAATATGTTTATGGCACGGGAAACCGTTTATGGAACGAGACTATGTTTATGGAATACGAGATTGGTTGGACGATATGACTTGTATGCTATGGTACGTATTGCATGGTCAATAGACACAGATGGCCCGTGCACGGGTGCGCCATCCCTCGGACGGTTACGACCGGGGCACCGGGACCGTTCGGCCTAGGATGGAATTATGTGTGGTATTTATGTTGCACAACATTCGGACGGATTGCGACCGTCCAGTGCTGTGATAAGCTATGATATCCGTAAGTTTGGGATCCTTCGGATATTGGGCTAGCAACCCGTATCGAAGTGATCGTAGGCTTACACATAAGAGACGCCAAGTCCATTACGGTGCGAAACACCGTGACCTTCATATAGTTAGGGCCGGTGGGCTGAGATTTGAGTTGGGTGCAGGCGCAGGGCCTGCTACCCTCATGCGTATGGCTAAGTTTATGGTTGGTTGCGCGAACTGAATACTTTCTTATGTTAAGTTCTAACCAATGCAGGCTAGGCAAAACGGGGCGGAGATGAGCACGATCACTATGTTTATGTTCATATTATGTCTAACTGTATCTACCGCAGGGACACGGTATGGGACACATTTATGATAATGTGCTATGTTTAAGTATTGCTATGAAACTGATCCTAAGGCCAAATAGAAAGATCACCGATTAAGATGCATGTTTCACTAAATGATTAAGTGTTTGGTTTGGGTGCGAGCGGGTCTTGATCAGTGCGAAGTGAGGACGAAAGCACTAATCCCCCACTTGTTTATATGCAGGCTCTGATTATGATCGGCTCGGGGCGGGGCGGGGCTTGGCTTGGATGTGCCGAGGCATGGAGTCCTTGGCGTTCAAGAGGAGCTTCCGCATAGGCGTTCGGACTTGCGATATGGAGATGTTCGGCCGAAGACTACTTGGTGGCTATAAAGAGGCATAATGTATGAAACAATGAGATCCTTTATGAGCTAGAGAGATCATGAGCGTTGTAGCCAACTGGCATATATGTTGGGCTATTCAGAGCCTTTGTAATCTTCAGTTCATTATCAATAAAAGAGATTCTTATGTTTTACTTTGTTTCCTTCCGCTGCTTATGTTACGAATTTGAGATAATCTCTATGTGAACTGTTATCTTGCCTTGCACGAGCGCAACTCCAGGCTCGTGCGACATCACGCCCCTGCGAGAACGATGATTCGGGTAAAATCTAGCGAGGACGAGCGATTTCTCGGGTCGGGGCGTGACAGCATGTATGTAGTCTTGAATGGGGATTTCATCTAAGCATGTGTATATATGTAAATATGTTAGGTAATGTTGGTAATGAGTTGAATGCAAGCCATAGTGACCATTAACCTATACCCACACACACATCTTGTATATTGCCACACTTGACACATACACTCTCTATTCCCCCACTCTCTCTATACACTATATATTATATAATGTTATGCATGTATGTATACAATGTATGGAGGAAAGGTATGTATTTATATAATATCTAAGTTATTATGCATTGTTGTTGTTCACATTGCCTTGTGAGTGTGCTTGTGTGCTAGCCTAGGCTTGGTTAGACTTAGTGAGATTTGACTGGACTAGGATTGACCTAGTTTGACTGTTAGGTTGACTAGTTGACCAAGGTTGACAATTTAGCTAGATATTGACTTGGTTTGACCCAGAGTTGACCAAGAGTTGACTTTGACCTAGAAATCATGTAGATTGTATCGTAGACTTCATTTACCTTGTTTTAAACATATTATAATCCATATTGCTCTATTTAGGACATTGTGACTCCGGTGCAGACATCTTATATTATACTACTCTTTTCAGAGTAGCAGGCGAGTACAATCTCTGATAGTTCTCTCATTTACTTGTCGCTATTGTACTTCAGTTGTAGTTAGTTCTATCTGATTCTCTGTTACAAACATGATTTGTTATTACTGGATACATTTCATGCGACACTCACTTATTCATGTCTGCGTCTATTTTTGGAATCACCTACTGGAATCACCCTGGAATCACTTACTAGCATCATTCGTGTTCTGGCTGGACTTGTACTTATTTTGTGTCGGGTTATGGATTCACTTGTACTTATTGGGCGGGGAAATATTGGAGTAGACATGTGAACATTCCCAGTTACTGGAACCACTCCGTTGGAATTATACTGGAATGATAGCCATCCCACACTTGGCCGAGTGTGCGGTATGCCATATTACCTACAGCCGTTCACATGTCGATCCTGATATTATAAAACACACTGTTAGAGTATAGATTGGACTCACCCTGGAATCTTTGATCACTGACTGGACTCACCTTATACCGGACTCATCTTGTGCTGGAATCACCTGGTATTAGATTACATTATCTGGACTCATACATGACTCTTATTATACTGTCTGGACTTATATCATGCTACTCTAGTTCATCTAGATTATATTTACAATCTTCATTGCCATGTTTCTCTTCTTGTTTAGTTACTTAACTGTTCTCTATATCATTACCTGTATAAAACTGCCATGATTCATCAATATAATTGTCTATAGTTCTGTCATTTATTTGGAATTTTCTTGATGAGTTGTACTCATTCCTGTCCTGACTGGACCTGTTAAAAATTTTACAGATGATTGCCCTGAGGATACTTGCCCTACTTATTATGGACCAGGAAACGGCTTAGCTACCTTTGGCCCCGACACTCAGGAGTGATCGGGATTTAGTTAGTATACTAGCATCTGTTTTTTATGTTGAACGTGTTGTATTGATTTGAGACTTGTGTAGTATTTGAGATTGTTGAGAGTTATTATTATTTTAGTAGTTGTCTTTCTATTCTTAGTTATTTCTTCTGTGATATCATATCGTGCTTAGACTGTGATTGAGGTTCTATTATATCTATACTTGTCCTCCGTTCGGAGTTGAGATTTGACAAGTACATTATAATTGCGTGAGTTGTTGGTTAGATAGTAACCTAAGACAGCGTTTTACCGCCGACACTGCGGCGTAGGCTGGGCGTTGTTACGTGCTCGTACCCTCACAGTGGGTACGGGTCGTGACAGTCTCAATGGCTACGACCTTCTGGGGATCTACTTCTACTCCTCCTCTGGTGATGATATGACCCAAGTATGAAATGCGATCGAGCCAGAACTCGCATTTACTGAACTTGGCATATAACTGGTGCTCTCTGAGAATC
Source organism: Iris pallida (assembly GCA_029216955.1). Lineage (NCBI taxonomy): Eukaryota > Viridiplantae > Streptophyta > Magnoliopsida > Asparagales > Iridaceae > Iris > Iris pallida. The sequence goes on from JANAVB010038019.1 coordinate 2,893,555, forward strand.
TGAAGAACCACACGGAGATGCTGCTCATGCTTCGCTTCACTCTTGCTGTAGACCAGGATGTCGTCTATGAACACAATCACGAACTGATCCAAATAAGGCATGAAGATACGATTCATGAGATCCATGAATACAGCCGGTGCATTGGTTGCTCCAAATGGCATAACAAGGAACTCCCAATGTCCATATCTAGATCTGAAAGCTGTCTTCGGGATGTCTTGCTCTCTGACTATGATCTGATGGTATCCTGACCGTAAATCAATCCTTGAGAATACTGCTGCCCCCTTGAGTTGATCAAACAAGTTATCTATCCTCGGGAGAGGGTATCTGTTCTTTATTTTTACTGAGTTCAAGGTACGATAATCTACACATAACCTGGACATACCATCCTTCTTTTTCATAAGAAGCATCGGGGCTCCCCAAGGTGATCCACTTGTAAGAATGAATCCCTTGGTCCTGAGTTCTTCAATCATCTTGTATAATATCTCTAACTCTGACGGCGCCATCCTGTAAACTCTCTCTGACACTGGGGCTGTCCCTGGGATCAAGTCTATAGTAAACTCGATCTCTCGCTCTGGCGGCATTCTTAGAAGCTCTTCTGGGAAAACATCTAGAAACTCCTCGACTATTTGGGGTAACTGCACCGCTGATACCGCCATCCGTAATACCGGAAGAGAAGGTTCAACTTTGCCTCCGAAAAAGGAAAACTCTGGCTCGCCTGGAATACTAAAAACAATCCTGCCAATATGTTTAAATTCCTAGCATACTGGTTCCTTAACCAATCCATCCCTAGGACCACATCATAATCGGCTATGGGGAACTCTATCAATCTAGCGGAGAACTCTCTACCGCTAACTACGATCCGACACGAGAAAAACACTCGATCTACTCCCACAAGACCGTTTCTAGTAAATATATTGAGCCTTACTGATAATGACTCGGGCTCCAGTCCTATCCGTATCGCGAATCGTACAGACATGAATGAATACGATGCACCAGAATCAAATAACGCTGATGCTGGAAAGGAGTTGACGAGAATAGTACCTGCCACTACCTCACCTGGTGCCAATCCTTCTTCTACGGTCATCGCCATCACCTGACCATATCCTCTGGGTGCTGGTCCCCTATGCTAAAAACCTCTTTGTCTGCTCTAAATCAGGGCTTGGGCTTGTGCATACTGCTGGGGGTTCTGCTACTGGAATACTTGTGACTGAGGCGACAATGGCCTTTGAGGCTGATACTGCTGCTGGACTGGTACTGGGGCTGGTCCTCTCACCGAAGGACTAGAAAAGGTCGAAGAAGAGGAACTCCCCCTGTTCGGGCAGTTCCCAATCCTGTGGTCCGGTGCTCCACAAGCTAAGCACAATCCCTGTGCTCTGTGACATTCTGCCACCACATGTCCTGGCTTCCCACAATGCGAACATCCCACTGTAGAAGAGTGCTTTTGCTTCTGCTACTGAGGGTTTGTCGGGGTTGAATGCTGAACTGACGTCACTGAGGCCGCCCGCCTCGGGGTTCCAATGGTCAAGGCCCTAGCTGCCGGGGCTGGTACTGAAGACTGATTCATCTGGCCGTGAGACCGCTTCCGACCTCCGGTCATGTCCTCAATCCTCCGGGAGGTATACTCGTGCCTCCTGGTTGCTCTCAATACCGCATCAAAAGTCTGATGCTCAAACTGCTCTACTGCCAATAAAATCTCTAGATGGAGCCCCTGCTGAATCTGCTGGGCTCTATCGAACTCGGTTGCTACCAAGGTGGGAGCAAACCGACTAAGTCTCAAAAACTCGGCCGCGTATCCGTCGACCGTCCTGCCCATCTGCCTCAGATTGGTGAACCTCGTCTTTAGATCGTATCGACCTATAGCATCGAAGTACTTAGTCCGTAATCTCTCACGGAATACTGCCCAAGCAATAGGTGCCACTAATCCAACGGCCTGCGCCGCCCACCAGCTGCGGGCAAGATCCAATAACTGTAGGCGCACCACGGCCACCTTCTCGTTCTCGGGCGTCTTTGCCGCTTCTAGAATCACTTTTTTATCCTGCAGCCAAGCATCTGCGGCAATCGTATCTTCGTTACCATCGAAGAAGGGAGGGTTCAGGCGCTTGAAGCTGTTGGCCGCACTGTTCCCATGGTGTCCACCTCTGCCTAGAGAATCTTGTACTGCCTGGTGCAGGGCGTCCCCTCGACGATCTTGAGAAGCTAGCAATGTCCTGATGAGACCCACCAAGGTGCCATTATCAGGCTCTGCAGGCTGGACTGGCTAAACTGGTGGCTATTGGCCCCCAGTAGGCATGACTCTGGAGGCTACTCCTGAATGCTGGGCCTGATCTCCAGGTTGCTGTGGGTCCAAGAGAGGTGCTCCACCTTGCCGATCGGTAGGACCAGGAACAATGACGCTGAAGAAGACGACACAGGGAACAATAAGGAAGGACCAGGATAGATCGAAGATACAAGCATGTGATCAGGTCAAGAATTCAGGAATTTAGAGAAGACGAGCAGAGATCAAGGGCGAGTGCTGATTGAGACATCTATTCAGTAAACCATCACATATCTTGATTTTTAAGACCTGCATGGGCCACCACTTAAACCATGTAACGTCCCAGAACCAGAATACTGGAGTGCGGGGGCATACATAGCCAGCTATGTATATTGAAGTGCAACCCACCTCGCTATACGGTCACGGCTGTCTAGATACATAAGGGTTTAACTACAAGCCATCAGTCTCTTAAGGTCAGGAACAAGCCTATTGTCTCAATCTCAAGCAAGTAAGAATAGTACAAGATGTTAGAGCACCAAATATATAATAGTAAGGCGTCCCATACATTACATATTTGGATGATCATGAAGCTAGTCATACAGAATGTCAAGACTAGCAAGACTTTCAGTCATACATGATCAACCCTAGGATTCGTCAATCATGTTACAGCCCGTAGGCAGATAGTAAGTAAATACAATCAAGCTAACACGTGCTCGTCGGCTAAACGTCACAAAAGAATATTTTTACATTAAAGTGGAAGAACAAAAGGAAACCCACTCGTTGCCTTGGTTACGCCTGGTGGTCACCATCTGGCTGGAAGATAGGTAGATCCTCTGGAGCTGCTCCGGTATCTGGTCATGCAAAACCAGCTGGGCCAGATCCCAGAAAAAGTAAGTATCACAAAGGAGGCTTCACTTAGGAACTAAAACCAGCAATTAGCATGAAACATAATAACATAATAAAAATGAGAGATATAAAAAATCATGATGATATACGATAAGATAACCATAGAACTATTCAGATAACCAAGTTATAACCCTTAAACCAAATAAGGACCGGGGTTGTAACCCTTCGTCTGAACGAAACTTGGTTTCTCACCATTTATCGACAAGTAAAGCACAAGCAATCGGGTCATGTTATAATCTTGTACAGGATCAGGACAAGACTAGACTGGGCTAAACTCCATCCAATCAATCACGGCCAAGCAATAAGTACGCTCGAGACTTTAACTAACTAGGGTTATCACAGGCCTAGTTACTATCAAGATGTAATGATATAACTCCAACAGCACAAGCCCTGCAGACCATCCAGGTTATCCAGGTCGAGTATCTTGTTCATGAAGGGTGCAACACATGACAGTGTGCTGAAAATGTGTCCTACTCGTCGGCAGACTACAAATCTACTAGCGTGCCCAGATAACAGGATTGTCTGTAGCTGGAAAATCTCTTCATGACTACTGGATTATTCTAGTTATTTGCCTTAGTCAATTTCAGTAGGTACCCCCGACCGTGGTACTCAGGGGTCCCTGCCCTAGACATGATGCAAGAAAAGTAAAGCACAAGCAATCATGTTATGCTAGCCGTCGTAACAGCTTATCGAGATATATCATGTCAGGTTTACTTATCAAGAGTACGCCATGATGGGCCACTATCATGTCATGTTACTTGTCAGGAGTGCACCACTACGGGTCACTATCGTGTTCATGGAACATGTACAGAATTTACATGGTATAAGCATTCTATCAAGGGATCCAAGTTATACAGAGGGTCATGAGACACAAGCATAAATGTAACAACCCATCATAAGGATAATAATAATAGTAATAATAAAAGATGACAAGAGCTATGGAAAAGACATGCGGCCTAGGATCCAAGGGTCGTGGCTCATGCGGCTAAGGGGTTACATGCGGCCAGAAATAAACAGGTTCATACGGCTCGGGTCTACCGGAGTCAGGGATCGCCATGCGACAAGCAATGGGGGAGGGGTCTCATGCGGCTGGAGCCAATAAAGCCATGCGGCAAGAGCCAGGCAAAGCCATGCGGCAAGGCCTATGCGGCCAAGAAACAACATGGATATGCGGCAAGGGGGAAAATGAGTTCATACGGCAAGGAAAGAAAATGGGCTTATGCGGCTCAGAGCTGCTAAGAGCCATGCGGCTCGAGAATGGAACAAGCTCATGCGGCTAACAGTTAAGGGTAGCTATGAGGCTATGGGAGTGGGGTCTTATGCGGCTGGAGGCAACAAAGCCCTGCGGCAAAAAGAACGGCCCCATGCGGCAAAGAGAGACGGGGCTCGTGCGGCTGAAAGGGAAAAGGGTCTTATGCGGCTGAGAGGGGATCGGGCTCATGCGGCTCGGATTTACCGAAGCCATGCGGCCCCGGGAAAACATGCATATGCGGCAAGGGCCATGCGACAATGCTGCCAAAGCCATACGGCCAGGAGGGAAACTTGTCGCATGAAAAGGCCATGCGGTTAAGCACTGTTCTTCTTCTCCAACTTTTCCGAGAAGAAGAACCATGAAGATCTATGGCTTTCAAGCTCCACTAAACCAACATTTATGGTCAGAATCCAGACTTCCATAGGTCAAAATGGGGCAGAAAGAAATTCTCTACAACATGAAACCATCAAAACTTGAAAATAACAGGGTTAGATAGATCAAAACCCAAAAAATCTAAAATTATAACAAGTTTAGATCTACATGAAATGAGCCATGGAAATTAAAAATGCTAAGTATTAAAGTGTCATAGAATCTCGTGAGAAAGAAAATAGAATAATAAAACTTGAGTTCCTCCATGAAGCAAGTTGCACTTGCCTAAGCCTCTCTGGTAGGTGGAGAGAGTTTAATGGAGGAAGAAGAAGTAATGAAGAAGAAGTAAATGAGGAGAGAGAGAGAGAGAGACGGGTTGGCGGCTAATAAAGGAAAAGAGGGGTGGTAGGTGGGGTTGGTCCATATACAAAATCGAACCAAGCCGAACCAAGCAAACCGAACCAAACAAATGAAATGCCAAATAACCATGAAATGAGACATGCAATATGAGTCAAAATATGTACACGTATACCAAAATACGTAATATGAACCACGGGCGTTACATGGCCCATGCCATGACGGGGTTTTCTGCTACACAGTGATACCCTTTGGTTTGAAGAATGCTGGTGCTACGTACCAACGAGCTATAAGTACCATCTTCCGTCAATATCTAAGCAAAACAGTTGAATGTTATGTTGATGATATCGCCGTCAAGAGCCATCTCAAAGATGATTACTTACAAGACCTAAAGACAGTCTTCGATCTCATGCAAGCGCATCAACTCAAGATGAACCTCGCTAAATCCTTCCTTGGGGTTTCTAGCGGAAAGTTCTTGGGCTTTATTATCACGACGAAAGGCATTCATGTCGACCCCGAGAAGACCAAAGTCGTCCTTGACATGGACCCTCCGAAGAACCTCCAGAAACTTTCGAGGCCTGCAAGGGCATCTTGTATACATCCGAAGGTTTATAGCAAGCCTTTTAGGAAAAATGTTACCCCTTCACCCAGCTCATGAAGAAGGGAGTCTCCTACGTCTGGACAGAAGAATGCCATAAAGCTTTCGATGATATCAAAGCTTACCTGACGAGCCCGCCAGTCCTGGTGGCACCCATCGCGGGCAAACCATTTTTCTTCTACGTCCGTACCATGGATCATTCCCTCGGTGCTTTGTTGGCTCAGAACAACGATGTAGGCTACGAGCAAGCTATCTACTACCTTTGTAGGATAATGATCAGGGCTGAACACCGGTACAACCCCGTCGAAAAGGAATGTTTGGCTTTGGTGTTCGCCATCCAGAAGACTCGCCATTACATTTCGGGCCAGACAATTCATGTCATCTCCCGAGTCAATCTACTTAGGGTTCTCATGACGAAGCTGGGATCATTGAACTCCCGACTAGCTACATAGGCAATCCTGTTGACACCGTATAACATGGAATTCATTCCACAAAAATGCGTCAAGGGTCAAGCTCTAGCCGACTTTTTAGCCGCGCACCCCATCCCAGAGTCCTCCAGACTCTATGAAGACATCCCGGGTGAGGTCCAAGAATCAAATGTCATCGAAGAAAACACCATCTGACGGGTATTTTTTGATGGTGCTTCGAGAGCAGGCCCTAAAGGCCAAATCATCGCCGGAGTGGGTGTGGTCTTAGTCTCCCCCGATCAGCTGGTCATCCAGCGTGCTTACTCCCTTTCAAAGCCGTGCTCCAACAATGTTGTCGAGTACAACGCCCTCATCATGGGACTCCAGTTGGCGCAACAACTGGGGGTGGATCATCTGGAAGATTACGGCGACTCAAACCTCGTCGTTAATCAAATCCGAGGGCAGTACGAAGTTCGTCATAAAGATCTGGTTCCTTACCATGAAGTTGTATTAAATATTATCTCAACCTTTACCAAGTTCTTCATAGAACACGTACCTCGGCTACAAAACCTGGAGGCTGACGCTCTGGCTGGCCTCGCAGCTTCATTAGCAACACCCTTCGGGACTCAACACTACGTCACGGTAGTTGGTCGAGACTTGGTCTGTCCTAAAAACAACCTATGCACATAAATGGCCCATGCCATGACGATAAGTGTCGGTGTTAATGTCCGAGACTGGAGGTTCCCATTCATCGACTTTGCTGTCTATGGAATTCTCCCAGAAGACCCGAAAGAAGTCATCTCGGTCAGAAGGCATTCCATTCAGTTTTATTATGATACAGCTACTAAATCGCTGTACCGACGTTCCTACGTTGGACTTCTCCTTCGATGTCTACCCAATGAAGAAGCAGCCGAAGACCTTCAAGAAGCTCATGACGGAACTTGCAGGGCTCACCAATGTGGGCCTAAGTTGCAGGATCGACTGCGATGCATAGGTTACTATTGGCCAACCATGGCAGCCGACACCGTCGACTATGCTAAAAAGTGCTATGCTTGCCAGCTCCGACTTTATCCATACACCATCGAAACCATTACATCCTACGGTCTCCTCCTGGCCCTTTGAAGCTTGGGGCATAGACATTGTGGGACCTATCACCCCTCCTTCATCGAGGGGACACCGCTTTATCCTAGCCATCACCGACTACTTCTCTAAATGGGCAGAAGCAGTTCCACTGACAAAAGTGAAAAGCTCTAGGGTGATTAGCTTCATCAAGCATCATGTCATCTACCATTTTGGGGTACCCTATAAGACTATCCACGACAATAGTCCACAGTTCATCAGCCATGCTTTCAGCAGATTCTGTGACAAGAATCGTATTCAGAACGTGGCATCAACCGCCTACAATCCGGCAGCGAACAGATTGGCCGAGGCTTTTAACAAGACTATCGTCAGGCTACTCAAAAAGGTCGTGTCATCCAACAAATACGACTGGGATGAAAAGCTCGACGAATGCCTTTGGGCCTACCGTACAATGGTACGGACTCCGACAAGCAACACACCATTCTCTTTAGTCTACGGGAGCGAAGCGGTACTGCCTCTCGAGATCCAGATACCCTCACTCCATGTAGCGATCACAAACCAATTGACAAAAGAAGACAATCAACGTCGTCATCTGCGAGAATTGGAGGTACTTGATGAAAAATGTATCCTAGCTCAGCAGCGTATTGAACTCTATCAAGCTCCGTATATCACAGGCTTTCAACAAAAAGGTCAAGCAGAGGACTTTCCAAATAGGCGACTTGGTCCTGGCAGTCAGGAGGCCGATGGTGTTGACTCACAAAATACCAGAAAAGTTCGAGCCCAAGTGGGAGGGACCTTTTATCATAGAGATGGTATACTCAAACGGTTCTTACCGCCTTGTTCGGCCAAACAACGACAAGTTCCTAAAGAAGTACTACTCTTGTTCATGATGCCCATCAACGACAAGTTCCTAAAAAAGTACTACTCTTGACATCTTTCAGATATGTACTTCCATCTCTACCGAGCAAGGGAATCAGTGGACCTGATCATCAAAGCTCACATACACCTCCCTTTCACAAAATCTTATGTTTTCGGAACCCAGTTGTTTCGTGACATTCTATCCTCAGTAGAAGAATAACCACGTCCACATTTCCTCTGAGTTGCTCCTCTACACCCTGCAAAGCGGAATCTTACACTACGTAGGATCGCGCTACTTATCATGATTACCATGTCCATATTACTTCTGAGTAAACATCCCGTACAGACAATCCCTGCATTGCCGTACATCGATCGCAGAACTTTCATGTCCGTATTACCTCTGAGTAGTTCCGCGTATCCCCCCCAGAGTCACTCCTACCACGTCCATAACACCTCTGAGTAGGAAGATTCCGTCATTTGAATCCCATATTTGCCACGTCCATATTATCTCTGAGCAAACATGTTGGTCCTCTCAAACTTATTATCTGTACCTAAAAACCAAGGTACGCCAAAGATAATTGGTCCACACAAATCACTAGTTTATGACAGTAAAGATGAACACACCAAAAAATTCTTTATTTTGCATTCAAAAGTAAAGGATTACATCCCCAACATAGTTGCCAAAAAAACAAAAAAAGAAAAAAGAGAGACTACAATCCCTAAGCATTACTGGAATTGGCAGAAAGCTCTTCGATCCGATGCTTCAAGTCTTCAGCCCAAGTCCCCACAGTCGCCAAGACTCGGCATTTAGCTTCTTGACGCATCACCTCCACAGCCTCAGGAGCAGTATCATTCTTATACTTAGCGTCCAACTCTTGCTGCTGGCAGGTCAGAGAAAGAATATGGCAGGTAAAAGCTGCTTCTTCCTTCTTGGATGATACGTGCTCAGCCTGGGCTCGCTCAGCATCTAGCAAAAGTTGGGCTCGCTGGTCTTCAAGGAGGCAAATCTTGGCAGTGACCTCCGCTATGCTAGTATCTAATGAGGCCCGCAGCTCTACCTTCTCCTGCACGGACTGAGATAGTCTCTCCGCTGCAGCCTCAGCATCGGCCACCTCGCGGTCCCAGATGGCTATTGTGGCCTGGTAAGACGACTCAACATCAGCTATCAATTTCTTCTTTTTTGCTTCTATCAGAGCAGAAAAGTCATTTCATCGAATACTCTGAACTTCGGAAAGATGATAGTCGAGCTCAGCAACCGACGCCTCCAGAATCTCAGCCATATGATCATAGCCCCGGTAGGAATGTATCAGGCTAATGTAAGGGAGCGCCATGGCTTTTGCCGTCGTAAAACTCCCGTTCGCATTCAATACCGTCGATATCCCTTTTTACAACATCTTGTAGACTGCCTCAATGGCAAACTGCACATATTCATCCGCGTATGCCAACACCTGAGGCGTCATAACAGGGGTTGGAGGAGCTATCGTAGAGGTTGAGGAAGGTCCCCCGACGAGCCACGGAGCCGGAACCTCAATATCAGTAGGTTCTTCCCCACCGACAGTACGGATTTCATCTCCAGATGAGGAAGCTAGAGAGGAACGCAACATTGTCCCCCAAGTAGAAGGAGCAGGAGGAGTGTCCTCCATTACAGGGCCCTTTCCCTTATCAGAGTCATTGACGGATGGTCCCCTGTGAAACCCATATTTTTGTAATTAATTATTAAATAGTATTTTAGTGTTATAATTAGTATTTTTAATTATTATTATTATTATTATTAAATATTTTTGAGTGCAAATGATTTCGAAATTTATTAACAACATGGCTTTTGAGTTCAGACCCAGACCCGAGTCCGAACCCAAACCCAGGCCTGAGCCAAACCCAACTTCTTTGTCTATTTCTTATTTCTGAATTGACTTGGTTTAATTTATTAAAAAAATAAAAAATAAAATAACACACGTTGGCTGGTCCCGTAGGACCAGTACCCCACTCCCTCACGAATTGGCTAACCCCCCTACTATTTCTCCCTACATGTTCTCTTTACCACAACTCAAACCCCCACTTCTCCTTTAACAACTCTCCATTTCCTCCACCCTCTGCTCACTCATGAGACAACCCCCAACTACTCACAACTCCTTCCCTCTCCTCTTATTCTCACAGAAGAACAAATCAACTCCTCTCTCATTCACCAACTTCCCCAAACTCTTCTCTCTTCTTATTTCTCACAGAAGAGTAAACCCTTCTTCAAACCCCTCACCCAACTCTCCACCAAGCCCTAGCTCCCTGGCCAACCATTCCCGTCCGGCGACCCTCGCCGACCCGAGCTCGCGCCAGCGCTGCCACCTCGCGGCCAAGTCCGGCCGACCCCCTTCTCGGCTGCCCCGACCGCCGACTCCGGCGACCCCCGCCGGCGTTTCCCGCTCCCCCGCGCCCTGTTCTCCGGCCGACCAGCCCCGTCGGCCGCCGCTCCCCGCCGAGCCCGCGGGTCCGCCCCGACCAGCACCGACTCCCTCGGCCAACCGCCCCTTCGGCGCCACTGGCCGCTGTCCCGTCGGCTCCCTCCGACGCCGATGTCGCCCGTCTACCCGCGACCAGCCCCTGTTGGCCGATCCCTCTTGGGACAGCACCCTCGCATGTTCTGGCCATGCCCTAGCTTCTGATTTCTTCGGCGTTCTTCGGCATTTTCGACGACGCTGTGTTCCAGCGCTGTTTCGGGAATATTTCTGCTGTGCTGGATATCTATTCTTTCTATTTATTCATCTGAGAGCTCTAGCCGAGCAATCCGAGGTATACCCCCTGTCCCGCTATTTTTATTATCTTAGTCGATGATGAAATGGTCCCCGATTCCCTTTGGGAACTCGGTTTTAGCGACGTCATAATTTTTCGGGACTTTCGGAAAAGTCCTGTGAGTTATTTTGGATTCCCGAAATATTTCGGGAATGGATATTTGGTATGTTTTAGTTTTCCGGAATTTTTTGGGAACGTTCTGTGATTTGTAGAATTGGAATCGGACTTCCAAAATTATTTCGGGTCGTCCAGATTATGTAGTGGATTGGCTGTGGATGTTTTATATATATAAAATGCGGGTTTTTCCCTGGTTTGGGACTTGCAGGAATTATCGGCGCCATTTTTCCAGTTTTTGGGTTGACCAAAAATAGAGGAGATGCTGCCCGATTTTTTCGTAAATCCTGAATTATTTTCAAAATAAATTTAAAATGATTTTCGGAATTTATTTGATATTTAATTTTGGGGTGACGACCGTATCGGTCAATGGACCCGGCTAAGTGCAAACGATACCGGCCCTGCCCGAACGTTGAGACAATTAGCCAAAATGAGGATCGGACCATTATCTGAGACTTACTATTTATCTTTATTTTTATTATTTATTTTCTGTTTAAATTCTATTTAATTTCTATTTCAGTTTAGGACAAACGGCAGTTTATCTTATTTCAATTTATGTAAATAAATTGTAATGGGCATAAGCCCAGCTGGCTAGTCTGTGACTGTAATAGCTTAGAATTTTCCTGTCATTTTCTGGTTTTGCGAGTTTTTCTGTTTAACGATTAAATTGACTAAAAAGTATTTTCGTATAAAATTAATTAATATTTTCTCATCTAAAAATTGACCAGTTTATTAATAATTAAAAAGTCACGTATTTCTCACTAAATAAGAATATTAGTTTTATATTTATATTTATAAAAATTACCAAGTTTTCATAAATAATCTGGCAGCGACGATGTTTACCGAATTCAAAGTTAAAAATGACATTTTTCCCTCGTATTAAATCAACGCACAAATAATCGTGTTTTTGTGTTTTGTTAATTAAAAGAATTAAAATGGATTAGGACACAATTAGAGATTTCAACTAGCGTAGCTAGATTGGTAACCCTGGTTTTTGAGTCAATTTCTCGAATGTAGGAATTCGAGGACGATCCTAATTTCCATTTTGAAGTCTTTAACTTTCCAGTCCAGTCCATTTTGAGGCAAGTACATTTTGTGTTAGTTTACAATTATTTAGTAATCGTTTTAATGCAAGTTTAAACCACGATGCAACACGGAACTCTCTCTCTGAGAGCACTGACTGTAACTACTGTAACTATTAGGGACTGAGGGAGTAGTGTAATGAGTATGACCACATCCAAACTACTGTAAGTACTGTAACTACTGTAACTATATTAGCTTACCCCTCATACACACGGGGATAAGCCGTACCTTCCTGTAACAAACCCAAGCCGGTCATATTTCATTACCTATTCACATCACAGAACTGTAACTGTTTTAAACTGTAACTGCTTAGTTGATTTTCAAAACTGTTTAAAAGTGCATGATTCTATTATTATTTCAATTGTCAAATTAGCATGAATTGTACTTTGCTCCCTCCTGACTGGAGACCCAACATTTTTAGATATCACTGATGAGGCTTTGTTTCGCAATATTTCCGAGGTCCCAACTAGAGGACGAGGATTTCGATATTGATGAGCTGTTTGCCTAGAGTTTTCTTTTCTTCGTGATGTATGTAGAAAATGGTTTAAGTTGTATCTTTTATTCCATTGTAAAAGTTTAATAAAGTTTTATTTTCTGATGTTGAGTTGTGACAAATATAGTTATGTTGTATGGTTACCTGCTACTGATCAGCTTACTGCCGCCGTCTCAACAACGGTGCAGGCTGGGCATGATCCGTTCGACCCAATTATTTGGGATCGGATCGTGACATATTTTTAGTGGTGGCCCATGCAGGTTGAATACAACAACTTAGGAAAACATACTTAGAAACAATTAGAACACTAGAACATTGATTTGTCACAACATAGGTCCGAATTATATATATAAATAAATATTTTTGTTTGATTATAGACTGGTAGGCTACCTTGCTTATGTATGCATCCTAAACCTTCCAGAGAATGACCATTGACAAGACCAATCCTGCTGGCGATGAGGTGTCATCTTCGGATCATACCCCATCTCCTCAACCAAGTCCAGGGTCTTTGCCCTCGCGGCTGATTGACCGTCCCCATAATGCATCCAGTGAAGTTTTCACTACACTGGCGATTCCTACCTCTTCTCAAACTTGCATTTCCTTAATGGAGTACCCATTCCTGTTGCTCCACCAGTACCAGCAAACACCTTCCAAATGGTTGCCCTATTTCAAGAAATCCTGGAGTTCCAAAAAGCTCAAGATGAAGCCCAGCAGGAACAGATGAATATCACGAGAGAAGACATGAAGAACGTCAATGATGTAGCCTTAGCTATCTCCAAACCAAGTTGGAGCGGAACCTCGTCCTAGGAGGGATACCCCTAAATCTAGAAGATAGTTGAGCCCTTTCCGGCAGTCTTGTCGTAAGAGGCTATTGGCTTGTGACTACTGTAAGAGGCCTAGTCACCAAGCTAATATTTGTCGCAAGAGATTGGGAAATGTTTGGCATGTGGATCTGCTGAACATCGGGTAAAGGATTGTCCCTTATCTTTCCATCATACCAGAGTACCTATCCCAGTTGCACCTGTTATGCTACAACCTAGGGACTCTTCCTAACCAGCAGACCTTGCCTCCTACAATAAGGCATGATGCATACTCGATGTTCATAGAAGATGAAGCAGTTGGAGACCGCTCATGTAAGAGCCAGAACCATGAAGAATAGTACCTAGGACTGCTGAATAGCATTATCTATTTTTTTGGAAGTTGTAACAGGATGTCCTTAGATCAATCATAAGAGTTTTTGCTGTAATTCTCCACATGAATAAAATTCTTAGTTACACCTTTATGGCAGATGTTTTTCCTGATAGTCTTCCCGGATTATCCCAGATCTAGACATAGGATTCACTATTGACCTAGTTTCCGGCTCTCTCCTATTTCTAAGGGATGCTACAGAGTCAACCGAAGGAGGCCAAGGAGATGAAGGACCAGATTAATGAACTGAAGGCTCTGGGATTCATTCGAGACGGAGCTTCACCCTGGGTAACACCTATCTTGTTTGTGCCCAAGAAGGATGGAACCATACGAATGTGCGTCGACTATCGGGCACTAAAGAACAAGTACTTTTTTTTGGATTGATAATCTGTTTGATCAATTTGAGTGGAGTTAAGATGTTTTCGAAGATTGACCTGATCACCATTAGATCAAGGTCAGGGAAGAGGACATTCCCAAGACGGCATTCAACACCAAGTATGGATTCTTGGTCATGTCATTTGGACTGACGAATGCTCCTATTGTGTTCATGAATCTCATGAACAGAGTTTTTCATGAGTATTTGAATCAGTTTATCTTCTCCATAGATAACATTCTGATATATTCGGAGACTGAAGAAGAGCATGAAGAACATCTGAGGAAAGTTCTGGAAACTTTGAAGAAAAAGAAGTTTTATGGTAAGTTATCTGGACGTGGATTTTCTTTGACAAGGTGGATTTTTGGTCATGTTGTCAAGAGAAGAAATTTCGATGGAAGATAGCTGCTGTTGAAAAGTGGTATACCCCAAGTTCAATTCGGAAGTTTCTTGAACTTGGCTGGCTACTATCAGAAGTTCACGAAGGATTTCGCCAAGATTGCTGAGCCGATGATGAAGCTCACTTGGAAGAATGAAGAGTTCATCTAGACGAAAGATTGCCTGGCGGCATTGAGGAGCTGAAGAAGAGACTTACAACAGCACCGATACTTGCGCTACCCGCAGGTACCGGAGGTTTCTTAATATACAGTGATGCCTCTGGAAAAGGACTGGGTTGCGTTCTTCAACGACATGGGAAAGCAATTGCTTACACATCTAGGCAACTACAGACTCATGAGAAGAATTATCCCACACCTAATTTGGAATTTGCTGCAATTATCTTTACTTTGAAGCTATGGAAGCATGATTTTTATGGAAAGGGAGTGAAAATATATACGGACTACAAAAGTCTGAAATATGTCTTCACTCAGAAAGAGATGAATATTAGACTAAGAAGATGGCTGAAGCAGATAAAGGATTTCGACATCAACCTGAAGTACCATTCAGGTAATGTCACGCCCCGCTCCCGCAGGAGCGATCGTCCTCGCTAAGGCGTGATGCCGCACGAGCCTAGATTGCGCTCGTGCAAGGCGATTCCATAACGGCCGATTCCATCGACGGCGACGGGGTCGTCGCACAGAAGTCCCAAGCAGAAATATTGAATACATTACAGCAGAATTTAAAGAACACATGAACACAAGTATTAAAAAGAACACTCTTTTATTGATATTGAATTCAAGATTACATCAGTGGGCGCAAGGCCAATTTACAATGTCTCTCAAGCACTCTTTTCTCTCAATTACAAGTCACTCTGCTCTCTCTCTTCTCTCGAGTACATGCTTGAATCAGCGGAAGCTTCGGAAGGCGATGTCCATACATTATGTCCTGTATAAGTCTTCAGTCCAGGCGGCCGCATGCTTCGAATCGCCAAGGAACTCCGTGCCTCGACGCATCCAAGCAAACTCTGCGCCACGAGCTTCTACCTGTGCCTGCATATGAACACTGTGTGGGTGTCAGTACTCAACTGTACTGGTGGAGTGAGCTTCTCGCCCACCCATACAAAACCTACACGTTCATTTACTTTGTGCAACTTAAAACCCTTTCGATTGTCTTTCTAGTCTTGCCTTAGGTTCAGTTTTAGGACCCGCGCCTTGGCGCAACTTGTGTGTCAAAACCATCCCGTGCTTGTAAGGTCAACGTTAACTCATACTTTGCCTCTAGACCCCTTCTTGTGCCAACAACGTAACCTATCAGGTCGTGCTTGCCTTTCGGCCAAAATCAGAGATGCAACTACGCGGTAGTACCCAATTTCCTTACGACCGTACTATAATTCCTTTGTGCCGTGCCTCGCATTTCGAGGCCGTGCCCAATAACTCACGTAACTTCAAGAAAACTGCCCTACGGCCCTTCTTGACTTAACTCGCAACAGTTCAAGTCTAACTCAAGCACTCTATCCAACGACTTATCACTCGATGCCACATCCCGTACCGAAGCACGCCGCCTTCGCTGTTTCCAAATCTTAGGCCCAGACATTGTGTCTTTCTTACTGCATACTGCATACATATTCAACTCAACTCAATCCAAAGGCATACACGCGGTTAGTCGCTATCTGCCGACATCTATATGAACTTGGTCACTGGCTCCCAGAGCCATAGTGGACTCATCTTTCTTTTATTAGACGGGCGTCCCTTTCAGCGCAAGGTAGCTAGCCCCGCTGCAAGTCCCCGCCTAACCCGTGCAAAGCACAGTTTATCTTTTATTTCCCAATGCCCACAATGGTCCCGTGGCCTCGGGCTTACCGTGCGGGGAAACTTTCACCCTGTCGACAAGTTGCATGTTTCCCAATGCCCGCAGCGGTTCCGAGGCCTCGGGTTGCCGTGCGGGGAAACTCACTTTGTCGACAAGTTGTCCAATGACCATGCAAGACGCGATCGACACTTTCCAAATCTGAGTCCGCCACGACGACCTATAGTCGCGGACATTCTTCTTTCTTCTGAGATCGCTTCGACGACCTATAGTCGCGAGCATTCTTCTGAAACCGCCTCGACGACCTATAGTCGCGAGCATAATCCTCTCTCTTGCCCCTTTCTCCAAACTCAATAAATCAACCGTGGCTCGTGCCTTAAAACACTAGGACCGTGCCATCGTGCCTCAATCCGACTTCTGTTCTACGTGACGTTATCGCCCAAGTCATACTTTATATGACGGGCCTTGGGATCGTGGGACTATTTAACCTGTCAACCGCAGAATGAGCGGGACAGCACTTGGAATGACTTAGGTCGACCGGCATAACTTTGCCTAACTTACTCAGCCTACAACTTAACGAGCAAAGGCTGCATCGAGCCTTGCTTCGATGGAACGTGCCGTGCACCGTTCAACTTTGAACGACCAAGTCATTTGGGTACTTGGACTTACGCCGGCAGTCATGCGACGTAACTTAACTCCTGGGGCAAGCCAAGGCTATGCCAAGCCCTGGACGATGGGACCGTGCATGCTTTATGAAGCATTTATGCGGGCGACGCCTATGACTTAGGCTGCGATCATGACTTGCCAACTCAACAAACTTCCTTCTCCCAAGCCACGGGACGAAGGACCGAGTGACATTTTCAAAGCACGACGTGCATCAATTCTAAGCCGACCATTGGACGTTTCCATATTCTAACTCAATTCAACTCGACGGGATTACTCCCTTTAGCTATGTGGGTTCGTATCTTTTATCTTCAAGCCTACTTGTGCAAGTTGAAAACACGATTTATTATGTGAAGGTAAAGATGAGGTAAGTTCACCGAAACTACCCCACCTAAGCGATGTCTTCAAACGGCCGTCGCAAGGCCAAGTCCGAACGCCGTCGGCGTTTTGATTCCTCCGATTGACTGAGCGGGATGGGGCACTACAACATACACCACTCAGAACAAGTCTCATCCTCGAGACTTACTGAGTACTTACTTATTGACTTACCACTTTATTTGCCTTTCTAGAACTCTCGCATACACTACGCCTATGCGTTTCCTCAATCCGAGCCACGCTCGCACTACCCTCAATCTTTTCTTCGAATCTCTATTTCAAAATCCTCAACACTTTTCCATTCCTCAAGTCTTACTTGATTCAACATATCACTTGGTTGGATCGTGCACATATTCTAGGCATCCCCAAAATACATGCATTTCAGCCAAGCCTTGTGATAGAGAATCCGCCACCGCCACTCGAGTCGGATTCGTGCACGTATACAAGCGTCCCTGATATATATGCATCTCAACCGAGCTCGCGAGTGGTGCCACCATAACTTCTATCGCTTTGCGTCGGGACTTCCGCCTATTCGCTAGGCTATGTCTTTTGGCTAAAGTCATTCGTCAGTATTGGAATCATAGTTCCCAAACAACAATATCAACACTGACCCCATCCTAAGGTCAAACCAAGTTGATAGTACGGGTTTTTCTACCCAAGCTCGCATCACTCCGATTTCTAAACATCGAGCATCGATTTCCTACGCACATCCCAACATTCGTCGTACGGGGTCCGAGTCATTCGGTAAAGCCATCATACAACAACTCGCGTTCGACCAAATTCTGTGCTAACGATTCAAGTGCCAAGGGACGGCAACGGGACGACTCGTGCAGGTCGTGCCTTAGACTTTACTTAGACTAGTTTGCATATTCAAGACTGAGGCCGTGCCTCGCTATCCAGACTTATCCATGCTACCGCCTTGCGGCCATCTTGTTAGAGTCGTTTGCTAACTTAGACAAGACTTGTCAAATACAATCTCGACTTCATGAATATCCCGATACCATCTATCGTGCTAAGCACGGTGCCTATGCTGCAGCCCAGTCTTATCCAACCGTGCTTACGTAAACCATCTTTTTGTTTTCTTATCAAAAACTGTTCACCTATGTTTTGCAAAATAGATAGACTTATTGTATGGACATCCCATGGGTCATTTGAGAGAGAGCGCACCAACGATATCAACTTTGCGGAAGCAACAGAGTTTGCAGAAACAACGAGTTAAAGAATTCAATCGATAGTCCAAGGACGTAAAGCCGTGCTCTGATACCACTATTTCACGCCCCGCTCCCGCAGGAGCGATCGTCCTCGCTAAGGCGTAATGCCGCACGAGCCTAGATTGCGCTCGTGCAAGGCGATTCCATAATGGCCGATTCCATCGGCGGCGACGGGGTCGTCGCACAGAAGTCCCAAGCAGAAACATTGAATACATTACAGCGGAATTTAAAGAACACATGAACACAAGTATTTCAAAGAACACTCTTTTATTGATATTGAATTCAAGATTACATCAGTAGGCGCAAGGCCAATTTACAATGTCTTTCAAGCTCTCTTTTCTCTCAATTACAAGTCACTCTGCTCTCTCTCTTCTCTTGAGTACATACTTGAATCAGCGGAAGCTTCGGAAGGCGATGTCCATACATTATGTCCTGTATAAGTCTTCAGTCCAGGCGGCCGCACGCTTCGAATCGCCAAGGAACTCCGTGCCTCGACGCATCCAAGCGAACTCTGCGCCACGAGCTTCTACCTGTGCCTGCACATGAATACTGTGTGGGTGTCAGTAATCAACTTTACTGGTGGAGTGAGCTTCTCGCCCACCCATACAAAACCTACACGTTCATTTACTTTGTGCAGCTTAAAACCCTTTCGATTGTCTTTCTAGTCTTACCTTAGGTTCAGTTTTAGGACCCGCGCCTTGGCGCAACTTGTGTGTCAAAACCATCCCGTGCTTGTAAGGTCAACGTTAACTCATACTTTGCCTCTAGACCCCTTCTTGTGCCAACAACGTAACCTATCAGGTCGTGCTTGCCTTTCGACCAAAATCAGAGATGCAACTACGCGGTAGTACCCAATTTCCTTACGACCGTGCTATAATTCCTTTGTGCCGTACCTCGTATTTCGAGGCCGTGCCCAATAACTCACGTAACTTCAAGAAAACTGCCCTACGGCCCTTCTTGACTTAACTCGCAACAGTTCAAGTCTAACTCAAGCACTCTATCCAACGACTTATCACTCGATGCCACATCCCGTGCCGAAGCACGCCGCCTTCGTTGTTGCCAAATCTTAGGCCCAGACATTGTGTCTTTCTTACTGCATACTGCATACATATTCAACTCAACTCAATCCAAAGGCATACACGCGGTTAGCCGCTATCTGCCGACATCTATATGAACTTCGTCACTGGCTCCCAGAGCCATAGTGGACTCCTCTTTCTTTTATTAGACGGGCGTCCCTTTCAGCGTAAGGTAGCTAGCCCCGCTGCAAGTCCCCGCCTAACCCGTGCAAAGCACAGTTTATCTTTTGTTTCCCAATGCCCGCAACGGTCCCGTGGCCTCGGGCTTGCCGTGCGGGGAAACTTTCACCCTGTCGACAAGTTGCATTTTTCCCAATGCCCGCAGCGGTTCCGAGGCCTCGGGTTGCCGTGCGGGGAAACTCACTTTGTCGACAAGTTGTCCAATGACCATGCAAGACGCGATCGACACTTTCCAAATCTGAGTCCGCCACGACGACCTATAGTCGCGGACATTCTTCTTTCTTCTGAGACCGCCTCGATGACCTATAGTCGCGAGCATTCTTCTTTCTTCTGAAACTGCCTCGACGACCTATAGTCGCGAGCATAATCCTCTCTCTTGCCCCTTTCTCCAAACTCAATAAATCAACCGTGGCCCGTGCCTTAAAACACTAGGACCGTGCCATCGTGCCTCAATCCAACTTCTGTTCTACGTGACGTTATCGCCCAAGTCATACTTTATATGACGGGCCTTGGGATCGTGGGACTATTTAACCTGTTAACCGCAGAATGAGCGGGACAACACTTGGAATGACTAAGGTCGACCGGCATAACTTTGCCTAACTTACTCAGCCTACAACTTAACGAACAAAGGCTGCATCGAGCCTTGCTTCGATGGAACGTGCCGTGCACCGTTCAACTTTGAACGACCAAGTCATTTGGGTACTTGGACTTACGTCGGCAGTCATGCGACGTAACTTAACTCCTGGGGCAAGCCAAGGCTATGCCAAGCCCTGGACGATGGGACCGTACATGCTCTATGAAGCATTTATGCGGGCGACGCCTATGACTTAGGCTGCGATCATGACTTGCCAACTCAACAAACTTCCTTCTCCCAAGCCACGGGACGAAGGACCGAGTGACATTTTCAAAGCACGACGTGCATCAATTCTAAGTCGACCATTGGACGTTTCCATATTCTAACTCAATTCAACTCGACGGGATTACTCCCTTTAGCTATGTGGGTTCGTATCTTTTATCTTCAAGCCTACTTATGCAAGTTGAAAATACGATTTATTATGTGAAGGTAAAGATGAGGTAAGTTCACCGAAACTACCCCACCTGAGCGATGTCTTCAAACGGCCGTCGCAAGGCCAAGTCCGAACGCCGTCGGCGTTTCGATTCCTCCGATTGACTGAGCGGGACGGGGCACTACCGGTAAGGCTAATGTGGTCGCTGATGCAATTGGTCGAAACTGATGGCGAAGTTTTTAACCAAGGACCAGCACCTGCTAGAAGACATCGAGAAGTTTGGACTGGAGATTATACTGCCTGGAAATGGAAGGAAGAAGCTGGATGCTGATTCAGTGTTGATGAAGTTGCAAATGAGCTCGAGTCTGATGGACAAAGTCAAGGAGACTCAGTTTCAAGACGAGACACTTTGCAAACTTAGAGATCAAGTGTTGGCAGGAACACTTGAGGGTTTCGCAAATCGCCAATAATGGAGCTCTGAAGAATGGTACGAGACTTTGTGTACTATCAGGCGAACTGAGAAACAAGCTAATGCAAAAAGCGCACCAGTATTCCATACATCCTAGCAAGACGTATTAGGATATGCGTACTATTGTTGGGTAGTATGGAATGAAGAAGGATGTATTCAGAATTGAGGTTAGATGTTTAATTTTTTTAACAAGTGAAGGCTAGCCGACAGAGACCCGCCGGACTTCTACGGTCAATAGATATTCCGGACTGGAAGTAGGAGCACATAACGATGGACTATATGTTAGGATTGCTTTGATTCCAAGGAGGGAAGAACACCATTTGGATTATTGTGGACCGGCTGACTAAGTCAGCTCACTTTATTCCCTTCAAAGATGGTTTATCCACTAAGAAGTTGGCAGCATTGTACGAGAGGCACATCTACCGGAATCATGGAGTACCGAGGGACGAGCAAACAAAGAGGTTAACCCAGACGCTTGAAGATATATATTGAGATTTTGTGCCTTGGAATTTGGAGGGTCTTGGAAAGACCAATTGCATTTGGTGGAATTCTCCTACAAACAACAGCTACCAAGCTAGCATCGGTATGACACCGTTCGAGGCACTCTATGGACGTCGTTGCCGCACTCCACTTGCTTGGGACGACATCGGAGAACGAGTGTTGCTTGGACCTGAGATGGTGACTGAAGCAGCAGAGAAGGTAAGGATGATCAGAGACAAGCTCAGGATTGCCAAGACGGACATAAGCATTGGGTTGATAGTAGTAATCGACCGATGAAGTTGAAGAAGGAGATAGCATCCCTGTGAAGTTTTCTCCTACCAGAGGAACAATCAGTTTTGACGGAGCTGGGAATTGAGGCCAGATACATCAGGCCATTTAAATTTTTAAGACGAGTTGGAAGCAGCGTACCGGTTAGCTCTACCAGCTAACCTTGAGAGTGTGCAATGTCCCCTACGTATCACAGCTCAGACGCTACATTCCGAATCCGAGTCACATATTGGATAATTCAGAGCTGAAGATTGGACTCAACCTTTCAGTGCCAGAGAAACCAGTTGCAAGCCTAGTCAGAGATGAGAAGAAAATCAGAATTTAAGCCATCACTTAAACTCCTACTTCTTATTTTTTCGTTCTAAACTTGACTGATGCTGCTAAGTCAGCCTAGTTTTGCAAGCTATCTCTTTATCAAGCTTGATCATGACAGTATTTTATTGGGTGCACCCACTAATATATTGTCTAATCAGGACCGGTGCATGATGGTCTGATCAACCTCGTGTACTTTGGTTCGCTTTCGTATTTTTCTGCATGGATGATATCATAAATGAAACTAGTCCCTAAATCGTCTTCATCCACAACTGCATTGGAAATTCTTATTGTTGGACCTGAGTTACGGACATAGTACCCGTACCTGCTTGATTTGAGTTTATCCTACCCCTAACCCTACCTTTAATTTCGAGGACGAAATTTTCTAAGGAGGGAAGATTGTAAAACCCATATTTTTGTAATTAATTATTAAATAGTGTTTTAGTGTTATAATTAGTATTTCTAATTATTATTATTATTATTAAATATTTTTGAGTGCAAATGATTTCAAAATTTATTAACAACATGGCTTTTGAGTTCAGACCCAGACCCGAGTCCGAACCCAGACCCAGGCCTGAGCCAAACCCAACTTCTTTGTCTATTTCTTATTTCTGAATTGACTTGGTTTAATTTATTAAAAAAATAAAAAAATAAAGTAACACACGTTGGCTGGTCCCGTAGGACCAGCACCCCACTCCCTCACGAATTGGCCAACCCCCCTACTATTTCTCCCTACATGTTCTCTTTACCACAACTCAAACCCCCACTTCTCCTTTAACAACTCTCCTTTTCCTCCACCCTCTGCTCACTCACGAGACAACCCCCAACTACTCACAACTCCTCCCCTCTCCTCTTATTCTCACAGAAGAACAAATCAACTCCTCTCTCATTCACCAACTTCCCCAAACTCTCCTCTCTTCTTATTTCTCACAGAAGAGTAAACCCTTCTTCAAACCCCTCACCCAACTCTCCACCAAGCCCTAGCTCCCTGGCCGACCGTTCCCGTCCGGTGACCCCCGCCGACCCGAGCTCGCGCCAGCGCCGCCACCTCGCGGCCAAGTCCGGCCGACCCCCTTCTCGGCTGCCCCGACCACCGACTCCGGCGACCCCCGCCGACGTTTCCCTCTCCCCCGCGCCCTGTTCTCCGGCCGACCAGCCCCGTCGGCCGCCGCTCCCCGCCGAGCCCACGGGTCCGCCTCGACCAGCACCGACTCCCTCGGCCAACCGCCCCTTCGGCGCTACTGGCCGCTGTCCCGTCGGCTCCCTCCGACATCGACGTCGCCCATCTACCCGCGAGCAGCCCCTGTTGGCCGATCCCTCTTGGGACAGCACCCTCGCGTGTTCTGGCCGTGCCCTAGCTTCTGATTTCTTCGGCGTTCTTCGACATTTTCGACGACGCTGTGTTCCAGCGCTGTTTCGGGAATATTTATGCTGTACTGGATATCTATTCTTTCTATTTATTCATCTGAGAGCTCTAGCCGAGCAATCCGAGGTATACCCCATGTCCCGCTATTTTTATTATCTTAGTCGATGATGAAATGGTCCCCGATTCCCTTTGGGAACTCGGTTTTAGCGACGTCATAATTTTTTGGGACTTTCGGAAAAGTCCTGTGAGTTATTTTGGATTCCCGAAATATTTCGGGAATGGATATTTGGTATGTTTTAGTTTTCCGGAATTTTTTGGGAACGTTCTGTGATTTGTAGAATTGGAATCGGACTTCCGAAATTATTTCGGGTCGTCCCGATTATGCAGTGGATTGGCTGTGGATGTTTTATATATATAAAATACGGATTTTTCCCTGGTTTGGAACTTGCAGAAATTATCGGCGCCATTTTCCCAGTTTTTGGGTTGACCAAAAACAGAGGAGATGCTGCCCGATTTTTTCGTAAATCCTGAATTATTTTCAAAATGAATTTAAAATGATTTTCGGAATTTATTTGATATTTGATTTTGGGGTGATGACCGTATCGGTCAATGGACCCGGCTAAGTGCAAACGATAGCGGCCCCGCCCGAACGTTGAGGCAATTAGCCAAAATGAGGATCGGACCATTATCTGAGACTTACTATTTATCTTTATTTTTATTATTTATTTTCTGTTTAAATTCTATTTAATTTATATTTCAGTTTAGGACTAACGGCAGTTTATCTTATTTCAATTTATGTAAATAAATTGTAATGGGCATAAGCCCAGCTGGCTGGTCTGTGACTGTAATAGCTTAGAATTTTCTTGTCATTTTCTGGTTTTGCGAGTTTTTCTGTTTAACGATTAAATTGACTAAAAAGTATTTTCGTATAAAATTAATTAATATTTTCTCATCTAAAAATTGGCCAGTTTATTAATAATTAAAAAGTCACGTATTTCTCACTAAATAAGAAAATTAGTTTTATATTTATATTTATAAAAATTACCAAGTTTTCATAAATAATCTGGCAGCGACGATGTTTTCCGAATTCAAAGTTAAAAATGACATTTTTCCCTCGTATTAAATCAACGCACAAATAATCGTGTTTTTGTGTTTTGTTAATTAAAAGAATTAAAATGGATTAGGACACAATTAGAGATTTCAACTAGCGTATCTAGATTGGTAACCTTGGTTTCTGAGTCAATTTCTCGAATGTAGGAATTCGAGGACGATCCTAATTTCCATCTTGAAGTCTTCCACTTTCCAGTCCAGTCCATTTTGAGGCAAGTATATTTTGTGTTAGTTTACAATTATTTAGTAATCGTTTTAATGCAAGTTTAAACCACGATGCAACACGGAACTCTCTCTGAGAGCACTGACTGTAACTACTGTAACTATTGGGGACTGGAGGAGTAGTGTAATGAGTATGACCACATCCAAACTACTGTAACTACTGTAACTATATTAGCTTATCCCTCATACACACGGGGATAAGCCGTACCTTCCTGTAATAAACCCAAGCCGGTCATATTTTATTGCCTATTCACATCATAGAACTGTAACTGTTTTAAACTGTAACTGCTTAGTTGATTTTCAAAACTGTTTAAAAGTGCATGATTCTATTATTATTTCAATTGTCAAATTAGCATGAATTGTACTTTGCTCCCTCCTGACTGGAGACCCAACATTTTTAGGTATCACTGATGAGGCTTTATTCTGCGATATTTTCGAGGTCCCAACTAGAGGACGAGGATTTCGATATTGATGAGCTGTTTGCCTAGAGTTTTCTTTTCTTCGTGATGTATGTAGAAAATGGTTTAAGTTGTATCTTTCATTCCATTGTAAAAGTTTAATAAAGTTTTATTTTTCGATGTTGAGTTGTGACAAATATAGTTGTGTTGTATGGTTACCTGCTACTGATCAGCTTACTGCCGCCGTCTCAACAACGGTGCAGGCTGGGCATGATCCGGTTCGACCCAATTATTTGGGATCGGGTCGTGACATCCCCCGACATCCGGGTTGATGGTATTATCCCCGGCCGGGGCAGGGCGGCTCTCCCTTTCGTTCGAAGCGACAAGGTCCGCCCCTGACAGGTCAACCTCTCTCGGAGTCGTGCTCGGAAAATAAATCTCATCACCCGCATCAGCTTCCCCTACAGGGACGAGTGTAGAGCTCGGCAGTGACGTCGACCCTACCGCATTAACCCCCACTTCCGAGGCAGGGGTAGGGCTTGGCCACGAGGCCTCGTGTGCGTCCAGTGCATCGGCACCACAACCAGAAAGAAGCCCGGTCGACAAATTCTTGTCGGAGACATCTCCGCTAAACGCGATCTCTCTGGCAGCTAGTTCAACATCTTCCTGCGAGCCATCGTCAGAAGAAGACGAGCTCCATTCTTCCTCCTCGTCTGGAAGGACTTTTTCTACAACTTCCTTTGGGGCCCCAACGCTTTCAGGCACCCCCTTAATGGTTGGTTCTACTCTCGGTCGAGGCTCCATGCCGCCCTCCTGATGGATCAACCGAGAGACCTCAGAAACCTGAGGTGCTAGTACATCTTCAACTTCCCTTCCAACATAATCTGGAGACACCAAAATCTCTACAGAAGCGACATCACCAGCACTCCCCTCCCTGGGAGATACTGTAATCGAAGAAATACGCTCGTCGGAAGAGCTCGCCACCTCCTTCGGTCTGCTAATATTCGATTTCGAAACCCGAGGTTTCTTCTTCGGCACCTCCTACAAAAAAGAAGACATAAGTCACAGAAATCAAAGAATAAACCAGACTATGTGGGACGTCTTTACCTCTGTGGGAGCTGATTCCGTTGGTACTACAGGTGGCACTTCCGGAGCTCCTACCTTCGAAGTCGTAGCTTTCCTCGGCCTCTTCGGCGCCGACGAACAGGCCTCCGCGTCAGCCTGCCTCTTTCCAGCTGGGGGCTCTTCCTGAGTACCCCCCATTGATGCTGCAGCAGCAGCCCGGTAACCTGCAATCTCTGGTGGATGATATGACCGGGCCATCGCCAGCATATTTTTCGTTGCCTCTAGCTGAGTGCCAGCGATGAAACTAGTCTCTCTATCATATTCAGGGGACACAGTGTTCATGGCACAATACAGCTTAACAGCCGAATTCAAGATCTGTGGCCGAGGGTTGTGAACTGGCGTAGTAAAACGAACTCCAGTGCATCCGGCGTTGTAATATTGCCAACCACGGGCTCCATCCAGTAAACTCTCGACAAACCCCAGACTATTACTGGGGTTCCTTAACATTAGCTGGGTGTAATCAAACTGACGTACAAATCGGCTCGGTAAATACGGCTTCAGATAACACTTATTCTTGTTGCGGTAGACCAAATGGGAAGGCCGAATACTCTACAACAGTGAAACCCCCATGTTGGCAGGGCGATCGCATCCTCACCGGAGTCTTCCAATTCTTGGTCAGCCTCAAAATCTATGAAGACGGGAT
This sequence comes from Iris pallida, assembly GCA_029216955.1. Taxonomy (NCBI): domain Eukaryota; kingdom Viridiplantae; phylum Streptophyta; class Magnoliopsida; order Asparagales; family Iridaceae; genus Iris; species Iris pallida. Next base: position 2,920,777 of record JANAVB010038019.1, read on the forward strand.
TGACCTTGGTGATCTTCCACCCCTGAAGATAAGACAAAACCTTCCTACAGACAGGGACACCGGTGTGCAGCTATTTCCTCTTATAGAAGCGACGGATAAATACGTCGCCTACAACATGATCGTCTTCAGGGCCCGGGCTCATCACATTTAGGTGATACAGAATCAACCATCCCATCAGATAATGGAACGGTAGCTCAGCTCGAGGAAAGTTGTCTTTCTTGCCCCTCTCATGGACCACATCGTCAACAAAATCACTCAAACCCCGCAGCAGGTTACACACCATCGCGGGAAGGAGAGCCAAAGGACGACCAAAAACCAGTTTTACCGCGGGCAAAATGAGGTTCCTGCTCACTCTCTCTACAGATCCAATTCTGCCCGAGAACATATAGTCCCGGAGCCATATCATCAAGTAGGCAGTCAACACTGCCTTGGAAGACATCGGGTGCATGCAATGCCAGAAACAACTGTATACGTCGTCACCACTCTCATTTGAACGAGGAGTCTTCTCGCCTAGTCGGCTTATTTCGGAGGTTACCTCCGCGTGATTCAGTCCCTGCGGAGTCTTAAACCGAATCTTGGAAGGGTCCGTCAGGTCCTGCTTGAAGACATAATCCCTCCAAGTAGTCACATGGGGCTGTGACCCGCCCTTATCCTTCCGTTGCATCAGATAATGGTGGCTCGCCACCTCCTTGAAAACAGCCATCATCTCTGAGTCCTTGTCTTCCAGGATATGGATCTCTTCATTTGTCGAGAAATATTCCTCATACGGCTCCAAGCCCCAAGGAAGCTTGGACACCTCATACATCTCATGGAGGGCCAATCGCTTTGAGCTCAGTCTTGAACTTCGACAAAACCCAAAGGGTCAGCTCGTCCCACTTCGACACGTGGTGACACCAGCCCTCAACCCGAAAACCTTCTTTCGGATACTTGCAAAGGTCGAAGCAGCAAAGGCGAAGGTGTCAAGAGGAACATCACTATAAATGCTCCCAGGATGCAAAGTTTGACAATGGTACGAGGTACCGGCTCGCGAGGCGGACAAGGTATCCCTTTGATTCGAAGTAACATTAATATAAAGGGTATCCCCCACTGCCCCTCCTTGAGAAGGAGTAAGTTCCCATGGCATCCTCCTCTTGGAAGCCAAACGGTAGAAAACCGTCACTGGCAATTGACGCTCAAACTGCCGTATGTACAGGGCCACGCCCTTCGCCGTGAAGAACCAGTCTTCCTTGATCTTCAGTACCTTCGCCTCAGTAGAGGTCAAGCAGTCACCAAACAGAAAGGCAGGCTTCAAGAAAGTCACATTCTCGGATTCAGCAGATTTTAGTTTGCCGCTCTCCATCATACTTTGAAAAAAAAACAGGCGACTGATCCCGAATTTGCAGTATTTTCTCGGAAGGTTGATTCAGCATGATAGCAGCCTTCGCTGGGTTAATAACCTCCTCGTTGAAGTCAACCCCCATTTGGCAAAGGGAAGCATCTAGAAGGACTTTGTTTAGCAAGGAGATTATCATCGACACTGACACAGCAAAAACAAAAGTCAGGCAGCAAGGGAAAATTTAAAAGCTTTAAAAAGACAAAGCATTTGGGGCGCATCAGCAGCCTGACGCATAATCAGGGCCCAAGCCTATGTGCGTCAGCAGTGAAGCTTCGACGCATCATCAGGGCCCAAGCCCATGCGCGTTAGCAGTAAAGCTTCGGCACATAATCAGGGCCCAAGCCCATGCACGTCAGCAGTGAAGCCTCGGCGCATAATCAGGGCCTAAACCCATACGCGTCAGCGGAATAGCCTCAGCGCATCATCAGGACAGAAGTCCATGCGCATCAGCAACAAAAAATTAGGGCACAACAACAGGATGCAACTCATCCGTGTGCTCCAAACTCGTCTAAAATGTTAGGAACCACAAAGACAGAAGACACCCACCCGTCACCACTGGCCGAACGTTGGCGGGAGTCACAGCGACGACGGAAGCATCCTCCTCGTCGAACTTCATCGGCTCCTTACCCCGGCCTTGTCCTCTGCCAGTGCCACTGCATGGGGTTTTGGGAGCCATCTCTTAAAAGAACTTAGGGTTTTTTGAAAGAAGAACTCTAAAAGAAGGAAGCAAAGAGAGGAAGGACTCTCTCTCTCCACCAGACGCCTATTTATAGGCTTGGGCATACGCGAAAACCGATGAAGGGTGACGTCAGCCATTGCTTTGGGCACTACGAAAGGATTACTGCGGATATCCAAAAGATCATCATTAATATTTTCGTTTATTCCGAAGCGTTATCATTTGTATTTAAAACTGAGAGGGGCGTGCGCCTCATCACAGATGCGCGGAGCAATCATGCGCCCCGAACAGTCATGCGCCCCATTGAAAACACCGCCATGCTTCTTATTCAAAGTATTCCAAAACTTCAAAAAGTTTCAAAAACTTTGAAGGGGGTCTTGTAGAAGCATGAAAATCTCAGGCGAATCAACTAGTCAACATGCGCCGAAAATATCATAAAACAGTAAAAGAGTAGCAGCATCAATGGGCTTTTTTTCATAAAAAGTATGTTACATGACTAAAGACTCTTTTTTACATAGAAGACTCTTTTTTACGAAGAAAAAATAAAAAAAAAGCCTAAAGCTACGCTTCACACAGGCACGTCTCAGCTAGGCGCATCTCTTCAGCGTCTCAGCTAGGCGCATCTCTTCAACGTCTCAGTTAGGCGCATTTCTTCAGCGTCTCAGTCAGACGCATCATGAAGTCTCAGCATATGCGCTCTACTTCGACCCGATCAAGTGCTTCGGCTAATGAGGCAGTTATTGAGCATAACAAGGGTGGGCAACCAACCCCACTCTAGTAGGAGGAAGAGCTCTCCAAAGCCCAAGGAAGATAGGAGCACCATAATTCCGATCTGGGGCTCTTCCAACATAACGAATACGGGACTAAAACATCCCGACCTTTGGATGCAACAGGCACCTTCGGCCTGCATCGGGACCCCACGATCTCGACTTTTGGATATAACAGTCACCTTCACGAGTGCGTACGAAGACGACTCGACGCATCTTCACCATCGGGAGTGTCTTGTCAACGGATTGTACTCGAGCGAAGAAGTTCATCTCCATTCGGGAAGACGGGAGAGAACGAGAAATAAACTCTCTCCTTGCTGATATTTATAGGCCAGGCAAATCAAACCCACGCACCAAGTGGCGGGCTTTCCGAATCCCGTGCAATGAATTTGCATTCATGGTGATGAACCTATCCCCTCGAATTTAGCCAGGTCAAAACATCGATTTAAAGCACTCGTAGAACTCAACAGTCGGACCAATAAAGATAAGCCATGCAACAGACGTGCCCATCAGTACCAAGCGCCATATAAGGATGCGCTCCACGCATTCCTATGTGCCTAGTGGAACGCAGATTAATACATCTACTCAAAAGCTCATCACCCGTCAAGAGCATTAAATGCTGAAGTCTGAGACGACAACAACCATGCCTCGAAGACAGAGCGACAACAGCTTTTACAGAAAACGAAGCACCGCTGACGTCAGCGTCATCATTACTTTCCTCTGTCGGTTATAAGCCACGTGGCCGACCAACCACTCGCATGCGCCTCCGCAGTAATGCGCCCGAAGATTTGCATGCGCCTCAAAAGCCATGCGCCTCTGACTTACTTCTGATCACAGAATTCAAGTCGCTGCATGCGCCTTTTCGGCCATGTGACCAAAACATGCGCCTCAAAACCCATGAGCCCAGACCGGTTCGTGACTCCTGAAGATTACGAGCCAAAGTCTCCTCATGCGCCGAATCCCAGGCTCAACTCATCAGATCCTTCTCCACCAAATGCTAGATCTTTGAACCAAAGGCATGCGCCACGTGTCCTTTGACTTGGTTCAGTCTACGAAGGGGTGCTAACCACCCAAGATCTCAACAATCGAAGAACCTCCCTACTGCCACGTATCAGCCCACGATTGCAGTAAGAAGGATTCGTCCCACAAATCAGGGCACATCATCCATGCACCCTCCGCAGCAATCACCACGTGACGTTCCCACGTATAGGCGCATCCTACATATGCGCGCATGAGCAGCCCCAACCTGCTGCCTATAAAAAGAGGAATTATTCCTTCTTCCAGAGGACAGACACGCACATAACGAGATCATCAGAGTTATAGAAGACGTACGTCCGCTCACAGAGATCGAAAGAGACACTCAACGTCTTGTTTCCCTCCGTAAGCTCCGGCATCCAGAGCAGCCCAGACCTTCAGAGAACCTAAAATCGTTGTCAGATCGTTAACGAAGTCAACGCATTACCACTAGCTCTATCGACACATGACCCTGATAAAAATAAAAGTGTACTCCTAGGACTACATCTGAGTCCTACATTGTAACACTGTTCTATTTGTGATTAAAATTTCAACTCAAAGATTTTAATGGCAAACACTTTCGATTACCTTATTTGGGTTCTGCCGATGGCAGGTCAGCAATCTTCTGTTAGGCCAATTATGGAGGATCAGTCTCAACATTCAGGTATAGAGTCAAAAGTTGACTCGAGGGCAGAGATGTCAGTCCATCCTGATCAGCCAGCTCAGCCCTTACAATCAGCAGTCCGAGCAGAGGTAGTACCAGGTCTGCCCGATGTACCTACACTCATAGGGATTATCAAAGAAATAATGGAGTCACAGCGACGACGAGACCTCGTTCTCCAGCAGAGTATCCAAATATTGATAGACCGTAGTGGACAAGGAATACCCGAGGAATTTTAAGATACGAACTTGCAGCCAGAGGAAGTGCACGTTGGAGCTAGGCAGTGCCAGTCATCCAGCCAGTCAGCATATCGAGCCCGACCTACCGTGGAGGCAGTACGAGAGCAGGAGCATATAACTAGGAGGACCACATCCATAACTGAAGGTCGTAAGAGGAACCATCAGTATGTATCAAGCTTTTCATCCTGATGTCCATCACCAGTACTATCATACAACTCTACACCCCAGCACCAGGAGTTACCAGTCATATGTTCCTTCTATATAAGGGAAGGGCATACTCATCTTACTTATCGGAGGGCTAATTTTCTATGTTTATCGTACGGTTCACCTGACCACATGATAAGGATTTATCCCCGAAGATGTCAAGGTGGATCATCATCCTTCCAACCTTCCAACCAGCAGGCACCAGCATCGGTTCAGCAGCAGCAAGCTCCAAGGCAGAGAAACCAACAGTAGTATCAGACAGAACAAGTTTGTACCTATTGTGGAAAGATATGGCATTCCAAATTAGTTTTTCGGACGGCTAATAGGCAATGCTTCCGCTGTGGAGCAAAGGACCATTCAATTAGCACTTGCCCATACCCGACATCTCGAGGACGTCCATCTATACCAGATATACCGCTATCCTTTTAATCACCTCCGTCATTACCTCCAATAGTGGACGAGCAGCTAGGGCCAATACTAGATGTTCAACCATTGGTACAGTACCCACCGCTATCGTAAGCTCAGAGGATCAGACAGCACAGAGCACAGTTGTACGCAAAGTACCAGGAGCAGCTCTAGTATCAACACGAGGGTAATACCTTGGAAGTCTCAGGTACCATCTTTATGGTCTTCTATCAGTTCTTCTCTTGGGATTTATGTTTCAGTGGCAGGCCAGGTAGTGGCGATATATCTTAGGTTCTTGCAGGCGACCTTGTATTCTATCCATGTATGGAGTAAAATGGCCGGCTTGATTTATTCGGTGAGTGAAGGCGAGTATCTCATCCCCAACTCTTCTGTCTTCGTAGTCGAGGCATGTGATAAATTTATTGGTATCGACTATGATAATATGTCCTGGGTAGTGCCATGTCTTAGACTAAGTCATTGGTACCGACTTACTTTGAGACTTGACCCCTATCTATTTTGGAGTCAGCGTAGGCCAGCGAGGACGTTGGTCCCTACTCAACTGTCTCAGGAGACATATTTATTTATATGCCTCCAGTCCTTCTTGATTGTGATTGTGTTATTGCTTACGCATTTATTTACATTACAGTTGCCTCTATTTACTTATATGCCATGCTACATTTTATATAGATGATTATGTTTTCTTGAGCTTTAATTTGTTTTGGTTATCTTGCTCGACTAGCTTTAAGAAATTTCGAGGACGGAATTCTTTTAAGGTGGGTAGAGTTGTCACCCCCATTTTTTGTTTTACGTATTTTCAGTATACGTGTACGGAATTCTGACCCATATTGTGACTTGTCTTAACTAGCTAATCTTGGTTTGATCTTGACTTGGTTTAATTTGGGTTGGTTCAACTTGGTTTGGATTGGTTTGAGATGAGAAGGGTTTTATATAAAAACCCAACTCCTCTCTCCCTCTTCCATTATTTTATTTCTCTTCATCTTCATCCTCTTCATCTTCCTCCAACCTAAGGCAAGTACATCTTGCCAAATGTTGGACAAATGTTATTTTGTTTGTGCTAAACTATTCTTTACATGATTCTAAGCATCTTTAGAACTTGGCATTTTTTATTTTGGTGGATAAATTTTTGTATATCTAAGATTATAGCATTTTCGATTTTCTTGGGTTTTGATCTACTAAACTTTATTATTTTTAAGTTTTGGTTGTTCTATGTTGTAGAGAATTCGATTTTACCCAAAATAGACCTTTGAAAAGTTAGATTTTGACTTATTTTGAGGAAGTTATGGCCAAAATAAAATTTGGACATTTTCTAGTTCATCTGTCCTGAATTTGGCAGGGACGATGAATAGTGCCACAGGAATGAATCGTGCCACAGGAATGAATAGTACCGCAGGAATGAATAGTTCCGTATAGATGCATAGTGCCGCAGGAATGAATAGTGCCGCAGGAATGAATAGTGCCGCATGGATGCATAGTGCCGCAGGAATGAATAGTATCGCAGGAATGAATAGTACCACATGGATGCATAGTGCCACAGGAATAAATAGTGCCACATGGCTTGCATAGTGCCGTATGGATGCATAGTGCCGCAGAAGGCTGCATAGTGCCGCAGAATGCTGCATAATGCCGCAGAAGGCTGTATAGTACCGCATAGTGCCTGTTTTGGCTGTTTTTGGCTATTTTATGTCCTATTTAGCTGAATTGTGGCCAAAATTTCTTTTGACTCCCAACATGAAAGTTGTAAATCTTTTTCTTGGCTTCAAGAATATGTTACCAACTATTTTATGTAAGTTTCTTTTATTCTTGATATGGAGCTTATGATTGCATTGCATGTTTTCTATCTTGGCCTAAATTGCGATGATCCTACTAAATAGCTTGATATTTCTTTAATAAATGAATTTCTTAACATGATTTGATAATATTGTACAGTTAGAGAATGATTGTGTCACGACCCGCACCCTAGAGTAAGGGCACGAGACGTGGATACGTCCAGCCTACGCCGCAGTGTCAGCGGTAGAATGCTGTCCTAGGTCTCAATGTATCTAACAGTATAAGGCTAAGCAGTTTATACTCCCCGAATGGGGGTGACATAGCAGAACGTAAACTCAATCACAACTAAGGAAGAAGAAGCACGATATGATATAGAACTCAAATAAAATACAGATGATCAGAAGAGTCTAAGTGTCTAAGATAACAACTCCGCAACATCCAGAAATACAAAATCTCAACTACATAGTATGAAAGAATATATACAATCCAGATCTCAATGACAGAAATAAAGCCTAACTAAACTAGTCCCAAGACAACATAAGTAAGATAAAGCCTAACTAAACTAGTCTAGGCAGTAGGGGTAATGTCAACAGCTAGAGCTGGGTCCTCCTGAGAGTCCAGCTCACAAGTGTCGTCTAGGGCTGTCCCATAGAATGTGTCAACACCAACCTCATCCTCGTCCTCTGTAAACATTTAACGGTGCCCAATCAGGACGGAGCGAGCACAATACATCTCAACAGTTCATAGCAGGTTAGAAAATATAATCATGCAGTAAAGTAAGATACAGAAAACTGAAAGAAAGTACAGAATGTAAACAGAGAGAGAACTGTAATAGAATATCTACTATAAGTAGAGAACTAACAGTGGCTAGTGAGTCAGAGTACAATATAAACATGTAAATGGCATAGGGGATTCTGATGCTACACTACGGAAGGATTCTGATGCTACACTACTTGGATATTATTCACATGTCTACTTCTACTCCCCCGTACCCCCAATCAATACACAAGAATCCAGCCAGGTTATGTTATGATTCATGTAACGGCCCCCGAAGGGTGGTACATGATAGTCCCATAAATGGGGATTCTAGGAAAGCCCATAAATGGGGGATTCAAGGAAGACTCTGTGATCATGAGAGTACATGTCACAAGTGATTCAATGAACCATGATGCATAGTGATACACAATGTAAGTGAAACGTACAGAACATGTAGTATCCGATGCTCCCTGAGGGGATAACATCTCAAGAAAGGATCCATATAGTACTAATCCGTGTGACCAACATGACAGTATCAAGTAAAGTAATTTAAAGCAGAAGAATAATTCTAACAGGATATGAAATGATCAGAGAATGTACTCGCCTGTATCCGGAGTATCTGAAGAATATCTACTGTCCGAGGAGTGGTGTCTGTCTCCTATAGAACAGTACAAGTCACTATAGGACTAAAATGATAATAAAATGCAATTCAATATATTCTATATGAATCTAGGTCAATATAGACCAAAGTCAACTCTGGTCAACCCTAGAAGTCAAACTAGGTCAACTAAGTCAAACCTAAGTCAAACAAGTCTATACTAGTCTAAATAGTCTATTCTAATAAGCCCTCATCAATTCTAGACTATACAAATCTAACTAGACTCTATACTGGCATTCAAGCCACACCCATAGGCTAAGAGCCCTAGGCTATAGGCTATATCATGCCTAAGCCAACCTACATATCACATATTAATATATCAATACATATATTTAAATATAATACACACACATATTATAATATATAGGATACCTATATATATATATCTCACATAAATATATATACATGTACATATGTATATATGCATACACACATAGAAGGATAGGAATTAGGCACATGTGCATGTGTGTTCATGTGTGTGTGTGTTGAGAGTACATGGTGTAGTGTAACAAGTGTCATGAGAGTGTGTGTTATCATGGAATGAGTGTTAGGCAAATGTGTGAGTGTCACATAGAGTTGTGTCAAGAGAGTGTTAGTGAATGAGGGTGTCGATGTGTGATATCCTGAAAAAGGAAAATAGTGAAGGATATCATGTGTCAATAGAAAATAGTGGCATGGCAGTGTAGTGTGATACAAGGGTGTGTGAGCAGAGGGTTAAGGACATGTATGTGTGTGAAGGTTTTAGGAAAACAGTGAATGGTAAACCTGTGAACAGTGAGCTAATACACTGTATAAGGATTCAACATGGTATTAATCATGAAGCCAGTTTTAAGGAAAGAAAATCATGCTCAGATTATTAAGGAATGAAATAAATTGACAGTGAACTACTCTAATGTGAATCAATACCATGTATAGGAATAACATGACAATGAACCAATACATTGAATGGGGGGGGTAACATTCAAATCCAGTTTAGGAAGGGAATAGAAATGAACTCAGTTATTCTCAGGTTTAAGGAAAGGAAAACAGTTCTCAGATTTTGGGATCATGTGACATGGGTGATAGGAACTCAATGACAGCTTATATTTATGAAATTAAATGATAGTACAACTCAGATTTGAATAGGGATTGAAATCAATTAACAGTTCACTACAACCCAATTTCGAATTCCCATTCCCTATTCGAAATCCATTTGCCAACTGAAACCCAACCTAACGTGACTGACATGAACAGTGAACTAACAAATTACATGAGAATTAATCATGGCAATAATTATTCAAAAATCAGTCGAATCTGGAATAAAAAGTTCAGAAAAATGAATATCAGGCTGTGTGTATCAGTCGCATCAAACAGTCCAACTCACATGTCGAAATCCATTCTATGAACATAAAACCTATTCTAATATGTAACACCAATCTACCATGAACTAATACACATGTTGGTGAACTTAAACATGCAACTTAACATCAGAAATTTAGTTTAAACTGGAATGAAATCAGAGTATCATCAAACAGAAACATGTATCAGTCCACTTAGGGAATTTTGAATTTGATAAATCAAAACATATTAATATGATAATTGATAGGTTGGTAATTGAAGAACAACAAGTGCTCGTGTCTCCTAGGTAGATTCGTGTCCAACACAATGCGACACAGCGCGTGTCTAAGCCACAAAACATGAATCAAGTACTTACAGTGCATGTTCAAAACACTGTGCAGTGTACATGTACACGCGTGTCGTGTACACGACATGACACGAGCTAGGATACGTGCTCGTGTCAGTAGGTACGCCTAGGGTTAGTCTAGGTCTGACACACCGTGAATCGCACCCTAGTGTCGTCGTGACCGACTTACAAAGCTGTGTATGAACACAAAAATACAGACTGAACCAACAGTGTAAAACCTGTACAGAGTGAATCTCGTATCCGACATGACATGAGAAGACTTGGAACTTGGGGGGAGACTCGCAGATGTTGCCCCTATCCCCTCGTCCAAACTCAGCTCGCCACGTGGCCTGTGTAGTGAGCACAAGGCCACGAGTAGCAGGGGATCACTGTACACGCGCACGCAGGCATGCGCATGAGTACGACACGACACCAAATCGACACGAGACATGCTCAGTCGAGCAAAAACACATAAGCCACATCAAAACACAGCTTCCTATTCATTTACATTTTAAAATCTCGATCGAAATGCCTACTGTGGTATTTCGTCGAACACCTGCGTGCACCCACTGATACGTGTCCGATACGGATACGTACAGGACACGAAATGATGCAAATCCTATTCCTACAGTACAAGGACACCTAGGGCTTGGTGTTTATGCAAAGAAACCCTAATTTCATTGGAGGAATAGAGTTTTACCTAGGTGTGCTCTTTACAACAAAAACCCCCTTCAAAAGAGATTTCCAAAAGCCACTCAAAGTCTCCAAATTGTGTCAAACCTGAGATTTGACTCCACCAACAGTAGGAGAACAACATTTAGAATACTATGGAAGAAATCTCAATAAAAATGGAGCACTAATGATTAAACTATGAAGAAATAAAAATAAAGGCTAACCTTGTTCTTAGAAAAATGATGGAATAGTGAAAAGAGGCACAACTTCCAATAGAGATACTTTATAGGCAAGGGGGGTTCTTTTGGCCGGCCATAAATCTAGGGTTAGGGTTTTGGGATTCAATCCAAGGGTTCTCATCACATCTAATCTATTCAATGGCTAGAAATCTAGGTTTCCCCTTCTAGTCAAGTTGCAACCTATTCCTTTCTAACAAGTCATGACTTAACCCAACTAACCCATACTAAATAATACTAACCATGGCTAACTAGACTAGCTATGACTAATCTAGGTTAGGTCCAATCTAGGTTAGGGCTAAACACAACACAATCAATCAATGATATTAAAATCACACCATCCCATTAATTATATTAAATTCCAAATAAATATATAATAAATTCAATTAATTCAAAATGACCAAAATACCCTCAAGCTAAAAAATGATAAATGAAATACCTTAATCACATGGCTAGACTCTAGATCACTATCTCTAGGGTTACACTAACAAAACACCAAATCATAAGTCATGATTTTTAAATAGTTTAAAAATGATTAAAAATCACCAAAAATTATAATATGAAATAAATATCAATAAATAATAATTATAATTACAAAATTTCAAAATTACCCTCATCTGGAAAATTGGGTGTTACAATCCTACCCACCTTATAAAAATTTTGTCCTCGAAATTAAGATGATCGCACCCCTTTCTAGGTCAACATAGTCAAGGGTCAATCACTAGTCAATTTTCTTAACATCCTAGTACTTGGTCATCAGCTGGTCAATTTCTTAGGATTTTACCTATGCTAGCTACCTAAGTGTTGGCAACCAGAATTTAGCAAAAAGAAAAACTCTATAATAGGCTAGCTCTTAACTTTCCAATCCTATCAAGTCACCCATAACTAAGTACCTACAAGCTGAGCACACCAATCCCAAATACCACATATATATATATGCTCAAGAATAACAACCCATCACATATATCCTAAGTATATCATCTATATATATATATGACTGATCAACCAAGGGTTAGAGTAGACTAAACTTATAAATGACTGAACAGATGCTTAGAATTTAGGCTAAGATGAATGGCCTGAATAATCAATATAGGCAAAAAGGGAATGATGCTAAGGAGACTGAAATTATGAGCTAAAGGATAGGACATTTGGGTCCACTTGTATAGTCAAAGTGAGAGGAACCTACATGGTGACTGAAACATGCCTCTAGATCAACCTGGGCTCTCCTCTCTATCTGGCTGAACTAACTACATACAGGACAGTGGTCTGAAGAAATGAACCAAACTGGTGTACAGGGAATGCAATAGGCAGTATACTGCAAATGAGTGCAGGCTACGTACCAATCAAAATAAATTACATATATATACAACAATATATATATTACCCTCATCACCTCAACTCTACTCAAGATCCAATAACACATACTCCCTACCATATGCCTATCACTCCAATGAAGGGGTCAGATACTGTAAGGTGCACTGGGACAGAACAACGAACTGTCCCAAGGGGTGAGTGCAGACCTCTAGTATGCATGATACTAACTCTCCAGATATGCAGAATATGGTAAGGGGTTGATGGTTATATTAGTGAGTCAATAATTGGGGTTTGAACTATGGTCCAGTGAAACCTATGATGCAACATGGTAGGTAATGAAAGCTGAGTGCAGTGAACAACTTGTACAAGTCTGACCAAGGGGACAGGGTATCTAGTGAAGGGTCTACACATTGCCTATAAAGGTTGATCAACATGACTGAACTCAACACAAAGAGAACTTACTAAAATAGGAAGTGGACCAATATAGGCTAACAACATATCAATAATCCTATACAACAATGATCTATAGGTACCAACCAACCCATATCCCATATGCCAATATCATCTGTAATCTATATGTATATAGTGTAGTGCCCCGTCCCGCTTAGTCAATCGGAGGAATCGAAACGCCGACGGCGTTCTGAGTTAGCCTTGCAACGGCTGCTCGAAGACATCGCTCAGTCGAGGCGACCGCTCGCTCAGGTGGGGTAGTTTCGGTGAACTCTCCTCATCTTTGCCTTCATATAATAAATCGCATGTTTTCAACTTGCACAAGTAGGCTTAATAATAAAAGAGATGAATCCACATAGCTAAAGGGAGTAATCCCGATGGGTTGAATTGAGATAGAATATGGAAAGGTCCAACGGTCGGCTTAGAGTTGGTGCTCGGCGTGCTTTGAAAATGATACTCGATCCTTTGTCCCGTGGCATGGGAGAAGGAAAGTTGGTTGAGTAGGCGAAGTTATGAACGTAGCCTAAGTCATAGGCGTCGCCCGCGTAAATGCTCGATAAAGCATACACACTTCCATGATGCAAGGCTTGGCATAGCCTTTGCTCGTCCCTTGAGTTAAGTTGTAGGCTTGGTAAAGTTAGACAAAGTGATGGCGGTCGACCTAAGTCATTCCAAGCACGGTCCTATGATTTCTACGACTGAGTATAGCCACGAAGTCCTACGGTTTCAAAGCTAGTCGTATGGAGTATGAGTTGGGCGATAGTGTTGTAACGCCCTAGTCCCAAATACTTGAGACTAGATACGTATCATGCCAGCCGTATACATACGAGTAAATATACGACTCGTATATATACATAAGCTGTAAATATAGAAAGCCAAGACACTAAATCTCATCCACAAAGATAAATAATAATATAGAGCAACTTTGAATTTATCATGTACACAATAGTTGGGCGGAGACAAAGTCCACTACCAACCAAATTTAAATATGGAAAAATATACAAGGAAAGAATTTAGCAAGCGAGAGCAAGTGACGAGTCCAAGAACAAACATCACGGAGGAAGGAATGGCCTTAGCTAGAGCACCTACAAGAAATCACGAAACACACACCTGGAGAGATAACCAGGTCCTCAGAGGGACGTAACAAGACACATAATATCATGCCAATAAACTGAATAAATAAAGCTCAACAGAAAAGTATGCATGGGTAAAGGTTCCTAATCATTCTATGTGGATTTCAATTTAGAGGACAACGTTCTATGCAGGGGCTGTAACGGATTCACGCAAGCAAATAATAAAGAGTGGCCGTCAAGTAGCGCTCATCCGAGACACTATCGGCCAGGGCAGAAAGTAGTACTCATACAAGTCACTCTCGGCCCCAAAGTGTGTAAAAATAAATGTAGCCCCTACACTAGTAGCTGTCCCCTCCCCTCCAATGATACTATATGTATGTCGTAACCATGACACACAAACACGTATCGTTTCCACCACACTGTTTTAATATAGATAACTGTCAAGTCTTCTAATCATGGATCTATTGACAGTTAATCCTACGCATGCGCACAGGGGATCAGCCCACACGCAAGTGACCTCTATATGATACTCACAACTCTCACATACAACTCGTGTACCATCGTGACAAGTCAATGAGACACACTAAATTTGACGGTAGTCCCTTAACTCTAAGCCAATTGTATAAATGTAGTAATTTGCATCTACAAATAATTTAGAAAGAAACAACTTAAAAATAAACACAACATGCATGATATTGAGCAGGAAATTTAAACAGTAAAGGCAAGGTGTCTTGCCTGTTATGTCGCCTGGTGTGGTGCAATGCTCTGACAAGTCACGAGGTGTCCAATAGCCGTGGTCCATGCGAACATGGCCTAATTTCGCGAGAGAATAGAAACGTGTGAGTAATCGTGATCAAGGGGATAATCGAGGAGAATTTATGGAGATAGATACATATATTAATTTTAGAAAATTATTTTTACGATACTTTCACGTAAATACTTGAAAATATTTTATATATACAATTTGGAAAAATATCTTTTTATTAGTCAAAATATACGTTTAGATAAATATTTTAAAAATTTTAAAATTTATTTTTAGGCTAAACTCACATTTAAAATACATAATATATATATTGTAGAAAAGCAAGTTTTCGTTAGTCAAAATATTTGAATAAAATATAGGAAGAATAATTTTAGGACTATTTAGTGGTGTCCAAATAATTTTGGAAAATATGCGTTTATCAAATTTATTTAAATAAAACAGAAATAATACACTACTAATTCTAAAATAATAATAATATAATAATACCAATAATAATGATAATAACAGTAATAATAATAATGATAATAATAATAATAATAATAATAATAATAATAATAATAATAATAATAATAATAATAATAATAATAATATACAGTAATGATAATAATAATAAAACTAATAATAATAATTTTAATAATAATAATAATAATGATAAATATCATTAGAAATAAACTCTTAAAGAAACAACTTACATTTCCTCCCCCCTTAATTCGATAAGCCAGAGAATAGAGAGAGAGAGAGAGAGAGAGAGAGAGAGAGAGTAGAAAAGAGGGTTTCGGGTTTCTCACTGATGCGGCGGCCGGCGTACGTGGAGGGGCGACGTCGACGAGGCAGCGGCGGAGTCGGGTGCTCGGCGGAGATGGGAGCGACGCCTGCATGCGGAAGAGGTGAAGGACCGGAGACGGAAGGGCATGGAGGGGCCAGACGGCACGGATCTTGCCGGCATAGAGGAGGAAGTGGCGCGGAGGCGGTGGCTGTCCCAGAGAGGCGCGCGAGATCCGGCGGCCGGAGGAGGCTGAGTTAGGTCGGGAGCGACGGTGGATTCGGCTGGAAGTCGAGCGGTCAAGGCGCTTCGACGGCGGAGAGGAGGAGGCGCACCGGGGTCCAGACGACGGAGATGCCGGGACGCGGTGGCTGATGGAGGTCGAGGTCGACTTGGTCAGCGGTTGGCGAGCGCCGCGGAGGACGGCTGGATCCAGCGCTGGGAGACGAGACGAAAGGGCAAGGCTCGAGGCGGCGTCGAGGTGGCGATGGTTCAGGTTTGGGGTTCAAAATTGTTTATTTCTTTCATTTTTTTTTGGTTGGGACGATGATTTGGGATCGGGTTGGTTGGAGGTGATGGCGACGGGGTGCCGACGATGGACGTGGTTGTGGTACGGAGTGGCGGGGTTGCCGAAAACAACGATGGTGGTGGGGATGGTTGATGACAGTGGTGGTTGTGATGACGACGGTGTCGGAGAGGGTTAGGGTTGCTGGCCGAGAGGAACGGCCGTGCGGTAACACAGATGGTGGTTCTGGTTGTGTGGGCGGAGGAGACGAGACGGTGGCGGCGGTGGTTGAGATATAGGCTGCCGTCGTGTCCGGGGCGTGTCCCGACACGAGGTGGAGATAACTGTCTATGTAAATAAAATGTCATAGTGGATGGAAAAGGCACGGACACGAACACGATGCACTGTTTGGGTTGTGGAAAATTTGGTGGATGAATAATGAATTGGAGGAGTACCTGCCTATTTATAGGATGTGGGAATTCCCAATTAGATATGGATTAGGATTTAAATTCCCCATAATAGATAATTCAATCTATAATTTAATTTAATTCAATAAATCCAATTCAAATTAAATCCAATTTAAATCTAATTAAATTTCTAGTATAAAATTAATGAGATACATCAAATTTTAAATATTCAACTATATAAATAAATCCATAAATTTAAATCAAGATTTAAATGCCACAATAAATTCAAAATATATTTTCTAAAATACTAATAATATTAATTTCGAAAATATATTATTATTTATAAATAAACTCAATAATAATTACTAAATATATATGTATGTACAAATAATGTTTACATAAATATACTTTTCTAATATACCATTTTATAGGAAAAATAATTTATTATTATAGCTGTATAAATGAAAGGCCTTTCATAATTAAAATCATAAACTTGAAAATGATAGCTAGAAATAATTATTACATATATTATTTTGAAACCATAAAAATAGAAAAAATGTTTTTCTAAAATATATACGCTCGCACATATTCGCACTCGTCGAGCAAAACAAAAAATAAAATTCCGTACACGACGTACAATACGACTACGCGACGTACAATTAAAAATTTTTAAATCAGTACCAAAATCGATAAAAATATAATAGAAATTTAGGGGTTTTACAAGTGTCGCATAGAGCACGATGGGCCTAAGGTACGATGCACGGACTTAGTGTTTAAGGCATGAACCATGGTTGATTTAATGAGTTTTTGGAGAAAGGACTATCGAATAGGCATTGAGTTGAATGAAATGATATGGTAACAAGGAAAGAATGCTCGCGACCATGGGTCGTCGAAGGGTCCTTGAGGGGTCTCAAGGATAGAAGACTTGAATTTGGTTTTGGAAAGAGATGATGATAATGAGAGTACAATGATTGTGTGAGACGTCAGTTTGAGTGAAGGGCCTTGCATGGTCATTGGACAACTTGTCGACAAGGTAGAGTTTCCCCGTAACGATAACCCAGGGCCATGGTGTCACGCCCCGATTCATAGAGTCATTTATTCATATATTTTATCTCTTGGAATCGATCATCCTCGCTTGGGCGTGATGTCGTACAAGTCTGGTATTGCACTTGTACAAGGCAAAGGTGGTACATAATCGATTATTCTTCAAATAGGAACACATCGCAGTGGCAGAAGCAGATACGTTAAATATAATGAGGACAATCTTTCTCATTGAATAGAAGTACATCACTTCTTTATAGCAGCGGAGAAAAAGAGTAATTTGAAGCCACACAGAGATATGTAGAACTTTATTCTCTTTATTGATAATTGAAGAAGAGTACAAGACTTGCATTGAAGTACAATGATTATAGTATATCACTTTACAAAGGAACCAACTGAACAATTCTATACAGCTTACATCTGATATTTGGATACAATGGATTACAACTTGATACACTGACTTGGCTTACAATCTCACTGGTACAAATGATTACAATGTTCCATACATTATGCCCTTTATAAACAGAAGACTTCATCTTGTGCAAGGAGAGCTTCTGTATGCCCAACAAATCTTCGATGTCGCGGGACTAATCAAGCCAATCTTCGTATGTAAAACATTCCAAGTACGAGCACCTGCCCACAAAATGTGGGTCAGCACATCATCTATGCACTGGCGAGCAGAATCCAACCCACTCACATAAACCAACATTATAGTGATCATTTAAGCAAGCATTTATTAGAATGATCTTTCTATTTGGGCCTAACATCAGTTTACAGTTCGTGGACAATAGTCAGAGTGAAGCATGTAAACATATTCTTAGTAGCATTCATGTGGGCATATCATTTATCATTCTTGGTATTATCATGCAAAGGCATCATTGAGGCATACTAGGTGTTATCATGAAAAGGCATCATTGAGGCATCGTTAACATTAACATCTTAAATATGTTGTAACAGTTCTCACTTCAAGCATCACTTAGCATGGATGTTAAGTTTAAGCACTATTTATAGCAAGGCATCTTTCTAGCAAAATAACTGGAACATGTTAAGCAGGCAAGTTAAACCAACTTATACAATATCACAATTATGTGATTTCTTACCGATAGCCGACTTCTCGTACCTGCATCAAATACAGGTTATCTGATATACTTACTCTGTCTGCACAAAACATTCATTAGCATGCATCCTGACTACATGGTCACTGGTGTTGTTAAACCATATGGACTCTTCTCATTTCATTTCATTTTAAGATAATGCGGTCAGCATAGTAGGTGGCGAGCCTCTATGCCACCCCGCCTTATCCGTGCTCCCATAGCACTCATCATTATTTCCTCCTAGGCCGAATCGGTCCCCAGGGCCCTAGGAATCGTTCGAGGAAATTATTACTCAAACCTTGTATACAAGTTGTCCATGACCATGCGAATGCGTGTCCGACTCGATTGTGAACAAAATCGCATGGTAAAGTATATTAAGGAAAGTAAAGGCAACAGTGCATGATTAGTCATATTCAATGACTTATTCATTTCGTCATTACCATCATTTCATTTGGTGATCTCAACGATCCCAGCTTTATCATATCTCATTCATTGCTTCATTGCAATGTATCTCATATCATTCCTTTCTTAAGAGGAACTTAACATACATTCATTTCTTATAAGGGACAGGTAGCATTTCATATTCTTGTAACAGTTATAGAGAGAGTACATGATTCTAGTGTTTCATTCAGTTTATTGGGTCAATAGCACAGCCAGTTCATTTCTTATTCGATCATTCACAAGGCATCTCAATATTCAAGTGTTTTGTCATTTCAGCAGTATTAAACATAAGGAACAAGGTTATCAATTCAATCTCAGGCAGCGAATCACATTAGCAGTTCAATGAGTGTACATTTCAATAATTCTTAGCATAAGCATCTCTATTATTCAGCAACTAACATATGGGACATTTAGGGACAGTTCATAGCATTTCAATACTTCATTTATTAAGCATGAAGGAGTAAGGAGGAGGGAGGACAGTTCCACTCACCTAAAATTCTACTAAGCGTAGCTCCACCAGCGAGCCACGTTCCAATACCCATTCGTCTAGCCAGCTAAGAGAGACTGCATAAGTCTCAATTCTCCTGATTCCCAACATAAGTCACGGTCCAATATTCTGATCACATCCAATAAGCCAACCAAATGCCTCGTGCGGAGCGGGGCATTACACATGGGACCTTTTCGGCCAAGAAAGGAAACACAGTGATAGCTGTGCTGACTCGATAGCACCGAATTAGTCAGGGACTTCCAGGGGGCTAGCTACCATACGCTGGAAGGGTCCCGGCCAACCGTAAGCTATGTGTCCATAATAGCTTGTCATGCTAGTGACCTCATATAGATGAGTCGGCACGGGCGGCAATCCGTGAGTGTGCCTTTGGACTGAGTCGAGTATTAGGTGAAGTGAATCAAGAGTCGAGTCGAATGCGTGCTCGGTCAGAAAGACAATGTTTGGGCCTAAGACTTGGCTGCAACGAAGATACCGTGCTTCGGCACGAGATGTGGCATCGAGTCTAATGTTGTCGGCATATAAGTTGCACAGTTTAGATTTGAGTTGTCCTGAGTCTAAGTCAGGAAAGGCCGCAAGGCAAAGTTGGTCGAGTGACACTTAACCCACAAGTCTTGATTGGGTCAGTTGACGATTTAGTAGCAAAGGGACGCGAGGCGACGATATGGTTGAGTCGCACATAGTTGCGAGGCACGGCACAAAGGATTTGTAGCACGGTCGTAAGGAAATTGGGTACTACCGCGTAGTTGCGTCTCTGATTTTGGGCCGTAAGGCAAACACGATTTGATAGGTTAACGTTGATATTGTAAGCACGGGATGGTCTAGTGACACAAATAGGCCAAGGCGTCGGTCCTAAAACTGATCCTAAGGCAAGAGTATAAAGACAATCATAAAGAGGATTATGTTGCACAAAGTAAATCAAACGTGTTGGTCTTGTATGGGTGGGCGAGGAGCTCATTCCACCATTACAGTTGAGTACTGACACCCACATAGTTTACATGTGCAGGCACAGGTAGAAGCTCGTGGCGCGGAGCTCGCTTGGATGCGACGAGGCACGGAGTTCCTTGGTGATTCGAAGCGCACGGTCGCATGAAGTAAAGACTTATACGGGACATAATGTATGGACGTCGCCTTTCGAAGCTTCCGCTGGATCAAGACTTGTAATTGAGAGATGAGAGAGAGCTGAGTGAACTTGTAAAATGTGAGAAGAGTGAGCTTGAGAGACTTGTAATCTTGGCCTTGCGCCCCATTGTAACCTTGTTTCAATATCTCAATAAAAGAGTATTTTTTTCTTTTGAAATGACTTGTGTTTTGCTTCAAATTTCACTGCTAATATTTAATGTCTCTGCATGGGACTTCTGTGCGACGACCCGTCGCAGCCGTTGGAATCGGCCGTTATGGAACCCGCCTTGCCCGAGCGCAATCTAGGCTCGTGCGGCATCACGCCTTAGCAAGGACGATCGCTCCTACGGGAGCGGGGCGTGACATAATGGTATCAGAGAACGGCTTTACGTCCTTGTACTATCGATTGAATTCTTTAACTCGTTGTTTCCGTAAACTCTATTGCTTTCGCAAAGTTGATATCGTTGGTGCACTCTATCTCAAATGTTCCATGGGATGTCCATACAATAAGTCTATCTATTTTATAAAACGTAGAAGAACAGTTTTTGAAAAAAAACAAAAAAATGGTTTGCGTAAGCACGGTTGGCTAAGTCGGGCTGGGCATATACACCAAAGTTGCGTCGACCTTAGAAAAGTCGAGTGCGGGAATTGAATTGTATCGAACGAGAATGAGTTGAACTCGATTGAGAAAGTGAGATGACTATCAATAGGGGTGCTATCGAGCGACGATAACGTCGGTGCGATATAAGGTGAGCGCGCTTACAAATTGAGGAATGGTTCGAATGGGATTCGAAAAGTCGATTTTGATTCAAATAATAAGTTGAGGATTTGTCAAATGATTTCATCCCTGAGTGGTGTATGCGATAGCCTCAGGATGTCGATCGATCAATTGAGGATTCGGGGTGTCAATGAGTCTATCGGCAAGCGTCGCACACATGCAAAGCCTTAGATCGTGTACGATAGAGTGAGTTGTTGTCATAATTTTTGATAAGTCAATTCGAACAACTTAGAAATTGACACGCATGGAATGTGCACGGGATTGAGGATTGTGCGAAGTATAAAACGCGAGAATGATTGAGTAGGTGAAATCAAATCGAGGGAAAGTTATGGTGTAGCGAATGGATGACTTGGTCGAGGAAATCGATAAGAATCGTATACGAGAAGTTAGCACGATGGAAAGATAGCGTGCATGAGAAAGTTGAATTTTGAAGTTACGCAATGACTTTGAGGATTGTATTGAATGTTGCCCGATGAATTGAGTTAGCAAAGGGACGATGCGAATTAAGGAAATATGTTGGTCGATGAGTTAAGATTGATGGATGAACAATTCGTGAATTTGGATTTGGGAAAATTGATGTTGTGAATGATTCGAGGGATAATAATCGAACTTGAATTTGAATGTCGAGGAGATTATCCAGTCGGATGATTGCATCATTCGTACGACTCGAAATTGGTTGCAAAGGAAGATCGTCAGATTACGCATATCATCGATGGTATTGAGGCGTATCAAAGACCGATGTGCGATAACTCGGGGGTACTCTGACTCGACGAATAACGATCGTGCAAGTGTTATTGTTCGGTTGGATGCTATACTTAGGAGTTTGATCGAGATGAATGTTGGATGAAAATGAAAGTGTCTTGATGGTTACGCAGATAACCACAGCGTCGACATTCTTGTCTTGCGCAAGCGCAACTCTAGCCTCACACATGCATCGTGTCGGATTTGAGGCGATCGTTCCGCGTGAGCGCTGACATGGTGATTCATGTCGCAGGAATGTTCGAACTCGGAAAATCAGGACGCGGCAACTTTGATTGTCTCGACTTGTCGGTTTGATACGAAGGACAATTTGAGGATGTTAGGACTTGCAATTGATGATTGAATAAACTTGAGGATTGAGTAGTTCCAATCTACGCATCGAGAATGAATTAGTCTAGACGCAAAATAAAAGTTACGTCTCGATGAGGATAATTATCCCGCGGGAGCGTGCATGGTGATTCATGCCCACCGTGGATAATCTGACTCGCGTGAGATTGGGGCGCAACGTATTATTAAGTCAGATGACCTTGTGTTCGATTTCGTGAATTGGGATAGACGACTTAGGAAATGTGGAATGTTAAATTTTGGTTAGCGATGAATTGTGTCAAAGCGTGCTTGATTTGAGAAGGATTGATAGGCGAACTATATCGAACGTGTTTGAAGGGATAGACTATACAAGATGACTTATTGAATGAGCGATTTTGATACGTCATGAAATTGGTTGAACATGAGTTATCGTAGGATGGCTTTGCTGAATGACTCAGACCCCGTGTAACAATGTTGGGATGCGTGTAGGCAATCTATGCTCGAAGTTTGGAAATCGGAGTGATGTGAGCTTGGGTAGAAAATCCTGTACTATCAATTTGGTTTGACCTTAGGATGGGGTCAGTGTTGATATCGTTGTTTGGGAACTATGATTCCAGTACTGACGGAAAGATATAGCCTAGCGGTTAGGCAGACGTTCGAGTACGAAGCGATAGGATTTGTGGAGGCACCACTCGCGAGTATCGGTTAAAATACATGTATATCAGGGACGCTTGAATATGTGCACGATCCAACTCGAGTGGTGATGGCGGAATTCGCTATCACGAGGCTTGGTTGAAATGCATGTATTTTGGGGACGCCTAAGATATGTGCACGATCCATACTAAGTGATACGTTGAATTCAAGTGAGACTTGAGTAACGCGAAAGTGTCGAGGCTTTTGAGATCGTAAGTTTTGAAGAAAGGATTGAGGGTAGCACGAGCGTGGCTCGGATTTGAAAAATGCTTAGGAGAAATATGTACGAAAAATATTGGATGTTGAATAAGTGATAAGTCGATAAGTGTACTCAGTTAGTTTCGAGGACGAAACTTTTTCTGAATGGTATATGATGTAGTGCCCCGTCCCGCTCAGGCAATCGGAGGAATCGAAACGCCGACGGCATTCGGACTTAGCCTTGCAACGGATGCTCGAAGACATCGCTCAATCGAGACGACCGCTCACTCAGGTGGGGTAGTTTCGGTGAACTCTCCTCATCTTTGCCTTCATATAATAAATTGCATGTTTTCAACTTGCACAAGTAGGCTTAGTAATAAAAGAGATGAATCCACATAGCTAAAGGGAGTAATCCCGACGGGTCAAATTGAGATAGAATATGGAAAGGTCCAACGGTCGGCTTAGAGTTGGTGTACGACGTGCTTTGAAAATGACACTCGATCCTTCGTCTCGTGGCTTGGAAGAAGGAAAGTTGGTTGAGTATGCGAAGTTATAAACGTAGCCTAAGTCATAGGCGTCGCCCGCGTAAATGCTCGATAAAGCATGCACGCTTCCATGATGCAAGGCTTGGCATAGCCTTTGCTCGTCCCTTGAGTTAAGTTGTAGGCTTGGTAAAGTTAGGCAAAGTGATGGCGGTCGACCTAAGTCATTCCAAGCACGGTCCTATAATTTCTACGGCTGAGTATAGCCACAAAGTCCTACGGTTTCAAAGCTAGTCGTATGGAGTATGAGTTGGGCGATAGTGTCGTATAGAGCACGATGGGCCTAAGGCACGATGCACGGACTTAGTATTTAAGGCATGAACCACGGTTGATTTAATAAGTTTCTGGAGAAAGGACTATCGAATAGGCATTGAGTTGAATGAAATGATATGGTAACATGGAAAGAATGCTCGCAACCGTGGGTCGTCGAGGGGTCCTTGAGGGGTCTCAAGGATAGAAGACTTGAACTTGGTTTTAGAAAGAGATGATGACAATGAGAGTACAATGACTGTGTGAGACGTCAGTTTGAGTGAGGGTCTTGCATGGTTATTGGACAACTTATCGACAAGGTAGAGTTTCCCTGTAACGGCAACCCAGGGCCATGGGACCTTTTCGGCCAAGAGAGAAAACACAGTGATAGTTGTGCTGACTCGATATCATCGGGTTAGTCGGGGACTTCCAGGGGGCTAGCTACCTTGCGCTGGAAGGGTCCCGGCCAACCGCAAGCTATGTGTCCATAATAGCTTGTCATGCTAGTGACCTCATATAGATGAGTCGGCACGGGCGGCAATCCGCGAGTATGCCTTTGGACTGAGTCAAGTATTAGGTGAAGTGAATCAAGAGTCGAGTCGAATGCGTGCTCGGTCAGAAAGATAATATTTGGGCCTAAGATTTGGCTGCAACGAAGACACCGTGCTTCGGCACGAGATGTGGCGTCGAGTCTAATCTTGTCGGCATATAAGTTGCATAGTTTGGATGTGAGTTGTCCTGAGTCTAAGTCAGGAAAGGCCGCAAGGCAAAGTTGGTCGAGTGACACTTAACCCACAAGTCTTGATTGGGTCAATTGACGATTTAGTAGAAAAGGGTCGCGAGGCGGCGATATGGTTGAGTCGCACATAGTTGCGAGGCACGACACAAAGGATTTGTAGTACGGTTGTAAAGAAATTGGGTACTACCGCATAGTTCCGTCTCTAATTTTGGACCGTAAGGCAAACACGACTTGATAGGTTAACGTTGATGTTGCAAGCACGGGATGGTCTAGAGACACAAATAGGCCAAGGCGTCGGTCCTAAAACTGATCCTAAGGCAAGAGTATAAAGACAATCATAAAGGGGATTATGTTGCACAAAGTAAATCAAACGTGTTGGTGTTGTATGGGTGGGCGAGGAGCTCATTCCACCAGTACAGTTGAGTACTGACACCCACATAGTTTACATGTGCAGGCACAGGTAGAAGCTCGTGGCGCGGAGCTCGCTTGGATGCGTCGAGGCACGAAGTTCCTTGGTGATTCGAAGCGCACGGTCGCATGAAGTAAAGACTTATACGGGACATAATGTATGGACGTCACCTTTCGAAGCTTCCACTGGATTAAGACTGGTAATTGAGAGATGAGAGAGAGCTGAGTGAACTTGTAAAATGTGAGAAGAGTGAGCTTGAGAGACTTGTAATCTTGGCCATGCGCCCCATTGTAACCTTGTTTCAATATCTCAATAAAAGAGTGTTTTTTTTCTTTTGAAATGACTTGTGTTTTGCTTCAAATTTTGCTGCTAATATTCAATATCTCTGCATGGGACTTCTGCGCGATGACCCGTCGTAGCCGTTGGAATCGGCCGTTATGGAACCCGCCTTGCACGAGCGCAGTCTAGGCTCGTGCGGCATCACGCCTTAGCAAGGACGATCGCTCCTACGGGAGCGGGGCGTGA
Organism: Iris pallida; assembly: GCA_029216955.1. Lineage (NCBI taxonomy): Eukaryota > Viridiplantae > Streptophyta > Magnoliopsida > Asparagales > Iridaceae > Iris > Iris pallida. The sequence continues at coordinate 2,946,567 of JANAVB010038019.1, forward strand.
CATAATGGTATCAGAGAACGGCTTTACGTCCTTGGACTATCGATTGAATTCTTTAACTCGTTGTTTCCGCAAACTCTATTGCTTTCGCAAAGTTGATATCGTTGGTGCACTCTCTCTCAAATGTTCCACAGGATGTCCATACAATAAGTCTATCTATTTTACAAAACGTAGAAGAACAGTTTTTAAAAAAAAATAAAAAGATGGTTTGTGTAAGCACGGTTGGCTAAGTCGGGCTGGGCATATACACCAAAGTTGCGTCGACCTTAGAAAAGTCGAGTGCGGGAATTGAATTCTGTCGGACGAGAATGAGTTGAACTCGATTGAGAAAGTGAGATGACTATCAATAGGGGTGCTATCGAGCGACGATAACGTCGGTGCGATATAAGGTGAGCGCGCTTGTAAATTGAGGAATGGTTCGAACGGGATTCGAAAAGTCAATTTTGATTCAAATAATAAGTTGAGGATTTATCAAATGACTTCATCCCTGAGTGGTGTATGCGATAGCCTCAGGGATGTCGATCGATCAATTGAGGATTCGGGGTGTCAATGAGTCTATCGGCAAGCGTCGCACATATGCAAAGCCTTAGATCGTGTACGATAGAGTGAGTTGTTGTCATAAAGTTTGATAAGTCGATTCGAACAACTTAGATATTGACACGCACGGAATGTGCACGGGATCGAAGATTGTGCGAAGTATGAAATGCGAGAATAATTGAGTAGGTAAAATCACATCGAGGGAAAGTTAGGGTGTAGCGAACGGATGACTTGGTCGAGGAAATCGATAAGAATCGTATACGAGAAGTTAGCATGATGGAAAGATAGCGTGCATAAGAAAGTTGAATTTTGAAGTTACGCAATAACTCTGAAGATTGTATTGAATGTTGCCCGATGAATTGAGTTAGCAAAGGGACGATGCGAATTAAGGAAATACGTTGGTCGATGAATTAAGATAGTCGGATGAACAATTCGTAAATTTGAATTTGGGGAAATTGATGTTGTGAATGATTCGAGGGATAATGATCGAACTTAAATTTGAATGTCGAGGAGATTATCCAGTCGGATAATTGCATCATTCACATGACTCAAAATTGGTTGCAAAGGAAGATCGTCAGGTTATGCATATCGTCGATGGTATTGAGGCATATCAAAGACCGATGTGCGATAACTCGGGGGTACTCTGACTCGGTGAATAACGATCGTGCAAGTGTTATTGTTCGGTTGGATACTATACTTAGGATTTTGATCGAGATGAATGTTGGATGAAAATGAAAGTGTCTTGATGGTTACCCGGATAACCACAGCGTCGACATTCTTGTCTTACGCGAGTGCAACTCTAGCCTCGCACATGCGTCACGTCGGATTTGAGACGATCGTTCCGCGTGAGCGCTGACATGGTGATTCATGTCACAGGAATGTTCGAACTCGGAAAATTAGGACGCGGCAACTTTGATTTTCTCGACTTGTCGGTTTGATACGAAGGACAATTTGAGGATGTTAAGACTTGCGATTGATGATTGAATAAACTTGAGGATTGAGTAGGTCCAATCTACGCATCGAGAATGAATTAGTCTAGACGCAAAACAAGAGTTACGTCTCGATGAGGATAATTATCCTGCGGAAGCGTACATAGTGACTCATGCCCACGTAAATGCTCGATAAAGCATGCACGCTTCCATGATGCAAGGCTTGGCATAGCCTTTGCTCGTCCCTTGAGTTAAGTTGTAGGCTTGGTAAAGTTAGGCAAAGTGATGGCGGTCGACCTAAGTCATTCCAAGCACGGTCCTATGATTTCTACGGCTGAGTATAGCCACGAAGTCCTACGGTTTCAAAGCTAGTCGTATGGAGTATTAGTTGGGCGATAGTGTCGCATAGAGCACGATGGGCCCAAGGCATGATGTACGGACTTAGTGTTTAAGGCATGAACCACGGTTGATTTAATAAGTTTTTGGAGAAAGGACTATCGAATAGGCATTGAGTTGAATGAAATGATATGGTAACATAGAAAGAATGCTCGTGACCGTGGGTCGTCGAGGGGTCCTTGAGGGGTCTCAAGGATAGAAGACTTGAACTTGGTTTTGGAAAGAGATAATGACAATGAGAGTACAATGACTGTGTGAGACGTCAGTTTGAGTGAAGGGTCTTGCATGGTCATTGGACAACTTGTCGACAAGGTAGAGTTTTCCCGTAATGGCAACCCAGGGCCATGGGACCGTTTCGGCCAAAAAAGGTAACACGGTGATAGCTGTGCTGACTCGATAGCACCGGGTTAGTCGGGGACTTCCAGGGGGCTAGCTACCTTGCGCAGGAAAGGTCCCGGCCAACCGCAAGCTATATGTCCATAATAGCTTGTCATGCTAGTGACCTCATATAGATGAGTCGGCACGGGCGGCAATCCGCGAGTGTGCCTTTGGACTGAGTCGAGTATTAGGTGAAGTGAATCAAGAGTCGAGTCGAATGCATGCTCGGTCAGAAAGATAATGTTTGGGCCTAAGATTTGGCTGCAACGAAGACACCGTGCTTCGGCACGAGATGTGGCGTCGAGTCTAATGTTGTCGGCATATAAGTTGCATAGTTTGGATGTGAGTTGTCCTGAGTCTAAGTCAGGAAAGGCCGTAAGGCAAAGTTGGTCGAGTGACACTTAACCCACAAGTCTTGATTGGGTCACTTGACGATTTAGTAGCAAAGGGCCGCGAGGCGGCGACATGGTTGAGTCACACATAGTTGTGAGGCACGGCACAAAGGATTTGTAGCACGGTCGTAAGGAAATTGGGTACTACCGCATAGTTGCGTCTCTGATTTTGGGCCGTAAGGCAAATACGACTTGATAGGTTAACGTTGATGTTGCAAGCACAGGATGGTCTAGAGACACAAATAGGCCAAGGCGTCGGTCCTAAAATTGATCCTAAGGCAAGAGTAGAAAGACAATCATAAAGGGGATTATGTTGCACAAAGTAAATCAAACGTGTTGGTGTTGTATGGGTGGGCGAGGAGCTCATTCCACCAGTACAGTTGAGTACTAACACCCACATAGTTTACATGTGCAGGCACAGGTAGATGCTCATGGCGCGGAGCTCGCTTGGATGCGTCAAGACACGGAGTTCCTTGGCGATTCGAAGCGCACGACCGTATGAAGTAAAGACTTATACGGGACATAATGTATGGACGTCGCCTTCCGAAGCTTCCGCTGGATCAAGACTTGTAATTGAGAGATGAGATAGAGCTGAGTAAACTTGTAAAATGTGAGAAGAGTGAGCTTGAGAGACTTGTAATCTTGGCCTTGCGCCCCATTGTAACCTTGTTTCAGTATCTCAATAAAAGAGTGTTTTTTTAAATAACTTGTGTTTTTCTTCAAATTCCGCTGCTAATATTCAATTTCTCTGCATGGGACTTCTGTGCGATGACCCGTCACAGCCGTTGGAATCGGCCGTTATGGAACTCGCCTTGCACGAGCGCAATCTAGGCTCGTACGGCATCACACCTTAGCGAGGATGATCGCTCATACGGGAGCGGGGCGTGACATATAGACCTCTTAGTCTTAGGTGAAACTACCACTATATTTAAGGACAGGCTCTGGTCATGGGTGTATCATTGGAAAAAGGTAAGGAAAGTAATAACAATCATCATGGCTGTAAGGCATACTAACATCCTATATGTAAACTGGTTGGTACTATAATAACAAGGAAATCATCTACAATGGGTTACTATTCTAATACAAATACTAACTATCATCTCCAGAGTACAGTCACTCTACAAGTCATCATATCATTACACTATGAAAGAACTACATATGAATAAGCTCTACAAACTAAATATTCCTACTCCCAAGTTATTTATAATACAGAAGGGTATAATCATATGCGTCTGTCCAAAATCATGTTATTCAGAGTCTTCGTCATGCTAGTGAGCAAGGCTAAGATAATCACAGAGTCCTTGTTTAAGGTACATACCTCTAGGTTCATGGTATTTAAAATTTTCGTATTGCCGCATACGACGGCGAAAACCTTAAATTCCTACACCCGAGAAATACGTCCAAAATCTGACTATATGTCATTACTATGCCACCTAACACGACTATCGAAGATTCTAGATCCCATAACTGAGGTGACCTAGCCTATATGATTTTCTCAGAAGAAAAAAAAATATAACAAAAGAGCAACCTGACAAAATTAATCAATCAACAAGGAACAGATGGAATCGGATTTCAAGGTAGTTATAAAAGAACAATTGCGGGAATGGAATCGAGAAGAACGAAACTTGCAGCAAGATCTCCAATGGTCTGTGCATCATCAACTGTCCTGACGATAGCTCGTCCTGCTGGTTTCCCCTGGTCTCCTGCTGATGCTGCATGAACCGTTGCTACTGAGAGAAATCAGGAATGACGGGAAAGGTCTCTGTACAGGCAAAGGTGTACCTCCAATGTAGTAGAAATGCCAACCTGAGTTGACACAACAGGAGCTGCGGTCTCGAGGCCCTGATGAACAGGACGAGAGGTGGCCAGTCTTTCGATAGTATTCCCCGAACCGAAGCGATGAGATCATGTCTCCATAACCATTATGAAGACAGATCAAAACAAGAAGCAATTACTAGGAATGAAGCAAAAATTCAAAGGAGGACAGTTTATATTCAAGGAAAGATAATAAACAGCAAATTTAGATAAAATGAATCTGATTAAGAGTTTTTTCTAGTGTGATTGAGTACCTTCAAAAATATTCTAATTCCTATCGCATGGTGTAGTGATACTCTAGTTTGAGTACCACTACACAAACTTGACCTGCATAGGCCACTACTAAAAATGTGTCACGACCCGCACCCTAGAGTAAGAGCATGAGACGTGGGTACGTCCAGCCTATGCCGCAGTGTCGGCGGTAGAACGCTGTCCTAGGTCTCAATGCATCTAACAGTATAAGGCTAAGCAGTTTATACTCCCCGAATGGGGGTGACATAGCAGAATGTAAACTCAATCACAACTAAAAAAGAAGAAGCATGATATGATACAGAACTCAAATGAGATACAGATGATCAGAAGAGTCTAAGTGTCTAAGATAACAACTCAGCAACATCCAGAAATACAAAGTCTCAACTACAGAGTATGAAAGAATATATACAATCCAGATCTCAATGACAGTAAAGCCTAACTAAACTAGTCCTAAGACAACATAAGTAAGATAAAACCTAACTAAACCAGTCTAGGCAGTAGGGATAATGTCATCAGCTAGAGCTGGGTCCTCCTGAGAGTCCAGCTCACAAGTGTCGTCTAGGGCTGTCCCATAGAAGGTGTCAACACCAACCTCATCCTCGTCCTCTGTAAACATTCAACGGTGCCCAATCAGGACAGAGCGAGCACAATACATCTCAACAGTTCATAGCAGGTTAGAAAATATAATCATGCAGTAAAGTAAAATACATGAAACTGAAAGAAAGTACAGAATGTAAACAGAGAGAGAACTGTAATAGAATATCTACTATAAGTAGAGAACTAACAGTGGCTAGTGAGTCAGAGTACAATATAAATATGTGAATGGTATAGGAGATTCTGATGCTACACTACGGAAGGATTATGATGCTACACTACTTGGATATTATTCACATGTCTACTTCTACTCCTCCGTACCCCCAATCAATACACAAGGATCCAGCCAGGTTATATGATGATTCATGTAACGGCCCCCGAAGGGTGGTACATGATAGTCCCATAAATGGGGATTCTAGGAAAGCCCATAAATAGAGGATTCAAGGAAGACTCTGTGATCATGAGAGTACATGTCACAAGTGATTCAATAAACCGTGAAGCATAGTGATACACAATGTAAGTGAAACGCACAGAACATGTAGTATCCAATGCTCCCTAAGGGGATAACATCTCAAGAAAGGATCTATATAGTACTAATCCGTGTGACCAACTGTGAAACCCATAATTTTAAATTAACTAATTTAGTGTCTAATATTATTATTTTTATTATTATTTTTCCGGTTCAGTGAAAAATATTATTCTTAATTTATTGGATTAGCCTGACCTGTTCTGGACCTGTTTCTGAGCCCATGTTCGAATCCGAGCCAATCTCGGTTTTCGAAATCACTATTTAAAGTATTATTTTATATAACCAAATAAGTCTTCATAAAGAATGGAAAACTTAAGACACTTAAACTCTCTTTTCCATTCAGCATACTTTTCATTAAATTGACATATTAATTCTCTCTCTCTCAGTAAAGGAGAACATTTTCCTTTCCTTTCCGTTGAAGCCTTGGCCGACCCTGGCTCTTCCGAACGCTCGAGCCTCTTCCCCTCCCGTAACTCCGGCAACTCTTTTCGTAACCCCTGGTGCTCATTCTATATAAACCCTCTTCTCTCCATCACATTTCATTCACCACAAATTTCCCAAACTCCCGTGCCCTAGCCGATCCACTCCGATCCGTGCCCGGCGCACCTCCTCCCGGCCGACCCCTGCCCGGCGCCCCCTTCCGAGGCCGACGCCCCACCGGCGACCAGCCCCGGCCGTCGTTTCCCCGCGGCCATGTGCGCCAGCCCGATCCGGGCGGCCCTCCATCCTCAGGTGCTACTCCGCGGTACCCCGCCGTTGTCACTTCCGAGCTCGTGTGCTGTACACGCAGCCGTACCCCGACGAGGCGCTGACCCGAGCCGAGACGATGTCCGTGTGTTCTTTTTCTCTAATATTCACCTGAGAGCTCTAGCCGAGCAACTCCTGGTATATTTTCGTTGTCCCCGTTTATGTTCTGTAGTCTATGATGAATTTTGGTCCACGAATTTCCCCGAGAATTCGGTAAACGAGACATTTTTGGATTTTTTGAAATCCTTTCGGACACGTTCTGTGAGTTCTCGAAATATTTCTATGGTTTAGTTTTCCAAATTCCATTTCGGAAATGGATTATGTGGCTTTGGTTTCGAGTTGGAATGGTTCTGTGGTTTTTTCGAGTTAATTTCGGGTTTTTCGAATTTTCTTCGGAAACGTTCTGTGAATTGGTTTTTTATATATTTTGTGGATGAAATAAATTTTTAGTGGTTATTCCCTGGTTTGGGATAAATATTTTGGTGATTTGGCACATTTTCCCAGTTTTGGGTTGTCCCAAATATAGACAGAATGCTGCCCAAATTTTTATAAAAATTATAAAAATGAATTTCAAAACGGTTTTCGAAACTATTTATAAATTGGATTTTTGGGCGACGACCGTACTGGTCCATGGGCCCTAGCTAAATGCAAACGAAACCGGGGTTTCTGGACGTTGAGGCATTAGCTATTTTGACGATTGGACCAACAATCTGAGACTTGAAATTAATTTAAATTAATTTAATTACTAGTTTTATTTTGTGATTAATTTGTAGGAAAATTTTTAGAGACTAACGAATGTTTTTCTTTTTATATAAATTCATGTAAAAAGTCTGTAAAGGGCATAAGCCCAGCTTTTGTTACTTTATGTGGTTTTGTAATAAGTTAGTGTAATTTTTTTCTGGTGTGGTTGACGTAAACACGTAAAATAGTAAAATAATTATTTTATAGGAAAAATCAATATTGTTTTCTCACATTAAATAAATTAGGAAAATTACAAGTTTATTATTTAAACAAATTTCACATTTTTCTCATTTAAAGAAATATTATTTTTAAATATAATATAATGAGTTACAAAGTTTTGCCAAATAATTGAAAAATACGATTTTTTCTAATAAAAAGTTAAATTGACATTTCTTCAATTAGCAACTCACATCGATAAGCGTGTTCTGGTAGAGTTTGTAAATAATCTAAAACCGGACTAGGACAAATTTTAGAGATTGTAACTAGCACACCTAGATATGAATTGAATATGGGTGCTAAGTCAGAAATTCTCAATTGTAGGATTTCAAGAACGTACTTGACATCTTCTTCGGTTCAGACATCTCAATCCAGTCAATAAAACAAAGGCAAGTGCAGTTATGTCTATTTGGTAATTTATCTAGTAATTGTTTTATTGCAATTTTAAACCACATTGCTACACGGAACTCTCTCCTAGAGTATTGATTGTCGAACTCTTTACTAGTGTTCGAATATTGACTCATTGATTGAATCTGATTGACTCGGGATATTGGGGGAGTAGTGTAGCGTCTGTCACGCACCGCTCCCGTAGGAGCGATCGTCCTCGCTAAGGCGTGATGCCGTACGGGCCTAGGTTGCGCCCGTGCAAGGCCAAGTCCAGAAACGGCCGATTTGATGCTAGGCCACAGAGTCGCACAGAGTATCCCCATTTGCAGCGAAAAGTAAACGAACACACAAGTTGAATACGAAATCAAACTCTTTATTGATATTCAAGAAGTTACAAGCGGCGCTAGGCCGATATTACAAGTCGCTCAAGCGCTCTCTCTCTCTCTGAAACATAAAAGGCGTGCCAAGTGGCTTACAAGATGGTATGATTCATGGCGATGTTCTGATACATTATGTCCCGTATATGGTGCTCCAGCTCCTTGCTACGCTCCAAGGCCCAGAGATAGCTCCGCGCCGTAGCACGTTCGATGGAAGCTCCGCACCCACCGGCGTCTCCTGCATCCTACATGCAGACTGTGGGGTTATCAGTACATTGTTATGCACTGGTGGGGAGGCTAGCTCGCCCACAATGCTATCATTACCGAACATGTTCCATTTACTTTTGTGCATCTCTATCATTCATTGTCTTTCTAATCTTGCCTTAGGATCAATTTTATGGCATATTGCATAACCTATCTCGTGTTGCAGAATTCAAGTGTCGCATATAAAATATATGCACGACTTACCCATACTTACCGTCTGGCCTTCCCTGTCCAAGTAAACCAAGTTAGACAACAATTCATGTAATAACATAATGTGGTACTTGGAAAACATTCAATATCGAGTGCGTGTCCCTGCCTCGGGTCCTAGCGCATCGTAGGCGTATTCTTTAACTCATTGTACAAGTATTCTTGATCGTGTGGTGTGTTACATTCAAGCCTGTTCAGGCGGTACTTGGTTCATTTAACTTAGACTACTTTGATTTCAATTCAAAGACTTGCACGTGGATTGCCACCAGCAAAGCCCCCTTATTCTATATGCACCGGTCGCTGGCATGACAAGCCATTTGGACATTTTTCCTTGGTATTTCTCAACTTAGCATAGGGTGATGGCTGGTACACCCCGTTAAGTCTCTTGAAATACCCTGCACTTACGTCTCCCGGTGCCCAAGCCCGCACCCAGGCAGCCCGTAAGCCCCGACTTTTGATTCCGCCTAGGCCGGCCACGGTATACACCACCACACAACACCCGTGCCACAGAATCATTGCACGGACACAGCATTCGCCACCCCTCGCTCGTGCCATTTGTCCACGACCATTTCGTATTATCTTATCTTTTTACTTAACAGCTATCTCCGCCGTAGGCTAACCCTTAGCCATAATGCGTTATCGACCAGGTTGGCGTCCGTGCAGCGCGGGTAGCGAGCCCCGATGCACGTGCCCGTCACACCTGTCGCTAACCATTCTTTCTTTTCTTATCTTTTCTTCATTTTTTCTTCTCTTTCTTTCTTTTACTTGTTCATTCGTTTATCGATTCATTCACGTATTCATTCATTCATTCATTGATTCGTTGATTTATTCATTCAAGCATTACGCAACTCCTCGTGCGGGAGTCGCCTTGGCGATCCATCGGTCCCATAGCCTTTCAGTGTCGATATACTCTACTCGGAACGACTATATTGATAGCCTTCCCGTTCATTGTTGTAAACCATTCATTGTTTCATTGTTGGACGCAAAAGGAGCATAAACATAGGCTTGTGCCGTAGCACGAGCATGGAGCACGGGCGAGAGTTCTCGTACTTTTTTATGTTCCTTTCCATATTCTATACAAGCATACAAGTTGGGATTATTCCCTTAGCTAGGTGCGTTGAGTCATTTATTAGCGTGCAAGAGGTTATCGCCTAGCGATTCTCGTGATAGTGTCCGTATTGTTATGTGTCTAGGCTAAGCACAGACGGGTTCATCGGAGCCACCCACCTTAGCGATGTTTGCATCGGCCGAGCGATACTCCGAGTGCACCTTTGAAAGTCTAAGTCTGGATTTATCTTGACGGGCCAATGCAAGTCTTGCATCGATTCGCATCGATACTTCATCGGGTCGAAGCAACTCTTCGGGTCGACGGCTCTTTTTTTTGAGTCGTTGCACTTGCCGTTTGAATCGGCGTTCCGCTAGGGCGGAGCGGGTCACTACATAATACACCACTCAAAACAAGTCTCGTCCTCGAGACTTCCTATGTGCAGGTCATCCTACCGTTCCTTAACTCGAATCGTGTGCGCATCTTAGGCAATTTCCTATCGAATGGCTTTATCGTTCGATGGCATCGAACGGTACTCAGTTTCTTTCTAAGTTCCGTGTCGCATACGTTTGATCAATTTTATCGAATGACTTCTATCAATTTTATCGAATGACTTTTTACTCATTTTAGAGTTGATGATACTTATTCAATTGTCGTGTTTCTTTGATTCGGTTGCCATTTCGACGTGTCATGGAACTGGAATAGTTGCACGAGGCACGTTGTAATTTGTCAAATACGAGGGTCGTAGGCTAAGGCAAACTCATTTTTGTTTATCTCGGTCATCGAGATGACTCGACTCGCTTCTCAAGCGTTCTCGTCCATGAAATCAGTATGATTTCCTCTTAGCGGGGTCGACCAAGTCTAAAAAATTCTCGTCAAATTCAAGACCAAGTATTGCACTATCGTCGAGCATAACTTCCTATCAATGGTTCAATTCGTTGTACCAACTTTTACTAGCACGATTTCACGTTCACGACACTCGTTCACTCCCCAAGTCGTGCTAGAACTCATCGTATCACTTGGCCGGATCGTGCACACATTTCAGGCGTCCCCAAAATACCTGCATTCAGCCTAGCCGCATGATAGAGAATTTGTCATTCTCACTCGAGTCGCATCGTGCACATACTCAGGCGTCCCTGAAATATATGCATGTCAGCCGAGTCTCGTGAGTAGGGTTTCCTACTCTAGAGTCATTCAATCCATCCATGCCAATCCTCAAGATCAATCTCTCGATTGTTAACTCTTGCGACAGGGCGTCTCGCCTAACCGCTAGGCCATTTCTCAAGGCTAAGTTATTGTCAGGATTGGAATCACAGTTCCCCAACAATAATGCCAACACTGACCCCCAATCCTAGGGTCAAACCAAAGTCGATAATACGGGATTCTCTACCCAAGCTCGCGTCACTCAGATTTCTAAACATCGAGCACGATCACCTAGTTCGCATAAAGACATTCGTTATGCAGCACAATGAATTTGAATCCGTTCAACTCGTAAAATCGACCTACTTCACATATCCATTCTAACCAATTCATGTATTCGATCACGAGGTCATCTAGCTCGACAATACGTTCTGCCCCAATCTCACGCGAGTCCGATTATCCACGGTGGTTCATGAATCACCATGCAACGCTCCCGCGGAATAATCATTCCCATCGGAGCGTAACTCTTGTTTGAGTTTAGACTAACTCATTCTCTATACGCAGATTGGACCTACGCAATCCTCAAATTCAATCATAGAACACACTGATTCATTCTCAAGTCACCTTTGTGTTAAACCACAAGCCGAAGCATACGAATTGCCACGCCATGCAAGTGCCGATTACTCCCGCTGTATGAATTACCATACCAGCGCTCACGCGGAGTGATAGCCCTAATCGGCGTGACGCATGTGCGAGGCTAGAGTTGCGCTCGCATAAGACAAGAACGTCAACGTTGTGGTTGTCAACGAAGCAAATCCAAGTATTTCATTTTCTATCCAAGCCAAGATCGATAGTCCATTTATATTTCGTTCAACTAGAAAATCTTCGAGCCAAATCTATCTTTTTCTCGACACATTTTTAACATTTCAAGTATAGCGTCCAACGGAACAATAACATTTGCACGACCATTATTTGTCGAGTCAGAGTGCCCCCGAGTTATCGTATATCGATCTTTGATATGCCTTAATACCATCGATGATATGCGTAACCTGACGATCTTCCTTTGCAACCAATTTCGAGTCATGCGACTGATGCTATTGTCCGAGTTGGATGATCCACAATTTCCTCGATATTCAAGATCAAGTTTGATCGCTATTCCTCAAGCTAGTTTCAAGATCGTTGTCCAAACTCAAGTCACAATTTATTTGAATCCATCCAAAATTGTATGCGCGATCCTCTAAGTTTCCTCGATCAAGACCATTCATTTTCATTCATCGTTCCGACCCATTTTTTAGCTCACGTTGCCCATTGACAAGTTGTCCAGCGACATCTCGTTCGGGACTTTTGAAGTCACGCCCAACTAAGCGTGACGCATTCTAAGGCTTTGCACGATCGTACCGCCTCGCCGACGTACTCGTACGATCCGTAAATCCTTTAGTCTCGCTCGAACAATTTCTATGACGTCCATACACCACTCAGGGTTCGAGCCACTCGTCTAGTCGTCGACATTCATTCTTGTTCTTCTCCAAACCTATCACATACACACTCGAATTCAAGCCATCCTATTTAGTCCTCAATCACGTTCGCGTCATGCGCTAAGACATCCTTTAGATTCGTTCGACGAATCTCTAGCGTAATCACATCACGTCGCCTCGACGTACTAAGTCATTCGTACTATCCTCAAAATCCAATAACTCTTCCGTGTACGCCTAAGCGTTAGTTTGATAGCGTTCCTATTAATATACACTCTAAGTATATCTCCGTTCCCGACCGAGCGGTACTTGATATCGTTCGCAACCCGATTGCACCCAAGAGTCGAGATGCGCGATGCGCGGACTAAGTTGTACCGCTTAACCATCTCGTACGGACTACATTCAAGTTTGCACGCTCACTTATTCTCGTTCGTAACTCGTTTGCACCAAAGAGTCTAGGTGCGCGATACTCCGCACAACTTAGCCAAAAGGCTGTGTGTATGACCATCCCGTTCGAACTATACTCGGGTCTCGTGTACTCGTTTGCTGTCGTCAGCATAAGCTTATTCAAGCACGTCTCACGTTTGCTAACTCTTAGCATCGATTCCGTCCAACTCAAGTCCATCGTGGTTTGGCACAAAGGCCTTCGCCTATCGGTCCCGATCACCCGAGTACTTATACGAGCTTTCGAAAATATTAGACTTATTGTATAGAATATCCCAAGGCACAACGAGAAAGAGAGCGCACACTTCTTTTGTAACCAACCGAGCTTTCAAAACTGAGAAAATTGAATAAAGTCCAAGGACGTAAAGCCGTGCTCTGATACCAATCTGTCACGCCCCGCTCCCGTAGGAGCGATCGTCCTCGCTAAGGCGTGATGCCGCACGGGCCTAGGTTGCACCCGTGCAAGGCCAAGTCCAGAAATGGCCGATTTGATGCTAGGCCACAGAGTCGCACAGAGTGTCCCCATTTGCAGCAGAAAGTAAACGAACAAACAAGTTGAATACAAAATCAAACTCTTTATTGATATTCAAGAAGTTACAAGCGGCGCTAGGCCGATATTACAAGTCGCTCAAGCCCTCTCTCTCTGAAATATAAAAGGCGTGCCAAGTGGCTTACAAGATGGTATGATTCATGGCAATGTTTCGATACATTATGTCCCGTATATGGTGCTCCAGCTCCTTGCTACGCTCCAAGGCCCAGAGATAGCTCCGTGCTTTAGCACGTTCGATGGAAGCTCCGCACCCACCGGCGTTTCCTGCATCCTGCATGCAGACTGTGGGGTTATCAGTACATTGTTATGCACTGGTGGGGAGGCTAGCTCGCCCACAATGCTATCATTACCGAACACGTTCCATTTACTTTTGTGCATCTCTATCATTCATTGTCTTTCTAATCTTGCCTTAGGATCAATTTCATGGCATATTGCATAACCTATCTCGTATTGCAGAATTCAAGTGTCGCATAGAAAATATATGCACGACTTATCCATACTTACCGTCCGGCCTTCCCTGTCCAAGTAAACCAAGTTAGACAATAATTCATGTAATAACATAATATGGTACTTGGAAAACATTCAATATCGAGTGCGTGTCCCTGCCTCGGGTCCTAGCGCATCGTAGGCGTATTCTTTAACTCATTGTACAAGTATTCTTGATCGTGTGGTGTGTTACATTCAAGCCTGTTCAGGAGGTACTTAGTTTATTTAACTTAGACTACTTTGATTTCAATGCAAAGACTTGCACGTGGATTGCCACCAGCAAAGCCCCCTTATTCTATATGCACCGGTCGCTGGCATGACAAGCCATTTGGACATTTCTCCTTGGTATTTCTCAACTTAGCATAGGGTGATGGCTGGTACACCCCGTTAAGTCTCTTGAAATACCCTGCACTTACGTCTCCCGGTGCCCAAGCCCGCACCCAGGCAGCCCGTAAGCCCCGACTTTTGATTCTGCCTAGGCCGGCCACGGTATACACCACCACACAACACTCGTGCCGCAGAATCATTACACGGACACAGCATTCGCCACCCCTCGCTCGTGCCGTTTGTCCACGACCATTTCGTATTATCTTGTCTTTTTACTTAACGGCTATCTCCGCCGTAGGCTAACCCTTAGCCATAATGCGTTATCGACCAGGTTGGCGTCCGTGCAGCGCGGGTAGCGAGCCCCGATGCACGTGCCCGTCACACCTGTCGCTAACCATTCTTTCTTTTCTTATCTTTTCTTTATTCTTTCTTCTCTTTCTTTCTTTCACTTGTTCATTCGTTTATCGATTCATTCACGTATTCATTCATTCATTCATTGATTCGTTGATTTATTCATTCAAGCATTACGCAACTCCTCGTACGGGAGTCGCCTTGGCGACCCATCGGTCCCATAGCCTTTCAGTGTCGCTATACTCTACTCGGAACGACTATATTGATAGCCTTCCCGTTCATTGTTGTAAACCATTCATTGTTTCATTGTTGGACGCATAAGGAGCATAAACATAGGCTTGTGCCGTAGCACGAGCATGGAGCGCGGGTGAGAGTTCTCGTACTTTTCCATGTTCTTTTCCATATTCTATACAAGCATACAAGTTGGGATTATTTCCTTAGCTAGGTGCGTTGAGTCATTTATTAGCATGCAAGAGGTTATCACCTAGCGATTCTCGTGATAGTGTCCGTATTGTTATGTGTCTAGGCTAAGCACAGACGGGTTCATTGGAGCCACCCACCTTAGCGATGTTCGCATCGGCCGAGCGATACTCCGAGTGTGCCTTTGAAAGTCTAAGTCTGGTTTATCTTGACAGGCCAATGCAAGTCTTGCATCGATTCGCATCGATACTTCATCGGGTCGAAGCAACTCTTCGGGTCGACGGCTTATTTTTTTGAGTCGTTGCACTTGCCGTTTGAATCGGCGTTCCGCTAGGGCGGAGCGGGTCACTACAGCGTCTATGACCAATACCCCCATATTGTATTGATTGTGTAAGCTGATTCCTCCTATACACGAGGATAGGCCGGACTGTATCATTAGGATATAATTGAATCATCCCAAGCCGGTCATAGTTCATTGTCTATTCAAATCACATTGTTTTGATTGTAGAATTGTTGGAAAATATTGCTCAAGTATTTCAAATTGTTTAATATTGCAAATTTCAAATTATTATTTGAATTATTGAATATTCATAATTGTACTTTACTCCCTCCTGACTAGAGACCAACATTTTTAGGTGATTGCGTCATTAAGGATCTGATGTCTAACTCTGGTCCCGCAGAACTTGGAACCCCAGAATCTTAAGAGCTGGATTAGTATTTTTTTTTTGAAACAAGTGTAATAATTGAATGTTGTATTAATGTTTGTTGTATTTTAGGCTTTTCAAATTGAATAAAATGTTTTTTAAATTTTGTTAGAATTTTTATCTGCATGTGTTTCACTGCTTGATACAGCTTACTGCCGCCGTCTCAACAACGGTGCAGGCTGGGCATGATCCGATTCGACCCAAGAAATTGGTACCGGGTCGTGACATATTTTTATTGGTGGCCCATGCAGGTCAGATCTGTAAATTGGTATAGTCAACTTAGTCTAGTCCATCGTGCAGTTCTGTAACTTGACCTAGGGATAGTTGAGACTTTAGGAAAACAGACTTTAGAAACAACTATAACACTTAGATGATATACACCATGTTACATTTTAGGGCCGAAAATTATTTACTTAAATATCTATTTTTGCCTGCTTATAGATTCGTAGGATACCTTGTTTGTGTTTGTACCTAAACCTTATCTAGATTAGGCTGATTGTATCTTTGAGTGTCCCATTTCGAGATTATTTTCCTACCATAATTTTTAAGTTCTTGTATGCCTTAGGATTCATATTCTTTTTGGAATAAGATTGAATTCTTTGGTCTTCTTCTTCTTATCAAACTTAAATTTTGAATTCTTCATTATTTTTCTACCTTTAATTGAAATCTTGATTCGTTCGCTATATAGAATTTCAAATTTCTTAGCAACCCTGATAAATTCTTATCTACCCAATATATATATCTACAACCATTATCCAACCTTTTTCCTTGATCTTCTTTCCAATTGACTAACTTTCTCGGAATCAATCCTGAATCAAAATTCTTCTGGGATCATTTAAACCTCAAGGTCAATTATTACCAGAAGAATTAGTTTAGTTCATGATTCTCTTAAAGGGGTTATTTTCAATTTCAATATTGATTGTTATCTCTTGAGTTATTCCAAAGACCGAGAATATTCTCATCTGTTGACTTCCTCCATTCATCTTAAAACCCTACTCTTTCTATGCAATTTCTTAATCAAATCAAGGCCTAGAAAGCTTTTATGATCATGAAGCAGGAACGGTCAGAAAATCGATCACATTTTTGAATCCATTCTATTGTTAAATTTCCTTTAGTCAAGGAGATTTTTAGCTGTCCCAAAGCTATTTAATTTCTTGGCGTTACTAGACAATTTTAATTTGATTTCCTTGAATCAATGAAACTTACCTTCTCTCAAATTTTCAACTTTCCTTAGTTATGGAATTATTCTTCTCAAAATAATTTTCTGTATTCCCTGAGTGATTTGTCAGGAATATTTTTATTGGTTTTTCTTACTTAATCCGAACCTGTGATGTTTCTATCTTATCTAGTGTTTGACTCAATTATTCAAATCAAGGTTGATCGTTTCATCTTTGGAAAAGAAAATCGGAGAACGGATACTCCTCTTGATTTTAGCCCCAGTCTCTTGAATCTCAAACACATATTTTGATAAATCCCTCAATCTCAGAAGAACAGTCATCTACATTTTCTATCCTGTTTAGAACTTTAAACTCGTTTGAATTTTTGAAATTCCTCCAAAATTCACATGGACAAAGCTGAGGAAATATTTAGTAACCTAACATGACTCCGCACATTTACGTGATAGTCATTTATCTGAATTATGGGAAACTACAAGTTTATTGCAGCTAGTTGTGCACTGGCGAGGCATAAACTCTAAAGTTGAAATCATGACAGGTAATCGTTAGGTTTCCAAATATTATTGAGACTTTGTTCTATGTTTGCTTAGCCATAAAATGGATAAAGTTGGAAGATTACTCGGTAAACTAAATTATTCAAGTTATGGAGTCAAAAATTCATTGCAGTCAGGTGCACACTGGCGAGGCATGAATTTGAAACAAAGCGACTTGAAAATAGGGATTTTCGAATATGAATAAGACTATATTCATATCATGGTTATCTCTAATCATTCTGAGGATTTGTATTCTAGCATTTGCTCCCACTTCCATAAATATTCTATCGGATTATATTCTTGTCATGGCTATTTTAATCACCCTCACCATCTTAAAATCGTACAACTTGTTGATTCTTTCTGAGTCACAAACTCCTATACCTCATACCAGTTTTATTTGAAAATTGTCCCTCATTTCGGAAAATTACATTATCATTTGTTTCTCAAATAAATTGATGTCGTATTTTATGACCTTTCTATTTTATTTGATCTCATTTTAAAAAACTTTAAACTCGTTATGATTATTTAAATTATACCTCGATGTTTACTCATGATTTTGATCACAACAAAATCTTCTAAACTCTATCTAGAAGATTCTAAACATGTTTACATTTTATCTTTATATTTAGCAATCATGCCTCGAATCTGATTTTGCCTTATGAAGTAAACCTATAACATTTTATAGCTTGGATTTTTAGATTACATGATATATAAGATATATATGAGTTAAAATGTACCATGGTGATTAGTATCGAGGAAAGTTTGTGAATAATTTGACATTGAAGATTAAAGGTTGTCAATGTTAGGTATAGAGATGCACTCTAGGAAGGTGCATGGTGAATTAACTATAAAGGATAATCGAAACAAGAAATATTGGACTTAAAATGTAAATAATTGAGGATGACAAATTATATGAAAAAAAAATGGAAAGGTTGGTTGGAAAGATGTAATAAGATTTTTGAGAAAGTTTAGTCAAATAAAGGATTTGAGCTTAATCATGATTTCATAGAGAGAGTTCGAGATCAAATCGGAAAATGAAGATATATACATGACAGTTTAAAAATCATAGTAATGATCATCTATGAGAAAGAAATGATAAAATTACAAATCAGAATGTGGTGTAGGATTTTAGATATGATATTGGGCACCAAGGCATGACATTTAAGTATTAAAGACTAGGAGTATCAAATCATAGAATTAAATTGAATATATTATCAAGCTGGGAGAAATACATATGAGATGTGTTCAAGATTGAAAATATAAAAGACAAAATTTTTAAGGTGATTGGCAATTTAGGAATGGAATCGGGAATTTAGTAATCATGGAGAATAACATTATTTCTAATGGAGGAAAGAATGTAAATTAAATAGTGGATAAAATTAATGAATATAAAGCATTAGATGAGTTTTGGGATTGGTAACCTACTTGGGCATAAGACTGTTAAGGAAGATGTCCAAACTGATTTCAGGCATGATTGTATGATTGTACCCCTGACCCTACCCTTAAATTTCGAGGACAAAATTTTCTAAGGAGGGAAGGTTGTGAAACCCGTAATTTTAAATTAACTAATTTAGTGTCTAATATTATTATTATTTTTATTATTTTTTCGGTTCAGTGAAAAATATTACTCTTAATTTATTGGATTAGCCTGACCTGTCCCGGACCTGTTTCTGAGCCCATGTTCGAATCTGCGCTAATCTCGGTTTTCAAAATCACTATTTAAAGTATTATTTTATATAACCAAATAAGTCTTCATAAAGAATGGAAAACTTAAGACTCTTAAACTCTCTTTTCCATTCAGCATACTTTTTATTAACACTACACCAAAACAGTCAATTTGTAACACTTTTTTTTTCTAATTTGCAACAGTTATTACCGTAACAAGGTTGTCACGGTAATTACCGTGACAATAATTAAGTAAGTGTTACTAAAATAATAATTTTGCATTTTATATTTGATGTATTTATTGTAACAAAAATGATCGTGACAAGGAAACCAAAGAGTGTGACAAAAATTTCAGTTCCCTCTTCTAATTCGTATCCCTCCTTATTTTATTCTATCTCCTTACTTCCCAATTCCAATCATCTCTTCCTTCACTCCCCCAACACCCTCTCATCTCAGCCATCTCGATTCAGCCATCCGCCACCACCACCCTCACTAGCGCAATCACTACACCTTCTACCACTCTCTCACACTCTTAATCTCCTATAGATCCAAACCCTAACCCTAAAAATCGTGGAGAAGAATGGTTGATGAGAGAGACAAGGGTGAGATCATGGAGAAGAATGACGTTGATTTGCCCTGGGTAAAATATATTCTCAATAATTTTTTTTTCCCCTCTTTTCCTTCTCGGAGCTTTTTACGTCAAACATTAGAACTTGGATGTAGTTCTGTCGATTTTATTTTTTTGGAGCCGGATTTAGTGTATTTGCAGTAATGCTTCGATCATTATCATCTCGTTGAAAATTTCGAGCCGAGTTGGGAGTAATCAAACAATCCTCGTGGATGAACTTGTAACATTTATAGAGTGGTAGAACTGTAAGTCCCCACTGCAAATTACCATCTTTCCTTTACAACTCTGCTCTCATGGTACCAAATCTTATTGCTGCAGGAAATTGTTCGACATGGCACATTGAGTGGAAATATTGGAAGCCTTACAGAACTTTGTACCCTGTATGTTCTTTCCTTTATAATTACTGCAATCCTCACTCTAGTTAACTGATTGTTCTGGTTTTGCATTTTGTTTTTTTTACATATTACGCTACTGTGTAACTCAACAGTTTTGAGCTAATTTGTATGTGCTAATTGCATGGTGGGTCATCAAACTAGGGAACCCAACATGATGGATTTTTAGTGTTAAAGTAAGTTGTTCAAAGTATATATATATATATATATACATCGTAATTTCTGGTATATCATTCATTCCTAATAATAAGGCAATCAAGTTACCATTCTTGAACGATCCAAGTACGTAAAATAAAGCAAATGCTCTTAAAATATCTATATCCTTATTGTTGAGACTTGAGAGAGGGTTACCAGGAATGTATTCAACTTTTCCATAAAAAAACTGTGCATCCTCTAGAACTTGATCCTGAGGTAGGACACAATGTTTAATTTCATTTTAATGTTTTTCATGACATCGTTAGCAATCAATGTTTCATTGTTTTGCACTATTACTTTTATGTGTTTTTCTGGCTTCTGCTTGTTGAAATTAAAGAATTTATTATTTTGGCAACATGTGGGTCTACAGGAAATGGCAGTAGCCCTGTCCATAGAAATCAGTACTTGTGGAATAATGGTAATGCATATCTCCACCGGCCAAGTAGTTCTATGATGTGGCCTGGTCCTCCATCTTTTGTAATCAATATTCATCCACAACAAATGCATGGACTTCTAAGTGCACCATCTCACATGATAAATTCTGTTGTACCCCGCATCATGTGGGTTCAGCACCTGTCATTAATCCCTCAATTTAGGAATGAAGACAGCCTTATAACGGAGATTCTACTGATGCATCAAATGTTCTCTTGGAAGCATGGGGTTTCCTGGCAGCTCTGCAATGCACCCACTTGAACTTGCTCATCATAATATGTTCTCTCATTCGGCTGAAAGCTGTATTGACCAATCTATTTCTTCTCCACATATGGGTATTGTCTCACCTCAGCAGAGGTGCCAGATATTCCATGGGAGAAACCACATGATTCCTGTGCTTGGTTCTTTTGATGCTTCTAGTGAACATGTTAGGAGCCGAAGGAATGATTCCTTTGCTAACCAAGGTAAAAATAAAAAACAATATAAACTCGATATTGAGCGAATTCTACATGGTGAAGACTTGCGAACAACACTGATGATTAAGAACATCCCTAACAAGTATGTTGACTAGCATGCTGATCTAGCTTAATTATATTTTTTAGTTATTTAGTGAAACACTTTAATTTCCTTGACTCTAAATTTATTGTACTTGATGATAGATACACTTCTAAAATTCTCCTTGCTACTATTGATGAACAACATAAAGGAACTTATGATTTTATCTATTTGCCTATCAATTTCAAGGTAACTAAATTATCTGATCTACAACCTTTGTGGTTACTATCTCTGTGTGTGGATGTTAAGTTCAAGCTTCTTCTTTCAGAACAAGTGCAACGTGGGCTACGCTTTCATCAACATGATCGGTCCTCAACAGATCATCCCTTTTTTTCAGGTTTTGATCACTCCTCTTTAACTACAAATTAATGATGAAACTAAAACTGTTGGACTATTTTACTGGATTTATCTATTCCTATAATAAAGCACAAAAATATAGGATATTTTCTTGTCTGTCTTTTCTCTATTAGCTTTGGGCTTTACAAAAATAATTTCTATGATTAGAGATAAAAATGTTAAGTTGATCCTTCTCAGGCATTGAATGGTAAGAAATGGGAGAAATTAAATAGTAAAAAAGTGGCATCGCTTGCCTATGCTAGGATCCAAGGGAAATCAGCACTTATTGCCCATTTCCAGAACTCTAGTTCGATGAGTGAGGATAAGCGTTGTCGTCCCATTCTTTTTCATTCAGATGGCCCACATAATGGGGTCATCAGCAATGGAAGATGAGTCATAATGGGGTCATCAGCAATGGACTTATTGCTCATTTCCATACGACTTCTAAGAACACCCTCATTTGAAAGTTCAGTAAAGTAGCTCTTAATTTGGCCATCTTTTGCAGAATATGAACTTGTCACTGAAGGGCAGGTCAATTGGTAAAGCATTAAGAAAAGTATACTATAAGTAGTTAGTTTTAATACTAGCAAACTGTGAGTTTCTAGCCTACCTAATTAGAAATGAGATAGTTGCAAGGATACTATAGATTCATGAGTATCTTTTCACATATGGGGAGTTCTCTTAATAAACTGAGAATTACTATGTAGATGGCTGCTATGTTTTGTTCATTGTAAAGCGTATCATAGTTTTCTCTGTTCAAATTTATTTATTGAAGTAGATAAAGTGGGAGATCAATACTATTTTGAGATTAGATGTCGGATGATCTTTTCTTTTGGAGAAACATTTATCAGTTGCGCTGGGTCCTCTTCTCCGAGGCCGTTATTGATGATATACTCCGTAGTTTAGGCTCAATGATATCAAACTTTAATCCTCTGTGATGTTCTTGTTGCCATTGCCTTAGCTGCACCATAAGACAATATCATTATTGATGATATATTTCTTCCCCATAAGTGTAATGCCCCGCTCCGCATCGGTACATTATGATGAGTCGTTGACTCGAAGAGTTGCGTTGACCTGATGAAGTATCGATGCGAATCGATGCAAGAGTCATGTTGGCCAAAGGTGAGCTTTGAGTCGGTTGGAATATATGAATCGAATCGATGTAAAGGATAAGTTCCGTTTGAGCAAGTGCTAATGTTAGTTGATCTGGTGTGCAGGCTATGCCTTTATGCTGGATTACGGAGCGTGGTATAGGCACGATAGGCTAAGTCAACCGAGTAGTTCAAAGGAATGGCTAAGTCCGGGAGTTAGCTATACGATCGAGTTATGGAAGCGAGACGCGTCAATCGACGAAACGACAAGCGTATCGGCTTAAGGTGGGAGGGTTCTTGACTCTCTCTCCCTATTCCTTCACGTCTAATAAAATATGTTATGGTATGCGTAAGATGTTATCGAGTTAGCGAGCATGGCTCGGCGACGAAAGATCTAAATATGCGTTGAACACTATGATAGAACATTGAACAATCGAACAATTGAAGCGACGTGCATCGAGTGCACGGGTCGCGGTAGGGCAATGATGGTAGAACATTGAAAGATGATAACAAGATGTGCATCATATGCACGGCTCTGAGAACATTGAACACTAGGCATAGAACATTGAGTACGGCGCTGAGCGTGCCCTCGGGCACTTATGTTACGAAAAGACTAAGTAATTACGAAATTATGCTATGAGAATAATTTACGAATGGTACACGTTGAATATGAAAATGAGATGACTAAGCCGTTGGGCGTCGTGCATCAATATGGATGTGTTGGGGCATAACGCCGACGAAGCTCCCCATATGAATGGTGGATTATGTTTATGAGACGCGAATATGTTTATGGCACGGGAAACCGTTTATGGCACGGGAAACCGTTTATGGATCGAGACTATATTTATGCAACGGAGGATTTGGTTGGAATGTTATGTGTGTTTGCTATGGCGCGTATTGCATGGTCAATGGACTCGGATGGCCCGTACACGGGTACGACTTTCCTCGAACGGTTACGCCGGGGCGCCGGGACCGTTCGGCCTAGGAGGGAATTATGTGTGGTATTTATAGTGCACATTATTCGGACGGATTACGATCGTCCAGTGCTGTGATAAGCTATGATATCCGTAAGTTTGGAATCCTTCGGATACTGGCTAGCAACCCGTATCGAAGTGATCGTAGGCTTACACATATGAGATGCCAAGTCCATTACGGTGCGAAATACCGTGACCTTCATATAGATAGGGCCGGTGGGCTGAGATGAGAGCTGGGTACAGGCGCAGGGCCTGCTACCCATTATGCATATGTTTACGTTTATGATTGGTCGGTTGCACGAATCGTATGTTTGCTTATGTTAATTTCTAACCACTGCAGGCTAAGGAAAATGGGACGGGATGTACACGATCACTATGTTTATGTTCCTATTATGCCTAACTATATCTGCTGCAGGAACACGGGATATGGGACACATTATGATAAGTTGTTATATATGAAGATTGCCATAAAACCGATCCTAAGGCTAAATAGAAAGATCACAAATTAAGATGCATGTTCACTAAATGTATTTAGTGTTTGGTTTAGGTGCGAGCGGGTCTTGATCAGTGCGAAGCGAGGACGAAAGCACTAATCCCCTACTAGTTTATGTGCAGGCTCAGGTTATGATCGGCTCGGGGCAGGGCTTGGCTTGGACGTGTCGAGGCATGGAGTCCTTGGCGTTCAAGAGGAGCTACCGCATATGCGTTCGGACTTGTGACATGGAGATGTTCGGCCGAAGACTACTTGGTGGCTATAAAGAGGCATAATGTATAGAACAATGCAATCCTTTGTGAGCTAGAGAGATCATGAGCGTTGTAGCCAATTGGCATATATGTTGGGCTATTCAGAGCCTTTGTAACCTTCAGTTTATTATGAATAAAAGAGATTCTTGTTGTATACTATGTTTTCCTCCCGCTGCTTATGTTATCAAATTGAGATAGTTCTATGTGAACCTGTTATCTTGCCTTGCACGAGCGCAACTCCAGGCTCGTACGGCATCACGCCCCAGCGAGGACGATGATTCGGGTAAAATTTAGCGAGAACGAGCGATTTCCTGGATCGAGGCATGACAAGTTGGTATCAAAGCAGTTCCATCCTTTTGACCGTGCATGAATCTCTTTGACCCTCAGTTGCTTCGTTATCGAATTCAGTTGACTCTATGTTGTTTTCGCAACCGCATGGCTCATGGATCTGCTTGGCGCTATATTGGATGTTCCATACAATAAGTCTATATTAAGTGCGTACGTCTGCCACAAGTATGTCGTGACTATCACGCTATCTCCGAGTGCCATCGGAGAGTGTTGGTTGCACGAAGTGCAACGAGTTATGGAATGCTGGTCGCACGAAGTGCAATAAATATGGTGATGTTGGTTGCATGAAGTGCAACGATATGTGTTGTTGGTTGCATAAAGTGCAACGATATGTATAGTCGGTCGCACGAAGTGCGAGGAGTTATGTGTTGTTGGTCGCACGAAGTGCGAGGAGATATGTTTTACTGGTTGCACGAAGTACAACGGGTCGATATGTGGGGCGATGCGTATTATGTGGCTACACGAATGGTTATGTGTTGTTGGTTGCACGGAGTGTAGTAAGTCGTAGATCGTTCGTTGCATCGTTACAACGAGTCGATATGGTATGATGCGTGTTGTATGGCTATGCGGATGGATAGCGATATGTTGCACGAGATTGAGTAAAGAGCTTGAGTATTGAGGATGAGTTGTTGCGAGATTGAAAGATCGTGGATACGATAATAATGAGTCGAGATGGTCGCTAAGTCGAGTTGAGTAGGCGAACATGTATGTTGGCCGAATGTCGCATTGTGCTTTGAATAAGCGAATGTTGCGTGTGTTATCGATATGATCGCTAAGGCACGGTGAGACTTGAACGGATGTCAAACTTGAACGAATGATAAGGCATGTTGGTCCAGTTGTTGTGCCAACTCGAGTAAGCAAACGCTAGAGCTGGGATCGGAAAGATCGCCATATGGGATAGTTGATTGGAAGATAGACGTCGGACCTATGCGGAGTGTGATGTCGAGTAATGACTCGATTTTGAGTGGTATATGCAATACCAATTATGCGATCAATATAGCAAAGTATTGTATCGATAACGATAGGCTCGATCCTGAGTGGTATATGGAATACCACTTGGCGATAGCTATGTTAAGCCGTTTGGTGACTTGCGATAGATTTTGTCGAGACGATTATGTTGTTACGATATGTTTGTCTTCAACGGACGGAGTAATACCGAGACTTGAGTGGGAATGACTTGAGAGAAGTCGATGCAAGTATGCTTCGATGAAGTGAGTCGAATGATTATGTGCGAAGTCATATCCACGGAGGATACGTCGGACGAGGATTCGTTAAGTGTAAGTCGAACGATAGGCTTAGCATAACGAAGAATGTTACATTGAGGAAATGGTCGACTCGGTCGAATTTACGTTGAGTAAGTACGAAGAAACCGTACGAACGAATTCGGGTTAGCACTACGAGTCGGTAGCACGATTTGGAAGTGCGAGTTAGGTATATGAGAAGGGATATGTGAATTTAAAATTTATGTCGCGACGATGTTAAGTAATTACAACGGAATAAATCTTGGTACGTGAGACTTGATTCGTATTCGAGTTTTTGATAACGGCAGTGATTGCAATGAATTTGAGCTTGTGAGAAAGGAAGATGTTCAAGTTATGCATATCGACGATGGTATTGAGGCGTATCAAAGACGATATATAATAACTCGGGGATACTCTGATCGAATGAACGAAAATTATGTTGAGCATTGTTGTTGGATGAATAGGATGCAAGTTAAGTTATGGAAATTTGGATGATAACGATAGGAGTGCTTCGGAGAATTGAGAGTGGATGAATATTGCTTGGACGAAAACGAAAGTGTTTGGATTGCTTCGCGGATCACCACTATATTGACATTCTTGTCTTGAGCGAGCGTAACACCAGCCTCGCACATGCGTCACATCAAATTAGAACGATCATTTCGTGTGAGCGCTAGTATAGAGATTCATCCAGCGAGGATGATCGAACTTGCGAGGCGTGGCAAATTTGATATGGACTCGTGGTTTGATGCGAAGGTGGAATTGAGGATTGTGCGATAAGCCTAGAAGTGTGTCAGATATTGGCCGTGAGTGGATAGACTCATACGGAGGCGAACAAATATTGCTCGGTTGCGATATTATTGACGGTAATGCATGAGTGATTCGAGTAGTAACGGCGCACAAGCGCATGAGTCATTCGAGTAGCAACGGCATATCAGTTGTGCGGGAGTAGAGAAATTACGGATTGGTATGTCGGATTGGGTAAAGTCCCATAGGAAGTGTTCGGAATTGATTTGGCTCCGCGATAGGATATAGCATGCTTCGTTGTAACTGTCCCTCGTTGATGATCTTCAATTATCGAGCGTAGTTTCTGGGCAGATGACCCTAGAAGACTTGACCGTCAAATCAAGTGAATGTTGGAGTCCCATAGGATGACCCTAAAGAAGTCGTATAAGAAATTTTATCGAGGATAAGGAATAATGTAGTGCATGTTGTGGATAAGTCTAAGCGAGCGAGTATCGCATTTCGAAAGTTAGCGAGTAGCCTTCGACTAGATCGAGACGAATACAAAAGTTATGTAGGATCGAATGGATGTTGAGAAACGTGCTTAGCATAGTAATGCGGTAAGGCGATTGCAAGAATTTTTGTAATATACGAGAGCGACGGATAGTAGAATGACCCTAAGAGTTGTGTCGCAGATCATTTTGAACAACGGTTAAGTTATGTGTGTTGAGCGCACCATCGGTGTTACGAAATAAACTAGTCGGGATTGAATCGAAGATTGAGTAAAGGATTTATACTCGGTCGAGTATAGGGGAATCGTAAGAGACCTTGGGTCGGGAAGATTGTTGCCTTTGAGCATCGTAGACTCAAGTTGACCTCTTGTGTCGAGAGAGATTAAGCACGATGTCTGGATAAGTTACCTAGCGGGGGTAGCCCCAGACGCGATACGTATATGGTTCGAGAATGTGGTTCGTGTTGGGATAGTTGTGTGCGAGACTTAGTACGGATTATGGACAAAGGAAAGTTGGACATATTGGACTTAGTCCATGTCGTAGAGGCCAAGTGTTATGAATGATTGGATGAAAGACTTGAGTTATGTGAGAGATAGGCAAACGGTTGGGCGAACAGGTGTTGTAGAGAATTGTTGTGATCGGATGCGCAATGACTCAATACAATGCGAGTGTTAGGTGGCCGGCAAGAAACTTACGAGATCGAAGTTATGGTTGAATTAAGTTATATACGAAGATGTTTGGAAGAAGGATCGCATGTTATGGGATGATGCATGCGAGAAGTATTGGAGAATAGGCGTTAAGATTTGACTAAGTCGAGTACGGACTGATTGGTGCTTGAGGATTAAGTTGAGCTTGTTAGTTGTCCCGATAATCCTACAACTGAGCTTGGCTGAAATGCATATATTGGTGGGACGCCTAAAATATGTGTACGATCCAAACTACGTTGTATGATTGAACGATAGTAGCACGAGATCGTAAAATGATCTGGCGAGGCACTTGGATTAAGTGTTGGTTTCGGTTCGAGGACGAACCTGATTTTGAGTGGTATATTATGTAATGCCCCGCTCCGCATCGGTGCATTATGATGAGTCGTTAACTCGAAGAGTTGCGTTGACCTGATGAAGTATTGATGCGAATCGATACAAGAGTTACGTTGGCCAAAGGTGAGCTTTGAGTCGGTTGGAATATATGAATCGAATCGATGCAAAGGATAAGTTCCGTTTGAGCAAGTGCTAATGTTAGTTGATCTGGTGTGCAGGCTATGCCTTTATGCTGGATTACGGATCGTGGTATGGGCGCGATAGGCCAAGTCAACCGAGTAGTTCAAAGGAATGACTAAGTCCGGGAGTTAGCTATGCGATCGAGTTATGGAAGCGAGACGCTTCAATCGGTGAAACGACAAGCGTATCAGCTTAAGGTGGACGGGTTCTTGACTCTCTCTCCCTGTTCCTTCATGTCTAATAAAATATGTTATGGTATGCGTAAGATGTTATCGAGCTAGCGAGCGTGGCTCGGCGACAAAAGATCTAAATATGCGTTGAACACTAAGATAGAACATTGAACAATTGAACAATTGAATCGACGTGCATCGAGTGCACGAGTCGCGGTAGGGCAATGATGGTAGAACATTGAAAGATGATAACGAGATGTGCATCATATGCACGGCTCTGAGAATATTGAACACTAGGCGTAGAACATTGAGTACGGCACTGAGCGTGCCCCCGGGCACTTATGTTACGAAAAGACTAAGTAATTACGAAATTATGCTATGAGAATAATTTACGAATGGTACGCATTGAATATGAAAACGAGATGACTAAGCCGTTGGGCGTCGTGCATCAATATGGATGTGTTGGGGCATAACGCCGACGGAGCTCCCCATATGAATGGTGGATTATGTTTATGAGACGCGAATATGTTTATGGCACAGGAAACCATTTATGGCACGGGAAACCATTTATGGATCGAGACTATGTTTATGCAACGGAGGATTTGGTTGGAATGTTATGTGTGTTTGCTATGGCGTGTATTACATAGTCAATGGACTCGGATGGCCCGTGCAAGGGTACGGCTTCCCTCGAACGGTTACGTCGGGGCGCCGGGACCGTTCGGCGTAGGAGGGAATCATGTGTGGTATTTATGGTGCACATCAATCGGACGGATTGCAACCGTCCAGTACTGTGATAAGCTATGATATCCGTAAGTTTGGGATCCTTCGGATACTGGGCTAGCAACCCGTATCGAAGTGATCGTAGGCTTACACATATGAGATGCCAAGTCCATTACGGTACGAAAGACCATGACCTTCATATAGATAGGGCCGGTGGACTGAGATGAGAGCTGGGTACAGACGCAGGGCCTGCCACCCATTATGCATATGTTTACGTTTATGATTGGTCGGTTGCACGAATCGTATGTTTGCTTATGTTAAGTTCTAACCACTGCAGGCTAAGGAAAATGGGACGGGATGTGCATGATCACTATGTTTATGTTTCTATTATGTCTAACTGTATCTGCTACAGGAACACGGGATATGGGACACATTATGATAAGTTGTTATATATGAAAATTGCCATGAAACCGTTCCTAAGGCTAAATAGAAAGATCACAAATTAAGATGCATGTTCACTAAATGTATTTAGTG
Source organism: Iris pallida (assembly GCA_029216955.1). Lineage (NCBI taxonomy): Eukaryota > Viridiplantae > Streptophyta > Magnoliopsida > Asparagales > Iridaceae > Iris > Iris pallida. The sequence continues at coordinate 2,976,449 of JANAVB010038019.1, forward strand.
TTTGGTTTAGGTACGAGCGGGTCTTGATGTAGTGCCCCGTCCCTACATCGTGCCCCGTCTCCGTCCACGGGGTGCGCGAGAAAGGAACACTGTCGCTATCGATTCGGTCGGGACCGATAGGTCGGAATCGGCCGAGTCGATCGAACGGGAACGGTTGAATTAAGATCCATTCTACGTTATGGAATGGCTTCTTCGGAACGAAGTCCCATATTCAGCGGGTTGCGCCTCGAGGATTGGCTCTGCGGCTGAGTCGGGAGAGACCTCCCGTTGCTCTGGTTTTCATGCCGCACTTGATTTGGCTTTGGCTTTGGATTTCGTGAATGCGTTTTTCGTGAATGTTTTCGATGGGTTTTTGTGATGCGTTTTCGAGCTTCGCATTCATATTGAATATCCTTGAATTATACAGTGTTCTAATCAGTTGCTTATGCGATTGCAGGTGATCGCGTAGGCGACGTCAGCGCAGCCAACCGGTCGCTCGCTTGAAGCAAAGACTAAGGCGAGTGGCTAACCTCCTTCGTCTCGTCCCTCTATTTCAAACTCAACATGTGAAGTAAATAAATGCTTGTCATAATAGTGTAGAATCAAAGAAATCATGGCACGATTCTTCACAAAACACCTGCTATCAAACTGCCGGTTTTGAAAATAGAAAATGAGCTTTCTTATACAAATTCACTTAGCCTATGCAAACAATGAATGAATCGATTAACGTTTATCGCAACGATACGGCTAAGTAAGGAAATCAACTAACTCCAAAGGAAAACGGTCATTGGACAACTTGTCGACAAGGTGAAGTTTCCTCGAACGGTTGCCTAGGCCAAGGGACCGATTCGGCCCGGGAGGAACGAGTGTAGCAGCGCCAACCCTTCATCGGCGCGAGTTATGCGGGCACTTTCGTACAGGGCTAGCTACCCGACGCGAAAGGGGCGTCGTCTAACCAAATGCTATAGTCCGCGATGGCTTAACATTGCCAGTGGCCTTAATACCCCTTTCACTGCTTAACAGGTGCACGGGACACGGGATGAACATGATAATTACTTAATGATATACAAGTCCATATGCTTGCCTCAAAACATGTTAACATGCAAATCGAACAGGATGGTTAGAAAGATCATTGAAATAGCTAGCTAACATGTTTACGAAACTTCTTGAATCAAATGCAGAGCTTGGATTTAATTAGCCATTCGCCAGTACATGTGTTTCGTGCTGATCCTCGCTCTTTGCAGGTCCCAGGAACCAGGAAGGACGCGCCAGCTAGCTCGGCGGCGTTCGTGACTTTTGAAGCTTCGGCCGTGCGTCGAAGACTCTCTTTCAGCGACTCTACTTTTGAAGGCTCTCGGCAGTCCAAGGAAAATGACTCAGCGTCCCTCCCATCCAGGTCAATGGAGTACTTGTGAATATTGAGGGATGTATGCAAAGTATGGAACGGCTATCTCATCGGCACTCTTTTGTAATCGAGTCATGTTGTAGCCCGCGCGGCAAGGAGTCTTGTATCAGAGTCTGTAAAAAGATGTTCATTATCAATAAAGATCAAGTTTTCTTTAATTATTGTGTGTATCAATTTGTCTGCGTACTCTCTTAGATCTCGTGTCTCGGATTACCTTATGACTAGGCCTTGTGCGATCGCAAATTAGGTTCGCACGGCATCACGCCCGGGGGACGACTATCGATTTGACGGAATCGGGGCGTGACATAATGGTATCAGAGCACGGCTTTACGTCCTTGGCCTCCAGTGTCGAGTTTTAGTCTCCAACCGTTGACCTCGTGTCGATGAGAAGAGTTGTTCCATACGCTGAACCCAAGACATTTTCTGAAACTAACGAGAGTTGTCTTCCTTTTTCCTGCAGTTACGGGAGCTCAGGCGGAAGACGAGACGAGCGCTTCCAGCGGCTCGAGTGCTTCTAGGCCCGAGCATTCCGTTAACCCAACGGGAATGACGCCTACTGTAGCCGGACCTTCCGGCGACCCGATGCAACGTATGCTGCAGATGCTTGAAATGCAGCAACGTCATAACGAGCTCTATCGTCAGCAAGCAGAGGCTCGTCAGACCCAATTCGAGAGTCAGTTCGAGGCTCAATTCAAGCTGCAACAACAGCAGTTGAATACCCTCCAACAGATCGTACAGTCGGTCGTCGGCAACAACAACAACTCAACGATGACACCTGCCGTGACCCAGCCTGCGGTTCGATCCAACGAAGCTGAACCAGAGGCGCCCGTGCTCTCACCTGCAGCACCGAGAAGTTCTAACTTCGACGTGTCAAAATTCACGAAAAGCTGTCGCACTTCCTTCAACGGCACAGAAGATCCATCCGTGGCGATCGACTGGTTGGAGGAGCTGGAAGACAAGTTCGAGCTTCTGGGTGTCGAAGACTCAAAGAAAGTCGCGTGTGCTCAACTTCTACTTCGAATGAACGCGCACGATTGGTGGGCTATACAGAAGCGGGCTATCCGACGTGAAGACGAGCCGACGGCGATCTCATGGGCGACATTCAGAAATGCGTTCGAGAACGAATATCTTTCTGCAGCCGTGCGACAGGAAAAAGAAAATGAGTTCATGCAGTTGACGCAAGGGAATATGACTGTACGACAATATGCGGCTAAATTCAACAAACTGGCCAAGTTCGCCGGGGACTATTTACCTACCACCGCAAGTCGAGCAAAACGATTTGTAGTGGGCCTACGTTCCTCTATCCGTGCTCATGTCTCGGTACCGGAATACAAAACTGTGGGCGAGGCACTCAACCATGCCATCCGTCTGGAGTCCGAGTATCCTCCTACTACTACCGGCGCTGTTAACTTTAATAACAAATGCCATAGTAATGCGGAAGGCAACAACGCACACAAGCGTCAACATCGCGGCAACCAGACGAAGGAAAGGATGGTCTGCAATTTCTGCCACAAGGACGGGCATCTGGACATCGACTGCCGACTTAAGAACAGAGTCTGTTTCGCATACGGCAAGAGGGATCACCTCGTAAGGGACTGTCCGGAAGCTGCGTCGACCCAACGTCCGCCCCAATATCAACAAAACCGAGGCCAAGCACCTCGGGCTCCACCGACCACACAACAGAATGGCCAAGACCGTCGCCCCAATGCTCAGGGCCGTGTCTACGCCATGACCCGAGATGAAGTGTTCGCATCTGACACAGTCGTGACAGGTATACTGCAATTCAATAATAAACCTGCTCGTGTATTGTTTGATTCAGGTGCCACGCATAGTTTCATATCGGCGGACTTTGCCGCCGAGCACAAATTTCCTCTGACACCGCTCGGTCTCGAGCTCACTGTTAACATCCCGTCGGGCATGCCACTAGCTGCGAGTTTAGTCTGCAGAGACGGAATCATCTGTATAGGTGGTCAAAAGGTCAGTCTCGATGCGATAGTTCTAAATATTAAGGACTACGATATCATTCTGGGGATGGATTGGCTCGGTCCGTGCAATACAACCATAGACTGCGCTGAAAAGAAGGTCACATTCCGCATACTGGGAGTGCCCAAATTCTGCTACTCGTGTGGTGAGGCGTCGCCGACCTGCATGGTGATCTCTACAATATCTGCTCGACGGATGCTGTATTCCGGGTGCGAAGGCTATCTAGCTTCTGTTCGAGACATGCGACTGGATGGTGCAAACGCGGGTCAGACCGACGTTGTGGCAGAATTCCCTGATGTATTCCCGGACGAGTTGCCCGACATGCCGCCCGATCGAGAGATTGAGTTCACTATCGATACCTTCCCCGACACTCGACCGATCTCGAAGACCCCATACAGGATAGCCCCTGCAGAGCTGAAAGAACTCAAGGTGCAGTTACAGGAATTGCTCGACAAGGGATTTATCCGACCCAGCGTCTCGCCGTGGGGAGCGCCCGTACTGTTTGTCAAGAAGAAGGATGGCTCTATGCGTCTTTGTATCGACTACCGCGAGCTGAATAAAGCCACCGTCCGGAACAAATACCCCCTGCCCCGCATAGATGATCTGTTTGACCAGCTCCAAGGAGCCACGGTGTTCTCTAAAATTGATTTACGTTCGGGTTACCATCAACTCAAGATCAAGCCGGACGATGTGCCGAAGTCTGCCTTCCGTACTAGATACGGCCATTACGAGTTCCTAGTAATGCCGTTCGGCCTAACGAACGCCCCTGCTGCTTTTATGGATTTAATGAATCGAGTGTTCCGCCCGTTCCTCAACAAGTTCGTAGTAGTCTTTATCGACGATATACTCGTCTACTCGAAGAATCGGCAGCAACACACTGAGCATCTGCGGACCGTACTTTAGACCCTTCGAGAAAACCAACTATATACGAAGCGAAGCAAATGTGAATTTTGGCTTAGCAGCATCTCATTCCTCGGACACATCATTTCTGCTGAAGGTATTGCGGTCGACCCAAAGAAAGTTGAAGCCGTTGTCGATTGGAAACGGCCAGCGTCCGTCGGCGAGATTCGAAGTTTCCTTGGCTTAGCGGGATACTACCGACGCTTCGTGAAAGACTTCGCGAAGATCGCATCGCCTCTGACTCGTCTCACCCAGAAAGGAGTCGCATTCGAATGGTCGGACGACTGCGAAGCCGCACTCCAAGAGTTGAAGCAACGGCTCGTCTCGGCCCCGATACTCGCACTTCCAGAAGGGACGGAGGGTTTCTAGATATTCAGCGACGCGTCCGGTCAGGGCTTGGGGTGTGTGCTGATGCAACGGAACAAGGTGATATCTTTTGCTTCCCGACAGCTAAAGCCGCACGAGAAAAATTATCCCACGCACGACCTGGAGTTAGCGGCGATTGTGTTTGCGTTGAAATTGTGGCGCCACTATCTCTATGGTGTGGCGTGCACGATCTATACCGATCACAAGAGCCTTAAGTATCTATTCACGCAGAAGGAGCTGAACTTGCGGCAAAGACGTTGGCTGGAACTAATCAAGGATTACGACTTGACTATCGACTATACGCTGGGAAAGGGAAATGTTGTGGCGGATGCTTTGAGTCGGAAGTACATTGCCTCGTTATCCATTGACCCTCGACTGCTACGCGACCTTGAAGAGATGGGCATCGAGCTCCGAGTCAGATTCCGGAACGTGCAGTTGGCAAAGTTGCAGTTAGAGCCGAGCTTGCTGAATAAGATCAAGACCGCTCAGACGGACGATTCGTACCTGAAGAAAGTGCGAGAGCTAATTTCGACAGGCAGAACGACCGACTTTGCGGAAGACGAAACCGGCGTGCTTCGATTGAAGGGTAGGCTATGCGTTCCGGACGATTCAGAACTCAGAAAGGAGATCCTGTCGGAGGCGCACTATGCAAAATACACTTTGCATCCAGGCAGTACCAAGATGTATAATGACCTCCGCACGACCTTCTGGTGGCACGGAATGAAGAGAGATGTGGCGCTCTTCGTGTCGCAATGCATGGCCTGTCAGCAGGTGAAAGCTGAGCATCAGCGACCGGGCGGGGAGACGCAGAACCTCGCTATTCCCGAGTGGAAATGGAATCATGTCACTATGGATTTTATTGTTGGCCTGCCGAAGACACCACGGGGGAACGACGCCATCTGGGTCATCGTCGATCGATTAACCAAGTCAGCGCACTTTATCGCCATCAAAGTTACTTGGAGCGTTGATCGCCTGGCGCAGATTTATCTTGACGAGATAGTTCGGCTGCACGGAGTTCCAGTATCCATCGTCTCTGATCGGGATTCACGATTCATGTCGCGATTCTGGAGTAGCCTTCAGTCGGCGCTGGGAACCAAGTTGCAGTTCAGCTCAGCTTACCATCCTCAGACCGACGGCCAAACAGAGCGCGTCAACCAGATTCTCGAAGACATGCTACGGCTCTGCGCAATTGACTTCAAATCAAGTTGGGACGTCTACCTACCGCTGGCAGAATTTGCATACAACAATAGCTACCAATCCAGCATCCAAATGGCGCCGTATGAAGCTTTGTACGGCCGGAAGTGCAGATCGCCCATTTGCTGGGATGAAGTCGGGGAACGGCAGATACTCGGCCCGGAGCTGGTGGAACAGACTGTGAAAAAGGTCAAGCTCATTCGGGAAAGATTAAAGACCGCACAGAGTCGCCAGAAAAGCTATGCGGACATTCATCGTCGACCACTCGAGTTTCAAGTAGGCGATCACGTATTTCTCAAAGTGTCGCCCATGCGGGGAGTTAGTCGGTTCGGTGCGAAAGGAAAGTTGAGTCCGAGATTCGTCGGGCCGTTTGAAATACTTGAACGGGTCGCGCCAGTGGCCTACAAAATTGCCCTACCGCCGGCGCTTGATGGTGTACACAACGTCTTCCATGTCTCTCAGTTGCGGAAGTACGTGCACGACCCTAGCCACGTGGTAGATTTTGGCCAGCTGGAGCTAAAGTCAGACTTATCCTACATCGAAGAGCCAGTTCAAATCTTAGAATGCAAGGATAAGTTGCTGCAAAATCGAGCGATCCCTCTCGTTCGCGTCCTCTGGAAGAACCACTCGATCGAAGAGTCGACGTGGGAGCTTGAATCGGAGATAAAGGATAAATTCCTTTCATTGTTCTCGTAGAGATAGGTTTCATCTTTAAGTTTCGAGGACGAAACTTTTTATTAGTTGGTTATGGTGTAGTGCCCCGTCCCTACATCGTGCCCCGTCTCCGTCCACGGGGTACGCGAGAAAGGAACACTGTCGCTATCGATTCGGTCGGGATCGATAGGTCGGAATCGGCCGAGTCGATCGAACGGGAACGGTTGAATTAAGATCCATTCCACGTTATGGAATGGCTTCTTCAGAACCAAGTCCCATATTCAGCGGGTTGCGCCTCGAGGATTGGCTCTGCGGCTGAGTCGGGAGAGACCTCTCGTTGCTCTGGTTTTCATGTCGCACTTGATTTGGCTTTGGCTTTGGATTTCGTGAATACATTTTTCGTGAATGTTTTCGATGGATTTTCGTGATGCGTTTTCGAGCTTCGCATTCATATCGAATATCCTTGAATTATACAGTGTTCTAATCAGTTGCTTATGCGATTGCAGGTGATCGCGTAGGCGACGTCAGCGCAGCCAACCGGTCGCTCGCTTGAAGCAAAGACTAAGGCGAGTGGCTAACCTCCTTCGTCTCGTCCCTCTATTTCAAACTCAACATGTGAAGTAAATAAATGCTTGTCATAATAGTGTAGAATCAAAGAAATCATGGCACGATTCTTCACGAAACACCTGCTATCAAACTGCCGGTTTTGAAAATAGAAAATGAGCTTTCTTATACAAATTCACTTAGCCTATGCAAACAATGAATGAATCGATTAACGTTTATCGCAACGATACAGCTAAGTAAGGAAATCAACTAACTCCAAAGGAAAACGGTCATTGGACAACTTGTCGACAAGGTGAAGTTTCCTCGAACGGTTGCCTAGGCCAAGGGACCGATTCGGCCCGGGAGAAACGAGTGTAGCAGCGCCAACCCTTCATCGGCGTGAGTTATGTGGGCACTTTTATACAGGGCTAGCTACCCGACGCGAAAGGGGCGTCGTATAACCAAATGCTATAGTCCGCGATGGCTTAACATTGCCAGTGGCCTTAATACCCCTTTCACTGCTTAACAGGTGCACGGGACACGGGATGAACATGATAATTACTTAATGATATACAAGTCCATATGCTTGCCTCAAAACATGTTAACATGCAAATCGAACAGGATGGTTAGAAAGATCATTGAAATAGCTAGCTAACATGTTTACGAAACTTCTTGAATCAAATACAGAGCTTGGATTTAATTAGCCATTCGCCAGTACATGTGTTTCATGCTGATCCTCGCTCTTTGCAGGTCCCGGGAACCAGGAAGGACGCGCCAGCTAGCTCGGCGGTGTTCGTGACTTTTGAAGCTTCGGCCGTGCGTCGAAGACTCTCTTTCAGCGACTCTACTTTTGAAGGCTCTCGACAGTCCAAGGAAAATGACTCAGCGTCCCTCCCATCCAGGTCAATGGAGTACTTGTGAATATTGAGGGATGTATGCAAAGTATGGAATGGCTATCTCATCGGCACTCTTTTGTAATCGAGTCATGTTGTAGCCCGCGCGGCAAGGAGTCTTGTATCAGAGTCTGTAAAAAGATGTTCATTATCAATAAAGATCAAGTTTCCTTTAATTATTGTGTGTATCAATTTGTCTGCGTACTCTCTTAGATCTCGTGTCTCGGATTACCTTATGACTAGGCCTTGTGCGATCGCAAATTAGGTTCGCACGGCATCACGCCCGGGGGACGACTATCGATTCGACGGAATCGGGGCGTGACACTTGATCAGTGCGAAGCGAGGACGAAAGCACTAATCCCCCACTAGTTTATGTGCAGGCTCAGGTTATGATCGGCTCGGGGCGGGGCTTGGCTTGGACGTGTCGAGGCATGGAGTCCTTGGCATTCAAGAGGAGCTACCGCATATGCGTTCGGACTTGTGACATGGAGATGTTCGGCCGAAGACTACTTGGTAGCTATAAAGAGGCATAATATATGGAACAATACAATCCTTTGTGAGCTAGAGAGATCATGAGCGTTGTAGCCAATTGGCATATATGTTGGGCTATTCAGAGCCTTTGTAACCTTCAGTTCATTATAAGTAAAAGAGATTCTTGTTGTATACTATGTTTTCCTTCCGCTGCTTATGTTATCAAATTGAGATAGTTCTATGTGAACATGTTATCTTGCCTTGCACGAGCGCAACTCCAGGCTCGTGCGGCATCACGCCCCAGCGAGGACGATGATTCGGGTAAAATCTAGCGAGGACGAGCGATTTCTCGGATCGGGGCGTGACAATAAGCACCACAAGACGATATCATGTTCTTTTATTTCCTTATCTGCTATTAACAAACAAGTGATAAATCACTCTTATGAGTACCAACTTAGTCATCCTCATAACTTTCATCATCTCTGAATTTTAGTTAAGCATCAACAGGTTCCATCTGGTATCATCTATCTAGGTTTTCTTCAAATGACCTCTATTTGCAGGTTCACAGTCCAGCTTGTCCATCCTCGTCCTTTACATGTAAATTTCACTAAAAAAAGAGCTGCAATTCCTAGAGCCCAACCACAGATTTCGTATGAGTCAAAAAATTTAGGCCAACTTTGCATGTGCTAAATTTAATTCTAGTTCTGGATTAGCTTATGATTTCCTTTTCCAAGGTATATAGGAATTCATTACTTAGCACGCGTTTGATAATTTTTCTATTTTTGGTCTTTATATGTATGCTCATGTGATGCTTCAAAGTGGAAAATGTGGACTCTAGTTGTCATAATCGCAGAATTTTAGTTAAGAATAAATGGGTTGCATCTGGGATCATCTATCCAGGTCTTCTTCAATCGACCTCTATTTGTAGGTTCGAAGGACGGCTTGTCCATCATCATCCTTTACACCTAAATTTCACTAAAAAGAGACCTATAGTTCCTAGAGCCCAACCACAGATTTAGTCCACATCCATTTCAAGCTAAACTTTTGCTGTGCTAAATTTAATCGTAGTTCTGGATTAGCGTATGAGTTCCTTTTCCAAGGTATATAGGAATTCATTCCTTAGCATGTGTAACTAATAGCTAATTTGATAATTTGTGTGTCAATTTGTGGTCATTTATCTATCTATTATTGGTCTTTATATATACGCATGATGCTTCATTGTGGAAAATGTCGACTCTTAGGCTGTGTTTGATTTGGGCATTTTTTCCATAGAAAATATTTAATGTATTCTTTGGACTGTCCGTCTTCTATCAAATTTTTAGCTTTTGAGCATTATATGGTTGACTCATCTTCGATTGCTGATGACCCCATTACTAATCTGTGGTATGAACTCTCAAAACGATTCATGCACATTTCTCTCTTTTATTTGGAGTACTCTGCACTGTAACTTGTTGAAGTCCCAAATTATAATTAGTTTTGAATATACTTCAACTTGTTAGTTTCCATCCAACTCTCACTTGATAAAGAACTAAGAAAACCTCGAATAACTTGATTTTGGTCGTGTTCATCTTGAATTAACTATTAAGTAAATCATGTAGATGGAGTTGATTTGTAATTTGAGTGGCTTTTCTTTGGGTTTAAAGTTTAAACCAAGTTTTGAAATATCGGAATCGGTTTCGGATACTTCCTACGAGTATCAGTTTCGGCTTTTCCGGATCGGGTTCTTCGTTTTGGAAAGCCAAAAATCATAAAATGTTTTAAAAATCTAGAAAAATATTCGAAATGGTTAGACCTAATTTAGTATGTTGTTTCTTGACAGTTGTAAATAGAATAATATTTCACTTGCAATAGATACTATTATCTGTTTACTTGCCTTTAGACATAGTGCAACCATAATAAATAGTTTTGAATGCAGTAGTACTAATATGAATGAATGTTGTGAATTTATAGATATATAATTTTGACAAAAGGTAATTGTCATGGTTTATCGATAAGGAATCTTATCGACAGACGTAACCTTGTCAATGTTCGGGGCAACTTTAATCATCGTATTAACACTATTTTTTTCCTTCTTTTATCATTTTAGTTTAATTTTCTCTGTCGAATTGATTGGGAAATAGACCCTCACATTCGGATGTCGGTCGATTTCGGATCGGGACATGTCAAAACCGATACATATAGGAAGCATACTTGTTTAGATATGGTATATGTAAGCACCACTAGCTTAGATATGGTATATGTAATTATTACATTTCACTGAGAGATTCTTTTAGCACTACTTGTTTTATATAGGAAGATATCACTCTGCTTTTGGAGACCTTTTTTTTTCTTATCATAATTTGCTTTTGTGATTTTCTTAGACTTCGTTCTTTCTGAGCTAGATAATCAGTGGAAACATACCATGAGCTAGTGTAACTTCTAATGCACAACACAAGCCTGCTGAACTGTAATACATCATTTTAGCTCTAGGATTTTCCAATTTGGTGATGCTTACTAGTCCAGAGGAAGGTCGGATACTAGCCTGATTATCATAGCACACCAAATACAAGTAGTCATACAGTACAGAAAACCTAAACCCAGATAAATAACGAAAGAAAACCAATAATCTTCACTGGGCTATCAAAAGAGAGAGGAGTATAATTACTTCCTTTAGATTGACCTTACAGTAGTCTTTAGATCCACTCGATGAAGCTGAACTGCTTGAAGATTCACTATCATCCAATTCTATCACTGGATCTTCATCAAAAACTCCTCAGCCGGAAACATCTTCATGGAAGATTTGCTATTCTAATACTTTGTTGCACATCTTCTTGCAAAACATCCATGACCAATCTCTTCTAAAGATGACACCTCCTAGCTTCTATTAGTAGCTAGGTTGCATAGACAAGGAAACGGATTCGAATACAAACATGATACGGATTTAGAGTATGGGATTTTTTAGAGAACTGTGGGATGGGTACTGCTTGAATACGTTATATATACTCTTCATTCATGCACATTTCTCACTTTGATTTGGAGTATGGCATTTTTTAGAGAACTGTGGGATGGGTACTGCTTGAGTTAGATAATGTTACAACATTTTGAGCAAGTACTATGGATATACTCTAATAAATTTTTTTGAGATTAAGATTTTTTTGGTCTTCATGTCAGGGTTGCATTTTATATTATTTTGTTTTGTTTTTCATTGTTACTTTCAGGAGTACTTCAGGTTATAAAATTCTATTAAGCAACTATTTTTCCTTAAACTTCTTTTACTAGTTTGTATGCTTTTATTTGATACTTCTTTTACTCTTACATGCAGGAATATATACAGTTTTAGCATGGATGCAAGCACTTTCATTCTTCCTCAAGAGAGCCTCGTCTTGATTATCCAAAAACACAAGTTTGAAATGTTTTGTTGTTTGCTTCATGCATCTAGAGCCTTGTTTTATTGTCATTGAAACCAACAATGGAATGTTTCTTTATTAAAATAATAATGTATGGATGCTATTGAACATCATGTGGTTTAGTTGCTTATTAATCAAATATTATGTGGTTTAATTACTAATTTGAATGGTTGAATTGTTATTCGAAATTATGTGGTTTTGTTTCTAGTTTGGAATGGTTGAATTGTTATTGCAAATTATGTGGTTTAGTTACTTGCTCGAAATTGTTATTGAAAATTTCGTGGTTTACTTATTGGTTTGGAATGGTTGAATTATTATGAAAGTGAAATATTATGAAATTGGATATGTGTTGTTTATTGTTTAGTTACCAGTTGAATGTAGTTTTTTTTAAAATTAAAATAGCCCAATTGTAATGGTTATAACTGTGACAATTAGTGGAGAATAGTAACGAAAAAAATTAATGTAGTCACAGTAAAAACTGTGACAAAACAAACTAACTGCCACATTAATAACTGTGTCAAATGGAATATTGGTCACGGTTACAACCGTCACATAAATGAACTTCTCTCACGGTTATAACCGTTACCAAAACAAATATTTGTAACGGTTATAACCGTTACCAAAACAAATATTTGTCACGATTATAACCGTTACCAAAACAAATATTTGTCACGGTTATTATCGTGACTAAATATTAACCACGTCTCACTAGTAACGGTTATTACCGTGACAAAAAATAATTGTCACGGTAATAACCGTGGGTAATCGCCTATTATGGTGTAGTGTAAATTGACATATTAATTCTCTCTCTCTCAGCAAAGGAGAACATTTTCCTTTCCTTTCCGTTGAAGCCTCGGCCGACCCTGGCTCTTCCGAACGCTCGAGCCTCTTTCCCTCCCGTAACTCCGGCAACTCTTCATTTTCGTAACCCCTGGTGCTCATTCTATATAAACCCTCTTCTCTCCATCACATTTCATTCACCAAAAATTATCCAAACTCCCGTGCCCTAGCCGATCCACTCCGATCGGTGCCCGGCGCACCTCCTTCCGGCTGACCCCTGCCCGGCGCCACCCTCCCGAGGCCGACGCCCTACCGGCGACCTGCCCCGGCCGTCGTTTCCCTGCGGCCGTGTGTGCCAGCCCGACCCGGGCGGCTGTAATGCCCCGCTCCGCACGGTGCATTATGATGAGTCGTTGACTCAAAGAGTTGCGTTGACCCGATGAAGTATCGATGCGAATCGATGCAAGAGTTACGTTGGCCAAAGGTAAGCTTTGAGTCGGTTGGAATATATGAATCGAATCGATGTAAAGGATAAGTTCCGTTTGAGCAAGTGCTAATGTTAGTTGATCTGGTGTGCAGGCTATGCCTTTATACTGGATTACGGAGCGTGGTATGGGCACGATAGGCTAAGTCAACCGAGTAGTTCAAAGGAATGGCTAAGTCCGGGAGTTAGCTATGCGATCGAGTTATGGAAGCGAGACGCTTCAATCGACGAAACGACAAGCGTATCGGCTTAAGGTGGGAGGGTTCTTGACTCTCTCTCCCTATTCTTTCACGTCTAATAAAATATGTTATGGTATGCGTAAGATGTTATCGAGTTAGCGAGCATGGCTCGGCGACGAAAGATCTAAATATGCGTTGAACACTAAGATAGAACATTGAACAATCGAACAATTGAAGCGACGTGCATCGAGTGCACGGGTCGCGGTAGGGCAATGATGGTAGAACATTGAAAGACGATATTGAGATATTCATAATGTGTACGGCTCCGAGAACATTGAACACTAGGCGTAGAATATTGAATACGGCATTGAGCGTGCCCTCGCGCACTTATGTACGAAAAGACAAAGTAACTACGAAGTTAGGCTATGTGAATAACTTACGAATGGCACGCGTGAATATGAGTACGAGATGACTAAGCCGTTGGGCGTCGTGCATCAATATGGATGTGTTGGGGCATAACGCCAACGGAGCTCCCCATATAGATGGTAGATTATGTTTATGAGACGCGAATATGCTTATGTACGAGACTATGTTTATGGAACAATGAGATCGGTTGGTATGCTATGGATTGTATGATATGGTACGTATTGCATAGTCAATGGACTTGGATGGCCCGTGCACGGGTGCGGCTTCCCTCGAACGGTTATGCCGGAGCACCGGGACCGTTCGGCCTAGGAGGGAATTATGTGTGGTATTTATGGTGCACAACATTCGGACGGATTACGATCGTCCAGTGCTGTGATCAGCTATAATATCTGTAAGTTTGGGATCCTTCTGATACTGGGCTAGCAACCCGTATCGAAGCGATTGTAGGCTTACACATAAGAGATGCCAAGTCCATTACGGTGCGAAACACTGTGACCTTCATATAGTTAGGGCCGGTGGACTGAGATGAGAGTTGGGTGCAGGCGCAAGGCCTGCCACCCTTATACATATGTATAAGTTTATTATTGGTTGGTTGCGTGAGATTTATGAGTTTGGTTATGTAAGTTCTAACCATTGCAGGCTAGGCAAAAAGGGACGGAGATGTGCACGAATCACTATGTTTATGTTTCAGATTATGTCTAACTGTATCTGCTGCAGGAACACGGTATGGAACACATTTATGATAAGTTGCTATATATGAGGATTGCCATGAAACTGATCCTAAGGCTAAGTAGAAAGATCACCAAATAATGATGCATGTTTCACTAAAGATATTTAGTGTTTGGTTTGGGTGCGAGCGGGTCTTGATCAGTGCGAAGCGAGGATAAAAGCACTAATCCTCCACCAGTTTATGTGCAGGCTCAGGTAATGATCAGCTCGGGGCGGAGCTTGGCTTGGATGTGCCGAGGCATGGAGTCCTTGGCGTTCAAGAGGAGCTACCGCATAGGCGTTCAGACTTGCGACATGGAGATGTTCGACCGAAGACTACTTGGTGGCTATAAAGAGGCATAATGTATGGAACAGTGTAATCCTTTGTGAGCTAGAGAGATCATGAGCGTTGTAGCCAATTGGCATATTAAGTTGGGCCATTCAGAGCCTTTGTAACCTTCAGTTCAATATTAATAAAAGAGATTCTTATGTTTTACTTTATTTCCTTCCGGTGCTTATGTTATCGATTTGAGATAGTTCTATGTGAACCGTTATCTTGCCTTGCACGAGCGTAACTCCAGGCTCGTGTGGCATCACGCCCCAGCGAGGACGATGATTTGGGTGAAATCTAGCAAGGACGAGCGATTTCCCGGATCGGGGCGTGACAAGTTGGTATCAGAGCGGTTCTATCCTTTGGACCGTGCATGAATCTCTTTGACCCTCAGTCGCTTCGATATCGAAATTCAATTGACTCTACGTTGTTCCGCAACCGCATGGCTCATGGATCTGCTCGACGCTACACTGTATGTTCCATACAATAAGTCTATATTAAGTTGCGTATGTCTGCACAAGTATGTCGTGACTATTACGCTATCTCCGGGTGCCATCGGAGAGTGTTGGTTGCACGAAGTGCAACGGGTTATGAGATTTTGGTTTTCCGAAGTGCAAGAAAGTTGTGAATGCTGGTCGCACTAAGTGCAACGAATATGGTGATGTTGGTTGCATGAAGTGCAATGATATGTGTTGTCGGTCGCACGAAGTGCGAGGAGTTATGTGTTATCGGTCGTATGGGGTGCGAGAAGATATGTGTTGTTAGTTACACGAAGTGCAACGGGTCGATATGTGAGGCGATACGTGTTATGTGGCTACACAAATGGTTATGTGTTGGTTGTACAGAGTGCAGCAAGTTGTGAATCATTCGTTGCATCGGTACAACGAGTCGATATGGTATGATGTGTGTTATATGGCTATACGGATGGATAGCGATATATTGTGCGAGATTGAATAAAGACCTTAAGTATCGAGAGTAAATTGTTGCACGAGTTGCAACGAGTGAGATTGGAAGATAGCGGATGCGATAGTACGAGTCGAGTTGGTCGCTAAGTCGAGTTGTGTAGGCAAACGTGTATGTTGGCCGTATGTCGCGTTAAGCTTGAATGAGCAAATGTTGCGTGTATGATCGTTATGATCGCTAAGACACGGTGAGACTTGAACGAATGTCGAACTTGAACGAACGATAGGGCATGTTTGTCTAGTTGTTGTGCCAATTCGAGTAAGCGAACGCTAAAGCTGGGATCGGAAAGGACTGCCATATGGGATAGTTGATTGGAGATAGATGTCGGACCTATGCGGAGTGTAATATCGACTAATGACTCGATTTCGAGTGGTATATGCACTACCACTTGTGCGAGCAAGTGTAGCGAAGTATTGTATCGATAACGATAGGCTCGATCCTGAGTGGTATATGGAATACCACTTAACGATGTCTTTGTTACGTCGTTTCGTGACTTGTGATAGGATTCGTCGAGACGAATATGTTGTTACGATAGGTCTGTCCGCAACGGACGGAGTAGTACCGAGACTTGAGTGGGAATGACTTAAGAGAAGTCGATGCAAGTATGCCTCGATGAATTGAGTTGAACGATTATGTGTGAAGTCGTGCCTATGGATGATACGTCGGGCGAGGATTCATTAAGCGTAAGTCGAACGATAGGCTGAGCATAGCGAAGGAATGTTACGTTGAGGAAATAGTCGACCCGGTCGAACTTATGTTGAGTTAAGTCGGTACGAAAACCGTTCGGAATGAATCGAGTAGGTACGAAGAAATCGTGTGAACGAATTTGGGTTAGCACGATGAGTCGGTAGCACGATTGGAAGTGCGAGTTAGGGATATGAGAATGAATATGTGAATTGGAAATTGTGTCGCGATGATGGTAGTTAGTTATAACGGAATGAAGCTTGATGTGTGCAAACTTGATTCGTATTCGAGTTCAGATAATGGCAGTGATTGCAACGAGTTGGAGCTTATGAGAAAGGAAGATGTTCAAGTTATGCATATCGACGATGGTATTGAGGCGTATCAAAGACGATATGCAATAACTCGGAGATACTCTGATCGAATGAACGAAAATTTTGTTGAGCATTGTTGTTGGATGAATAAGATGCAATTTAAGTTGATGTCGATTTGGATGACGACGGTAGGAATGCTTCGAGAATTTAAGAGTGGATGGATGTTACTCGGAAGAAATCAAAAGTATTTGGATTGATTCGTAGATAGCCACTATGTTGATATTCTTGTCTTATGCGAGTGCAACACCAGCCTCGCATATACGTCACGCCAAATTAGGGCGATCATTCCGCGTGAGCGCTGGTATGGTGATTCATCCAGCAGGGATGATCGAACTTACAAGGCATGGCAAAATCGGATGTGACTTGTGGTTTGATACGAACGTTGTTCGAGGATGGTTTTGATGAGTACAGAATGTGTCGAGCTATGATCACGAATAGGTAAACTCGGACTTGAGGCGAGTAGATGTCATACGGCTAGCGAAAATAGTCGACGGTAATGCATGAGTGATTCGAGTAGTAACGGTGCGCAAGCGCATGAGTCATTCGAGTAGCAACGGCGCATCAGTTGCGCGGGAGTAGAGAAATTATGGATTGGTATGTCGGATTGGGTAAAGTCCCATAGGAAGCATCGGGAATTGATTTGGCTCCGCGATAGGATATAGCATGGTTCGTTGTAACTGTCCCTCGTTGATGATCTTCAATTATCGAGCATAGTTTTGGGGCAGATGACCCTAGAAGACTTGACCGCCAAATCAAGTGAATGTTGAAGTCCCATAGGATGACCCTAAAGAAGTTGCGTAAGGAAATTTTGTCGAGGATAAGGAATGATGTAGTGCATATTGAGGATAAGTCTGAGCGAGTGAGTATCGTGTTTCGAAAGTTAGCGAGTAGCCTTCGACTAGATCGATATGGTTAGAAAGTTATGATCGATCGAACGAGTACATAAGTAGACTTGGTTGGTCGATGATCAAATAGATGTCGAGGAACGTGCTTAGCATAGCGATGCGGTAAGGCGATTGCAAGAATTCTACAATGCACGAGAGCGACGAATAGTAAGAATGACCTTGAGAGTTGTATTGTAGATCGGTTGGAGTGACGGTTAGGTTATGTGTGTTGGGCGCACGATCTATGTTACGAAATAAACCAGTCGGGATTGAATCGAAGTTTAAGTAAAGGATTCGTATTTGGTCGAGAATAAGAGATGGGCGTACCGTAAGAGACCTTGGGTCGGAAAGATTATTGCCTTTGAGCATCGTAGACTCAAGTTGACCTCTTGTGTCGAGAGAGCGTGAGCATGATGTCTGGATAAGTTACCTAGCGGGGGTAGCCCCAGATGTGATGCATAGGCAGTTCGAGAACGTGGGTCGCGTTGGGATAGTTATGTGCAAGACATAGTACGGATGGTAGGCAAAGAAAATGGAGACATGTGGACTTAGTCCATGTCATTAAGGCCAAGTGTTATGAATGATTGGATGAAAGACTTGAGTTATGTGAGAGATAGGCAAACGATTGGGCGAATAGGCATTACGGAGAATTGTTGCGATCGGATGCGCAACGGCTTAATACAAAGCATGCGTTAGATGGTCGTCGAGAGACTTATGAGATCGAAGTTATGGTTTTGAATTAAGTTATAAATGAGGATGGTTGCATGCAAGATTCTAAGGATATGCGCTAAGATTTGACTAAGTCGAGTTCGGACTGATTGGTGCCTGAGGATTAAGTTGTGCTTGATAGTTGTCCCGATATCCTACAACTGAACTTGGCTGAAATACATATATTTGTGGCACGCCTAAAATATGTGTATGATCCAAAATAAGTTGCATGATTCAACGATAGTAGCACGAGATCGTGAAATGATCTAGCGAGGCACTTGGATTAAATGTTGGTTTTGGTTCGAGGACGAACCTGATTTTGAGTGGTATATTATGTAATGCCCCGCTCCGCATGGTGCATTATGATGAGTCGTTGACTCGAAGAGTTGCGTTGACCCGATGAATATCGATGCGAATCGATGCAAGAGTTACGTTGGCCAAAGGTAAGCCTTGAGTCGGTTGGAATCTATGAATCGAATCGATGCAAATAATAAGTTTCGTTTAAGCAAGTGCTAATATTAGTTGATCTAGTGTGCAGGCTATGCCTTTATGCTGGATTACGGATCGTTGAATGGGCACGATAGGCCAAGTCAGTCGAGTAGTTCAAAAGAATGGCTAAGTCCGGAAGTTAGCTATGCGATCGAGTTATGGAAGCGAGACGTTTCAATCGGCAAAATGACAAGGCGTATCGGCTTAAGGTGGGTGGGTTCTTGACTCTCTCTCCCTATTCCTTTACGTCTAATAAAATATGTTATAGTATGCGTAAGATGTTATCGAGTTAGCGAGTGTGGCTCGGTGAGTAAGAGTCTAAATATGCGTTGAACACTAAGGTAGAACATTGAACAATCGAACAATTAAAGCGACGTGCATCAAGTGTACGAGTCGCGGTAGGGCAATGATGGTAGAACATTGAAAGACAATATTGAGATGTGCATAATGTGTACGGCTCCGAGAACATTGAACACTAGGCGTAGAACATTGAATACGGCGCTGAGCGTGCCCTCGCGCACTTATGTACAAAAAGACTAAGTAACTACGGAGTTAGGCTATATGAATAAATTACGAATGGTACACGTAAATATGAGTACGAGATGACTAAGCCGTTGGGCGTCGTGCATCAATATGGATGTGTTGGGGCATAACGCCAACGGAGCTCCCCATATAGATGGTGGATTATGTTTATGAGACGTGAATATGCTTATGTGCGAGACTATGTTTATGGAACAACGAGATCGATTGGTATGCTATGGATTGTATGATATGGTACGTATTGCATGGTCAATGAACTCGGATGGCCCGTGCACGGGTGCGACTTCCCTCGAACGGTTATGCCGAGGCACCGGGATCGTTCGGCCTAGGAGGGAATTATGTGTGGTATTTATGGTGCACAACATTCGGACGGATTGCGACCGTCCAGTGCTGTGATAAGCTATGATATCCGTAAGATTGGGATCCTTCGGATACTGGGCTAGCAACCCGTATCGAAGCGATTGTAGGCTTACACATAAGAGATGCCAAGTCCATTACTGTACGAAACATCGTGACCTTCATATAGTTAGGACCGGTAGGCAGAGATGAGAGTTGGGTGCAGGCGCAAGGCCTGCCACCCTTATACATATGTATAAGTTTATTGTTGGTTGGTTGCGTGAGATTTATAAGTTTGGTTATGTAAGTTCTAACCATTGCAGGCTAGGCAAAAAGGGACAGAGATGTGCACAAATCACTATGTTTATGTTTCAGATTATGTCTAACTGTATCTGCTGCAGGAACACGGTATGGGACACATTTATGATAAGTTGCTATATATGAGGATTGCCATGAAACTGATCCTAAGGCTAAGTAGAAAGATCACCAAATAATGATGCATGTTTCACTAAAGATATTTAGTGTTTGGTTTGGGTGCGAGCGGGTCTTGATCAGTGCGAAGCGAGGACGAAAGCACTAATCCTCCACTAGTTTATGTGCAGGCTCAGGTTATGATCAGCTCGGGGCGGAGCTTGGCTTGGATGTGCCGAGGCATGGAGTCCTTGGCGTTCAAGAGGAGCTACCGCATAGGCGTTCGGACTTACGACATGGAGATGTTCGGCCGAAGACTACTTGGTGGCTATAAAGAGGCATAATGTATGGAACAATGTAATCCTTTGTGAGCTAGAGAGATCATGAGCGTTGTAGCCAATTGGCATATTAAGTTGGGCCTTTCAAAGCCTTTGTAACCTTTAGTTCAATATTAATAAAAAAGATTCTTATGTTTTACTTTGTTTCCTTCCGCTGCTTATGTTATCGATTTGAGATAGTTCTATGTGAACCGTTATCTTGCCTTGCACGAGCGCAACTCCAGGCTCGTGCGGCATCACGCCCCAACGAGGATGATGATTCGGGTGAAATCTAGCGAGGACGAGCGATTTCCCGGATCGGGGCGTGACAGCGGCCTCCCCGTCCTCCGGTGCTACTCCGCGGCACCCCGCCGCTGTCACTTCCGAGCTCGTGTGCTGTACACACAGCTGTACCCCGGCGAGGCGCTGACCCGAGCCGAGACGCTGTCCGTGTGTTCTTTTTCTCTAATATTCACTGAGAGCTCTAGCCGAGCAACTCCTGGTATATTTTCGTTGTCCCCGTTTCCGTTCTGTAGTCTATGATGAATTTTGCTCCACGAATTTTCCCGGGAATTCGGTAAACGAGACATTTTCAGATTTTCCGAAATCCTTTCGGAAACTTTCTTTCAGTTCTCGAAATATTTCCATGGTTTGGTTTTCCAAATTCTATTTCGGAAATGGATTCTGTAGCTTTGGTTTCGAGTTGGAAAGGTTCTGTGGTTTTTCCGAGTTAATTTCGGGTTTTTCGAATTTTCTTCGGAAACGTTATGTGAATTGGTTTTTTATATATTTTGTGGATGAAATAAATTTTTAGTGGTTATTCCCTGGTTTGGGATAAATATTTTGGTGATTTGGCACATTTTTCCAGTTTTGGGTTGTCCCAAATATAGAGGGAATGCTGCCCAAATTTTTATAAAAATTATACAAATGAATTTCAAAACGATTTTCGAAACTATTTATAAATTGGATTTTTTGGCGACGACCGTACTGGTCCATGGGCCCTAGCTAAATGCAAACGAAACCGGGGTTTCCGGACGTTGAGGCATTAGCTATTTTGACGATTGGACCAAAAATCTGAGACTTGAAATTAATTTAAATTAATTTAATTACTAGTTTTATTTTGTGATTAATTTGTAGAAAAAATTTTAGAGACTAACGAATGTTTTTCTTCTTATTTAAATTCATATAAAAAGTCTGTAAAGGGCATAAGCCCGCTTTTATTACTTTCTGTGGTTTTGTAATAAGTTAGTATAATTTTTTTCTAGTGTGGTTGACGTAAATACGTAAAATAGTAAAATAATTATTTTATAGAAAAAATCAATATTGTTTTCTCACATTAAATAAATTAGAAAAATTACAAGTTTATTATTTAAACAAATTTCACATTTTTCTCATTTAAAGAAATATTATTTTTAAATATAATATAATGAAATACAAATTTTTGCCAAATAATTGAAAAATATGATTTTACCCAATAAAAAGTTAAATTGACATTTCTTCAATTAGCAACTCACATCGATAAGCGTGTTCTGGTAGAGTTTGTAAATAATCTAAAATCGGACTAGGACAAATTCTAGAGATTGTAACTAGCACACCTAGATATGAATTGAATATGGGTGCTAAGTCAGAAATTCTCAATTGTAGGATTTCAAGAACGTACTTGACATCTTCTTCGGTTCAGACATCTCAATCCAGTCAATAAAACAAAGGCAAGTGCAGTTATGTCTATTTGGTAATTTATCTAGTAATTGTTTTATTGCAATTTTAAACCACATTGCTACACGGAACTCTCTCCTAGAGTATTGATTGTCGAACTCTTTACTAGAGTTCGAATATTGACTCATTGATTGAATCTGATTGACTCGGGATATTGGGGGAGTAGTGTAGCGTCTATGACCAATACCCCTATATTGTATTGATTGTGCGAGCTGATTCCTCCTATACACGAGGATAGGCCGGACCGTATCATTAGGATATAATTGAATCATCCCAAGCCGGTCATAGTTCGTTGCCTTTTCAAATCACATTGTTTTGATTGTAGAATTGTTGGAAAATATTGCTCAAGTATTTTAAATTGTTTAATATTGTAAATTTCGAATTATTATTTGAATTGTTGAATATTCATAATTGTACTTTGCTTCCTCCTGACTGGAGACCAACATTTTTAGGTGATTGCGTCATTAAGGATCTGATGTCTAACTCTGGTCCCGCAGAACTTGGAACCCCAGAATCTTAAGAGCTGGATTAGTATTTATTTTTCTTTTGGAAACAAGTGTAATAATTGAATGCTGTATTAATGTTTTTTGTATTTCAGGCTTTCCAAATTGAATAAAATGTTTTTTATATTTTGTTAGAATTTTTATCTGCATGTGTTTCACTGCTTGATACAGCTTACTGCTGCCGTCTCAACAACGGTGCAGGCTGGACATGGTCCGATTCGACCCAAAAAATTGGGACCGGGTCGTGACACCAACGTGACAGTATCAAGTAAAGTAATTTAAAGCAGGAGAATAATTCTAACAGGATATGAAATGATCAGAGAATGTACTCGCCTGTATCCTGAGTATCTGAAGAATATCTACTGTCCGAGGAGTGGTGTCTGTCCCCTATAGAACTGTACAAGTCACTATAAGACTAAAATGATAATAAGATGCAATTCAACGCATTCTATATGAATCTAGGTCAATCTAGACCAAAGTCAACTCTTGGTCAACTCTGGTCAACCCTAGAAGTCAAACTAGGTCAACTAAGTCAAACCTAAGTCAAACAAGTCTATATTAGTCTAACTAGTCTATTCTAATAAGCCCTCATCAATTCTAGACTATACAAGTCTAACTAGACTCTATACTGGCATTCAAGCCACACCTATAGGCTAAGAGCCCTAGGCTATAGGCTATATCATGCCTAAGCCAACCCACATATCACATATTAACATATCAATACATATATCTAAATATAATACACACACATATTATAGTATATAGGATACCTATATATATACATCTCACATAAATATATATATATATATGTACATATGTATATATGCATACACACATAGAAGGATAGGAATTAGGCACATGTGCATGTGTGTTCATGTGTGTGTGCGTTGAGAGTACATGGTGTAGTGTAACAAGTGTCATGAGAGTGTGTGTTTCATGGAATGAGTGTTAGGCAAATGTATGAGTGTCACATAGAGTTGTGTCAAGATAGTGTTAGTGAATGAGGGTGTCAATGTGTGATATCCTGAAAAAGGAAAACAGTGAAGGGTATCATGTGTCAATAGAAAACAGTGGCATGGCAGTGTAGTGTGATACAAGGGTGAGTGAGTAGAGGGTTAAGGACATGTATGTGTGTGAAGGTTTTAGGAAAACAGTGAATGGTAAACCTGTGAACAGTGAGCTAATACACTGTATAAGGATTCAACATGGTATTAATCATGAAGCCAGTTTTAAGGAAAGGAAATCATGCTCAGATTATTAAGGAATGAAATAAATTGACAGTGAACTACTCTAGTGTGAATCAATACCATATATAGGAATAACATGACAGTGAACCAATACATTGAATGGGGGGTAACATTCAAATCCAGTTTAGGAAGGGAATAGAAATGAACTCAGTTATTCTCAGGTTTAAGGAAAGAAAAATAGTTCTCAGATTTTGGGATCATGTGACAGGGGTGATAGGAACTCAATGACAGCTTATATTTATGAAATCAAATGATAGTACAACTCAGATTTGAATAGGGATTAAAATCAATTAACAGTTTACTACAACCCAATTTCGAATTCCTATTCCCTATTCGAAATCTATTTGCCAACTGAAACCCAACCTAACATGACTGACATGAACAGTGAACTAACAAATTACATGAGAATTAATCATGGCAATAATCATTCAAAAATCAGTCGAATCTGGAATAAAAAGTTCAAAAAAATGAATATCAGGCTGTGTGTATCAGTCGCATCAAACAGTCCAACTCATATGTCGAAATCCATTCTATGAACATAAAACCTATTCTAATATGTAACACCAATCTACCATGAACTAATACACATGTTGGTGAACTTAAATATGCAACTTAACATCAGAAATTTAGTTTAAAACTGGAATGAAATCAGAGTATCATCAAACAGAAACATGTATCAGTCCACATAGAGAATTTCGAATTTGATAAATCAAAAAATATTAATATGATAATTGATTGGTTGGTAATTGAAGAACAACAAGTGTTCGTGTCTCCTAGGTAGATTCGTGTCCAACACAATGCGACACAGCGCGTGTCCAAGCCACAGAACATGAATCGAGCACTTACAGTGCACGTACAAAACACTGTGCAGTGCACATGTACACGCATGTCATGTATACGACACGACACGAGCTAGGACACGTGCTCGTGTCAGTGGGTACGCCTAGGGTTAGTCTAGGTCTGACACACCCTGAATCGTACCCTAGTGTCGCCGTGTCCGACTTACAAAGCCGTATCCGAACCCAAAAATACAGACTGAACCAACAGTGTAAAACCTGTGCAGAGTGAATCTCGTGTCCGATACGACACGAAAAGACTTGGGACTTGGGGGAAGACTAAGGCCACGAGTAGCAGGGGATCACTGTACACGCGCGCGCAGGCATGTGCATGAGTGCGACACGACACCAAATCGACACGAGACACGCTCAGTCGAGCAAAAACACATAAGCCACATCAAAACACAGCTTCCTATTCATTTACATTTCAAAATCTCGATCGAAATGCCCACTGTGGCATTTCGTCGAACACCTGCGTGCACCTACTGATACGTATCCGATACGGACACGTACATGACACAAAATGATGCAAATCCTATTCCTACAGTACCAGGACACCTAGGTCTTGGTTTTTATGCAAAGAAACCCTAATTTCATTAGAGGAATAGAGTTTTACCTAGGTGTGCTCTTCACAACAAAAACCCCCTTCAAAAGAGATTTCCAAAAGCCACTCAAAGTCTCCAAATTGTGTCAAACCTGAGATTTGACTCCACCAACAGTAGGAGAACAACATTTAGAATACTATGGAAGAAATCTCAATAAAAATGGAGCACTAATGATTAAACTATGAAGAAATAAAAATGAAGGCTAACCTTGTTCTTAGGAAAATGATGGAATAGTGAAAAGAGGTACAACTTCCAATAGAGATACTTTATAGGCAAGGGGGGTTCTTTTGGCCGGCCATAAATCTAGGGTTAGGGTTTTGGGATTCAATCCAAGGGCTCTCATCACATCTAATCTATTCAATGGCTAGAAATCTAGGTTTCCCCTTCTAGTCAAGTTGCAACCTATTCCTTTCTAACAAGTCATGACTTAACCCAACTAACCCATACTAAATAATACTAACCATGGCTAACAAGACTAGCTATGACTAATCTAGGTTAGGGCTAAACACAACACAAGACAATCAATCAATGATATTAAAATCACACCATCCCATTATTTATATTAAATTCCAAATGAATATATAATAAATTCAATTAATTCAAAATGACCAAAATACCCTCAAGCTAAAAATGATAAATGAAATACCCTAATCATATGGCTAGGTTCTAGATCACTATCTCTAGGTTACACTAGCAAAACACCAAATCACAAGTAATGATTTTTAAACAGTTTAAAAATGATTAAAAATCACCAAAAATCATAATATGAAATAAATATCAATAAATAATAATTATAATTACAAAATTTCAAAATTACCCTCATCTTGAAAATTGGATGTTACAGATTGTACCCCTCTCATACCCTTAATACTAGCACAGATTCAATTGGTGTTTTAGGCCAAGTAGTTACCTTATTTATTCCTTTTCATATGTTATGATGCACCTTTTATTAAGATCTATCTACAAGCTTTCTTACGTCTATGATTTGCTTAACATGATAGTGACCCGTTGTGGGGCATTCATGATTTATGTCTTCCTTCTTTTGCTTAGCATGATAGTGATCCGTTGTGGTGCACTCATAATGTATGTCTTTCTTTCTTGCTTAACACGATAGTGACCCGTTGCGGTACACTCAAGTCACATGTCACTTCTATGCTTAACATGATTGTGGCCCGTCGTGGTGCACCCTAACAAGTACTCTTAACCTGATAGTGACCCATCGTGGTGCACTCCAGACAAGTAACATGATATGACATAACATGAACCATGAATGCTGTTGCGATGGCTTTATTGGCTTACAAGTAATGAATGATTTGGACACCGTGGTCGTTTCTCTTGAGTGTGTTTGTACAAGCTATATGTTCTGTATTGCATTATGTCTAGGACATGAATTCCTGATTTCCTACGGTTAGGGATTCATACTGAATCTGGCTAGGATTAATGACTAGATTGATCAAGTAGTTCATATAGGGAGGTATTTCGGCTACAAGCAATCCCGTTATCTGGGCGCCTTCTCTGATGGACTTGTAGCCTGCCGACGAGTAGGGCATATTTCCAGCCCACTGTCATGTGGGGCATTTCATGAAACAAGTAATATGCACACTGTCATGTGTTGTACCCCCAAGTCACCTAATAACTCTCTTAGGGTACATTTGTCTCCTGGGCGATGTACCCACTATTATATGTACATGTGATACATTTGTCTCTTGGGCGATGTATCCACTTTAAATCCTTGTAACTTGTATCTAGATAACCTGGATAGTCTGCAGGGCTTCTGGTCGAAGGGATACCTCATTGCATCTTGCTAGTAACAAGGCTTGTGATAACCCTAGTTAGCTAATGTATCAAGCCATAATCATTACTTGGCCGTGTTTGATGGATGGAGTCAGTCTAGTCCAGTCTAGTTTTGTCTAGGCAGTGTCCGTATGTTTATTTCAGTACACTATGGTTTATGATTACTTTCATCGATGAATGGTCGGAGATAAAGTTCTATTCAGGAGAAGGGTTACAATCCCGGTCTTTTTTTGGTTTAAGGGTTGTAAATTGGCTTCCAGAATAGTTCCTAAGTCGTCTTATCATTTGTCGTCCTATTCAGTTCTCACATTATATACATGATCTTTATGCAATGATCAGAGACTTCCGAATTAGTTCCTAAGTCCAATTATCATTGTCTTTCTATATAATTCTTACAAGCTCACATGTTCAATTATCTCACAAGCTATAGGTGACTGCCTATGTCGGGCCACCATGCTCTTATGACCCGGCTATCTCACAAGTTCACATGTTTAATTGCTTTTACATATTCTCAAGCTTCTGTTTACTTAACATGTCTACACTTTATATTATGTTGCATGTTAATTACTTTATGCTCTAAGGTGCTTTCCTTATTGTCTTTCTATGTTCGGGATAAGTGGATTGGTAGTGCACGAGTCTCGATCTGTCCTTACTCATTTGTATCTCCAATTGTTGATGTTAGTTATTGCTGGTTTTAGTTCATAGTTTGGCTTCCCTTGTGGTACTTGCTATTGGGGGTCTGACCCCACTGGTTTTGTTTGGCTAAACATGATAGAGAAGCCCAGAGGATCTTTTGCACCATCTACTCGATGGTGACCATCCAGAGCACCAGAGTACCCAAGTGGGTTTCTCATTTTATTCTCCCACTGGTTATGTACATTATTCTTTTGTGGCATTTAGCCTCCGAGCACGTATTTAGCTCGTGTTTTGGTCCTTGACATTTAGTCTACGGGCATAAACATGATGTGCGTATTCTAGACTGCAGATAGAGTTATCATGTATGACTAATACTCTTGCTAGTTTCTATATTTTGTATTACTAGCTTCATGATTATCCATGTATATATGGTTTGGAACGCTTTAATATTGTATGTCTGATGATCATACTTCTTGTACACTTGGAGTATTGTCTAGAATCATCATACTAGAAACATTCACAAGGATCATTACAAGTATCACCTTACTCGAACCACCCTACTAGAAACATTGATTGGAATCACACTCGACTCATGTTGTACTATACTCACATTGGGATCACACTTGACTATATTGTACTGTCTGGACTCATGTCACATTACTCTAGTTCAGCTAGCTTTTATTTACAGTCTTCTTTGCCATGATCTTCTGATTCGTTATATTATTTCTCTTGTACTTTAACTGTTGCTCTACTTCATTAACTGTCTAAAACATACCATGTTCATCAGTATAACTATCTATAACTGCTTTATAGTCTTTACAATTTACTTGAAATTTCTAGATGAGTCATGCTCGTTCCAATTCTGACTGGATACATTGACAAATATTATAGATGTTTGCCCTAAGGACACTTGCCCTACTTGCTATGGATTCGAAGATGGATTAGCTACCTTTGGCCCCGACTCTCAGGAGTGATCGGGAGACTAGTTTAGTAGACTTGTTTTAGATTTCATGTTTAGAACTTGAATTGTAATAAGTTGAGATATTGACTTTGTATTTGAGATTGTTTGAGATATTATTATTTTGTTGTTATTTTTTAGTCTTATTAGTTATATACTTTTGTGTTACCTTATCGTGCTTAGACTGTGTTGAATTTTATTATATCTATACTTATCCTCCGTTTGGAGTTGATATTTATGACAAGTATATTATATATTTGCGTGAGTTGTTTTTAGATAGTGACCTAGTACAACGTTCTATCGCCGATTCTGCGGCGTAGGCTGGACGCTGTTACGCACTTGCACTCTTACACTGGGTGTGGATCATGATACGTTTTTAGTGGTGGCCCATAAAGTTCGAGATTCATGTTAGTGCGATATCATGGTAGTACGGAGACTTAGTTGTACTGCTGCGAGCCTGTGATAGGAATTAAGGAATATGCTTTAGCAGAGAGGTACTCAATCATAGTTAAAAAAATTCTGATCTAATTCCTGCGATCTTTATATTCTTGCTGATAATTGTCTTCTTTGAAAACAAATTTTCCTTCCTTGATGATATCGATTCTTGCTCAGTATTGATTTCCTTATTTGATCTGTCTTCAGGATGGTAGAGACACGATCGTATCGCTCTGGTCCAGCAGATGCTGGTGAGAGGTCTGCTGTCACGCCCCGCTCCCGTAGGAGCGATCGTCCTCGCTAAGGCGTGATGCCGCACGAGCCTAGGTTGCGCTCGTGCAAGGCGGGTTCCATAACGGCCGATTTCAGCGGCTGCGACGGGGTCGTCGCACAGAAGTCCCGAGCAGAGACATTGAATAATAGCAGCGGAATTTGAAGCAAACACATGAACACAAGTCATTCAAAGGAAACTCTTTTATGGATACTGAATACAAGGTTACATTTGTGGGCGCAAGGCCAAATTACAATCACTCAAGCTCACTGTCCTCACATTTACAAGTTCACTCTGCTCTCTCTCATCTCTCAATACAAATGCTCGATCCAGCGGAAGCTTCGGAAGGCGATGTCCATACATTATGTCCCGTATAAGTCTTTTCTCTATGCGGCCGCACGCTTCGAGTCGCCAAGGAACTTCGTGCCTCGACGCATCCAAGCGAGCTCCGCGCCACGAGCTTCTACCTGTGCCTGCACATGTAAACTATGTGGGTGTCAGTACCACTGTACTGGTGGAATGAGCTCCTCGCCCACCCATACAAAACCCGCACGTTTTATTTTACTTTGTGCAACATAGTCCCTTTTTTATCCATTGTCTTTCTAGTCTTGCCTTAGGATCAGTTTTAGGACCGACGCCTTGGTTATTTTGTGTCTATAGACCATCCCGTGCTTGCACAACAATGTCGACTCATACCTTGCCTCAAGACCCTTCTCGTGCCAACAACGTTAACCTATCGAGTCGTGTTTGCCTTACGGCTTAAATCAGAGACGCAACTACGCGATGAAGCTCCCTTTTCTGTGTGACCGTGCTACAAACCCTTGCTGAGGCCGTGCCTCGCAATTCAGTAAGACTTAACCATATCGCCGCCTCGCGGCCCTGCCGCCTAGCGGCCCTTGCTAATTTGACCACCAACTGACCCAAATCAAGACTGGTGAATCTTAGTGTCGCTCCTACAACTTTGCCTTGCGGCGGTTTCTTTTTCAACTCAAACAACTCAACCAACTCAAGCTACTTATATGCCGACAACTAAAGACTTGATGCCACATCCCGTGCCGAAGCACGACGCCTATGTTGAAACCCAATCTTAGGCCCAAACTTTATGTTCTAACTGTACACTCTTTCTATTCAACTCAATCCAAAGGCATGCACGCGGTTAGCCGCTATTTGCCGACATCTATATGAACTTGGCCACCAGCATCACAAGCTGTACCTTGACGTATAGTTTTGTTAATCGGGATCCTTTCGACGCAAGTAGCTAGCCCCGTCGCAAGTCCCCGCTTAACCTGTGCCAAAACCTTACGCACGACTATACCCTGTTCCCTCCTAGGCCGAGTCGGCCCCCATGGCCCAGGGGTTACCGCTCGAGGGTTCATCGCCCTTGTCGACAAGTTGTCAAATGACCATGCAAGACTCGATACAAACTGACGTCTCACACAGTCATTCCTTTACCAAAACCAAGACTTCTATCCTTGAGACCCCTCGACGACCCACGGTCGCGAGCATTCCTTTCCTTGAGACCCCTCGACGACCCACGGTCGCGAGCATTCCTTTCCTTGAGACCCCTCGACGACCCACGATCGCGAGCATTCTTTCCTTGAGACCCTATCATTTGGTTCAACTCATAAATGCCTATTTGATATCCCATTCTTAAAACTCACCTTGAATCATAGTCCTTGCCTTAGACACTAAGCCCGTGCATCGTGCCTTAAGCCAATCGTGCTCTACGTGATACTCCTGCCCAAGTCGACGGGCCTTGAGATCGCAGGACTACTTAACTTGACAACCGCAGAATGGGCGGGACAGCACTTGGAACGACTTAGGTCGACCGGCATAACTTTGCCTAACTTACTCAAGCCTACGACTTAACCCGAGGGACGAGCAAAGGCTATGCCAAGCCTTGCTTAATGGGACCGTGCACGCTTTACCAAGCGTTTATGTGGGCGACGCCTATGACTTAGGCTAACTCTTAGCTTTTGCACCGAAGACCAACATTCCTTCTCCCAAGCCACGGGACGAAGGACCGAGTGTCATTTTCAAAGCACGCCGTGCACCAACTCTATGCCGACCGTTGGACCTTTTTCCATGTTCTAACTCACTTCGACCCGTCGGGATTATTCCCTTTAGCTATGTGGATTCATCTCTTTTATTATTAAGCCTACTTGTGCAAGTTGGAAACATGCGTATTATTATGTGAAGGCAAAGATGAGGCAAGTTCACCGAAACTACCCCACCTGAGCGGGCGATCGCCTTGACCGAGATGTCTTCGAGTCGCCGTTGCAAGGCTAATGCTGAACGCCGTCGGCGTTCCTGTTCCTCCGATTGACTGAGCGGGACGGGGCACTACATCATACACCACTCAGAAAAAGTTTCGTCCTCGAAACTAACTGAGTACACTTATCGACTTTGTCACTTTACTCAACATTCAAGACTCTCGCACACAATTCTCCTATGTCTTTCCCAAACTCGAGCCACGCTCGTGGTACCCTCAATCCATTCTTCAAAATAAGTTCAACATCCTCGACACTTTTCCATTCCTCAAGTCTCACTGAATTCAACGTATCACTTAGTATGGATCGTGCACATATCTTAGGCGTCCCCAAAATACATGCATTTCAACCAAGCCTCGTGATAGCGAATCCCGCCATCACCACTCGAGTCGGATCGTGCACGCATTCAAGCGTCCTTGATATACATGCATGTCAACCGAGCCTCATGAGTGGTGCCTTCACCATTCCTATCGCTCCACACCGGAACGTCTGCCTAACTGCCAGGCTATGTCTTTCCGTCAGTATTGGAATCATAGTTCCCAAACAACGATATCAACACTGACCCCATCCTAAGGTCAAACCAAGTTGATAGTACGGGGTTTTCTTCCCAAGCTCGCATCACTCCGATTTCTAAACATCGAGCATAGATCGCCTACACATATCCCATTATTTTGTCGCACGGGGTCCGAGTCATTCAGCAAAGCCATCCTACGATAACTCACGTTCAACCAATACTCGACATGAACACATTGCTCTTTCATCAAGCCATTTCGTATAGTCTATCCCTTCAAACACGTTCGGTATAATCCACCTATCAATCCTTCTCAATTCAAGCACGCTACGACACAACACATTGCTAAACCATAATTCACATTCCACACTCCCAAGTCATTTATCCCAATCCACGAAATCGATCACAAGCTCATCTGACTTAACAATACGTTGCGCCCCGATCTCACGCGAGTCAGATTATCTACGGTGGGCATGAATCACCATGCACGCTCCCGCGGGATAATTATCCTCATCGGGACGTAACTCTTGTTTTGCGTCTAGACTAATTCATTCTCGATGTGCGGATTGGACCTACTCAATCCTCAAGTTTCATTCATTCATCAATCGCAAGTCCTACGAATCCTCAAGTTCACCTTCGCATCAAGCCAACAAGTCGGGACAATCAAAGTTGCCGCGTCCTGACTTTTCCGAGTTCGATCATTCCCGCGACATGAATCACCATGTCAGCGCTCACGTGGAACAATCGCCCCAAATCCGACGCAACGCATGTGCGAGGCTGGAGTTGCGCTCGCGCAAGACAAGATCGTCGACGTTGTGGCTATCAACGTAACCATCAAGACACGATCATTTTAACCCAACATTCACCTCGATCAAAATCCTAAGTATCGTATCCATCCGAACAATAACACTTGCACGATCATCATTTGCCGAATTAGAGTACCCCCGAGTTATCGCATATCGATCTTTGATACGCCTCAATACCATCGATGACATGCGTAACCTGACGATCTTCCTTTGCGACAAGTTTCGAGTCATGCGAACGATGCTATCATCCGACTGGATAATCTCCTCGACATTCAAAAATCAAGTTCGATCATTATCCCTCGATTCATTCACAACACTAATTTCCTCAAACCAAACTCACGTATCGTTCATCCGTCTATCTTAAGTCACCAACCAACGTATTTTCTCAATTCGCATCAATCCTTTGCTAACTCAATCATCGAGCAACATTCAATCCAATCCTTAGAGTCATTCACGTAACTTCAAAATCAAAACTTTCATGCATGCTATCTACCTGTCGTGCTAACTTTTCGTATACGATCCGTTTCAATTTCCTCGATTAAGTCATCCATTCGTACACCCTAACTTTCTTCGATTCGATTTCACCTACTCAATCATTCTCGCATTTTATACTTGCATAATCCTCAATCCCGTGCACGTTCCGTGCGCATCAATTCTAGATTGTTCGAATCCACTCATCAAACTTCAAGACTAAGACTTATTCATTGATACTCAATCTATGGCTTTGCATAATGCGACGCTTGCTGATAGACTCATCGACACCCTCGAATCCTCGATCGATCGACATCCCTGAGGCTATCGCATACACCACTCAGAGATGAAGTCATTCAACAAATCCTTAACATATCCGTTCGAATCAAAATCGACTTCCTTGAATCCCGTTCGACCCATTCCTTTATTTCCAAGCACGCTCACCTATATCGCATCGACGATACCGTCGCTCGATAGCACCCCTATCGACAGTCATCCCACTTACTCAACCAAGTCCAACCCATCCTTGTTTGAAACATTATGAATCCCGCACTCGACTTTGCTAAGGTCGACATAATCCTTGGTGTATATGCCCAGCCCGACTTAGCCAACCGTGCTTACGCGAACCATTCTTTTTATTTTGTTGAAAACTGTTCACCTATGTTTTACAAAATAGATAGACTTATTGTAAGGACATCCCGTGGGACATTTGAGAGAGAGCGCACCAACGACATCAATATGCGGAAGCAACAGAGTTTACGGAAACAACGAGTTAAAGAATTCAATCGATAGTCCAAGGACGTAAAGCCGTGCTCTGATACCATTATGTCACGCCCCGCTCCCGTAGGAGCGATCGTCCTCGCTAAGGCGTGATGCCGCACGAGCCTAGGTTGCGCTCGTGCAAGGCGGGTTCCATAACGGCCGATTTCAGCGGCTGCGACGGGGTCGTCGCACAGAAGTCCCGAGCAGAGACATTGAATAATAGCAGCGGAATTTGAAGCAAACACATGAACACAAGTCATTCAAAGGAAACTCTTTTATTGATACTGAATACAAGGTTACATTTGTGGGCGCAAGGCCAAATTACAATCACTCAAGCTCACTGTCCTCACATTTACAAGTTCACTCTGCTCTCTCTCATCTCTCAATACAAATGCTCGATCCAGCGGAAGCTTCGGAAGGCGATGTCCATACATTATGTCCCGTATAAGTCTTTTCTCTATGCGGCCGCACGCTTCGAGTCGCCAAGGAACTTCGTGCCTCGACGCATCCAAGCGAGCTCCGCGCCACGAGCTTCTACCTGTGCCTGCACATGTAAACTATGTGGGTGTCAGTACCACTGTACTGGTGGAATGAGCTCCTCGCCCACCCATACAAAACCCGCACGTTTTATTTTACTTTGTGCAACATAGTCCCTTTTTTATCCATTGTCTTTCTAGTCTTGCCTTAGGATCAGTTTTAGGACCGACGCCTTGGTTATTTTGTGTCTATAGACCATCCCGTGCTTGCACAACAATGTCGACTCATACCTTGCCTCAAGACCCTTCTCGTGCCAACAACGTTAACCTATCGAGTCGTGTTTGCCTTACGGCTTAAATCAGAGACGCAATTACGCGATGAAGCTCCCTTTTCTGTGTGACCGTGCTACAAACCCTTGCTGAGGCCGTGCCTCGCAATTCAGTAAGACTTAACCATATCGCCGCCTCGCGGCCCTGCCGCCTAGCGGCCCTTGCTAATTTGACCACCAACTGACCCAAATCAAGACTGGTGAATCTTAGTGTCGCTCCTACAACTTTGCCTTGCGGCGGTTTCTTTTTCAACTCAAACAACTCAACCAACTCAAGCTACTTATATGCCGACAACTAAAGACTTGATGCTACATCCCGTGCCGAAGCACGACGCCTATGTTGAAACCCAATCTTAGGCCCAAACTTTATGTTCTAACTGTACACTCTTTCTATTCAACTCAATCCAAAGGCATGCACGCGGTTAGCCGCTATTTGCCGACATCTATATGAACTTGGCCACCAGCATCACAAGCTGTACCTTGACGTATAGTTTTGTTAATCGGGATCCTTTCGACGCAAGTAGCTAGCCCCGTCGCAAGTCCCCGCTTAACCTGTGCCAAAACCTTACGCACGACTATACCCTGTTCCCTCCTAGGCCGAGTCGGCCCCCATGGCCCAGGGGTTACCGCTCGAGGGTTCATCGCCCTTGTCGACAAGTTGTCAAATGACCATGCAAGACTCGATACAAACTGACGTCTCACACAGTCATTCCTTTACCAAAACCAAGACTTCTATCCTTGAGACCCCTCGACGACCCACGGTCGCGAGCATTCCTTTCCTTGAGACCCCTCGACGACCCACGGTCGCGAGCATTCCTTTCCTTGAGACCCCTCGACGACCCACGATCGCGAGCATTCTTTCCTTGAGACCCTATCATTTGGTTCAACTCATAAATGCCTATTTGATATCCCATTCTTAAAACTCACCTTGAATCATAGTCCT
Organism: Iris pallida; assembly: GCA_029216955.1. NCBI lineage: Eukaryota > Viridiplantae > Streptophyta > Magnoliopsida > Asparagales > Iridaceae > Iris > Iris pallida. Next base: position 3,012,403 of record JANAVB010038019.1, read on the forward strand.
TGCCTTAGACACTAAGCCCGTGCATCGTGCCTTAAGCCAATCGTGCTCTACGTGATACTCCTGCCCAAGTCGACGGGCCTTGAGATCGCAGGACTACTTAACTTGACAACCGCAGAATGGGCGGGACAGCACTTGGAACGACTTAGGTCGACCGGCATAACTTTGCCTAACTTACTCAAGCCTACGACTTAACCCGAGGGACGAGCAAAGGCTATGCCAAGCCTTGCTTAATGGGACCGTGCACGCTTTACCAAGCGTTTATGTGGGCGACGCCTATGACTTAGGCTAACTCTTAGCTTTTGCACCGAAGACCAACATTCCTTCTCCCAAGCCACGGGACGAAGGACCGAGTGTCATTTTCAAAGCACGCCGTGCACCAACTCTATGCCGACCGTTGGACCTTTTTCCATGTTCTAACTCACTTCGACCCGTCGGGATTATTCCCTTTAGCTATGTGGATTCATCTCTTTTATTATTAAGCCTACTTGTGCAAGTTGGAAACATGCGTATTATTATGTGAAGGCAAAGATGAGGCAAGTTCACCGAAACTACCCCACCTGAGCGGGCGATCGCCTTGACCGAGATGTCTTCGAGTCGCCGTTGCAAGGCTAATGCTGAACGCCGTCGGCGTTCCTGTTCCTCCGATTGACTGAGCGGGACGGGGCACTACATCTGCCACCTCTCGTCCGATCCATCCAGACGCTGGAGTCGCAACACCTCTTATTTCTGCTCATGTAGGAGCGTCGACAGCTTTTGGGGGTGCCCCTCCACCTGTTCGGAGGCCTACCCCGGTGATCCAGGATGTGCTTCTGCCACCACATCAGGGGATAGTTGACATAGCACAATTCTTTGCCTTCTTCCGAAAGATGATGGAAGCTCAGCAACGCCAGTCTGCGGATATGAAGGTGGGCATTAACAATGCCCATCAGCTGGCCATGACAGCGGTAGAGAGGGTGACTGCCCAGCCGTAGGGATGCCAGATTCAGCAGCATCAGCCGAGGATCCCGAACATTCTGGTCTTCCAAAAGATGCGGCCAAGAGATTTCAAGGGTACGGAGGGTATCCTATACGCAGACGACTGGATTGAGCACATAGAGAATATCTTTCGCCTTACGCTGATACCAGCAGGATTACAGATCGAGACAGCAGGCAGACAGATGCATGATCTTGCCAGGATATGGTACCACACCGACCCTAGAGTTGGTATTTAGAAGCAGACTTGGGAATCCTTCAAGAAGTTTTTCAAGAAGAATTTCTTTCCCGACATAGTACTTGGCGCATTAGAGACGCAGTTCGAGAGTCTGGTTCTGGGGAACCAGACTATAGAGGAGTATGCTGGACTAAGATCGACCGCGATGCCACCTTCGAGCAGATTTATAGAGGGACTGAACGAGACAGCGAAGGCGAGGAGGTTTAGGAAGGGTTTGATCAAGGAGGTCAAGTCGCTGACTAAGATCGACCGCGATGCCACCTTCGAGCAGATCTTGGCAGGAGCCATGGCAGGAGAGGATGACATGGAGCTCCAATCCAAGAGGAGCCGGGATAATTCAGTAGGGGCTAGTGGGAGTGGAAAGCACCCCTTTGTGTAGAAGGTAAAACACCCGCCACAGCAGATACAGGCACCAGCTAGATTTCAGCAGGCGCAGCATCATCCTCGATGACAGGACCATAGGATGCAGAGTTGTGCCTATTACAAGAAGCCGGGGCACATTTGGGAGTCTTGTTGGAGGAGACTGAAGGTTTGCCTATTTTGTGGATCCGATGCTCATCGGGTCATGGATTGCCCTACCGTACCCCCATATGACAGAGCACCGGGTCAGAGATAGGGAGCTAGGCCACCTGTGGCGCAGCACCATGCCCAGCACTAGAAGGGCGGGGCTTTTGCGCTGACGGTCGAGGAGACCGACGTTGTGGGCGACGAGTTAGCAGGTATGTCTTTCCTATTCTTCTTTCCCACCTTGATGTGTGATTTTATTAGTACTTATCAGGATGTATTGTGCTGTGCTAGATAGTGTAGTAACCCTGTTCGAGACTGTGAAATCACGACTAGTAGGACCATGATTGCATGTTATTTCTTGACCTTGTTTGATTGGGGGTTTGACCTAGAAGGAGTAAGACCATCTTAATTTCGAGGATAAAATTTTTCTAAGGAGGGTAGATTTGTCACCCCCACTTTTTAGAAGCAAGGGTATTTTGGTCATTTGTGAATATTGGAATTATTTTGAATTTTTTTTAAATTAATAATGTGCTTATTGATATGTTAGGCCTTAACCTAGAATTTTCCTAATCTAGATATTATTCATGAGTCTAGATATTAGATTAGAAGCTTCCAACTAAATGACAAGGTTAGTAATATCTAGATATTATTAGGTTTGAGATATTTAGCTTGGAAACCCTAATTTCCATGGGCCTTTACCTAGAAAGCCTTGATTTCAACCATAGGAAGCCCAATTACTTGAATTAGACCATGCCCTAACCCTAGGCAACCCCTTGGCCAGCCACAACATGTCCTTTCCCCTATTTAAACATCATCTTAGCTCTCCTTACCTCTTTTCATTACACCCAACAATTCCTAATTTGTGTTACTCCCCAAATTCACCACCTTTATCCAAACCAACTCCAAATTGAGCCCAATCAATTGCAATACACTCCCTTAGTGTAGAAGAGGTCTCTAGTGGATAGCTAGCAAGGATTTGGAGCAAGTTGGCCATTGGAAGTGGAGTGATTTGCTCTCAAGTGCAATTTCATTGAGATTCCAACTCTCAATAGGTAATAGCCTATAAACCTATTAATTTTTTGATTTCTTTCCATAAATGCATTCTTTTAAGGTCCCCCTAGCTGTAGACTAAGTTTTGGTTCAAATCAAATCCATTTGGTATGCGTATCGGAGGAGTATCGGAGTGCTATGTAAAGTATTTGATGAAATGTCTCATAGAATGATTTTTGTTAATTTTTAAAACTAATTACATGATTTTGTAGCTAAATATGTGTAGATTAATTTTTGTGTTGACTGAGGTGATTTTAGACATGTTTCGTGTCGGTTATTTGACATGGGAACATAGCACGACACAGTGTGCACATGTCCTGCTACCCGAACCCTATAACTCCAAGGACACGACACGATTTGACACGGGAACATGGCACGACACAGTGTGCACATGTCCTGCTACCCGAACCCTAGAACTCCTAGGACACGACACGATTTGACACAAGATTTGGTGGAAAGGTGGGGGCAATGTCTGACAGCATGCCCCCACAGTTTGGGTAGATTTGATTGAGTGATTTATGAGATATCGCATCCACAGTGGTCACACTGACACACACACACGCAAAAATTTTGCCTCTGATACGGCCTTGGACACGCCATAATACGTCTTGTGGACACGACACGACATAGTGACTCAAACACGTAGCCCTATATCCCACCTACCCACTGAAATGACCACGACACACTTGGTTGGACACGCGTGTCCCTAGCTCACTCGACACACCCCCACGAGGATATTCGAACACTGCCTATACCTAGACTCTGATACATGTTGTTTGACACGACTCTGGACACAGTTGGACACGTTATGGACCCTTGGACCCTTGCTCACACTCTCATTCACATGTACTGTAACTCCTCTTCCTGGAATTTTCAATTTTTTTATTTCAATTTTCCTTTTTATTATGTTTTGGAATAGGTTCTCTTCGAAATCATATAGATGAAAATTTTCAAAACTAGTTTAAAGATTATGATTAAAAAATTATTATTCAATTTTAATAAAAATTGTTTATTATTGAAGTTTATTATTGAGCATTACGAAAAATATTTAGTTAGTAATTTTTCGACTTTCGAAATATGGAATTCAAAAGTGGTTTCAAAAAGTAAAATAAATTTTATCAATAAAAATATTTATTAAAATATTTTAAATAGGATTTTTGATTTGAGTTACCTTGATGACAACAAATATTATTTTGAATTGTTATAGTAACCCGTAAATTGATTTGGATTCAAATTATATGATTAAATTTGCTTTGCTAGCATCAAATATTATTTTAAATTAATAAGTTATTGATTTGTATTTGACAAAATAAAATATTACTCTCAAAATTTCATTTTAATCATCTATGGATAGTGATGGGATTGTATTTTGTTTTAATCAAGGAAAAAAGTGTTATCCATTGGACTTTGTAGTCCTCATCCAATTAGGAGTTCTCAATCATCTATTTAAGTGACACTTCTAACCATCTAAACAGAACCGCGTACCATCCATCACCATCTTCGTCCATGTCCCCAAAATAACCGCCACAACCATTCCTTGCCTCGCTCCACTTCCTGCCCGCACAGGGTCACCGTGGCCGAAGCAACCAATACCATCAACAGCAGCCCAATCCTCAACCAACGTTGCGAGAACCTTCCAATCACACCACCATCCCCTGTCCTCTTCCCCGTCGATCCCGACCAAAACCATCGCCAAGAACAACAATTTCTACCACCACAGAATTTATCGCGTCCAGACCCGTGTGTCCGTGTCCATTCCAACTATTTCTACTATATTTTATTACAAATACAAACCAATCCTCCATGTCCACTCTGGACACAATTCCATCTACTATCCATCCCTGTGTCCGTTGTCCCAGACACGACATCATCGTCCATAAGAGAAAGCAACAACAAATCAAAACCCAATTTAAACTCTGACCTCCCGAGCGTCGTCGACACGCCGTCGCCTCCTGATTCGAGGCACCCGGCTGGTCGAGCTTCCAGGCGACGCCTCCTCTACTGCTCCGTGGCTAGCATCCGAGCGCCACCGCGTCGAAGCCCCTCGCACTGAACGTGCCATCGACAGCCCCAACTTTCTTTTGCTACCTCTACTGCCGTTCTTTCCTCAAGCCGATACCGAGTCATGGCTGCCGCTGCACGAGTTCCTCACCTTTGCTTTCTCGATCTGAAACACCTCATCACGCGGGCACCACCGAATTGATTCTGGCATTGACGACCAGTCAGCTACGCCATTGTAGCGTTCCGTATGCTGTGCTCCTCAAGTCACTGTGCTCGACCGAAGTCGAGCGTCGCCGGCTCTGCAGCAAGCGCTCCTCTACTGGAGTCGCAAAGAAGCAGCGCTCGATTCCTCGAGGTAAGTTCTCCCAGAGCTTCTCACCCACTCTTTCTTTTTCCGTTTGTCTTTCTCTCTCCCTATTTAATTTTCTCTCTCCCCATTTAATGGACGAACAACTTAAATAGCTTAAATGTTGTTGTTGTTAACATTATTATAAATAATACCATTGTTATTGGGTTTGAGCTCGTTACTTGGGCTAAGCCGACCAAGTTATGTAACTCCTCTTCCCAAAAATTTTTGAAATATTTTTTTATTATTTATTTGATTTAAATGGTAATTTTTATATTTGTTTTTTAATTATTTAGTTAACTATTACGGTAGATGACTTTAGCTATGGTTAGGTTTTAAAGTACCAGACGACTAGAAATCATGGCACGGATAGTGCAGTGGCGTGCTTTGACTAGTGTTTAGCCATGGTAGGGGAATGCTAAGCCATATGTGTGTCCTAACTAGGAAAACCAGGCCAAGTTGCGACCTAACCTCTAAAGGCGTTTTAATTAATTATTATTTAGATTATTGACTTTTAGAAGACTAGGTCGGACCAAACTAACCCGAAACCAACCCAAACCCGTGTAGGCACGTAGTGAAACCAAAGGCGTCCATGTAGACGTATGTCGTATCACTATTCCAATTTAGTGACCTGGTAGCCGATTTCACAAAAGGTGGTGGTATATATATATATTATAAGTTCTTAATACTAAATAATGTTTTATTGATAATATAATATAGTAAATAATTTTCTTAGCAAATATGTTGGATTTTGGGGTTTATCTAGATTATATAGACATGTGTATATATATAGAAGCATATTCATGGTATATGAATTTAAGCTTTTATATATATATATATATATATATATATATATATATATATATATATATATATATATATATAAAAAAAAAAAAAAAAAAAAAAAAAAAATATATATATATATATATATATATATATATATATATATATAAATATATATATATATATATATATATATATATATATATATATATATATATATATATATATATGTAACAATATAATTTTTATGTTATATAAATTTTAGTATATAAATTAAGGATTATACATTGCCATTATTGATCATACATAGAATTTTGTATTGCTTTTTAGATTTATGGTGTTTATGCATATATTATTATATGTAGATATACACAAATGTATATATATAGAGATAAATTTATCTATATGTGGATATATATATATATATATATATATATATATATATATATATATATATGGTTATATATATACATGAATGGTTATATATAAACCAATAAAAATAAAACATAAAATCCCAGCCCAGCTGAGTCGGGCCTAAGCCAGTCGGGCCAGGCTACATGCTCAAACCCCTAGCCCAGCAAGCGAATCCTCCCCCTGCTCGGCCTAAAGCAGAACAACGTACAGTATTATAGAAACAGAGAACGAGAGAGAAAGAAACGACACGCAAACCCTAATCCCTGACGTCGCGCGCCCCTCGTGATCGACCCAGAGCCTTTCTGCCCGCTTGCACTCCCCTGGCGACCATACCCCGCCGCACGTCGCCGACGGCAGGCCGGCCACCCGCCCGCGCGCGCGGATTAAACAGAACAGCCGTAGCAACAGTTGCAGCCAAGCAACTTTGAGACCTGAATGCATCCTCCATGCTCGCTCTTTCCTCAAACCAATTTCTCAGGTATAATCACGACATATACCCCTACAAATCCTATCAAGTAGTTAAACTTTAGCTAACCCAAAACTTAGGCAAATTCGATCCGAAGATCGATGAAAAAACTACTCTAAAACAGAGCATAACACCTATTTGTTATAGATTTTATATGATTCATTAGCTTTCTAGTTGACTTGATTTATCTATTTTCTATATACCGTGTTCACCAGTTTATGGTCTTGCTAGACTTGACAGTGTAGTGATATTGGACTTGACTGTGTCTTGACTGAGTCGTACCTTGTCTCACTAGTACCTTACTTGAGTTGTGTCTTAGAACGAGTACGTGTGATTGAACTACTATTTCCCTGCATCATTTTTCCTCAACCAGAGAGTCCACACTCGGGACGAGGGTTGATTAGTTGCACCAGAGAGTCCACACTCGGGACGAAGGTGTTTGTTCCTTGGCACCAGAGAGTCTACTCGGGACGAGGGTGTTTGTCTTGATCTGTTTACATCCGTGAGTCCACACTCGGGACGAAGATGTTTTACTTGCACTAGAGAGTCCACACTCGGGACGAGGGTGCCTTGCCGTGAACTAACCAGAGAGTCCACACTCGGGACGAGGGTTAGTGATTAGAACTAACCAGAGTCCATACTCGGGACGAGGTTTAGTGATTAGTTCAAACCTGCGAGTCCACTCGGGGCGAGGGTTTGGTATTCCATTGATCTCGTGTTCACTTGTTCATCCAGCAGTTCAGTTAAGTGTAGTTGTTCTTGTATTCCAGTTCATAGTCACCTGTCAGTAGCCACTTGTCGATAGTCACTGTTAGCAGTTTTGGTCGTAGTCTCTTGCCATATGTACGTCTCGTTCCTTGCTTATATCATGTTTATAATTTATGCATGATTAAACTGCTAGATAGGTATATTTATATGTATCTTGCTATGTCCCCTGAGGACCTGATAATCTCTTCAGGTTTAGCGATTGCATGGAGTTAGTTAGCAGAGCGGGATGGTAGATGATTGCGATGCATGATTCAGGTATTTGTCAGTGATATTACATTGTTATCCTTTCGTGCTTTACATTCCTTATCATGAGATATCCTGTTTATTGATTCACTTTAGAGACTCTTGTTATATTCTTTGAGTCTTATCGGACATATATGCTAGTGGACTGCAGACCACGACCCATAGTGTTCATTCATGTTTCGTACACTTATTGTGGATTGAGATGTAGATTTGTTTGCCATGATTTGGTAGTTTACCATAGCCGTGATAGCGTTTACGTATTCGAGTTGGGCTGGAGTCTGCTTGATGCGTAGCTGGCTTGCTCACGTGCTTGCATCCGAAAAGCGGCTTGCATCATGTCTAGGACGTGACTTCCTGGGTACCATGGCCAGGAACTCGCGCTAAATTGGATTAGGCTAATGATTAGATCAAACTAGAACATGGTGAATTCCCAGTCACAGGCAATCTCTTATCTGGGCGCTTTAATGGACTTGTAGCTTGCCGACGAGTAGAGCACATTTCCAGTACACTGTCATGTGTTGCACCCTCTAAGTCACCTAAGGGTACATTTATCTCCCGGGCAATGTACCCACCTATAACTCTCAACCCGCGGAAGGATAACTGGATAGTCTGTAGGGCTTGGGACTGGAAATTCTTACTTGCATCTTGTTAGTAATTAGGCTTGTGATAACCCTAGTTAGTTAAAGTAGTAAGCCGTAGTACTTGTCTGGCCGATTGTGAATGAATGGTGTCCAGCTCTATCTAAGTCTTGTCTAGCCCCTGTACCTGGAACTCTTGATCTTGATTGCTTTACTTATTTCTAACGATAAATAGGTAGAGATAGTGAGCTATTCAGGCGAAGGGGTACAATCCCGGTCCATGTTTGGTTTAAGGATTGTATCCTGGCTCCCGGAATGGTTCCACGTCCCTAGTCGTTTATCGTCCTGTGTACCTTACTACTTGTACTTTCCTTTTATTCCTTATGTTCTGATATGCTGGCTTTTGTTCTTATTTGTGACCTCCTTTGTGGCACTTGCTCTTTCTGGGGTTTGACCCAGCTGGTTTTGTGTGGCCAGATTTCGGAGCAGCTCCCGAGGATCTACCAAGCTTCCAGCCCAATGGTGACAACTAGACGGAACCCGGGCCAAGAGTGGGTTTTCCTTTTGTTTCACCCACTTATATGTAAATTCATTCTTTTGAGGCGTTTAGCCGACGAGCACCTGTTAGCTCGATGCACATTTACTTACTGTCTGCCTACGGGCTGTAAACATGATTAACAAATCCTAGGGTTGATCATGTATGACTGAACTCTTGCTAGTCCTATCATTTTGTACGACTAGCTTCATGATCATGCAATATGTAATATTTGGGACGCCTTATATATATATATTTGATGCTCTAACATCTTGTAACTCTGTTAATTGCTTGAGATTGAGACAATAGGCTTGACCTTAAGAGACTGCTGGCTTGTAGTAAACCCTCATATCTAGACAGCCGTGACCGTATAGTTGAGATGTATTCTATTTCAATATACGTAGCTGGCTATGTCTGCCCCTGCTCTCCAGTATTCTGGTTCTGGGGCGTGACAACATATTACAGTATAGGCACTGTATTTATATTGACATGAATTTAAATAACATAAATTAAATGACAGAATTTAGAATACATATTACAGTATAGGGGTGCAACTCGGGCGGGTTGGGTCGGGTTCACTACTAAAATATACTTAAATAGCGACGTATATTAGCGACGGCGAAAATACCCGTCGCTGATAATTGCATATAGCGACGTCTTGTGCTACATGTCGCTGTCCGTCGCTGCGTAGCGACGTTCAGCGACGTAGTATAATTTACGTCGCTGGCTTGCGACGTTTAGCGACGTATCATGTAGGCGTCGCTGTTTTATTTCATATAGGGTTCCTGGCCCGATCGAAATCCCAAAATTTTCACCCAAAAATTTATTCCCGCTCTCCCCTCTCCTCCTGGCGAACCCTCCCCCTCCGGCGACCACTCCCTCCAGCGACACCCTCCCCCTTCTCCTTCCGGCGACCTCGCTCGCCCGTTGACCCCTCCCTCCGGCGACCAGCCTCCCTCCTCCGACGAAGGAGCCTTCCTCGCCACTTCCTCCTCCGACGAAGCCACCCTCCTCGTCGCCTCCATCCTCCGACGAAGCCACCCTCCTCAGGTAAACCCTAACCCTAGCCCTAGCTATCTGAATTTTTGTTATGCTGTGTGTCTGTATTTACAGTGAATGTGAAATACAGTGTTCGGAACCATCGACAGTTTCGATTACTGTTGTATGTGTTATCTTGGATAGAAATAGCAACAGTTCAGGATGCACTTCTGAGAGCTTCATTTTCACGTCCTTCACTTTCTCGGGACGTCGTAAAGGATCCCGAGAAGATGAAGGACGTGAAGAGGAAACTCTGAGAAGTGCACCCTGAACTGTTGCTCTTTCTATCCAAGATAAAACATAGAACAGTAAGCGAAACTGTCGATGGTTCGAACACTGCAGTTCACACACACTGTAAACACAGACACACGGCATAACAAAAATATCAATTATATTTTTTTAAATTTTTTTTAATAATATCTGCGACGTATGGCGACGTTCTGCGACGTCCTGCGACGGACAGTAGACGTCGCTATACGTCGCTAAATAGTGACGTAACGTCGCTAGACGTCGCTAATATACGTCGCTACATTGCCCACGTGGCCACGTGGCTGCCATGCCTCGTCATCATATATAAAGTTTTGCAGCATCGCAGTTGGTCGCTTTACGTCGCAATGTTGGCAACGTACTGATACGTCGCTATCTGTCGCTCATTTTGCGACATCTAGCGACAATGAGCGTCGCGTCGCAAATAGCGACGTTCGACGACTAAAGTATCATCTGCGACTTGCCTATAAGCGACGTCTATGTTTCGTCGCTAAATACGTCGCAAATCGGTTTTAGCGACGTATTTTCTGTATTTAGCGACGTCTCCTGACGTCGCTAATATGGGTTATTTTAGTAGTGGTTTGAGGTCAACCCGAGCCCAACCCGATAGGTCATAAGCCTAGCCCGAGCCCAAGTCCGACCCGACTTCAGGTTCAACATATAAAGCCCAAGACCAAGCCCGCAGGATCGGGTTGGGCTCGGGTTGGGTCGGGTCCATCGAGTTTATCAGACTCTAATATGATATTTAAAATAATTTTAAACAAGAGTAATATTAAATGCATAATTAAATAGCAATCAAGTCTCAATCATTACAAAATAAAACTGAAATGAGATTTAGGACAAGGAGTTGAAAAGTTCGGGTGAAAAAAATTATAGTTTAAACTTTTTATTTAAGTAGTATGAAATTATATATATATATATATATATATATATATATATATATATATATATGTCGGATTTTGGGTTCTTCGGGTTACCCAACACATGAACCCGAACCCAACCCGATTTTTGATCGGGTTCAAATATTTTAACCCGAGCCCAAGCCCGAACCCGAATATCTTCAACCCTAACCCAACCCATTAACGGGTTTACCCGATCGGGTTCGGGTTTAGCCCGCCCGAGTTGCACCCCTAGTATAGGCACTGTATTTATATTGACATAATTTAAATAACATAAATTAAATGACATAAATTAAATGACTGAATTAAATAACATAATTTAAATGACTGAATTGAAATATATATATATATATATATATATATATATATATATATATATATATATATATATATATATATATATATATATATATATATGAGGTGTTTATCAAAAACACAAAGAAAACCAATATTATATTAATATTATTTTATCATAATTTAGTTAGAGAGAATTCATGTATATACATATGTATTTAAACATATATACATATATATATATATATATATATATATATATATAATATTAATTAATTTAAATATGCAAAAAATTAGTTTGGACAAAAAATATATATTATTTATATAGTATGTATGGATATATGTATTTATACTATATATAATATTATATACATTATATATATATATATATATATATATATATATATATATATATATATATATATATATATACAAAAAAAAAAAAAAAATATATATATATATATATATACAAATATATATATTTACTTCTAAAACAAAACAATTAAAAGAAAAATAACCAAACCCACCCAAAGGGGGTTTCAAACCTGTGCTCACTGGACAGGGGGGTTTAACTCAGCTTGGCTAACCAATAGGCCCAACTCGGGTCCTGTTAAAAGAAGGGACTTTACTGATTTTGTACAATTAGTAATATATATATATATATATATATATATATATATAACAAACCAAAATTATACTAATCCCAAAAATTACCCTACATATGGGAAGGGGGGCTCGAACCTAGCACCACAGCAAGGGGGCACAGGTTTTTAAGAATGCAGCCACTGGCCAGTAGGCCCAAGTGGCTTGTTGTTAGGATGGGGTTATGGTTTAATTTATTTAGAAACTAATGGGTAGTCATCATCTTCGTGTCCTGAGTGCGTGGACATTCGGGACTGTGTCCAGCACACGTGTCGGGGGTTTCTAGACACGAATTTTCGTGTCAAGGGGTACTATTGTGATCGTCGTGTCATTCTCGACACGTTGGTGTCCACAGAATGTCACCATGACACAAAATTGCGTCCGTGTCTGCCGTGTCCAAATTAGGGTTAGATTTTTCAACGTGTCCGTGTGTCGGGGTGAGTCAAAAATAGGGGCAATCGATTCGTCTCGTCGAGATGAACTCGATGGTGTCAAGGAAATAAGAGTTTGATGAAGGAATGGGGATGGTGACTCACACGAATGGTCGGGCGGGCTCGACGGCGGTGCTGCGATGGTCGGCGACGGCGGCGGGTGTATTCTTCGGGTCGGCCTCGCCGTTCTCGACACGTTGGTGTCCTCGACGGGGGTCGACGTTGTTGGATTGGGGAGAACGGGGTCGCTGGAGTTGGGTGGCCGGCGGCGAGCTCGTCGGCGTTCAGAAATAGAAACAGTAACATGAAGAATTAAAAAATGATTTAATTTGAGGATTCAATTTAAAATTGATTTTGAAATTAGAATTTTTACATTGGGGTGTGTGCCTATTTATAGAAAAATAAAATTAGGGCAACTAACCATGGTTAATTACTAACTTGACCCTAGGGTTAGATTTTTACCCTTTTGCCAAAACGGAAAGAAATGCAGCTTTTACGGTAGCAGTTATTTAATTACAAAAAATTTAAATGACGTCCAAACGACTCCAAACAAATTGCAGAAAAATTCTAAAATTAATAAAAAATATTTAGGACCTAGTGGAATCAATTTGGGGCAAATTTGGAATTGTTTTTCATTTGTTAATTTTTTTTGAAAATAGGGGTTACAATATTCATTGCGTCTTCGAATAGTATTACTGTACTTAACAATTGACAGGTTGCCTAGAACGATCGAAAGTGGAAAGCGGTGATGCACGAGGAGTTGGGGGCCCTTGAGAAGAACCACACTTGGGAGCTGGTAAAACTGCCAGAAGGAAAGAGAGCAGTCGGATGCAAATGGGTCTTTACTGTAAAGCAGAACCCGGATGGATAGGTTGAGCGCTAGAAAGCTTGACTGGTGGCAAAAGGATACAGTCAGAAGTATGACATTGACTAAGACGAGACCTTTGCACCAGTGGCAAAAATGAGCACTGTCAGGACCCTGATTTCTTCGGCAGCGACTAGTAGATGGAAGCTACACCAACTGGATGTAAAAAATGCGTTTCTTCATGGAGATCTAGTGGAGGAGGTGTATATGGAGATACCACCAGGATTCGTCATCAATTAGACAGTGGACAAGGTTTGCAGATTGAAGAAGTTTCTCTATAAACTGAAGTAGTCTCCTCGAGCGTAATTTGACAGATTCAGGAGGGCGATAATAGGAATGGGATATCGGCAGATCAATGCTAATCATACTGTGTTCTTTCGTCGGAGTTGAGGCCATATCACCATGCTTACGGTGTATGTGGACGATATGATTATCACAGGAGATGATGAGCAGGAGATCGCCCGACTCAAGAGGAAGCTTGGCAAGGAATTCGAGGTGAAGGACCTTGGCCTTCTTCGGTACTTCCGTGGAATTGAGATTGCTCGAGAAGCAGAAGGGATTGTTCTTTCTCAGGGGAAGTATGCACTGGACCTTCTTACAGAGACAGGGATGTTGGGATACAAACCCGCAACAACGCCGATAGATCAGAGGTTCAAGCTGGATGCTGAGGCTGGGGAACCAGTTGACCGGATTAGATACCAGAGACTGGTGGGCAAGTTGATCTATTTAAGCCATACCCGTCCTGATATCTGCTTTACAGTAAGTGTGGTGTGTCACGCCCCGATTCCGTAGAATCGATAGTCGTCTCCCGGGCGTGATGCCGTGCGAACCTAAGTTGCGATCGCACAAGACGTAGTCATAAGGTCATCCAAAACACAACATCAAGTTAGAGTACACAGAGAAATTGATTGACACATTTGAAATAGAAGTAGACTTTTTCATTGATAATAAAACTTCATTTACATTGACATCATTACATTCATTGCCGCGCGGGCTACAACATGACTCGACTTACAAAACGAACGTCGATGAGATAGTCGTTCCATATATTACATCCCTTTTTACAAGCAAAATAGTTACACTTTCCACCTGCGATCGAGGGAAGCCGAGTCGCCATCGGTCTTTTTTGTACTGAATGCGGAGTCTTCAAAAGAAATTCAGAACCAAGCCTTTACACGGACGAGGCTTCAAAAGTGTCCACGCCGCCTTGAGATTTAAGTGGCACGCCCTTCGAAATTTGGGGTACCTGCATGGAGAGCGAGGATCAGTACATTACACTTTGTACTTGATGCACGTCGCTTCAATTGTTCGATTGTTCAATGTTCTATCTTAGTGTTCAACACATATTTAGACGCTTACTCGCCGAGCTACGCTCGCTAACTCGATAACATCCGACGCATGCACGGACACATATTTTATTAGACGTGAAGGAATAGGGAGAGAGAGTCAAGAACCCGCCCACCTTAAGCCGATACGCCTTGTCGTCTCGCCGATTGAAGCGTCTCGCTTCCATAACTCGATCGCATAGCTAACTCCCGGACTTAGCCATTCCTTTGAACTACTCGGTTGATTTGGCCTATCGTGCCTATGCCACAATTCGTTGCAAGGCAACGATTTGGTTTTGCGGACACTTTACTGCATAAGGCAAAATGCCGACCTGTTATCGTCCAGTGTAAGAGCATAGCCTGCACACCAGATCAACTAAAATCAGCACTTGCTCAACGGGACTTATCCTTTGCATCGATTCGATCCATAGATCCCAATCGACTCAAAGCTTACCTTTGGCCAACGTAACTCTTGTATCGATTCGCTTCGATATTTCATCGGGTCAACGCAACTCTTTGAGTCAACGACTCATCGTAATGCACCGTGCGGAGCAGGGCATTACATAATATACCACTCAAAATCAGGTTCGTCCTCGAACCGAAACCAACACTTAAATCCAAGTGTCTCGCCAGATCGTTTTACGATCTCGTGTTACTATCGCTGGAATCATACAACTTAGTTTGGATCATACACATATTTTAGGCGTCCCACCAATATATGCATTTCAGCCAAGCTCAGTTGTAGGATATCGGGACAAGGCTAACATGCTCAATTTAAATCCTCAAGCAACAATCATTCCGTATTCGACTTTGTCAGATCTTAGCGCATATTCCTAGAGTCCTGCTCGCAAACATCTTCGCATATAAATTGATCTAAACCATAACTTCGATCTCATAAGTTTCTCGATGGCCATCTAACACATGCATTGCATCAAGTCGTTGAGCATCCGATCGCAACAATTCTTCGCAATGCCTACTCGTCCAATCGTTTCTGATCTCTCACATAACTCAAGTCTTTTATTCAATCATTCATAACATTTGGCCTTAACGACATGGACTGAGTCCACATCTCAATTTCCTTTGCCTACCATTTGCACTAAGTCTCGCACACAACTATTCCAACACGATCCACATTCTCGAACTACCATTGCATTGCGTCTGGGGCTACCCTCGCTAGGTAACTTATCCAGACATCATGCTCGCACTCTCCCGACACAAGAGGTCAACTTGAGTCTACGATGCTCAAAGGCAACAATCTTTTCGACCCAAGGTCTCTTACGATACACCTATCTCCGATTCTCGATCGAGTACGAATCCTTTACTCAATTTTCGATTTAATCCCGACTAGTTCATTCCATAACATAAATCGTGCGCTCAACACACATAGCCTAACCGTTACTCAAACCAATCTACGATACAACTCTTAGGGTCTTTCTGCTATCCGTCGCTCTCGTGCATTGCAGAATTCTTGCAATCGCCTTACCGCGTCGCTATGCTAAGCACGTTCCTCGACATCTATTCGATCGTCGACCAACCAAGTCTACTTACGCACTCATTCGATCGATCATAACTTTTCTAGCCGTCTCGATCTAGTCGAAGGCTACTCACTAACTTCCGAAACACGATACTCGCTCGCTTAGACTTATCCTCAACATGCACTACATCATTCCTCCTCCTCGATAAAATCTCTTATGCGACTTCTTCAGGGTCATCCTATGGGACTCCAACATTCACTTGATTTGGCGGTCAAGTCTTATAGGGTCATCTGCCCCGAAACTACGCTCGATAATTGAAGATCATCAACGAGGGATAGTTACAATGAACCATGCTATATCCTATCGCGGAGCCAAATTAATTCCCGACGCTTCCTATGGGACTTTACCCAATCCGACATACATCACAAATCCGTAATTTATCTACTCCCCGTGCAACTTATGCGCCGCTACTACTCGAATCACTCGTGCACATTGCGTACCGTTACTACTCGAATCACTCCTACATTACCGTCGACACTTTTCGAAACCGAACAACATTTGTTCGCCACAGTACGAGTCCATCTACCCGCTCAATATCTGGCACACTCTAGGCTTATTGTACAATCCTCAATTCCACCTTCGCATCAAACCACAAGTCCATATCAAATTTGCCATGCCTCGCAAGTTCGATCATCCCCGCTGGATGAATCACCATACCAGCGCTCACGCAGAATGATCGTTCTAATTTGACGTGACGCATGTGCGAGGCTGGTGTTGCGTTCGCTCAAGACAAGAATGTCAACATAGTGGTGATCCACGAAGCAATCCAAAACACTTTCTTTTTCATCCAAGTAACATCCATTCACTCTCAAATCCTCCGAAGCACTCCTACCGTTATCATCCCAATCGACATCAACTTAACTTGCATCTTATTCATCCAACAATAAGGCTCAACAAAATTTTCGTTCATTCGATCAGAGTATCCTCGAGGTATTGCATATCGTCTTTGATACGCCTCAATACCATCGTCGATATGCATAACTTGAACATCTTCCTTTCTCATAAGCTCAAACCCGTTGCAATCATTACCATTATCCGAACTCGAATACGAATCAAGTCTCACACTTATCAAGATTTATTCTGTTATAACTAACTACCATCATTGTGATACGATTTCCAATTCACATATCCATTCTCGTATCCCTAACTCGCACTTCCAAAATCGTGCTACCGACTCCTCGCGTTAACCCAAATTCGTTCGCACAATTTCTCCGTACCTACTCAACACGTTCCGAACAAGCTTCCGTACTGACTTAACTCAACGCAAATTTGATCGAGTCAATTATTTCCTCGACGCAATATTTCTTTCGCTATGTTCGACTTATCGTTCGACTTATACTTAACGAATCCTCGTCCGACGTATCATCCATATGTATGGCTTCACGCATAATCGCTAAACTCAATTCATTGAAGCATACTTGCATCGACTTCTATCAAGTCAATCCCATTCGAGTCTCGGTACTACTCAGTCCGTTGAGGACAAACATATCGTAACAATACAATCGTCTCAATATAACCTATCATAAGTCACCAACCGGCTTAACATAGCTATTGCTAAGTGGTATTCCATATACCACTCAGAAATCGAGCCTATCGTTATCGATACAATGTCTCACTGCATCGATCACACAATCGGTATTGCATATACCACTCGAAATCAAGTAATTACTCGACATCGCATTCCGTATAGGTCCGACATCTATTCCTCAATCAACTATCCCGTATGGCGATCCTTCCGATCCCAGCTCTAGCGTTCGCTCAAGTTTGACACGCATTCACACTAACCGTATCTTGGCGATCATATCGATCACATCCGCAACATTCGCTTATTCACATCTCAACGCGACATACGGCCAACATAAACGTTCGCCTACTTCGAAACTAGCTTCAATGTGGCCAACTTACAAGTTCGCCTACTCAACTCGACTCGTTATTATCGTATCCACGATTTTCTAATCCCGCTCGTTGCAACTCGTGCAACAACTCATTCTCGATACTTAAGGTCTTTACTCAATCTCGTACGACATTTCGCTATCCATCCGCATAGCCATACCACACGCATCATACCATATCGACTCGTTGCACCGACGCAACGAACGATTCACGACTTGCTGCACTCCGTGCAACCAACAACACATAACCATTCGCATAGCCACGTAATATGCATCGCTTCACATATCAACCCATTGCACTTCGTGCAACCAACAACACATATCTCCTCGCACTTCGTGCGACCAACAACACATAACTTCTCATATTTCGTGCGATCAACAATACGTATATCATTGCACTTCGTGCAACCAACATCACCATATTCGTTGCACTTCGTGCGACCAATATTCCATAACTCGTTGCACGTCGTGCAACCAACATTCTCCGACGGCACTCGGAGATAGCGTGATAGTCACGACATACTTGTGGCAGACGTACGCACTTAATATAGACTTATTGTATGGAACATCCAATGTAGCGTCGAGCAGATCCATGAGCCATACGGTTGCGAAAACAACTTAGAGTCAACTGAATTCGATAGCGAAGCAACTGAGGGTCAAAGAGATTCATACACGGTCCAGAGGATGGAACCGCTCTGATACCAACTTGTCACGCCCCGATCCGGGAAATCGCTCGTCCTCGCTAGATTTTACCCAAATCAACGTCCTCGCTGGGGCGTGATGCCGCACGAGCCTGGAGTTGCACTCGTGCAAGGCAAGATAATGGTTCATATAGTGAATATCTCAAATTACGTAACATAAGCAGCAGAAGGAAACAAAGAATACAATAAGAATCTCTTTTATTCATAATGCACTGAAGGTTACAAGGCTCTGAATGGCCCAACATATATGCCAATTTGCTACAACGCTCATGATCTCTCTAGCTCACAAAGGATTACATTGTCCCATACATTATGCCTCTTTATAGCCACCAAGTAGTCTTCGGCCGAACATCTCCATGCTGCAAGTCCGAACGCCTATGCGGTAACTCCTCTTGAATGCCAAGGACTCCATGCCTCGGCACGTCCAAGCCAAGCTCCGCCCGAGCCAATCATAACCCGAACCTGCGCATAAACTAGTAGAGAATTAGTACTTTCGTCCTCGCTTCGCACTGATCAAAACCCGCTCGCACCCAAACCAAACACTAAGTAATTTTAGTAGACATGCAACATTATTGGTGATCTTTCTATTTAGCCTTAGGATCCATTTCATGGCAATCTTCATATATAATAACTTATCATAAAGATGTCCCATGCCGTGTTCCTGCAGCAGATACAGTTAGCCATAATATGAACATAACCTAGTGTTTCGTGCTCATCTCCATTCCTCTTTGCCTAGCCTGCCATGGTTAGAATTTACATAAGCAATCATATGATTCGCACAACCAACCAATCATAACCGTAAACATATGCATAAGGGTGGCAGGCCCTGCGCCTGCACCCAACTCTCATCTCAGCCCACCGGCCCTATCTATATGAAGGTCACGGTGTTTCGCACCGTAATGGACTTGGCATCTCATATGTGTAAGCCTACGATCACTTCGATACGGGTTGCTAGCCCAATATCCGAAGGATCCCAAACTTACGGATATCATAGCTTATCACAGCACTGGACGGTCGCAATCCGTCCGAATGATGTGCACCATAAATACCACACATAATTCCCTCCTAGGCCGAACGGTCCCGGTGCCCCGGTCGTAACCGTCCGAGGGAAGCCGTACCCGTGCACAGGCCATCCGAGTCCATTAACCATGCAATACGCGCCATAGCAAACACACATAACATTCCAATCAAATCCTTCATTTCATAAAAATAGTCTCGATCCATAAACGGTTTTCCGTGCCATAAACATATTCGCGTCTCATGAACATAATCCACCATCCATATGGGGAGCTCCGTCGGAGTTATGCCCCAACACATCCATATTGATGCACGACGCCCAACGGCTTAGACATCTCGTACTTGTATTCAACGCATACCATTCGTAAGTTATTCTCATAGCATAATTTCGTAGTTACTTAGTCTTTTCGTAACATAAGTGCCCGAGGGCACGCTCAGCACCGTAATCAATATTCTACGCCTAGTGTTCAATGTTCTCGGAGCCGTGCACGTGGTGCACATCTCGATATTGTCTTTCAATGTTCTATTATAAGCACCCTATCGCGACCCGTACACTTGATGCACGTCGCTTCAATTGTTCGATTATTTAATGTTCTATCTTAGTGTTCAACACATATTTAGACACTTACTCGCCGAGCCACGCTCGCTAACTCGATAACATCCGACGCATGCACGGACACATATTTTATTAGACGTGAAGGAATAGGAAGAGAGAGTCAAGAACCCGTCCACCTTAAGCCGATACGCCTTGTCGTCTCGTCGATTGAAGCGTCTCGCTTCCATAACTCGATCACATAGCTAACTCCCGGACTTAGCCATTCCTTTGAACTACTTGGTTGATTTGGCCTATCATGCCCATGCCACAATCCGTTGCAAGGCCATGATTTGGTTTCACGGACACTTCACTGCATAAGGCAAAATGCCGACCTCTTATCGTCCAGCGTAAGAGCATAGCCTGCACACCAGATCAACTAAAATCAGCACTTGCTCTATAGTGCCCCGTCCCGCTCAGTCAATCGGTAGAATCGAAACGCCGACGACATTCGGACTTAGCCTTGCAACGGCTACTTGGAGACATCACTCGGCCAAGGCGACCGCTCGCTCAGGTGGGGTAGTTTCGGTGAACTTGCCTCATTTTAGCCTTCACATAATAAATCACATGTTTTCAACTTGCACAAGTAGGCTTAATAATAAAAGTGATGAATCCACATAGCTAAAGGGAATAATCTCGACGGGTCGAATTGAGTTAGAATATGGAAAGGTCCAAAACAATCGTCTTAGAGTTGGTACACGGCGTGCTTTGAAAATGACACTCGGTCTTTCGTCCCGTGGCTTGGGAGAAGGAATGTTGGTCTTCGACACAAAACTATGAACTTGCCTAAGTCATAGGCGTCGCCCGTGTAAATGCTCGATAAAGCATGCACGCTACCGAAACGCAAGGCTTGGCATAGCCTTTGCTCGACCCTCGGGTTAAGTTGTAGGCTTGGGTAAGTTAGACAAAGTTATGCCGGTCGGCCAAAGTCATTCCAAGTGCTGTCCCGCTCATTCTGCGGTTGTCAAGTTAAATAGTCCCACGATCCCAAGGCCCGTCATATAAAATATGACTTGGGCGATAGCGTCGCGTAGAACGTAAGTCGGTTTGAGGCACGATGCACGGACTTAGCGTTAAGGTATGAACCACGGTCGACTTAATGAATTTTGGAGAAAGGACTATCGAATAGGCATTCCTAAGTTAAATAAAATGATACGGTAACATGGAAAGAATGCTCGCGACCGTAGGTCGTCGAGGGGTCTCAAATGATGAAGTCTGGAATGTGGAACTCAAAAGATAGTAAAACAATGAAAGTAAAGACAATAAAACGGTCCTGAAATGATGAAGTGGGTCGAGTCTGCATGGTCATTGGACAACTTGTGTACCGGTGCACAAGGATTTGATTTTGTTCCTCAGACGGTTGTCGCGGCCACGGGACCGATCTGGCCTAGGAGGAACCACGGGCCTACGGGACCCTTGGATGGTGTGCGACCTGACCCAAGGGGTGCGCCGTAGGACGGGTATTAGGGGAAATTCGGCGAGATCGTGCCTCATTATATACGAACGTACCCTAATATTCCAATGGAGGTCCAAGATAGCTTGTCGTGCTAGTGACCAAGTTCATATAGATGTCGGCATGACGGCGGCCATCCGCGAGTGTGCCTTTAGATTTAGTCGAGTATTGAGTGCGCTATATCTAGGAGTCGAGTTAAAGGTGTGTGTACAAGCTAAAAAAACACAATGTTGGGCCTAACATTTGGTTTCAACATAGGCGTCGTGCTTCGACATGAGTCGTGGTGTCGAGTCTTAAGATGTTGGCATAGAGTTGCACAAGTTTGATTGAGTCGTCGCGGGTTTAAGTCAGGAATCGCCACAAGGCGAGTTGGTTGAGTGATACTAAGTTCACAAGTCTCGATTGGGTCAGTGGGTGATCAAAGTAGCAAGGGCCGCTAGGCGGCAAAGGCCGCGGGGCGGTGATATGGTTAAGTCTTACTGAATTGCGAGGCACGGCCTCAGCAAGGGTTTGTAGCACGGTCACACGGAAATAGAGCCTTATCGCGTAGTTGCGTCTCTGATTATGGCCGTAAGGCAAACACGACTTGAGTTAACGTTGATGTTGCAAGCACGAGATGGTCTAGAGACACGGAATAGGCCAAGGCGTCGGTCCTAAAATTGATCCTAAGGCAAGAGTAGAAAGACAATCATAAAGGGGACTAAGTTGCACAAAAGTAAATCAAACGTGTCGGGTTTGTATGGGTGGGCGAGGAGCTTATTCCACCAGTACAGTTGAGTACTAACACCCACATAGTTTTTATGTGCAGGCACAGGTTGAAGCTCGTGGCGCGGAGCTCGCTTGGATGCGTCGAGGCACGGAGTTCCTTGGCGATTCGAAGCGTGCGGCCGCATAGATCAAAGACTTATACAGGACATAATGTATGGACGTCGCCTTCCGAAGCATCCGCTGGCTAAAGACTTGTAATTGAGAGATGAGGGAGAGCTGAGTGACTTGTAATGTGAGATTGAGTGAGCTTGAGAGACTTGTAATCTTGGCCTTGTGCCCCCAATGTAACCGTTGTTTCAATATCAATAAAGTGCTTCTTTGTATAACTTATGTTTTGTTCTAAATTCTGCTGCTATTATTCAATGTCTCTGCTTGGAACTTCTGTGCGACGACCCCGTCGCAGCCGCTGAAATCGGCCGTTATGGAACCCGCCTTGCACGAGCGCAATCTAGGCTCGTGTGGCATCACGCCTTAGCGAGGACGATCGCTCCTACGGGAGCGGGGCGTGACATGCTCAATGGGACTTATCCTTTGCATCGATTCGATCCATAGATCCCAATCGACTCAAAGCTTACCTTTGGCCAACGTAACTCTTGCATCGATTCGCATCGATACTTCATCGGGTCAACGTAACTCTTCGAGTCAACGACTCATCGTAATGCACCGTGCAGAGCAGGGCATTACACTTCACATCTATTGTCTCAATCATTCAAGCAAGAAACAGTAATAGAGAACATGTGAGATAAAGCAGTAAGGTATCCCAAACGCTCAGTCAAAATGTTCTTAAGATCTGGCTTTACAAAATATAGCCAGATGATGTAGTAAAGTATACACAATTGTTTATCAGCTATAGCCTGACTTAGTTACAATTATGTAAAAGTAAGTACAAGACAATCCGACTAACATGTCGGTGCCAAACGACAAAGTATAAAGCAATTCACAAAACGAGCAGGAAAGTAAGGAACCCACTCGAGTCCTCCTGCGATCATTCCTCTAGTATTGACCATCTTGGAGGTGGAAGTAAGCTGAGCCCTCGGGGACTGGCTCTAAATCTGGCCATGCAAAATCAGAGAGGTTAGACCTCTAATAGCAAGTACCGCAAGAAAGCACGATATGAGAATCTGGAACCAGTAATAAGAAAATATGATAAGTAGATCTCTGCTTGCCACTGGGATTCGCATAACATCACGACACTTCGAACCAACCTCCCAACCAAACAAGGACAGAAGTTGGCCCGTCATGCCCTGACATTCTAATCATCTCAGTTAGTTAACAGAGTAGATACAGTACACAAACAAATCAATTTAAACGGCCATGCAACTACTACGGCTTGCTACTGTGAGTTCTAAGTTATCCTGGAAATATACAATAAGGATTCCTCAGTTCTTACTATGTACGAGCAAGGCTAGTCTACCCAATCAATCAATTGTGCCAATCATGAATTAGACGAGTCCCAGCGGGACGCCCGTCATCAATATACAATATACAATAAATAATATAAGCAGATACCGCCCCCTGCCCGTGTGGCAGATTTACAGTATCTGTGGGAACCAGCCGGCCTGTCGGGCACTTAATAATCCCAAAGAGGGCTGCCATGTAAGAACTCGGGAATCCATTCTCTCCATGCAATCATTATTTTATTTAACTTAGTAGTCTCTATGTTGAGTGAAATCCCATGCCGTGGATCATGGTCATTCAGAATGAGTACTTTCGTATGGGGTACGATATGCACATCTCTACAACGATACCCGTACGGTTAGGTTGTAGGTCTTACATAGCGTAATGCAACAATCAAAACTTAGCCACAGAATAATCATGCCTTGACCATAAAGTACACGTGCTACTTTTGTAAAATAGATAAATAAATTGAAGCCTGCATGTATCTATATGCCAATATTCGGGATCAGCCAGTCGATTGCAATAGTTCATATGAACGTGTCTCATTCATTGAATTTAATAAGACGACTAGCCAGTCTCTTAGTTCCATCTAGGAACGCATGATCAATTATTAATCAAGATAACAATCAATGTTAATTAATGCCAAGATAACAATCAATGTAAATTAATGCCAAATTCGGGACAGAATCAGCCAAAAAGGCATTATGGGCTAGAGTTCATGCGGCCAGGATTGCTCATGCGGCCAGGATTGCTCATGCGGCCAGGATTGCTCATGCGGCCAGGAATGCTCATGCGGCCAGAAATGCTCATGCGGCCAAGATTTCTCATGCGGCCAGGAATGCTTATGCGGCCAGGATTGCTCATGCGGCCAAGTACTGTTCTTCTTGTCCATTTTTCGAGAATCAGAACCATGGAAGATATTTCTTCTAAGCTCTCTAAATCCTTCATTCCAAGTCCAAATCTGGACTTCCATAGGTCAAAATGGGGTAGAACGAAATTCTCTACAACATGGAACCATCAAAACTTGAAAAATAACAAAGTTACTAGATCAAAACCCAAGAAATCCGAAAATGCATTAAACTTAGATCTACATGAAATGAGCCATGGAAATTGAAAATGCTAAGTACTAAAGTATCTAAGAATCTTGAAAGGAAGACAATCGAATAACAAAAATAGAGATCCATCAAGAAGCAAGTTGGCACTTGCCTGTGCGGCTGGGTAGGTGGGGGAGAGTTTATGAGGAAGAAGAAGAGTAATGGTGAAGTAATGAAGAGAGAGAAAGGGAATGGGGCTTTAAATGGAGTGGTGGTAGGTGGGGAATTGTTGAACCACCCAAAACCGAAAAATAAACCAACTCAGGCCGAACCGAAAAGCAAAGTAAAAAGCAGAAAATAAAATACAGAAAAATAATTAGCGTGAAATTAAAGAAATTTAAATACAGAATAATACATGATAAATGTTAAATAAATATATTTCAGCAGTGCATGTATTAAAATACGTATTCTGGGAACGGGAAGTGACATCTCTACCCTCCTTAGAAAAATTCCGTCCTCGGAATTTCAAATCCAAGCAGGATAGGAACATCAAAGCTAAAATAATCTAAGTACAAGTAATTTGAGTAAGCAATCATTCTACAATGTCAATGTAGAAGCATGGAAAATATTAGAATAATGATCCATACGGCTCTGAGTAAGAAGCTTATGCGGCTCACCCAGGAGCGGCCCTATGCGGTTCAAAGAAGACTCTCAATCGCATGCGGCTCGGGAGCGTATGCGGTTCAGCAAGGCATATGCGGCTCGATGGACGCCATGTGTGATCTTTCCCTACAGCTGGTCGTTTGAGGAGTGGCCTCATTTATTGTTCCAGCACGATTCACTGTGGCGGCCCTGACATAAAGTTTCATAATGGCCTTGCCATAATGACTGACTCCTCGGGAAAAGAAGAAAATCTTTGACCAAATCCGACAGAAGTCCCAGATTGCCACGTGGCAATCAGTCATATGCGGCTTCCTGAGAACCCGTTCCATGCGGTTCGATACAACGCTAGCACATGCGGCTCCCTGGGAACACATTCCCTGCAGCCCAATACAACGCCAGCTCATACGGCTCACAAAGATTACACATATGCGGCTCGATGAAGCATCGTCCTATGCGGCTTACAAAGAGTATCTCTCTGCGGTTCGAGGATAGTTAATCCTATGCGGCTCTGACAGGACTCACAGTTAAGACACGTGGCATGGGATCAATAAGAGATTTAATCGAATCTCAACAAATATATTTGACATCATCGTCATAATTACTGAGATCAGGGCATATCATTTATCATCAAGCTAATAGGACACGTGGCGAGCAATCAGACATTGACATAATCAATCACGAGGATTTAAAACAGCTAGCATTAATTGCTCATGAGATACGATGCTATCCGCGTTAATGGCCGAGATTCACTATAATCAGGATCAAGGATTCAGATAGAATGAAGGAGCGCCGACATTCCAAACAGATAATCATTAGCAAACCCTAATGATCACCTCCCCACTTTTATAAATAGCCAGCATCATTCCCTTGAAAAAAAAAGAGGAGAGAGAGGAGAGGTCGGCAACAAAAGAATAAAAAAAAATAAGAAGAGAGAGATCTACACAGAGAGAGCTCCCCCTTTCTTCTTGATAATCACAGAGAGAGAGAAGTCAGGAGAGCAATCCGAGGAGAGCAAGAAGAGCGTTTCTTCGTCAACGCCAAGCAGATCTTCCCCGAGCCAAGGCTACATACTGATCGTCCAAGGAGTAAGGCAGAGCGACCGTCGCTTTCCCGAGCCTCTATCGTCACCCCCCAGAATCAAAAATAAATAATCGTACTTAGTCTGCTGTACCTAGGTTTTTGTCCCTAGGCTTTCTTTGTACGAGCGAGTTTGTATTGTGAGTCTAAGTTCAGTCCTCCGATAATTGTTCTGTTCTTTTACAATCAATGGCAAACACGATGGCGACTCTGCTGGGGACTAACTTCTCCACGGCTGAGGAGTTGGTGACGCAATCAGATGCAGCCAAACTTGGCTCCACACAAAAGAAGATGGTCGTCCGCTTCGACCAACAGGCGTTCGAAGAGATGCTCTCTGAAGGCAGTGCTGGCCCGACCCAGAAGCGCACCCGTACCACGAAGGCTCGCAAAGAATGGAGACCAAAGTCATTTGCTCCTCCTCAAGCCCTCGATGGGATGCCCTCTGCTGCTCAAGACGGCGAGAAGGATTCTCCTGCGGTCCCACTTCAGATCGTAGACAACTCTGCTGTCCCCATGTCTGGCAGAAGAAAACATTATGATGCTGGACTTGCAGGGACAAAGAGGGACTCTACGCGGACCGAACCGCAGAAGAGCATTAGCCGCAAGGAGAAAGCCCATGCGGCTACAACCGCCAACCGCATGAAGAAAACTCATGCGGCTACTTCTGTCAGCCGTATAACTTATGCGACTACAGTTTCCGACAGCATGGATGAGACTCATGCAGCCAGTAAAGTCAATCATTTGCAGAAAACCCATGCGGCCACAGATGCCAACCGTATGCGGCCAGCCTGCACGGTCATGACCCCTAGCCGCATAGCAACTCGTCCGACGACAGGAGACAACCGCATGCAGACAGCCTGCACGGTTCCCGCTCCCAGCCGCATAGCATCTGCTCCATGCTCCCCTCGATCAGTTTTCGACCGTCTCTCGTACGGTCCGAACCCTGATGACTCTCTGGATGATAAGCCAGACTCTGTGATGTTCAACTTGGACTCTTCCTATTATGCACCCACGAATGCTAGAAAGAAGAAGTCTAGGGCAGCGCGGGCTCATCAAGCCCAGATAGCTGCCCCAACCTCTGACTATCAGGGCGTCCCGCTGATTATCACACGGGCCTCTGATGGGAAGTTGTACAGAACTGCTCAAGTCCAATCCCCGGCGGCGAACGGACAGAGTGGTTCCTCTGACCTGCGTGAGACGATCCTCCACAAGCGCAAGGAAAGAGAAGGGGCCTCGGTGTGCAAGGAATCCTCACATGGACGTCACTGCACCCAGATCATCGTCAACTACTGCTGCAACAACGCAGCAGTGACGGAAGATCGTCCGTCCGTCTTCCACAGACTACAGCACCCGAACTCAGAAGATGAGGCACCTCCTGTTGTCTCCTGCAATTCCGCTCAGAAGGTCCCCGCCGAGGGGAGAGGGAAGAAGACAAGCATCTCCAGTCCAAAGATATCAGCCACTATAGCTAAGAAGTTGTCGGCTAAACGGTTACCCTCCACCGGAGTATACCAACACACCCGTTCGAAGACAAAATCTGCTGCAACAGGAGACTCATCATCCCCGACCCTGGGGGTTGTAGGAGCTGGGGGTAGTACTCCTCCGAACGTTCATAATAATCCAACATTTCAAGAAGACGAACCCCGAAAAATAACCCTCCCATCGGGTACAACAGATGCTGATGTCCCCGAGGACATCCAAGATTCTCGAGACGAAGCAAGCTCCGAAGCTGGGGGTAGTGTTCCTTCCGAGTCCGAACCTGAAGAGAACATCCCCACATATCCAGATGATTTCTCGACGCACGGGTACGACTCGGAGGGTACATCCTCCACCACTCCCTCCGTCACTCCTCATGTGAAGACGATATTCATGACAGACAGCAATCAAGGCGGTTCCAGCGATCGCCAGCACATCGACACGTTGGAGGCCATATTACATGCCTTGGTCAAGTCTGTAGACGAGATCAAAGCGGCACTTCCTACTCTGCAGGGAGTGACACCTGGCCAGACAAGCACGGGTCCCGCAATCAACGTAGATTCAAATTCAGCGGCGCCAAACCAGGGCAATAATCCTTCCGAGATAACGGCCCCTACCGCGACAGATGAGGCCCGAGAAGTAAGAAGAGAGGTTCAGGAGCTCCGAGCAATGTTCCACGCCCGAGAAAACTCTCAAGACCTCAGAATACGGCAACCATATCCTGCTGAATGGAGGGATGTTCCCTTTCCGCCAAGATATAAGCCGTTCAATATGAATCCATATGATGGCAAGACTTCAGCAAGTCGATACATCACTTACTTTGAGGTCACTACTGACCATCTGCCCCATGATGACGCTATTCTCACGCGGTTATTCATTGGGGCATTGGAAGGAGTCGCCTTCGATTGGTACCGCAACCTGCCAGACAATTGCATTCACTCCTTCGCTGGCTTCAAACGCTTGTTCTTGGAGAGGTTCTATGAGGTAGGACAGGACGTGATGATGTCTACCCTCATGGACGTCGTTCAAGGAGAGAAAGAATTGACGAGAAATTACATTGAGCGGTTTCATCAAACCGTAATGAAGTTACCATTTGGCAACCCGGACTCTTCTTTGATTGAAATTTGCCAAAAGAGACTACTTCCAACAATTAGTCTCTGGATGGGCGAAAGTCAGTTCAAGGATTGGAAGGCTTTTATCATCAGTGCTACAAGTGCTGAAGAACGATTGAAGAAGGCTCGCCAACTAGGGTTGCATATCTCGAAGGGAGAGAACAAGAGCAAGCGTCCCAACACCAGCAACGACAATGGGGGTAGCCCCTCCAACAACCGGGACAACAAAGGCAAGCAGGCTATGGTGACCGATACAGCCCAGAAGCCCGAGCCACAGCCAGCAGACAAACAATGGCCTCAAATCACTTATTCCTTTGAAGACGGCCACGTCAAGCCTATCTTGGACATGCTTATACAAGGAGATAGGATTCAGCTTCCTCCACCAAGACGGGAGCCTCGGCCGGCTGATCTAGAGAACCCAAAGTTCTGCCATTACCATCGCTACGTCCACCATGCTACACACGATTGTTACCAACTAAAACGGTATATCCAAAACCTCATCGATTCGAACGCCCTGGCCATCGATTTCGAAGAGGTAACCGTGGCAGCCAACATGGTGTCCGTACAATTCGGTAGTTTCCCTCCAACAGAGACTCAGGACGGGGTTATACCCATCCTTCTGGCAACAATGGAGATTGCTAATCTGCCGCCTGCTCGCGATCAAGCCGCTGGTCTAATACCCCTCACCACATCACGAGGGGAAATCATGTGGGTCCATCCGGACCTAGTCCACGAGGTAACTCAGCCCTCTCCACCTTCTAAAAGGAAAAGTGAAAAAGTCAGATCCTGCCGTACTGCCTCGGCGGAAGAAGAGGAAGTCTCGGCCGTCACTACTCGATCCGGAACACAAGCCCAACCGGTGACCGAAAGCGCGACTGATGATCATCCGCCCACTACCAATGATGCTCCGGGACCAGCTCAGCTTTCGACGACCGACAAGCCTAGGCCGAAGGAGACTCGCTTCGACAAGTCCCTCCGGAAGGAGACACCTCATGGGCTGGAGAGGCCCTACAACTTCGACATCTTAGCGCAATTAGCTAACACCCCGGCCAAATTGTCCTTATATGAACTCCTCAGGCTCTCAAAGGATGTCCGCACGGCTTTAAGTGAGGCACTCCAAAATGCCGACGCATACTTGGCTCAGGTCAACCTCACGGAAGATAACCAACCTGCAGAGATCCAAGATAGTGCGTGTACGGGAGCAATGCCCAATATCGTCTTCTCTCCGCAAGATATGCTCATCAAAACTAACCTGCATGATCGCCCGCTATACTACACTGGATACATCGGCGACGTAAAGGTGGACCGAATGCACATTGATCCTGGGTCCTCTATAAGCATCATTCCGAAGGGTCTGCTATATCATCTTCGCATTCCGATGCATCGTCTGACACCAACAAGCACCGCCATTAGCGGTTTCAATTCGGACAGGAGCTACCCAATAGGAAAGATCCGTTTGAAGTGTCAGATCGGCGATCTCCAATCAGAAGTCACTTGTTATGTTATAGATGCCGACACTTCTTACAATATCCTTCTGGGGCGGCCTTGGATACACGATTACATGATCGTGCCTTCCACGCTACACCAGTGCTTCAAATATGTCGATAAGTACGACTTCGTGAGGACAGAGTTTGCTGATATCGATCCCTTCAAGGGGGTCGAATCTTATTACTCAGACTCATGTCTGTACGAAAAATCAAAGAAGCATCTGGTCGAAGAAGATGTGCAAGCTCACAACAAGACGGCTACAGGATCAGAAGAACCTCTAACGATCCACCTTCAGGCTCGCAAACCGGGCAATTCTGCACCCCTTACGGCCACTCTGCGTAAGGACGCCATCAGTCTCTCCGCACAAGAAGAACAAATGAGAATTCGGCTGCCAAGGTCCGGCCAAGCGCCGAGACCCATAACAGGGCCACTTACCATCAGACTACCGAGAGTCGGTCAGCTCCAAACGGAGAAGCCCAATCCCTCCGACAGACCGCTCACAATACGCCTTCCCAAGAAGATTCTTCACCCCGATGCGAGGTCTGACACTTCTAGTGAACCAGCCACCCCTCACCTCACATCAAGTACCAAACTGGGGGTTGCTAGTTTACCAACAACTCCACGATCTGCTCCGCCAGTTGAGCCTCTGAAGATCAAGCTGACTAGGTCGTCCTCTCAGTCTTCATTTATACAGGGGGTGGCCGAAGAAGAACCAGAATTAGCCAAGTATGTGGCTGCCCACTCCGATACCCCTTCCGCAGATGATGTAATCCCTCTAGAAAAGATACCTTACTTCATCAATAAAGGGTTATCTTTGAAATACACCGAGCTCAATAAGCTATGTACAATGTATGCTATGGAACACGGTATAGGCACTCACCTACATACACAGGTGACAAACGTGTACACCACCATCCGACTTACTCCAGCAGAAGACACTTACCGAATAGTCAAGGGAGGGGACCACCCGATCATCTTCGGCCGGACGAACAACCCACATCCCCCCGCTATGGAAGAAGTCGACTTCGGGTCAGATGCCGGAAGACTGCCTCTGTATCTCTATAGCCCTCAATCCAAATATCTCATGCAAAAATAGGGGTACGATCTAGAGACAACGCCAGGACTGAACTACGACACTGGACGACGATTGCCTTTGAAGACGCCAGCCCCGGCGGGCAAACCACGGAACTACTATAACAAAACCCGATGCGGTTTAGGGTATGTAACGCCTACTACGACCCCCGAAAGCTCAGATGAAGAATGCGACTGGCAGTCACATTCAACCGGATCACCAACTTCCGACTCAGATACCAGCATCGGAGATGTGTTCAGACAAGTCATGTCAGTCAACATGGCATTCACCGACGCTTACGAGGAAGACGAAGACATCCCCGAAATCCTTGAGCTAGAACCATAGGCCCAGCAATTAGACGCACAATAGGAAAAGCGGTTCGAACTAAGAGAACCTCCTACCGAAGATGAGGTCATACAAGTGGATCTCGACAGCGAATCTTCTCCAAAACCGATCTTTATCAGTAAAAGCCTAACTGACGAAGAACGAGAATCGCTGTTAGTACTCGTCAGAGAATACATTGATGTGTTCGCCTGGAGTTATGAAGACATGCCAGGGTTAAATCTTGACATCGCTCTCCACAAACTCAATATACGGCCAGATACAAAGCCAGTCAAGCAGCAACAACGACGCTTCCGCCCAGGTGTCATGGACGCGATCGAAACTGAAGTCAACAAGTTAATAGCCAGCGGTTTCATTCGTGAAGAGCAACATCCTGATTGGGTCGCCAATATAGTACCCATCCTCAAGAAGAATGGAAAGATTCGAATCTGCATCGACTTCCGCAACCTGAACGAGGCATGCCCCAAAGATGAATTTCCCCTTCCCATTACAGACATCATGATCGACAACACATGCGGCTTCGAACGTATGTCATTCATGGATGGATTCTCAGGGTATAATCAAATCAAGATGTCTCCCGACGACGAAAAGCACACATCATTCCGAACGTCGATTGGTACATACTGCTACACAGTCATGCCATTCGGTCTGAAGAATGCTGGCGCTACATATCAGCGGGCCATGAGTATCATTTTCTGAGAACATTTATGCAAAATAGTAGAATGCTATGTTGACGACATCGCCGTCAAGAGTCGCCATAAGGAGGATCATCTGCAAGACCTGAGGATGGTATTCGACCTGATGAGAGCCCACAACCTGAAGATGAACCCTACGAAATCATTCTTGGGCGTATCCAGCAAAAAATTCTTAGGCTTCATCAACACGGCACGGGGCATCCATGTAGACCCTGAGAAGACGAAGGCAATCATGGAGATGGGTCCCCCGAAAAATCTCCATGAACTTAGAGGCCTCCAAGGGAGGCTAGCTTATATCAGGAGGTTCATTTCCAACCTCTCCGGGCGATGCCGACCGTTCACCCACCTCATGAAGAAGGGAGTCTCATTCGTATGGGACGAGGAATGCCAGTGCGCTTTCGATGACATCAAAGAATATTTATCAAATCCTCCAGTCCTGGTGGCCCCGGTCCCTGGAAAACCATTCCTGCTCTACGTACGAGCGATGGAACACTCCCTTGGTGCCCTGCTAGCACAAAATAACGATACAGGCCACGAGCAGGCCATATATTATCTCAGTCGAATGATGATCGGGCCAGAACATCGATACACCGCCGTAGAGAAGGAGTGTCTCGCCCTGGTATTCGCTATTCAAAAGACGCGGCACTATGTCACAGGACAAACCATACATGTGATCTCGTAAGTCAACCCTCTCAGAGTCCTCATGACTAAACCAGGGGCCCTCAGCTCTCGCCTCGCCACATGGGCAATATTACTGTCCCCCTATCATATGATCTTCGTCCCGCAAAAGGCTGTTAAGGGTCAGGCCCTAGCAGACTTTTTGGCAGCCCACCCAGGATCGGAGTCATCCAGAATCTATGAAAAGATCCCAGACGAGGTCGCCGATTCGAATACAGCCATCCACGATAACATATGGCGAATGTTCTTCGATGGCGCCTCAAGGACCGGACCCAAGGAAAACATCGTCGTCGGGGTCGGAGTGGTATTAATTTCTCCTACTGGGCTGGTGATCAATCGCGCCTACTCCCTCACGGAATCCTGCTCCAACAATGTGGCCGAATATAACGCTCTGGTCATTGGCCTCCAACTTGTAAAAGAGCTGGGGGTAGAATACCTTGAAGCATACGGCGACTCCCAACTAATCGTCAATCAGATCAGGGGCTCATACGAGGTTCGCCATGAAGACATGATCCCCTACCATCAAATTGCAATCAACATTATCTCATCATTCGAGGGATTCTTTATCGAGCACGTCCCCAGACTCCAAAATATCGAAGCCGATGCCTTAGCAGGCCTTGCCGCTTCCTTAGCAGTACCGAACCAAGCTCATCATTCGGTTGACATAATAGGTCACGAACTGGTCTGTCCCAAGAACAACGTTCAAGCCATGGCAAGTTATTCTGCTCAGATGATCGACGAAGCGCCAGACTGGAGACAACCATTCATAGACTTCGTGGTCTTCGACATCCTGCCCGAGAACCCCAAGGAGGCTACTTCTATCAGACGGCGTTCTCTCAGGTTCTTCTACGATACAGAGACGAAAATGCTGTATCGCCGCTCTTACGATGAATTACTACTTCGGTGCTTGTCGAACGCAGAAGCCAAAAAAGCCATACGAGAGGCTCATGACGGTGTCTGCAGGGCCCATCAGCCTGGCCCTAAGCTGCAAGACCGCCTTCGCCGGATGGGCTACTACTGGCCCACGATGGTGGCAGATGCGATAGATTATGCCAGAAAATACAAGGCCTGCCAAGTCCACGCAAACTTCATTCACCGACCATCCGAATTTCTACATCCGGCAGTAGCGTCCTGGCCATTCGAAGCATGGGGAATGGATATCATTGGTCCAATCACCCCACCTTCCTCCCGAGGACATCGCTTCATACTTGCGATCACTGATTATTTCTCCAAATGGGCGGAAGCTGTCCAACTTGCAGAAGTTAAAACTTCAAACGTGATCAGCTTCCTTAAGCATCACGTTATCTACCGCTTCGGACTACCACGAAGAATCATCCATGATAATGGTCCACAGTTTATAGGCCATGCATTCTACCGATTCTGCGATAAGCACCGCATTCAGAATGTCGCTTCGACACCATACAACCCGGCAGCAAACGGGTTGGCAGAGGCATTCAACAAAATAATTATCAAGCTCCTCAAGAAGTTCGTCTCCTCCAACAAACGCGACTGGAACAAGAAGCTCGGCGAGTGCTTATGGGCTTATTGCACCACGGTTCGAACAGCCACCGAGAATACACAATTCTTTCTGGTATACGGGAGCGAGGCAGTCCTCCCTTTGGAGACTCAGATCCCCTCACTCCGCGTCGCCCTCACTTATCAATTGACGACGGATGATAACTACCGACGACGACTACAAGAGTTGGAGGCTTTAGATGAAAAGCGCCTCCTAGCTCAGCAAAGGATCGAGCTATACCAAGCACGCATCTCCGGAGCCTTCAACAAGAAAGTTAAAATCAGAACATTCCAAGTGGGTGATCTTGTTCTGGCAGTCCGGAGGCCGATGGTCATGACTCACAAGACCACCGGTAAGTTCCAGCCAAAATGGGAAGGTCTATTTGTCATCGAGACCGTATTCTCCAACGGCGCCTACCGCCTCGCTAAGCAGAACGGAGACTTGCTCATGTTGCCCGTCAATGGCAAGTTCCTGAAGAAATACTATGTTTGAACATCATTCTCTAGATTATCGAGTCATGTACCCCTTTAGTACCACTGAACTCTCATCCATCATTCTCCAGATTATCAAGTCATGTACCCCTTTAGTACCACTGAACTCTCATCCACCCTATTTCAGATTATCGAGCCATGCACCCGCTGGTGCCGCTGAACTCCCACTCCCTCAATAGTCCAAATTACTAAGTTATGTACCAGCTGGTGCCTCTGAACTTACATTTCGGTCACTCTTTTAGATAGTAAGTCAAGTATGATTATACCTCTGAACTTTCTTCCTGGCAGAGATCCTCCCTCAGGATTCACTACCCGCACTCACAGTGCAAAAAAAGGGTAGTCGATCCACCAATTTCCGAAACGACCATGTCCTCATTACCTCTGAGTCGTCTTCACTTCCACCAAAAACAAACCGCCCCCTCGCATAGAACTTCCACGTTCTCCTACCTCTGAGTCGTTCTATGTACCCAATCTTCATTGAGCCCACTCCTGCCATGTCCTCACTACCTCTGAGTGGGAAGGCTCCGTCGAAGAAATCGTCATATTTGCCATATCCACATTACCTCTGAGCAAGTATGTCGGTCCACTTTTAACCTATTATCTGTACCCACAATCGGAGTACGACAAAGATAATAGGTCCACAAATGTCCTCTGTTGACCACAAATGTCCTCTATTGACCACAAATGTCCTCTGTTGACCACAAATAGCTTCTGTAAAGTCTCTCCTGCCATGTTCTCATTACCGCTGAGCAGGAAGATTTCACGATACAACCTTCATGTTTGCCATGTCATCATAACCTCTGAGCAAATGTGATCGGTTCCCTTTCACCCCATTATCCGTATCCTGAACTAGGGTACGCCAAGGGTAATAGGTCCACAAATATTCATTCGCTAAGCTTCTCAGCATAAATCCACCATCTTACCATGCCCCGGGAGCCCAGCTGCTCTACGGCATTCCTTCCTCCAGTACCGAGAACATCCATGACCACTTTGCCGTAGCTGTCCCGGACATCCTATCTAAACTGTTATCCGTACCTAAAACTAAGGTACGCCTAGGATAACAGGTCCACAAATAAATCCCCCAGCAAGTCCAAATTCTATAAACACCGCAAGTGCAAGAAAGAAAAGATGAGTTGAAACATGCTCATTTATTCAAAAATCAAAAGGCTACATCAGCAGGGATCACACCCCCTTGCAAAAAATTTAAAAAAAAAAAGAAAAAAAAAGAAAAAGAGAGAAGAAGAAGAAGACAGAAAGCCAATCACTGCTCTGGAACACATAACGCCGTAAGACGGTCCTTTATCAAAGCAACCGACCGCTCAAGCTTTTGTCTGGCTCGGCGCTCCGCTTCCTGATCCAACACCGCCGCATCCTCCAGATGAGCATGGGCTCGCCAGTTGTCCTCAAACTTTTTGAAGGCCCGCTCCAGGTTGACAGAGGATCGGGAAATCCTCTCGGCCTCTCGAGCAATCAACTCTTGTTCTGTACGAGCAGCCTCCCGCTCTGACTCTAAGAAGGCCAACTCCTTCTGGAGTACGAGAATCCGCTCCTTCGTATCAGCTACTCCACGAGAGGCAGATTCTTCCCGGGCTCTACAAGCCTGACTCCGACGACCCAGTCGGTCATAAGAGACGGAGAACTTGTCAAGGTCCTCCTGCACAGCCGGTCCGACAGTTTCTCGAGCGAGCTTAATCCTGTCCCTAGCAGCGACCAGGAAGCTGCGCTCCCGTTCAGTCGCGACGGGCAAGCTAGCCTGCCGCACTGCCAGCAGTTGGGTCACAAGCTGCTCAGCCTTTGTCAACTTAGGCTCCAAGAGCGCTGCTAACCCCAGCCTGCCAGGAAGACCCTTCAGAGTGTCAATTTGGCCCCGAGCTCCCCGTAGAGACAGAGAAAAAGGGACCCCCCGTTCCACGGCAGCGTTTACACCCCTCCCTAAGTGGCGATAGAAGCTGTCAACCACATCCTACGTCACCTCGTCCAGAGCCTCCGAGGAAACCGGTGTCAACGGGAGTGTGGCTGGTAGCACGGAAGAAGACGCGACGGAATCTGCCGCTCCTGCCACAAGAGAAACCAACTCCATACGGAAGGACGCTTGAACATCGGCCAATTCCTCTTCAGCGGCCCGCAGAATTTGGATGCTCGGCAGGGTCGAGAAGTCAATCTCCGGAGCCTATAAGCAGCCGAAGATGAGGCCGGGGCCAGCACCAACTCCATCCCCATCTGTCCAGAGCTGGCAGGATATCCCTCAACATGCGATGACGAAGGGGAGGAAACGCTCCCTTCCCCCTGATTACGGTAGACCAGGCCTTCCCCAAGAACATCAGCGGCAGGAGATAAAGGGTCAGGACCTGCACGGCCAAGGCAACCATGAATCGACTTGACTCGAAGGACATGCTGATAGAGCAAATAAGCCCCCTCGGTGGTCAATATGTGGCTCATCTTACCAGTGGAGGAATGTGGAGGCTGAGGTTCGCCTACAACCATCACAACCTCTTCACCAACAGCCTCCGAGTCAGGAATAAAAGACTTATCTGCCCTTGCGTCCTCGGGAGGGGATGCACCGAGGATGACATCATCTCGTTGAAATTCAGAAATCTCGTCACCCTGGGCTGGGGCCTCAGCAGCTTGGGAGTCCTTAGTCGCCGCTGAGAGAGCCCCCACAGAGAGGACCACGGCACACGTGTCGCTAATCAAAGCGGCAAGGGCCGGATCAACTACTGAGGCAGCAGATGGTTCAGGAGAGCCTGGTTCGTCAGATACCTACAAAGAAAAATGATCAAGTCATATCCCCGAGAGGAAAGAAAGCTACAACGAAGATAGAACTCCCACTTGGACTTACCTCCAGAACATCGTCTGCACCTTCACCCTTCTCGGTGATAGGTGTCCCACGAGACCTAACAGCAGCTCTCTTCACGGAAAAGGTCGCTCCACTGTCAGGAGATTCATATCTGACCCGTTTACGCGAGGGACCGGATACAGCTGAAGGGTGTTCTTCTCTCACTGCTCCCTCTTGTGTAGTAAGCGGCGGATCTTCCGCCGGTTCATCAAGTGGGGGAAGCGGTTGATCCGCCACTTCTTCGTCCCCACCAGGAAGGAAGTCTTCGCTATCATCCTCCTCCTCAGCCGACTCGGAAGGTTCTGATTCAGGGAGAGAAATCTGGAGCGCCAGTTGCTTTCTAGCCTTAGCCCCCTTAGGCTTCTCCTCTAAACCAGTACCTACGATGAAGCTGGTACTCGGATCGAAGTTAACAGGAGGCTTGTTCGCCATAACGTGATACAAAGCGGCCACGTACTGAATTTCCCTCGGTGCCTTGGCATCGAGAACCGAGAAGCTGGCCCGAGTATGATAAGCATCATAATAATTCCACGCTCGGACGCCGTCAAGAACGCTACATTCAAAACCCAAACAAGGGTTGGGACAATCAAGGAACAACTGGCTATAACCAAATTGACGGGAAAACCTACTGGGTAGGTAAGGCTCCAAGTACACATTATCCCGGTTGCGATAAACCAGATGCGCAGGGCGGATATTGCGCAACCAAGCAAGCATATCCGAAGACAGAAAATGAGAAGGTCCAGTACCGTCAAGGTGTACCTTCCTCACTTCCTCATCAGAAAAAGGAGGAACAGACACAGAGATCACACCCATCCACTCTCGCCAACGCCCTCCGACAAGCTGGCATGGTGTTGCATTCCCAAGACCGGTGATGGCATTTGAAGAGGAAAGCATCCTCGGCCGTAGCATCTTCCGCTATCCCAGGTCCCAACAAAGACTTATAGTGCATCGCCAACCACCCCACCAGGTAGTGAAAGGGCAGTTCTACACGCTCAAAATCCAAAGTCTTCTTGCGAGCAATAACCTTGGACGAGAATGTCCGCAGACCATGATGTATGCTGCACACCATAGCAGGAAGGAGGGCCAGCCTAACTCCGAATACTAGCTTAACGGCAGGGAGGATGAAATGTCGACCAATCCTCTCGATAGAGCCTGCTCCGCCTGAGACTACGCAGTTCCGTAGCCATATCATCAAAAATCTAGCCAGAAGCGCCTTCTCCGACAGTTGTATGGTCCCGTAGTGAAAATAACTAAGAGAGTCAGCTTGACTCCCGAATATATCGCTCTTGGATCGCGACTTTTTGACATTGGACATCAGATCCCTTACCTCTGCATGCGTTCGAGGGCTCGGGGAGTAACTTCACCAGAAGGGTCAACCCTAAAGAGATAATTAATCCAGGATGTGGTATGGGGAGCGATCCCCTCAGAGCTATCCGCCGTTTTTATAGCCATTTGATGACAAGCACTATGGTGGCACAACAACTCCCGATACACCGCAATAAAACCCGGGAGTTGCCAGTCCAAGGCCTCGAACTCCTCATTCGACGGGGTATACACCTCGAAAGGCTCATTCCCCCATGGAAGTTTAGAGACAGTATACATCTCGTGAAGAGCAAGCCCCAGTTTCCCTACTGGTGTAAAGAATGTCCCCGTTCGCTGGCTGTACATCTCCAAGAGCGCTACGAACAGTGGTTTATTAATGGAAAGCCCGTGACAAGTGCCCCGAATGGCATGGTAAAGCCCCACCTCCTGCAAGAATGCTCCATAAGTCTGTAGAACCCAAGCAGTCAACTGAGCCCACGTAGAGGTGGGGTTTATCCAGTTTGGCAGTGCCAGCCTACCAACAGGATAAGACTTCTTGCGAACAAGCCGATTCAGGAAAGTATCAGCTTGAGTAAGTGTGAAATTGGGATCGTATACATTCATAAAAGAGCCCGGGGCCAGACCTATCATATACCGAAGGACGGAATCCTTACCTGCATACGCTGACTTCATATTCGGATTATAATGGATGTTGCCCATCAACATCCCTGATTGAGTGAGAGTTAGGTTACACACCATCTTCCGGTCCAGCAATACCATATTGAACCATGACAAAGGATAATGATGTTCCATGAGAGGAATATGGATTGCCACCCCATCCAAAGAAAAATCCCAGTTCTCAGAAATCTCTAAGACCCGAGGATTCTTGATAGTTAAAGCATCACCAAAAAGGAACAAAGGCTTCAGGTATTTTCCATCCAGCTTCCCAGTATTCATCATGGAACGGAGGTAATGAAGGGTTTGATTCTCAATAGCCTTCAACCTCTCCGAAGGCTCATCAGTAGGGAACTGATTCGATACATGCCTAATTAAGTCGTCAAGACGCACGCCCAGGGCGAATTGATTCGAACCCATTATAAGCTCCCCAGCAGGATTTATGGGCAAGTTCACTGGAAAAATACGAAAGAAACGAGGTTAGAAGATAGTCAAAAAAATAGAAAACATTGGAAAAGTCATCTGAGCCTATGCGGCTCGGCTCATTACAGCTTCATGCGGCTCAGCATTAGATATGTATATGCGGTTCAGTACATCATAGCCTCATGCGGCTCCGAGTTAGCCGAGTTCATACAACTCAAGTCCAGATGAACTTATAGATCCATGCGGTTCACGTTAAGCACGCCTACAGAGTCAGATTCATGCGAGCTGACGTGAGCAGACGAATTTCTGCGGTTCAAAAAAATGAACAACGCTTATGCGGCCCAAATCAAAAACACGTATGCAAACTCAGATCGGGTATAAGCAAGTTCATGCGCCCCATAAGACGAAGGGCTCATGCAGTCCTATCAATAAAGTCCCGTATACGTGGCTTGTGTATAAAGTATGCAGCAGAGCCATGGCGACAGTTAGGGTTTTCAGACGATCCCTTACCAGCGATAGACGGGTGGACATCGGGATGGATGGAGTGCACAATGACCGGCGGAGGGGCGACCACGTTCGCCGTCGCAGTCGCCGTAGAAGCAACTGCCTTACCCTTAGCGGCCTTCGATGTTGCAGCTTTCTTGGGAGCCATTGTCGGTTGCTAAAGGAAAAAGACGAAGAGCAAAGACAGCAAATAGAGATTCAGAGCAAAGAGAGAAGGTAAAGAAAAACCCTAAGAGGCTTAAAGACTCCTATTTATAGGCAAAAGAGACTCACAAAACGAACAGACATCTCGGAGTATGCCTCGGATTACGTGCCGCCCCCAAAGAATAAAGGCAAAACGCTTCGGTCAAGACAAAACCGACTCTTGGGATCCTCCCCCAAAAGGCGGCGTTAAATCAAATCAAAGGCACTTAATGAAGATTTGCACACGTGTTCAGGACACGTGGCAACCAGTTTATGCGGCCAGATGAATTCATACGGCTAAGGCACTTATGCGGCTAGGAAGCTCAGGCAGACAGAAAAATCCTATGCGGCATGAATGGGGCCATGCTTCTTGTTCAAAGTATTCCAATTTTTACAAATTGAAAACTTTGAAGGGGGTCCTGTAGAAGCATGGAAAATATTAGAATAATGATCCATGCGGCTCTGAGTAAGAAGCTTATGCGGCTCACCCAGGAGCGGCCCTATGCGGTTCAAAGAAGACTCTCAATCGCATGCGGCTCGGGAGCGTATGCGGTTCAGCAAGGCATATGCGGCTCGATGGACGCCATATGTGATATTTCCCTACAGCTGGTCGTTTGAGGAGTGGCCTCATTTATTGTTCCAGCACGATTCACTGTGGCGGCCCTGACATAAAGTTTTATAATGGCCTTGCCATAATGACTGACTCCTCGGGAAAAGAAGAAAATCTTTGACTAAATCCGACAGAAGTCCCAGATTGCCACGTGGCAATCAGTCATATGCGGCTCCCTGAGAACCCGTTCCATACGGTTCGATACAACGCTAGCACATGCGGCTCCCTGGGAACACATTCTCTGCGGCCCAATACAATGCCAGCTCATGCGGCTCACAAAGATTACACATATACGGCTCGATGAAGCATCATCCTATGCGGCTTACAAAGAGTATCTCTCTGCAGTTCGAGGATAGTTAATCCTATGCGGCTCTGATAGGACTCACAGTTAAGACACGTGGCATGGGATCAATAAGAGTTTTAACCGAATCTCAACAAATATATTTGACATCATCGTCATAATTACTGAGATCAGGGCATATCATTTATCATCAAGCTAATAGGACACGTGGCGAGCAATCAGACATTGGCATAATCAATCACGAGGATTTAAAACAGCTAGCATTAATTGCTCATGAGATACGATGCTATCCGCGTTAATGGCCGAGATTCACTATAATCAGGATCAAAGGTTCAGATAGAATGAAGGAGCGTCGACATTCCAAACAGATAATCATTAGCAAACCCTAATGATCACCCCCTCCCACTCTTATAAATAGCCAGCATCATTCCCTTGAAAAAAAAAAGAGGAGAGAGAGGAGAGGTCGACAACAAAAGAATAAAAAAAAATAAGAAGAGAGAGATCTACACAGAGAGAGCTCCCCCTTTCTTCTTGATAATCACAGAGAGAGAGAAGTCAGGAGAGCAATCCGAGGAGAGCAAGAAGAGCGTTTCTTCGTCAACGCCAAGCAGATCTTCCCCGAGCCAAGGCTACATACTGATCGTCCAAGGAGTAAGGCAGAGCGGCCGTCGCTTTCCCGAGCCTCTATCGTCACCCCCCAGAATTAAAAATAAACAATCGTACTTAGTCTGCTGTACCTAGGTTTTCGTCCCTAGGCTTTTTTTGTACGAGCGAGTTTGTATTGTGAGTCTAAGTTCAGTCCTCCGATAATTGTTCTGTTCTTTTACAATCAATGGTAAACAGTCAATAGCAAGTAACATATCTATGTTTAACTATCGATGACACCAAGCAATTCTACTCATAAGGTGACGAGCATGAGGAGTTAAGAAAATCAAGATATACAGAAAGAGAGATACCTTGTGAGTCAAACAGGTGTGGATACCGTGATCGAATGTCATCCTCATGTTCCCCCGTTGACTCCCTTAAAGAGTGATGACCCCAAGCAACCCGGACAAGGCTAATTGTTCGGTTCTTGAGTATCTTCTCTCTTCGGTCTAAAATAGACACAGGCTGTTCCTCGTAAGACAGGTTGGTACCAACAACCAGCTCAGAATGATCAAGGATATGGCTTGGGTCTGATATATACCTATATAACTGAGATATATGGAACACGTTATGCACCTCTCGTAACGAAGGTGGAAAGGATAAACGATAAGCAACATCGTCTATCCGATCAAGGATAACAAACGGGCCCACGTACCGCGGACTCAACTTTCCGCGAACGCCAAATCTAATGACCCCACGGGTAGGTGAGATCCATAAGAACACGTGGTCCCCAACGGAAAACTCTAGCGGCCTACGATACTGGTCCGCCCAATGACGATGCCGATCCTGCGCAACTTAAAGTCGCTCTCTAATTCCCTTGACCACTTCAATTGTCTGGATAATCATTTCCGGGCCTAACATCTTTCTCTCTCCGATATCATTCCATGCCAGTGGCGACCTACACTTCTTACCATATAGTGCTTCAAATGGCGCCATCTGGATACTGGCTTGATAACTGTTGTTGTATGAGAATTCGACTAAGTGCAGGTGGCTCTCCCAAGATCCTCCAAAATCCAGAGTACAAGCTCGCAACATATCCTCTAAAGTCTGAATTGTTCTTTCTGATTGCCCGTCCGTCTGTGGATGGTAAGCCGTACTAAATCTCAACTTGGTGCCCAGACTATGATATAGACTCTTCTAAAAATGTGATGTAAAACAGGTATCTCTATCGGACACAATACTGACAGGAACTCTATGTTGCCTGACTATCTGTTGTATATACAACTCTGCCAACTTTTCTGTAGATTGCCCTACCCTGAAAGGAAGAAAGTGTGCTACCTTTGTAAGTCGGTCCACTATTACCCAAATAGCATCTTTACCACTTAGCGATCTCGGTAAACCGGTCACAAAGTCTATTGTAATATGTTCCTATTTCTATTTCGGAATAGGAAGCGGTTGCAATAACCCAGCGGGCCTCTGTTGTTCTGCCTTCACTTGCTGACATACCAAGCAACGGGAAACAAATCTAGCTATCTCCCTCTTTATCCCGTTCCACCAGAAGTGCTGCTTGATATCTTGGTACATCTTGGTCCCTCCAGGGTGTATAGAATACTGGGAACTGTGAGCTTCTACCATAACCTCCTGTCTGATATCTCTACTAGGCACACATAGACGTGACCCAAACCTAAGTGTACCATCTTCATGAATTCTCATCTCTTTCCTGAGTCCTGACTCACATTTTGTCCTAAGCTTCTGAATCCTTGGGTCCTGTGCCTGAGCTGCCTTGATCCTGTCTACCAAGTCGGATTAAACTTATAGACTTGTCAGAATTCCTACATCACTAGGAAGTATAACTTCGATGCCCATCTCCTGAAGGTCTTCTAAAATATGCTTCTG
Organism: Iris pallida; assembly: GCA_029216955.1. NCBI lineage: Eukaryota > Viridiplantae > Streptophyta > Magnoliopsida > Asparagales > Iridaceae > Iris > Iris pallida. Next base: position 3,057,380 of record JANAVB010038019.1, read on the forward strand.
TGTTGTCAACATAAATGCGCCGCCTCTCCTGCTGAGAGCATCTGCTACCAATTAGCCTTGTCTGGATAATACTGAAGCTCCACGTCATAATCCTTGATCAACTCCAACCATCTTCTCTGTCTCATGTTTAGCTCCTTCTGAGTAAAGATGTACTTCAGACTTTTATGGTCTGTGTACCTGTCCACTCGGTCACCATATAAGTAATGCCTTCATAGCTTCAAAGCAAATACTACTGCTGCCAACTCCAAGTCATGAGTTGGATAATTCTTCTCGTGGTCTCGAAGTTGCCTAGATGCGTATGCTATCACCTTCTCATGTTGTATTAGGACGCACCCAAGTCCTTTTCCTAACGCATCACAATATATTGTAAGACCTCCGGGTCCAACTGGCAATGTAAGAATAGGTGCTGATATCAACTTCTGCTTCAAGTTCTCAAATGATGCCTGACATTCTGCCGACCAGACGAATGGCACATCCTTCCGTGTCAAGCGGGTCATAGGTGCTGAAAGTCTTGCAAAGTCTGATACGAATCTTCTGTAATATCCTGCCAATCCCAAGAAACTCCGTATATCAGCTACAGTCTTGGGTACTAGCCAACTCTTTACTGCTTCTACCTTCTTGGGATCCACTGCTACTCCAGCTCCTGATATGATGTGACCCAAAAATGAAATGTGCTCCATCCAGAACTCAGACTTGCTGAGCTTGGCATACAACTGGTTCTCTCTCAGAATCTGTAACACCTTCCGGAGGTGGCCTTCATGCACCTCTTCACTGACAGAGTATACGAGAATGTCGTCAAGAAACACAACGACAAACTAATCTAAGTACGGCATAAAGATACGGTTCATCAAATCCATAAATATTGTTGGAGCATTGGTCAAACCAAACGGCATTACCAATAATTCATAATGCCTATACTTCGACCTGAATGCTGTCTTGGGAATATCCTCCTTCCGAACCCTCATTTGATGATACCCTGAACGAAGATCTATCTTAGAGAAAACTCTAGCTTTGCTCAACTGATCAAACAAGTCGTCGATCCTGGGTAGTGGGTACTTATTCTTTACTGTCGCCGCGTTAAGCTTCCTGTAATCGATGCACAATCTGGATGACACATCCTTCTTTCCCATAAGTACCACTGGTGCTGCCCATGGTGATATGCTAGCTTGGATGAACTTCTTCTCCTTCAGTTCCTCTATGTGCTGATATACCTTGGCCTGTTCTGAATCCGCCATTCTGTAAACTCGATCTGATATCGGTTTAGTTCCAGGTACCAATTCTATGCTCAACTCAATATCCCTAACCGGTGGTAGACCTGAAAGTTCTTCGGGAAATACGTCTAGAAACTCTTCAACTACCTTCGGAACTTGAACTTCTTCCATTGCCGTCACTACTCCCTGCTCTTGTTGAGTTGCCACTGATCTGACTAAGGTGAACCACTTCATGCCTGGAATATCAAAAGATACACTCCCTCTACGGAAATCTATTGTCGCATGACTATCTTTCAGCCAGTCCATGCCTAAGATAATGTCGAAATTTCCAATAGAAAATTTTATCAACCGGGCGGGTAAGGAATGCCCGTAAACTACAATGCTACATGCTAGAATAACTGTACTAACTCCTACGAGCCCATTACCAGTGAGTATATTTAACCTCCCTGGCAATGCCTTAAATTTCATTCCTAGCCGTGTTGCAAATTATGCAGATATAAATGAGTGTGATGCTCCCGAATCAAACAATGCTACTGCGGGATACGAGGCGACGAGAATGTTACCTACCACAACATCTCCCGATGCTAATGCCTCCTTCAAGGACAGAGTGAATGTCTGCCCTCGACCTCCTTGTTGGTTCCCATGTTACGGCCTAGCCTGGTGCTGTTGCTGGCCCCTGCCTTGATGATGCTGGGGTGGTCTATGCTGGTGTTGCTGCATCGGCGGTCCCTGCTGCCGAAATATCTGAGCTTGCGACATGAAAGGGCGCTGTGCCAACGGTCTCACTGCCACCGCTGGTCCTCGATATTGGCCTGTCCCTGGTGCTGGCAGAGCAGGAAATTGTTGTACTGGTCCTCCTGACCTCGAATTCATGGGACAGGTGGTAACCTGATGATCTGGGCTTTCACATATAAAATACTGCCCGTTCAATGTCCGACACACATCTCTAGTGTGTCCCACCTTCCCACAATAAGTGCAGCCCACTGGGAATTGCTGGTTCTTCCTCTGTTGCTGTTGCTACTGCCTGGATGGTGGTGTTGGCCCTCGTATTGCCACATCGTGAATACGAATGCCAAGGGATAGTGCTGTTGTTCGGGGCGCTGCTCCCCCTCCTCCTTCAATCTGACTGTAGGATTGCTTCTGACCTCCAGTCCTTGCCGTGATCCTCTGAATGGTGATCTCATGCCTTCGGGTTACCGTCAATACCTCATCGAAAGTTTGGTAATTGTGCCCCTCTATCAATTGTAAGAGCTCAAGATGAAACCCTTGCTGGAACCTCATAGCCCTCTGGCTCTCCGTTGCTACCATCTCTGGGGTGAACCTACTCAATCTGCAGAACTTCGCTGCATAAGCATCTACAGTCTTGCCAGCCTGTCTGAGGTTGATAAACTTCTGTTGTAGCTCAAACTGCGCCACAACTCCATAGTACTTCGTCTTAAATCTTGCAGTAAAATCATCCCAAGCAACAGGACGTCTGATGCCTACTTCCTCTGATTCCCACCAATCACGTGCGAGATCCTGAAGTAACAACTTTACTTGATCCACACGTTCTTCTACCGGCACCTTAGCTGCTGTCAGAATAGCCTCAATATCCTTAAGCCACGCATCTGCTGAGATGGCATCTTTTGTGCCTTCGAAACGGCGGGGGTTGTACTTACAAAATCTGGTTGATGCTCCTGAATCTGTCCTCGCCCCTCTTTCCAAAGCCGTCTGCAATCCTTGGTTGAGTAGTACGTTCTGCTCTTGTAACTGAGCATGCATGCGCTGCTGGGCTAACATCTGGTGTTACTGAGTAGCCATCATCCCTCTCATGATCTCTAGAAGGGCCGGTGTGTCCACTTCCACAGGGGTAGGTGGAACTATTGGTGGTATAGGAACCTTCGGATACTGTGGTCCAGCTGCTGGTTCCACTATCACTTCTTCTTGGATAGTCTCTTGAGGTAGTTCTGGCCCTTGTAGCTGACCAACCTGGTCATGTTGTCCATGTTGCCCTTGTTATTGCTGTCCAGTTCTGACAAATACAGACGAAGTACCCTTAAGGAAAGGGACAAGAGAGCAATCAAACGATCGGACATGAAGGATCAATGAAGTCGAAGGATAGCAGAATGTCAAGCTAGGGTTAAGAACAATGAATCATGAGATCAAGAGGGAACATGTGTGATTGAGACATCCTATAAATTAAAATACCCCACAAGTCTAAAATCAGACCTGCATGGGCGACCACTAAAACCTTGTCATGCCCCAGAACCAGAATACTGGAGAGCGGGGGAATGACTCAGCCAGCTACGTATTACGGGTAGATGAATACCGTATAATATGATCAATGCTGTCTAAAAGACGAGGGGGTGCATACTAATGAAAGTCTCACTATGGTCACTTCACATCTATTGTCTCAATCATTCAAGCAAGAAACAGTAATAGAGAACATGTGAGATAAAGCAGTAAGGCGTCCCAAACGCTCAGTCAAAATGTTCTTGAGATCTGGCTTTACAAAACATAGCCAGATGATGTAGTAAAGTATACACAATTGTTTATCAGCTGCAGCCTAACTTAGTTACAATTATGTAAAAGTAAGTACAAGACAATCCGACTAACATGTCGGTGCCAAACGGCAAAGTATAAAGTAATTCACAAAACGAGCGGGGAAGTAAGGAACCCACTCGAGTCCTCCTGCGATCATCCCTCTAGTATTGACCATCTTGGAGGTGGAAGTAAGCTGAGCCCTCGGGGACTGGCTCTAAATCTGGCCATACAAAACCAGAGAGGTTAGACCTCTAATATCAAGTACCGCAAGAAAGCACGATATGAGAAACTGGAACCAGTAATAAGAAAATATGATAAGTAGATCTCTGCTTGCCACTGGGATTCGCATAACATCACGACACTTCGAACCAACCTTCCAACCAAACAAGGACAGAAGTTGGCCCGTCATGCCCTGACATTCTGATCATCTCAGTTAGTTAACAAAGTAGATACAGTACACAAACAAATCAATTTAAATGGCCATGCAACTACTACGGCTTGCTACTGTGAGTTCTAAGTTATCCTGAGAATATGCAATAAGGATTCCTCAGTTCTTACTATGTACGAGCAAGGCTAGTCTACCCAATCAATCAATTGCGCCAATCATGAATTAGACGAGTCCCAGCGGGACGCCCGTCATCAATATACAATATACAATAAATAATATAAGCAGATACCGCCCCCTGCCCGTGTGGCAGATTTGTAGTATCTGTGGGAACCAGCCGGCCTGTCGGGCACTTAATAGTCCCAAAGAGGGCTGCCATGTAAGAACTCAGAAATCCATTCTCTCTATGTAATCATTATTTTATTTAACTTAGTAGTCTCTATGTTGAGTGAAATCCCATACCGTGGATCATGGTCATTCAGAATGAGTACTTTCGTACAGGGTACGATATGCACATCTCTACAACGATACCCATACGGTTAGGTTGTAGGTCTTACATAGTGTAATACAACAATCAAAACTTAGCCACGGAATAATCATGCCTTGACCATAAAGTATACGTGCTGCTTTTGTGAAATAGATAAATAAATTGAAGCCTGCATGTATCTATATGCCAATATTCGGGATCAGCCAATCGATTGCAATAGTTCATAGTACATATGAACGTGTCTCATTCATTCAATTTAATAAGACGACTAGCCAGTCTCTTAGTTCCATCTAGGAACGCATGATCAATTATTAATCAAGATAACAATCAATATTAATTAATGATAAGATAACAATCAATGTAAATTAATGCCAAATTCGGGACAGAATCAGCCAAAAAGGCATTATGGGCTAGAGTTCATGCGGCCAGGATTGCTCATGCGGCCAGGAATCCTCATGCGGCCAGGATTGCTCATGCGGCCAGGAATGCTCATACGGCCAGGATTGCTCATGCGGCCGGGAATGCTCATGCGGCCAGGATTGCTCATACGGCCAGGATTGCTCATGCGGCCAGGAATGCTCATGCGGCCAGGATTGCTCATGCGGCCAAGTACTGTTCTTCTTCTCCATTTTCTGAGAATCAGAACCATGGAAGACATTTCTTCTGAGCTCTCTAAATCCTTCATTCCAAGTCCAAATCTGGACTTCCATAGGTCAAAATGGGGTAAAACGAAATTCTCTACAACATGGAACCATCAAAATTTGAAAAATAACAAAGTTACTAGATCAAAACCTAAGAAATTCGAAAATACATTAAACTTAGATCTACATAAAATGAGCCATGGAAATTGAAAATGCTAAGTACTAAAGTATCTAAGAATCTTGAGAGGAAGACAATGGAATAACAAAAGTGGAGATCCATCAAGAAGCAAGTTGGCACTTGCCTATGCGGCTGGGTAGGTGGGGGAGAGTTTATGAGGAAGAAGAAGAGTAATGGTGAAGTAATAAAGAGAAAGAAAGGGAATGGGGCTTTAAATGGAGCGGTGGTAGGTGGGGAATTGTTGAACCACCCAAAACCGAAAAATAAACCAACTCAGGCCGAACCGAAAAGCAAAGTAAAAAGCAAAAAATAAAATACAAAAAAATAATTAGCATGAAATTAAAGGAATATAAATACAGAATAATACATGATAAATGTTAAATAAATATATTCCAGCAGTGCATGTATTAAAATACGTATTCTGGGAACGGAAAGTGACACTCCGGCGCTCTCACTCTCTCCGGCGACTCTCACTCTCTCCGGCGACTCTCCTCCGGTACGTGACTCTCTCTCTCTCTCTTTCTTTCTCTATTTTTGGTGTTGGTGGTTGGGGGGTGCTGGTGGCTCGAGGGGAGGGGCAGGGGGGTACGGGTGGTTGGGGGTAAGGAATGGTTAGGGGTGGCTGGAGGGTGGGGCAGGGGGGGTGAGGAGGGGGGCTGGGCAGAGGGGAGGGTTAGGGTTCGGGTTAGGGGTAGGTGTGTGGGGGGAGGGGCGAGGGGGTGAGGGCGGCTGGAGGTAAGGGCAGGGGGAGGAGGGGTTGGTGGGAGGGGAGGGGAGGGTTATAGTAAGGGTTCAGGTTAGGGGTGGTTGGTGGGGGAGGGGAGTGTAATGCCCCACTCCGCACGAGGCATTTGGTTGGCTTGTTGGATGGGATCAGAATGTTGGACCGTGACTTATGTTGGAGATCAGGAGGATTGAGACTGATGCAGTCTTTCTTAGCTGGCTAGACGGAATGGGTATTGGAACGTGGCTCGCTGGTGGAGCTACGCTTAGTGGGATTGGAGCAGGAAGACCGTTATATAAGGCAAGTGGAACTGTCCTCCTTCCTCCTTATTCCTGCATGCTTAATAAATAGAATAATGTGATGCTATGAATATGAATATGTCCCTAATGTTGCTTACCTTGAATGTTGAATAATTATGATGCGATGCTTTAGTTGCTAAATCAGTAGAGATGCCTATACTGGAAATCATTGAATGAATAACACATGAACTTTGGAACTGCTGAACGAATTACACTAGAACTGCTAATGTAACATGATGCCTGAGAATGAATTGATAATGTCCCTTTTTGCTTAATGTCGATGAAATGAATGAATCACTTGAATAATGAGATGCTGCGTGAATAATACATGATAAAAGAATTGAATATGCTATTATCCCTATGAAATGAATGAAATGCTGTAGGTTTCTTTGAAATGAATGAATATTGTTGTTACTCTTTAGAAGGAACATAATGAGAAATGTTGCAATAAAGCAATGAATGAGAATTGATGAGGCTTGGGATCGTTGAGATCACCAAATGAAATGATGAAAATGTTGGGAATGAATAAGTCATTGAACATGACTTGAATGAGATGAATGATGATGCACTGTTGTCTTTACTTCAATATTTCACCATGTATTTTATGTTCACGATTGAGTCGGACACGCATTCGCATGGTCATAGGACAACTTATGCATAAGTGATGGGGATATATTTTTTCGGACGGTACCCCGGGACGTTAGGGCGACCGATCCGGCCTAGGAGAAAACATAGGTGTGCCAGTAGGGGCACGGGTTTTGCGAGGCATCCTTTGGGGCTAACTACCTTCTCTGGAGTCATCGCATTACCAATGAAGACCTATATGGCAACGTCCGTATGGTTAAACACCAGTGACCATGTAGTCAGGATGTATGCTAATGAATGTCTTATGCAGGCAGAGTAAGTACATTTGCTAACCTGTATTTGATGCAGGTATGAGGGAGTCGGCTATCGGTAAGAAATCACTTAAATGTGATAATTTAATATATGTGTGGGTTTAACTTACATGCTTACGTTCCAGATAAGTAAATGATGCTGTATGTAGCCTTTTAGTATGAGATCCTGCTTAACATGTTAAATTCAGTATGCTAGAAAGATGCCATGCTATAATCATTGCTCAAACACAACATACATGCTAAGTGATGTTTGAAGTGAGAACTGTTATAACATGTTTAAGATGTTAATGTTAACGATGCCTCAATGATGCCTTTTTATGATAACACCTAGTATGCCTCAATGATACCTTTGCATGATAACACCAAGAATGCTAAAATGATATGTCCACATGAATGCTACTAAGAATATGTTTACATGCTTCACTCTGATTATTGCCCATGAACTGTAAACTGATGCTAGGCCCCAAGTAGAAAGATTATTGTAATAAATGCTTGCTTAAAGGATCACTTAAATGTTGGTTTATGCGAGTGAGTTGGATTCTACTCGCCAGTGCATAGATGATGTGCTGACCCACGTTTTGTGGGCAGGTGCTTGTGCTTGGGATATTCTACATACGAAGATTGGCTTGACTGGTTCTGCGGCATCGAAGATTTGTTGGGCATACAGAAGCTCTCCTTGTACAAAATGATGTCTTCTGTTTATAAAGGGCATAATGTATGGAACATTGTAATCAGTTGTACCAGTAAGATTGTAAGCCAAGTCAGTGTATCGAGTTGTAATCCAATGTATCCAAGTATCAAATGTAAGCTGTATAGTATTGTTCAGTTGGCTTTCAATGTAAAGTGAGATGTGTTGTAAACATTGTGCTTCAATACAAGTCTTGTACTTTTCTTCGATTATCAATAAAGAGAATAAAGTTCTATATGTCTCAGTGTGACTTCAAGTTGTCTTTTATCTCCGCTGCTATAAAGAAATAATGTACTTCTATTCAATGAGAAAGATTATCCTCACTAACTTCAATTTGTCTGCTTCTGCCGCTGCAATGTATTCCTATTTGAAGAATTATCACTTATGTACCATCTTTGCCTTGTACAAGTACAATACCAGACTTGTACGGCATCACGCCCAAGCGAGGATGATCGATTCCAAGAGATAAAATATGTGAATAAATAACTCTATGAATCGGGGCATGACAAATTGGTATCAGAGCACGGCTTTACGTCCTTAGTCTCTTCTTTGATTTATTTTAAATCAAAGTTGCATCGACGATTAACCAAAGTTGCTTCCGCGATCACTCAACGTTGCTTCCGAGATTAAATCAAAGATTGCTTCCTTGATTATGCTGTCGTTGTTCTATAATCACCCTACGTTGTTCGTATCTGAAAGTTCATTGACCCTCTTGGCTGCTCACTGGATGTTCCATACAATAAGTCTATATACATTGTGATGCCCCTAAATGAATGATTGTTGTTGGTTTAGACACAAATAACCCAACAATGACTCGATGCCATAGTATGCTATATTGTGAATGCTGTTTGGGAATTGTGGGAATAAAAGAAAAATGGCTATGTATGCTGTAACAAGTTGAGATTGCCTGTGATTTTGGAAAAGAATTGTGAAAGGGGTAATTGATGGATGAGTTCAACAAAACTGGTGAATTGACTCATTGGTGATGGCTAGTACTTTTGAGACCCTAAGAATGTTGGCTTGTGGTTTGAGACCCTGTGATATTGGCTAAGTGTTGTGATCATTGTAGATCACGAATGTCCGGAATCGAATTGGGTTGGTATTGTTTAAGGATGGCTTCGTTTCTGAGTGGTATATTGCCTCTACCACCTCAGAACGAGATGTATGTTGATCCTTTCTATAGGATAGCAATGAGACTATCTGCGAGTACTGGGTAGTACCGAGACTTAGCTGTGAGTCATGTATTGTGGCTAGATGACTCGAGTGTCCCTTGTCGGTGATGTTATGTTGGATAGCGAGATTGTCGAAAATTATAACTGGTGGCTTGGTTAGAAATTGTTTAATCAAGTGCTGACTCAGACTAGTAAGACCGTTAGTATGCTATGAGTAAATGGAATTGGCTAGAGAATGTTGTGGCTTAAAGTATTTGAATGTTGATTTCGAATGGTTGGAAGCAAATCATATGTGGCTAATACAAATTTGATTGCTAAACTGGAAGTTTTGGAAAAAGTTGTCGGTAACCAAAAGAATATTAGAGATCTGTGCCTTGACCCTAAGGTGTAATAGATGTTAACCCATCTTGATCACCAAAGGATAGTCGTTGCACCTGTGCATGAATGCTGAGGAATTGAATTGTACTAGAAAAGTAACAACCCTGAATAATTGTGTTGCATAGAGAATGGTTAATTGATACATGACTTGTCGGATTGAATGGAATGAACTACTCGACACTTGAAGGTAGGAAATTTTAAGAATGTCCGTATAAGATTTTGATGGCTGGGAAAGGAATGAGATTTAAGAATGCCCGTAAGATAGTTGATGATTGAGAACGAATGGGATTGAGAAATTACAAACGTGCTGGATAATGTCGGTATATGTGACTGTTGGTTGGGATATAGATTGTTAGCTTATGATTTGGTGGTGTGACTTTGTCATACAGATCGAATAGTATGATTTCATAGTTAAGTTAAGACTAATCGATGACCCTTGAATAGTTGTCCTTGGCTTATGGGTTCGTGTGGATACAAAGGAATTGGAATAGAAATTAAATTATTAGAATTTACTTGATGGATTATTAGAATGATGAGAATCGTATGTCGGATTGGGAATTGACCGTAATGTTGATAGATCGATCTTAGTCGATTGTTGGGTAAGTCTAGAATGAGCCTCTGTGGGAATTATTTCCTTGAGGAAGACCCTGGATAGATAGACTTGACCCTAGCGACCAGTTGATGAATTACCAATTGCTGGCTTAGTCCAATTGGCGATTCATTATTCAGACTGACTTGATACCCATAGGTTTGGGTAGAGTTCCTTAGAATTGTCGGTTGCTTGTTGGCCCTAAGAAAAAGAAACTAGTATAACCCTAGTAGCCGTCCACTCTAGAGAAGTCACCTGAATGATTAGGTATAGCTGTCGGTATAGCTAACCATTGAGACTGGACCGAATAATAGATGGCCGTTGGCGAACCATAGAATAACCTTCTGGCATTTGAACGAGAGATGGTGATGAGTACGACCTAAGAATGATATGTTGTATGTGTATGCTTCAATATGAACCTTAGAGATGTTTGACCCTTGAGGATTATGTGTCGGCCTATAGCGGGACTAGAATTGTGGGATAAGACTTAAGTTTTATGTATCGGATAGTAATTTATTATACAAGATGGAATTGACTGCTCATGACGGAATTGTTGGATCAGTATCGATAGTTGGTGATGTCGGATTGTATCTTTTAGAAAAGATAAATTGCCTCGGTGAAAAATATTATTGGATTTGGGAAGGAATATGATTGCATGTTGTGAACTCTTGATATGATTGGCTCTAAGTTAGACCCTTGACAGAATGTTAAAAATATTATGCTTGGATAGAGAGCTGTCCCTGATGTTAAGTGTTGTGGCCTGGAAGATAGTGATTGTGGCAAAGTGAATGAAGTAATAAAGTCAATTGAAAGGATGCTAAGTCGGATTTGGAAAAGAGAGTTGTATCGTGGCTGATCAAATCGCGCTATCATGAAAGTTGGCTGAAGTACATATATTTTGGGGACGCCTAAAATATGTGTATGGATCCAGCCGAAGTGATAGGTTGCGACTGAGATAATATTGTGGGAAGAATTTATTGCACTAGCACGGACTTTGGCTGAAATACATATGTTTTGGGGACGTCTAAAATATGTGTATGGATCCAAACGAAGTGATGTGTTACGACCAAGATAGAATACAAGAAAAATATTGGTAAATCAATGAGAAGTTGCAAGTATTTATAAAAGAGAAAGATGGATTGAATCATTGAGGGATTAAGATAATACAGTTGGATAACTATTATGAAATGACCAAGTGTGTTGAAATGAATATTGAATTGAAGCTGAATGAGTAACTCATTGTGATTAAGTAAATCTAGTAGATGAGTTGTTTTCTTAAGTTTCGAGGACGAAACTTTTTCTGAGTGGTATATTATGTAATGCCCCGCTCCGCACGAGGCATTTGGTTGGCTTGTTGGATGGGATCAGAATGTTGGACCGTGACTTATGTTAGAGATCAGGAGGATTGACTGATGCAGTCTTTCTTAGCTGGCTAGACGGAATGGGTATTGGAACGTGGCTCACTGGTGGAGCTACACTTAGTGGGATTGGAGCAGGAAGACCGTTATATAAGGCAAGTGGAACTGTCCTCCTTTCTCCTTATTCCTGCATGCTTAATAAATGGAATAATGTGATGCTATGAATATGAATATGTCCCTAATATTGCTTACCTTGAATGTTGAATAATTGTGATGTGATGCTTTAGTTGCTAAATCAGTAGAGATGCCTATGCTGGAAATCATTGAATGAATAACACATGAACTTTGGAACTGCTGAATGAATTACACTAGAACTGCTAATGTAACATGATGCCTGAGCATGAATTGATAATGTTCCTTTTTGCTTAATGTCGATGAAATGAATGAATCACTTGAATAATGAGATGCTGCGTGAATAATATATGAGAAAAGAATTGAATATGCTATTGTCCCTATGAAATGAATGAAATATTGCAGGTCCTTTTGAAATGAATGAATGTTGTTGTTCCTCTTTAGAAGGAACATAATGAGAAATGTTGCAATGAAGTAATGAATGAGAATTGATGAGGCTTGGGATCGTTGAGATCACCAAATAAAATGATGAAAATATTGGGAATGAATAAGTCATTGAACATGACTTGAATGAGATGAATGATGATGCACTGTTGTCTTTACTTCAATATTTCACCATGCATTTTATGTTCACGATTGAGTCGGACACGCATTCGCATGGTCATAGGACAACTTATGCATAAGTGATGGGGATATGTTTTCTCGGACGGTACCCCGGGACGTTAGGGCGACCGATCCGGCCTAGGAGAAAACATTGGCGTGCCAGTAGGGGCACGGGTTTTGTGAGGCATCCTTTGGGGCTAGCTACCTTCTCTGGAGTTATCGCATTACCAATAAAGACCTATATGGCAACGTCCGTATGGTTAAACACCAGTGACCATGTAGTCAGGATGCATGCTAATGAATGTCTTATGCAGGCAGAGTAAGTATATTTGCTAACCTGTATTTGATGCAGGTATGAGGGAGTCGGCTATCGGTAAGAAATCACTTAAATGTGATAATTTAATATATGTGTGGGTTTAACTTGCATGCTTACGTTCCAAATAAGTAAATGATGCTGTATGTAGCCTTTTAGTATGAGATCCTGCTTAACATGTTAAATTCAGTATGCTAGAAAGATGCCATGCTATAATCATTGCTCAAACACAACATACATGCTAAGTGATGCTTGAAGTGAGAACTGTTATAACATGTTTAAGATGTTAATGTTAACGATGCCTCAATGATGCCTTTTTATGATAACACCTAGTATGCCTCAATGATGCCTTTGCATAATAACACCAAGAATGCTAAAATGATATGTCCACATGAATGCTACTAAGAATATGTTTACATGCTTCACTCTGATTATTGTCCATGAACTGTAAACTGATGCTAGGCCCCAAGTAGAAAGATTATTGTAATAAATGCTTGCTTAAATGATCACTTAAATGTTGGTTTATGCGAGTGAGTTGGATTCTACTCGCCAGTGCATAGATGATGTGCTGACCCACATTTTGTGGGCAGGTGCTTGTGCTTGGGATATTCTACACACGAAGATTGGCTTGACTGGTTCCTCGGCATCGAAGATTTGTTGGATATACAGAAGCTCTCCTTGTACAAGATGATATCTTCTGTTTATAAAGGGCATAATGTATGGAACATTGTAATCAGTTGTACCAGTGAGATTGTAAGCCAAGTCAGTGTATCGAGTTGTAATCCAATGTATCCAAGTATCAAATGTAAGCTGTATAGCATTGTTCAGTTGGCTTTCAATATAAAGTGAGATGTATTGTAAACATTGTGCTTCGATACAAGTCCTGTACTTTTCTTCGATTATTAATAAAGAGAATAAAGTTCTATATGTCTCAGTGTGACTTCAAGTTGTCTTTTATCTCCGCTGCTATAAAGAAATAATGTACTTCTATTCAATGAGAAAGATTGTCCTCACTAACTTCAATTTGTCTGCTTCTGCCGCTGCAATGTGTTCCTATTTGAAGAATTATCACTTATGTACCATCTTTGCCTTGTACAAGTACAATATCAGACTTGTACGGCATCACGCCCAAGCGAGGATGATCAATTCCAAGAGATAAAATATGTGAATAAATAACTCTATGAATCGGAACGTGACAGGGAGCAGGGGGGTGAGGAGGGCTGGAGAGGGGAGGGGGCTGGTAGGGGAGGGGTTAGGGATAGGGTTCGGGTTAGGGTTAGGGGTGGTGTGGGGGGGAGGGGTATTGGGGGGCTGGGTCAGGGGCACCGATAGTACCGAAAAATCTGATAATTTAGTAATAATTGTATGTTTTCTGACACCGAAAAATCTGATACTCCGATTCGAAACCACGTACCGATAGTGCTGATATTTATAACACGTAGTTGTTTGCCATTAAAATCTTTTTATTACAAATTTCAATACAAACAGAACAGTGTTATAATATAGGACTTAGATGTAGTCCTAGGAGTACACTTTTGTTTATCTGGGTTCCTTGTGCTAATGGAGCGAGTGGTAATGCGTTGACTCCGTTGACGATCTGACGACGGTTATCGGTTCTCTGAAGGTTTGGATTGCTCTGGGTGCTGGAGCTTGCTAAGAGGAGGAAGACGTTGAGTGTCTGTATCTGCCTCTCTGGTGGTGTGTTCGTTCGTTTTCTGTACGTAGGTGAGAAGGAAATGATCCCTCTATTTATAGCTTTGCAGGCTGGCTGCTCATGCGCGTATGTAGGATGCGCCTGTACGCGGGGATGCTACGTGGTGATCGCTGATGGAGGCACATGGACGATGCGCCCTGATCGAGGGGTTGAATTCTTTATGCTGCTGTTGTGAGCCGGCACGTAGCAGGGAAGAAGATCTTTCTGTTGCTGAGATCTTGGGTGAATTGAGTCAAAGGACACGAGTCGTCGACTTACGGCTCGGAGACCTCGGATTTGATGGGGAATGATCTGGTAGGATGCGCCTAGGATTGGGCGCATGAGGAGACTTTGGCTCGTAACCTTTAGGAGTCACGAACCATTCGAGGCGCACGGCTTTTGAGGCGTATACGAAGCTTCATTGGTGACTTTTCTTCTGTCTTTAGGGATCAGAGAAAAGTCTGAGGTGCATGGCTTTTGAGGCGCATGCAGATTTGGGCGCATGGCTGCGGAGGCGCATGCGAGATGGTTGGGCGGCCACGTGGCAGTAGCCGTCGGAAGAAAAGTAATGATGATGCTGACGTTGGCGACGCTTCGTCTTCTGAAAAAGCTGTCAACTGTTCAGACTTCGGAAGGCGTGCTGCCAACTCTGTCAGTTCAGCATTTAATGTTTTTTTGACATTCGATGGACAGTTGAGTGGGAGAATCGATCGGCGTTCTACTAGGCGTATGGGTACGCATGGGGGCGCATCCCCTGTGATGCGCTTGGTGCTGAAGGGCACGTCTGTGTTGATGTGCTTGATGTTGCAGGGCACGTCTGTGTTGATGCGCTGTCTGGCCGATGCATCCGCTTCATGACACGTCTTTTAATGGTGCGACTGTTACGATCTTCGAGTGCTTTAAATAGCCGTTTTGACTTGGCTGAATTCGAAGCGTCCGGTTCATCCATTTAATGCAAATTCATTACACGGAATTCGGAGAGCCATCCACTTGGCGCATGGGTTTGATTTGTCCGGCCTATAAATAGTGGCATGGAGAGGGTTTGCTCCTCGTTCTCTCACGTTCTTCCAACATGAATTTGTTTACTCGGATGCATTCTGTTGACAAGATGCTCCCGAGGGTGAAGATGCGACGCCATGTCTTCATTGATGCACTTGAAGGTGACTGTTACATCCAAAAGTTGGAGTCGTGGGCTTCTGAGGCAGGCGGAAGGTGCCTATTGCATCCAAAGATCGGAATGCTCGAGCCTCGTCTTCGTTGTGCAGGAAGAGCCGCAGATCGGAATGGCGGTGCTGCGGCTTTAGGGGCTCTTTCTTCCTTCAAAGTGGGTATTGCCCACTCTGGTTGTGTTGAAAGCTGCTCCTTTAGCCGCAGTTTCGATTGCGGTCTTCCTTGGTCTTTGGAGGCTCTTTCGAAACCTCCCCTGGCCACAGGTCGGCTTGCGGTGCTCTTTTCTTTCTCGGTTTGGGGAGCACTTCCTCCATCTAGAGGGTTGGTTGCCACCCTCGTTCTGCTTAATAAATGCTTTATTAGTCGAAGCATTTCGACGGTGGTGAGCCTGGCTGAAAGAGCGGTACATAACTGAGCTGCTGAAGGGATGCACATAACTGAGGATGCACATAACTGAGCTGCTGAAAAGGATGCGCCCTGCTGAGGACGCATGGTGGGATGCGCCTGACGGAGGGCGCATGGTGATTACTGTGCCTATTTGAGGGCGCATGGTGACTGCTGGCTGTAGACTTAGGATCTTTTCTTTGTAGAAATTCTCCTTTGTACAATCTTTTCTAGACATGTAATAGACATTTATATGTAATAAAAAGTCATTTTTTCAATGTCTATACTTGTTATTTTTTTGCTGTGAAGTACTTTGTCTGAGCTCTGGCGCATGTAGTGTCTGGCGCATAGGCTTTCTGGTTCTGAAATTCCATGCTTCTACAAGACCCCCTTCAAAGTTTTCAAAACTTTTGGATAAGTTTTGGAATACTTTGAATAAGAAGCATGGTGGAAGAGGCGCATGACTGACGGGGCGCATGACTGTTCGGGTGCATCGGCGCATCAGTGAGGGGGCGCATACTCCTCTCAGTTAATGCAAATGATAATGCCTCGATAACCGAAAAAGATTAATGATGATCTTATTTGCGGTTATCTATTCACGGGACTCGAGGCGACGGCTGAGGTCACACTTCATCGGTTCACGCGTGCGACCAAGCCTATAAATAGGCGTGAGATGGAGAGAGAGAGTTCTTCTTCTCCTTGCTTTTGCCTTTCAGAGTTCTTATTTTCAAGAACCCTAACTTTCTTCTCTCAAAGAATGGCTCCCAAGACTCCTCGCAGCGGTGCTGGCAAGGGAAAGGAGCCGGCGGAGTTTGCCGAAGAGGATGCTCCTGTCACCATTGTGACTCTGGCCGATGTCCGACCCGCAGTGACGGGTGGGTGCCGTTTCTTCTACTATTTTCTTTGTTCAGACGAGCTTTGTGCCCTAACTCTCTGCTGCCGACGCACATGGACTTCTGTTCTGATGATGCGCCGAGGTTTTATCCCACCGACGTGCATAGGTTTAGGCCTTTATTATGCACCGAGGTTTAACTGCTGACGTGCATGGGTTTACACCCTGATGATGCGTCGAAGCCTCTCTGCCGAAGCGCATGGGTTCACACCCTGATGATGCGCCGAAGCTTTTGCTGAGGTGCATGGGTTCACACCCCGATGATGCGCCAGGTTGCTTGACACACTTTGTCTTTCTGCCTGACTTTTGTTTTTGTTATGTCAGTGTTGATGACGATCCCTTTGCTGAATGAGGTCCTTCTGGATGCTTCTCTTTGTCAAATGGGAGTTGATTTTGACGAGGCGGTTATCAACCCTGCGAAGGATGCTATCTTACAGAACCAACCTCCTGAGAGAGTGCTGCAGATCCAGAATCAGTTGCCGATCTTCCTCCAGAGTATGATGGAGAGCGGTAAACTGAAATCTGCTGAATCCGAGGATGTGACTTTCTTAAAACCTGCCTTTCTGTTTGGTGACCGACTGGTTTCTTCCGAAACGAAGATACTGAAGATCAAGGAAGACTGGTTCTTCTCTACAAAAGGCATGGTTCTGTACATACGACAACTTGACCGCCAGTTGCCACTGACGGCCTTCTACCGTTTGGCTTCCAAGAGAAGGATGCCCTGGGAACTTACTCATTCTCAAGGAGGGGCCTTGGGAGGTACTCTTTCAATTGATGCTACCTCGAATCAGAGGGATACCTTGGCCGCTTCGCGAGCCGGTCCCTCATTTAGTTGCCGAACTTTGCGCCCTGGGAGCCTCTATAGTGAGGTCCCTAATGACACTTTCGTCTTCAGTGCTTTGACCTTTGCAAATCGGATGCTGACATCGAGGGTCACATATCCGAAAGGTGGCTTTAGGGTTGAAGGTTGGTGTCACCACATGCCGAAGTGGGACGAGTTGACCATTTGGGTGCTTTCGAAGTTCAAGGCTGAGCTTAAAGAGATCGGGCTGACGGCCGCTATCCGTGCCACATAGGCTGGCGTGGATCTCAATAAGCCTATGTTCCTTGCACTCTTGGAATTGTTCAATGCCCAGACTAGCACCTTCTTTACTCCGGTGGGGGAGTTGGGGTTGGCTCTCCATGAGATGTACGAAGTGTCCAAGCTTCCTTGGGGCTCAGAACCGTACGAAGAATATTTTTCGTCGAATGAAGAGATCCAGGTTCTGGAAAATAAGGACCCGGAGATGATGGCTGTCTTCAAAGAGGTGGCGAGCCATCATTATCTGATGCATCGGAAGGACAAAGGCAGGACTCAGCCTCATGTGACCGCTTGGAGGGATTACGTCTTCAAGCAAGATTTGGCGGACTCCTCGAAGATCCGGTTTACAACTCCGCAAGGGCTGAAACCCGCGGAAGTCACTTCTGAAATAAGTCGGCTGGACGAGAGAATCCCTCGTTCAAATAAGAGTGGCGAGAACG
This sequence comes from Iris pallida, assembly GCA_029216955.1. NCBI lineage: Eukaryota > Viridiplantae > Streptophyta > Magnoliopsida > Asparagales > Iridaceae > Iris > Iris pallida. The sequence goes on from JANAVB010038019.1 coordinate 3,075,617, forward strand.
CGTATAGCTGCTTCTGGCACTGTGCACACCGGATGTCATCTAAGGCGGTGTTAATAGCATACTTGATGATATGGCTCCGGGATTGTGTATTTGTGGGCGGATCTGGTGCCGTAGAAAGGGTACACCGGAACCTCATTTTGCCCACCGTAAAATTGGTCTTTGGTCGTCCTTTGGCTCTCCTCCTCGCGATGGTGTGTAACCTGTTACGGGGTTTGAGGACCTTTGCTGATGATGTGATCTATGGGAGAGGTAGAAATGACAACTTTCCCCGAGCCGAGCTACCATTCCATTATCTTATGGGATGGTTGATTCTGCATCATCCGAATGTGATGAGTCCATGTCCGAAGGAGGATCATGTTGAAGGTGATGCCTTTATCCGCCGCTTCTACAAGAGGAAGTGGTTACACACTGGCGTCCCCGTTTGCAGGAGAGTTTTGTCTTACCTTCAGGGGTGGGAGATTGTCAAGGTTGGCCATATCTTTAGAGATTTCGAGGCTGACCAAGATTTAGACGACTCTGGTGTAGATGCGATTACTCTGCCGAAATGGGGTTTTCGTTGGTTGCAAAGTATTCGGCCTTCTCACTTGGTCTACCGCAACCAGAATAGGTGTTATCTGGAGACATATCTGCCCAACCGGTTCGCTCGCCAGTTTGGCTATACCCAGCTAATGTTACGGAATCCCAGTAACAGTCTGGGGTTTATCGGGAGTTTGCTGGATGGAGCTCGGGGTTGGCAATATTACAATACCGGGTGCGCTGGTGTTCGTTTTACTGCGCCAGTTCGCAACCCTCGGCCACAGATACTGTATTCGGCCGTTAAACTATATTGCACAATGAATACTATGTCTCCTGGTTATGATAGGGAGACTAGTTTCATCATTGGGACCCAGCTGGAGGCCACGGCGAATATGTTGATAGCGGCTCGGTCATATCGTCCACCAGAATTGGCGGGATATCGGGCTGCTGTTGCAGCACCAGTGAGAGATCCCTCTGTTGGAAAGAGACGGGCCGACACAGAAGCCGGTTCCTCTGTACCGAAAAGGCCGAGAAAAACGACGACTCCAAAGGCTACGGGAGTGTCACCTGTAACGCCAATGGAATCAGTTCCTGCTGAGGTAAAGAGCCCTCCGTAATTTTGGCTCATTTTGTCATTTTGGTGACTTATGCTTTTCTTCTTGTAGGGATCGTCGAGGAAGAAGACCCGTGTTTCGAAACCGGGTGTCAGTAAACCGAAGGAGGTGGCAAGCTCTTCTGACGAGCGCATTCCTCCGATGATAATGTCTCCAGTGGAGGAGAGTCCTAAAGATGTTCCTGCGGAGGTTTTAGTATCTCCAGACTTTGTTGAAAGAGACGCAGAGGTTGCAACAACTTCCGGGATGGTGCCAGCTGTCGTGGGGGCCTTGGACGTTGAAGGTCCAGCAGACACGGGGCTTCATGATGATGAGGTAGAGTGGAGTTCGTCGTCTTCAGATGACGTTGCTCCAGAGTTGCAAGAGTCTATTGCAGGGGCAACAGATGCGGTTGAAACAGAGGAGAGGGTTGATTCCCCTCCTTGTCATGATGAGGGGAGGTCGGCTGTGGCGTTGCCGAGCCCTACCCCAGACTCAGCAGCGGAGGCTGAGGTGGCTACCGATCAGGAGGTAGCGACAGATCCTGTCCCTGTAGAGGGATTTGATGAGGAGACTCGTCTGGCGGTCCTGACTCCCGGGGCGGGCCAGGAGACAATTGTTGATCTCCCCGTTCTGCCAAAGAGGGAATGTCTCGTACTGGCTGCTGATAGCACGTTGGGGGCTGATGAGGTAGACGTCGGTGGTCCCTCTGAACTTGAGAATGGTAAGGGTTTGGTGGAACCCTCTGTTGCTCCTTCTACTTGGGGTACTATCTCGACGCCTGTCTCGGCTTCTTCTGTTCCTTTGGCTCCTCGGGCTAGTAGTTAAGCCCCTGCTGATGAAGAGCCTGTCGATACCGAGGGTCCAGCCTCGCGGATTGAGGTAGGCAGGCCTTCTTGCGGTCCGCCTTCTAAAGCAGCTCCTCCGACTCTTGCTATGATGCCGCAGGTGCTGGCGGATGCAGATGAATATGTGAAATTCATCGTTGAGGCAGTGTATAAAATGCTGCAGAGGGGAGTATCTGCAGTGATGGACGCCAATAGGAGCTTTGCGACGGCAAGAACTCTGGCACTGCCTCATATTAACCTGATCCGTCTTCACCAGGGCCACGATCATATGGCCGACATTCTGGAAGCCTCGGTGGCTGAGTTGGACCAGCGGCTTTCTGAATTACAGCACATCCAGCGAAACGACCTCTCCATCCTGATAGATGCAGAGAAGGAGAAGCTGATTACCGAGATTGAGTCTTTTCATCAGGCCACTGTGAGTGTCTGGGAATACGAAGTGGCCGAGACTGAAGCTGCAGTTGAGCGGTTGTCTCAGTCTACGCGGGAGACGGTGGAGGTACGAGCTACGTTGGACGCTAGTATCGCGGAGATTGATGCCCAGATCCGTCGTCTTGAGGACCAACGGGCCCGACTTCTATTAGACGCTGAACGTGTCCAGGCTGAACACGTAGCATTCAAGAAGGAGGAGGCAACTTTTACCCACCGGGCACTTGCCCTGGCTCAGCAGCGGCAGCAGATGGATGAGAAGCATGAGAATGATACTTCTCCTGAGGCTATTGAAGCGATGCGTCAAGAAGCTGAACGACGAGTCTTGGCGACTGTGGAGACTCGGGCGGCGGACTTGAGGCATCGGATTGAAGAGCTTTCGGCTATCCCTGGGGATGTTTAGGGATTGCAGTCTCTTCTTTTTTGTATTTTTGCAACTCTTGCTGGGGATGTAGACTTTTACTCTCTACTTGAAAAATAAAGAATACAAAGTTTTTGTGGGGTGTTCATTTTTGCTGTCATGAACTTGATGATTTGTGTGGACCTATTTTCTTTTGCGTACCTTGGTTTTTTTTTAGGTACAGATAATAAGTTTGAGAGAACCCACATGTTTGCTCAGAGGTAATGTGGACATGGCAAATATGGGATTCAAGTGATGGAATCTCCCTACTCAGAGGTGTTATGGACGTGGTAGGAATGATCCTGGGGGATACGCGAAACTACTAAGAGGTAATGTGGACGTGGAAGTTCTGCGATCAATGTACGACAACGCAGGGGTTGTCCGTACGGGATGTTTACTCAGAGGTAATGTGGACGTGGTAAACATGAAGGAAAGTGTAGCCTTACGGGGTATAAGATTCCGCTTTGTAAGGCGTAGAGGAACAACTCAGAGGTGATGTGGACGTGATTGTCCTTCTACTGGAGGATGCTACGGAACAGCTGGGTTCCGGTAGCGTATGATTTTGTGGAAGGGAATTGTCTGTGAGCCCTGATAATTGGGTCCATAGATCTCCGGGTGGAAGCACATGTTTGAAAAGATGTCAAAAGTAGTACTTCTTTAGGAACTTGCCGTTGATGGGCATCATGAACAAGTCCCCATTAGGTTTGGCGAGGCGGTAAGCACCGTCTGAGTATACCGTCTCTATGATGAGAGGTCCTTCCCACTTGGGTTCGAACTTTCCTGGTATTTTGTGAGTCAACACCATCGGCCTCCTGACTGCCAGAACCAGGTCGCCAACTTGGAAAGTCCTCTGCTTGACCTTCTTGTTGAAAGCCTGTGATATACGGGCTTGGTAGAGTTCGATGCGTTGTTGAGCTAGGAGACGCTTTTCGTCAAGTGCCTCCAGTTCCTGCAGACGACGACGTTGATTGTCCTCTTCTGTGAGTTGGTTTGTGATCGCTACACGGAGAGAGGGTATCTGAATCTCGAGAGGCAATACCGCTTCGCTTCCATAGACCAGGGAGAATGGTGTGTTGCCTGTCGGTGTTCGTACCGTCGTGCGGTAGGCCCAAAGGCATTCGCCGAGCTTTTCGTCCCAGTCGCGTTTGTTGGATGACACGACTTTTTTGAGTAGCCTGACGATAGTCTTGTTGAACGCCTCGGCCAATTCGTTTGCTGCCAGATTGTAGGCGGTTGATGCCACGTTTTGAATGTGATTCTTGTCACAGAATCTGCTGAAAACATGGCTGATGAACTGAGGACCATTGTCATGGATGATCCTCTGAGGTACCCCGAAACGGTAGATGACATGGTGCTTGATGAAGCTGATCACTCTGGAGCTTTTTACTTCTGCCAGTGGAACTGCTTCTGCCCATTTGGAGAAGTAGTCGGTGATGGCTAGAATGAAGCGATGTCCTCTCGATGAAGGAGGGGTGATCGGTCCCACAATGTCCATGCCCCAAGCTTCGAAGGGCCAAGAGGCGACTGTAGGATGTAGTAGTTCTGACGGTGTATGAATGAAGTCTGCGTGAAGCTGGCACGCATGGCACTTCTTAGCATATTCAACAGCATCAGCGGCCATTGTTGGCCAGTAGTAGCCCATGCATCGCAGTCGGTCCTGCAACTTAAGGCCAGGTTGATGGGCCCCGCAGGTTCCATCGTGAGCTTCTCGAAGGGCTTCGGCTGCTTCTTCGTTAGACAAACATCGAAGGAGCAGTCCGTCGTAGGAGCATCGGTACAGCATTTTTGTAGCTGTATCGTAGTAGAATCGAAGAGAGCGTCTCTTGACTGAGATAACTTCTTTCGGGTCTTTCGGGAGAATTTTGTAGACGGCGAAGTCGATAAACGGGAACCTCCAGTCTCGGACATTAACACCAGTATTTGTCGGCATGGCATGGGCCATGTGTGAGCATAGGTTGTTTTTAGGACAGACCAAGTCTCTTCCGACTACCGTGACATAGTGTTAAGTCCCGAGGGGTGCTAACAATGAGGCCGCGAGGCCAGCCAGAGCATCAGCCTCCAAGTTTTATAGGCGGGGTACATGTTCGATGAAGAACCCAGTGAAGGTTGAAATGATATTCAATGCAACTTCGTGGTAAGGGATCAGATCTTCATGGCGACCTTCGTATTGCCCTCTGATTTGGTTTACGACGAGTTTTGAGTCGTCGTAGGCTTCCAGATGATTCAGCCCAGCTGTTGCGCCAGCTGGAGTCCCATGATGAGTGCGTTGTACTCGTCAACATTGTTGGAGCACGGCTTCGAAAGGGAGCAAGCATGCTGGACGACCAGCTGATCGGGGGAGACTAAGACTGCCTCCACTCCTACGACGATTTGGCCTTTGAGGCCTATTCTTGAAGTGCCATCGAAAAACATCCGCCAGACGGAGCTTTCTTCGGTGACGTTTGATTCTTGGACCTCATCCGGGATGTCTTCGTAGAGTTTTGAGGACTCTGGGATGGGGTGTGCTGCTAAGAAGTCGGCTAGAGCCTGACCTTTAATAGCTTTTTGTGGAACGAACACCATGTTGTATGGCGTTAGCAGGATCGCCCATGTGGCAAGCCGAAAGTTCAATGATCCTGGCTTCGTCATGAGAACTCTGAGTGGATTGACTCGGGAGATGACATAAATTGTTTGGCCCGAGACATAATGGCGAGTCTTCTGAATGGCAAACACCAACGCCAAGCACTCCTTTTCAACGGGGTTGTACCGGTGTTTGGCCCCGATGAGTGTTCGACTGAGGTAGTAGATGGCTTGCTCATAGCCTGTATCACTGTTCTGAGCCAGCAAAGCACCGAGGGAATGATCCATGGCACGGACGTAGAGGAGGAATGGTTTGCCGGCGACTGGTGCCACCAAGACTGGCGGGCTTGTCAGATAAGCCTTGATGTCGTCGAAAGCCTTTTGGCATTCCTCTGTCTAGACGTAAGAGACTCCCTTCTTCATGAGCTGAGTAAAGGGTTGACATTTGCCGAAAAGGTTTGCTATGAACCTCCGAATGTATGCCAGACGCCCCTGTAGGCCTCAAAGTTCTCGAAGGTTCTTCGGAGGGTTCATATCGAGGATGGCTTTGGTCTTCTCGGGATCGACATGAATGCCTTTCGCCGTGATAATGAAGCCCAAGAACTTTCCGCTGGAAACCCCTAGGAAAGATTTAGCGGAGTTCATCTTGAGTTGGTGCGCCCTCATGAGATCGAAGACAGTCTTGAGGTCCTGCAGGTGATCTCCTTTGAGACGGCTCTTGACTGCGATGTCGTCAACATAGCATTCGACTGTCTTGCGAAGATGCTGACGGGAAATGGTGCTCATAGCTCGTTGATATGTCGCACCAGCGTTCTTCAAGCCGAAGGGCATCACTGTGTAGCAGAAAATGCACGCCCTTTGGAGTCCTGAATGACGTGTGTTTTGCGTCATCGGGGAACATCTTGATCTGGTTGTAGCCCGAATACCCGTCCATGAAAGACATGTGCTCGAAGCCACATGTGTTGTCGATCATCACATCGGTGATTGGGGGCGAGAATTCGTCCTTCGGGCATGCAGAGTTGAGGTCCCTGAAGTCGATACAAACTCGTATCTTCCCATTTTTCTTGGTGACATGGACGACGTTGGCTACCCAATCTGGGTGCTGTTCTTCACGGATGAAGCCGCTGGTCAAGAGTTTGTCTACCTCCTGATCGATGGCGTTCATGATGTCCGGACGGAAGCGTCGCTGTTGTTGTTTGATAGGCTTGGCATCAGGTAAGATGTTCAGCCTATGCATCACGATCTGGGGATCAAGTCCTGGCATATCTTCGTAGCTCCAAGCGAAGACGTCGATATACTCTTTAGCCAGCTGGATTAAAGATTCTCGATCTTCTCTTTTTAGGCTTTTGCTGATGAAGATGGGTTTGGAAGAAGATCCATCCCCAAGGTTGATCTACTCGACTTCGTCTTCGGTGGGAGGTTCACATAATTCAAAACGAGACTCCTATTGTTCTCCTAGGTGTTGAGCCCAGGGTTCTTCTTCGAAGAATTCCGGCACTTGGTCTTCGCATTTATCTTCTTGAGGTTGTGCTGATGTCATGTTGGCTGACAGTACTTTTTTGAAGACTGATCCGATGCTGGTATCGGAATCCCAAGTCGATGCTTCGGACGAGTGAGAATGTTCCACCTCTTCCGCGTCTGAACTCTCTGGAGTTGACGGTGGCATGACATAGCCTACCCCCCGTCGAGTTTTATTATAGTAGTCCTGCAGCTTTCCTTTGGGTGTCGGAAGCCGAAGAGGAAGACGTCGACCTTTGTCGTAGTTTAGGCCTTTGTTGCTGTTTAGGTTGTAACCCATCTTTTGGATGAGGTACTTTGTCTTGTCTGTGTACCGATAGAGTTACATTCTGCCGGCATCTGGTTCTAGCTCGAGTGGCGGGAGGTCTTGATGATGCTCAACTTTGCCAAAGATGATGGATTCTTCGTCTCGACTCTGTGGCGGGACTATGTAACAGACCTCTTGGGACGGGACTACTCGATTTATATGGTGGACGGTCGTTATTTGTGTTTGCAACGACCGTAGAGCGTTATCTAATGTATACATGGCATTCCAATGTGGAAGACTAGAATAATTAAAAGACATTCTATTATTGATGAAATACGAGATTTTATCCCGCGGGATTACATTGTCCAGAGAGGGGGCATCTACATCAGCAGAGATATATTCCCCTAGTTCTTCATCTATGAGTACTAGAGTAGGATCGGGAGAGTCCACCACAGCGTTGGTCTTGGAGTCTGAGAGGACTATGCGGGCCTTTTCTGGCAGCTTGGATGGCGGGGGCTTGCCTTTAAGACGCACCTTCAGAGGTGCCTCTACTGTGCCATCGGTGATTGGCGTCTTCCCCTATAGTTTTTCCACAAGGGGAGCCGATGTTTGAGGCGGGTTTCCCTTGAGCCGTATCTTCAGGGGAGCTTCAGGAGCAGCTGGTGCTTTTCCGGGCAGCTTAATGCTCATGGGAGGCAACTTCTGAGGCGGTTTGCCTTTGAGTCGGATCTTCAAAGGAGCGTCAGGAGTGACCTCAGGCTCCATGTCCGGCTCTGCTGCCGCTTCTGCTTCGTCGTCAGCATCATTGGCTTCCTCCCCGTCAGGTGACTTGTACAAGTCGGCATCGGTGAAGTAGGCTTCAATCCCTTTGAAAGGGTCGATGTCTGCAAACTCCGTCCGGATGACGTTGTTGGTGGACACGTACTTTATACATTGGTGGAGCGTGGATGGCACCACCATGTACTCTTGCAGCCATGGGCGACCCAACAGAAGGTTGTAGTTGACTTTAGCGTCCACGACATAGCAAGTGACCTCGGTTCTGAGGTTACCGATATGGCACTTTAGTCGTATTTTGCCCAGTGGCTCGCTTTTGCTAGCGTTGAAGCCACTGATAGTTGTATTAGAAGGCGCCAACCGGTACATTGGGATCCCCAGTGTTGAGAGCAGCGTCTTCGGGATGATACTGAGGGAAGACCCCGGATCGATCTGAATCCGCTTTACCTTGACTGAACCGATATACCCTGTATAATACAGCGGTCTGTTATGTCGGTTGTGCTTGAGCAGTATGTCTTGTTGGGTGAAAGTTATGTTGAGGATAACTTCATCCGCACAATGACAGTGCGCACATGCAGTCGGAAGATCTTCAGGCTGCTTGACCTGACTGATGAAGGACTCAGCATCCTTCAGGGCTTCGCAAAGAGCTTCACGAATGTCCTTGGAAAGACGAAGGAGCTCAAACAGAGATAGGCGGGCGGGAGTACTGGCCAGCTGTGCCAGTATGTCGAAGTTGTGGGGCTTGGCTAGCCCCGAAGCATTCTCCTTTCGTAGAGGCCTATCGAAGCGGGCCTCTATCTGCTTCTACTTATTGGCTGCTGGGAGCTTAGATGGGCCCTCCTCCTGGGCAGCAGGGACGGTGCAAGGAGGCACCGCCTCGACGGCAGCTTCGTCGGGTTGGACGTTCTGTTGTGAACGCGTCTGCACAGAAAGTGCCTCTTCCGCTGAAGAAGAGACCATGCGGCAAGACTTGATCTTCCTGTCTTTGGATTTGGAGGTAGGGCGTACCTCCGGCTAAGTCACCTCGGAGACGAGATCGGGGTGAACCCATAGGATCTCTCCCCGAGATGTGGTGAGTGGGATGAGTCCACTCACGTTGTCACGAGTAGATGGTAAGTTAACAACCTCCATTGTCGCCTTAGGGATGGGGACGACGCCATCTTATGCCGTAGTTGGCGGCAAAGTGCCGAACTGGAGTGACACCACGTTGGCTGATACCGTTTTCTCCTCGTAGTCGACGGAGATTATATCCGCATTGATCATGCGCTGGATGTAATTCTTCAGGACATAGCAGTCCTTGGTTGGGTGTCCGACAAACCAATGGTAGTGACAATACCTCGGGTTGTCCACTTTCCCAACCTCGTCGGGATGCTTCGGGTCCGGAAGCTTGATCTTGTCACCCTGCTTCAGTATCTCAAAGAGTTGCAGGGTGTTTTCGTCGTTGAACGAATAAACCTCCTTTGGCCTTGGTGCAAGTGGAGGCTTCTGAGTAGGCGCTGATACACTTTTTGAGGCATTGACAGACAACGCCTGTTTTCCCATTGTCTCTCATCCGGGGTTGTTGGCTGCAGGCCGCTTCCCCTTGTCCTCAAAGGCAGGGAAACTGACTCCCAGAAGACGAGTATTGGCTGCCTTCTTCTCTGCGGCTTCCGCTTCGATGATCAAGGAGCTCCAGTCAGGAGGAGGAGTAGAGTTGAGCTAGAGTTTGACTGCAGGAAGCATGTTCATGCTGCAGGAGGAGAGGAGCGCATGTTCTGGCATGCCCGGGGGTAGTCCGAAGCCGGCCTGTCGGAAGCGTTCGATGAACACTCGAACTATTTCCTTCTCCTTCTGGCGTATCTCTATAAGGGACGCCATTGTCATGTCCTTTCTGCCGTCGTAGAAACGGTCGAGAAAAAGATGCGTCAGGTCATCGAAGGAAGATATGGAATTGTCGGGGAGGCTACAGTACCAGTCGTACGCCACTCCCTTCAGTGCCCCGACAAATATGCTGGTAAGCAGTGCGTCCTCCTTCGAAAGATGTCCCATCTGAGACTGGAAGTACGTCAGATAGTGACGCGACGAGTCCTTCCCATCGTATGGTGTCAAGGTTTGTGGTTTATATTTGGGAGGATAAACCACCTTGTTCCATTCGAGGGGATAAGGTTGGGGAATGCCCATCTTCTGGCGCTCCTCTTGTCTCGTCTTGGACTCAAAGCGCTCGCGCAAGTCCTTGATCATCTCGACCACATCTTCCGTGGAGCTGGGAGTCGGGGAAGGTGGTATCACCTGAAGTTGAGCATTTGAGGGCTCTGATGTACGAGGTGCTTCTCGGCGATCCGTATCCAAGGATACCCGTTGAAGGGGTACGCTTGATTCTCTATTGGCCCCTGGGTCGGGACCGGTAGAAGGTGTCTTGGCCAAAGCTGACCGTATCTCAAACACTGCCTGAGTCAGTGTTTGCATAGAGGCGGAGAGGGTTTTGAGTCCTCCCTCTAACGTGTCCATGCGCTGGACGAGGTCTGGTGGCGGCACACCAGACACGGAATTACCCCCAGCCATATATACTGTCATGACACGGTTGGAAGTGGATGGATTGGTTGAGGCTTCACTCTCGGCCTCACTCTCCTGTGAGGGAGTTGTCTCTCCTGGAGCTTCGTCTTGGCCACCCCCAGCTATATGATCATTCTTGACGGGAGCATCTGCAAGGGCCTGATTACCCTCAGCTCCGTCTTGAAGGGCCTCTTCGTCTTCGAGACTTGGATCCGCAGAGGCTAGACTCTCCATGTTCTAGGGGATATCCTCGTCTTGAAGGACTTCTTCGAGAGCTAGACGACCCCCAGCCATGTCCGGGAGGTTGGCTTCGAGAGGATCCGCCCCAGCTGTGCTTTGGAAGACAGCTTCGTCTTCGGAAGGAGGCTCGACAAGGGTCTGACTGCCCCCGACTTCCTCCAAGATCTTCTTCCTCCCCCGAGTGCCTTCGAATACTCCGGAGGACGAGACAGCTGTCTTGGTTTTCCTCAGCTGGCTTTTGGACAAGGAAGAGGAGTTGCCAGTCGCCTTTCGGACTGACGAGGAGTTGGAGATCACGTTGCATGAAGCAACCCTTGGCTCTTTTTTTGTTGACACCTTCTTCCCGAGGCGACGCTGTAGAGGTGTCGATGATTGCAGCCGCTGGAACACTGACTGCCTTGGTAGGACTGCCGCCTTGCAACAGCAGTTGATGGTGACCACAGCACAAGTGTGCCCTGTGAGGGGCGCATCGTGCTTGTCAGTCGACTCTCCTGATCGGCGCTTGTGAGTGATCACGTTGCACAGATCCTTGGAGGAGAGTGCCACCTTCGTACCCCCTTCAGACGCATGGCTAGGCCAAGCACCGGGGTGGTCAAGTGAATGCTGCGCCCCCTGATCTAACACCAAACAGGCGTCCCAATCAGTAGTGGGGGAACAACATTTGAAGTGACTTGAACGGACCTCAGACGCACAATCATAGGAGGCACGGGAGTTCAAGACCACTGGATTTGCCTCACTCGACTTGGTTGTGCATGCAATAGATGTGCCCAAGTGAGACAATGACTTTGAAGGTCGACTCATTTCTGGCGCAGAAGCACCTGAGTCGACCTTGTACAGCTTACCATCAGCAGCGCGCATGATTGTGAGTGCATGCTTCTGGCTTGCTGCTGGTATAGCACGTTTGGGGCGCATGGCCCGTGCCGCCTTGGATTTCTTCGTACCAGTCCGCTGGGGCGCATAGTACTCAGAATCTAAATTCTTCTCGCCATTACAGTGAGTGAGTCTGTCAAAGACAGAGACCTTCTGTGGCGCATCAGAGGTGATGCGCGGGGCATTGGTTGTGCCCCTGCTCCGTCGATACATCTTCCTCGCCTGAGAGAGAGATGGCTGGGGAATGTGGTCAGCCGTACGTTTCCCCGAGAGATGCGCTGCACCAGTGGGCGCATCTTGGTTGCTGAGGACGTCAGCAGGAAGGAAAGGCTGGATCGGTGCATCCCCTTCGGTGGTGGTGCCCGAGGCGTCGACCTTGCGTACCCAGACTCGGCGGGTCTTCTTCGGCTTCGGCAGTCACTTCGAAGGACTCGTACTGCCTTCAGAGATGAACTCCTCATACGCCTGTTGATTGAGGCGTACGACCAGCGTCTTGTGGGAGGAGCCCACCTTCACGTCGTCGGATTATGACACAACTTTCTCGGTGGAGGAGAAAGAGGTCCCCCAGCAAAGTCGCCGGCTTGTTTGCCATTAAAATCTTTTTATTACAAATTTCAATACAAACAGAACAGTATTACAATATAGGACTTAGATGTAGTCCTAGGAGTACACTTTTGTTTATCTGGGTTCCTTGTGCCAATGGAGCGAGTGGTAATGCATTGACTCCGTTGACGATCTGACGACGGTTATCGGTTCTCTGAAGGTTTGGATTGCTCTGGGTGCTGAAGCTTGCTGAGAGGAGGAAGACGTTGAGTGTCTGTATCTGCCTCTCTGGTGGTGTGTTCGTTCGTTTTCTGTGCATAGATGAGAAGGAAATGATCCCTCTATTTATAGCTTTGCAGGCTGGCTGCTCATGCGCGCATGTAGGATACGCATGTACGCAGGGACACCACGTGGTGATCGCTGATGGAGGCACATGGACGATGCGCCCTGATCGAGGGGTTGAATTCTTTATGCTGCTGTTGTGAGCCGGCACGTAGCAGGGAAGAAGATCTTTCTGTTGCTGAGATCTTAGGTGAATTGAGTCAAAGGACACGTGTCGTCGACTCACGGCTCGGAGATCTCGGATTTGATGGAGAATGATCTGGTAGGATGCGCCTAGGATTGGGCGCATGAGGAGACTTTGGCTTGTAACCTTTAGGAGTCACGAACCATTCGAGGCACACGGCTTTTGAGGTGCATACGAAGCTTCATTGGTGACTTTCCTTCTGTCTTTAGGGATCAGAGAAAAGTCTGAGGCGCATGGCTTTTGAGGCGCATGCAGATTTGGGCGCATGGCTGCGGAAGCGCATGCGAGATGGTTGGGCGGCCACGTGGCAGTAGCCGTCGGAAGAAAAGTAATGATGATACTGACGTTGGCGACGCTTCGTCTTCTGAAAAAGCTATCAACTGTTCAGACTTCGGAAGGCGTGCTGCCAACTCTGTCAGTTCAGCATTCAATGTTTTTTTGACATTCGATGGACAGTTGAGTGGGTGCATCGATCGGCGTTCCACTAGGCGTATGGGTACGCATGGGGGCGCATCCCCTGTGATGCGCTTGGTGCTGAAGGGCGCGTCTGTGTTGATGCGCTTGATGTTGAAGGGCGCGTCTGTGTTGATACGCTGTCTGGCCGGCGCATCCGCTTTGTGACACGTCTTTTAATGGTACGACTGTTACGATCGTTTTGACTTGGCTGAATTCAAAGCGTCCGGTTCATCCATTTAATGCAAATTCATTGCACGGAATTCGGAGAGCCATCCACTTGGCGCATGGGTTTAATTTGCCCAGCCTATAAATAGTGGCATAGAGAGGGTTTGCTCCTCATTCTCTCACGTTCTTCTAACATGAATTTGTTTACTCGGATGTATTCTGTTGACGAGATGCTTCCGAGGGTGAAGATGCGACGCCATATCTTCATTGATGCACTTGAAGGTAACTATTACATCCAAAAGTCGGAGTCGAGGGCTTCTGAGGCAGGCGAAATGTGCCTGTTGCATCCAAAGATCGGGATGCTCGAGCCTCGTCTTCGTTGTGCAGGAAGAGCCGCAGATCAGAATGGCGGTGCTGCGGCTTTAGGGGCTCTTTCTTCCTTCAAAGTGGGTGTTGCCCACTCTGGTTGTGTTGAAAGCTGCTCTTTTAGCCGCGGTTTCGATTGCGGTCTTCCTTGGTCTTTGGAGGCTCTTTCGAAGCCTCCCCTGGCCACAGGTCGGCTTGCGGTGCTCTTCTCTTCCTCGGTTTGGGGAGCACTTCCTCCAGCTAGAGGGTTGGTTGCCACCCTCGTTCTGCTCAATAAATGCTTCATTAGTCGAAGCATTTCGACGACGATGAGCCTGGCTGGAAGAGCGGCACATAACTGAGCTGCTGAAGGGATGCACATAACTGAGCTGCTGAAAAGGATGCGCCCTGCTGAGGGCGCATGGTGGGATGCGCCTGACGGAGGGGCATGGTGATTACTGCGCCTATTTGAGGGCGCATGGTGACTGCTGGCTGTAGACTTAGGATCTTTTCTTTATAAAAATTCTCCTTTGTACAATCTTTTCTAGACATGTAACAGACTTTTATATGTAATAAAAAGTCCTTTTTTCAATGTCTATACTTGTTGTTTTTTTTGCTGTGAAGTACTTTGTCCGAGCTCTGGCGCATGTAGTGTCTGGCGCATAGGCTTTCTGGTTCTGAAATTCCATGCTTCTACAGTAGTTTTGTTGGTTGGTTAATGCCGTCGTCTATTTTCCTTGATCCCGATACTCATAGGAATGGTCCCGAGTCATGGCCGTAGTATGTAGTATATTCGTTTTAGTTTGTAGTATATTCGTTTTAGTTTTGAAGTTTATTCGTTTTAGTATGTAGTATGTAGTAGGAATGGTCCCGACTCATAGGAATGATCCCGAGTCACGGCCGTAGTATGTAGTATGTAGTATATTCGTTTTAGTTTTGAAGTTTATTCATATTTGCAGATATCTAGAAATGGCTATATCCATGTATCTGCTAGACCGTTCGTGGATGCACAACCGCATTCGAGATGACAGGTGCGGTGTGCGAGATGAATACATCGCCGGAGTAGAACAATTCCTCCAATTTGTGAAGGCGTTTCCTCAATCCATGGACGGCATGGACATTAAGTGTCCGTGTACAAAATATCGGAACATGAAGTTTCAACCAGAATTGGATATGACGTATCACTTATACACAAAGGGTTTCCTTCCGAATTACTACCAATGGACCGCACACGGAGAGCTTGTACCTTTAGCATTCCAAGCGGAGCCTTATGTGGAGCCTTATATGAATGTCCACAACCGAACTGGTGTCGACAACGAGTACGTGAACATGGTCTTTGACGCTGCGGGGCCTAGTTTCGATCCATACAATCGTGATGCAGCTGAGGAGGCACCGAATACCAATGTCGCGAAGTTCATGGAGTTGCTGGAGAATGCAAGGACTCCTTTGTACCCTGGCTGTGAGGACCATTCACCGTTAGAGGTGATCACTCGGCTCTTGAGCATAAAGTTTGACTTTAACATGTCGCAAGAATGCTACAATAGAGTGCTCGAGTTGATTATCGATATCTTACCAGAGGGTGCCAAGTTACTGAAAGACTTCTACCGCTCTAAGAGGATGGTGAGATCCCTCTGGATAGGATACGACAAGATCGATTGCTGTCAGAACGGATGCATGCTTTACTACAAAGATCACAAGGATGCAGAAGTATGCGGATTCTGTGGTGCTGATCGCTATAAGCCAACTGCTGCAGGCAAGTCTAGAAGACCGACTGCTTCAATGCATTACTTGTCGTTGACGCCGCGGTTGCAGAGGTTGTTCATGGTGAAAGAGACTGCCAAAAATATGAGTTGACACAAGCGACAACAGACCGAAGGAGTGTTGGATCACCCATCTGATGGAGAAGCGTGGAAGCACTTCGATCGAGCATATCCTAATTTCGCTTCTGATGCACGTAATGTAAGGTTGGGGCTCTGCTCTGATGGTTTCACCCCATTTAGTCTTTCAGGCTCCCAATATTCATGCTGGCCGGTAATCCTCACTCCGTACAACCTACCGCCTTGGATGTGCATGAAGATACCTTACATGTTCTTAACTATTATCATCCCCGGTCCAAACAACCCGAAGAGGAACATCGACGTGCACTTACAGCCTTGATAGATGAGCTGAAGCAGCTATGGACAACAGGGGCGTACACGTATGATGCTTTGAAAAAATAGAATTTTCAGATGCGGGCAGTACTAATGTGGACAATCAACGACTTTCCGGCTTATGGAATGTTATCTGGATGGAGCACTCATGGTCGACTTTCATGTCCGTATTGTATGGACCGCACTAAGGCTTTTTGTTTGAGACACGGAGGAAAGCCATGCTTCTTTGATTGTCACCGACAGTTCTTGCCGAAAGACCATCCGTACCGTAGGAACAGAACTGCATTCCGTGTCGAAGCTATGGAGAAGGGCGATCCACCGCCAATGTGGTCCGAAGAGGACACATGGGAGCAAGTAAAAGAAATCCCAAGTGCTATTGAAGATCATACAACGAGCAGCCATTGCGAGGGATTTGACGAAGATCATAACTGGACCAAAAGGAGTATATTCTAGGATCTGCCATATTGGAGCACAAATCTGATTAGACATAACCTTGACATCATGCATATCGAGAAGAACGTATTTGATAACATAATTAATACTGTAATGGACGTCAAGGGAAAGACAAAAGACAATCAGAAGGCTAGATTGGACTTAGCCGAAATATGCAGACGCCCTACATTGCACATGATAGACAACGGGAAGGGAAAGCTTTTGTGGCCTAAGGCAATCTACTCGCTGGACAAGGAGGACAAAGTGAGACTTTGTAGATGGATCCAGGACTTGAAATTTTCGGACGGATATGTCTCCAATCTAAGAAGATGTGTCGACATAAAAGAGTGTAAACTGACCGGAATGAAGAGCCACAATTGCCACGTATTCATGGAGAGGTTAATTCCTGTTGCATTTTGGGAATTATTACCGCCGGTAGTCTGGGATCCATTAACAGAGCTTAGCATATTCTTCAGAGATCTTTGTTCTTGCAAGTTGCTCGTCGATCGTTTAGAGAAGCAAGAGAAGGACATTGTGGTAACACTTTGCAAACTTGAGAGAGTTTTTCCTCCTGCATTCTTTGACTCAATGGAGCATTTGCCGATTCATCTTATCCATGAGGCTCTTGTTGCTGGACCTGTCGGTTATCGTTGGATGTACCCGTTCGAGCGACAGTTGAACCACCTCAAGAGGAAGGTGAAAAATAAGGCACGGGTGGAGGGTTCTATTTGTGAAGCATATGTCCTTGAGGAGATTTCAAACTTATGTTCCATGTATTTTCAGCCTCATATTGCTACAAACAGAACAAGGGCTCCCAGAAATGACGACGGCTATGAAGTTGGTATTGAGACAAAGCTGAAAGTATTTACTACCTACGGAAAACCATCTAGTAAAATGAAAAAAGATATCTAAATGACGACGAGGTTAGCGCTGTAATGTTATATGTATTGCTCAACTGCGACGAGGAAGAAGTGGACAAGTTAGAGGGGTAAGTAAAATTATTTTGCATGCTTTGTATTCGTTGCTTCTGAATATAACTAATATACCTATGCTTCGTAGCTTTTCAGCATGTTTAAGGATGAGGTAACGTCCAGCAATCCGCACGCAACCGAGGAGGAAGTAGAACAGCAAATGAGACTTCATTTTCCTTTTTGGTTGAGAGCATATGTACGGATATCTTCACAATTTACTTTTTCTGTACATTTATACTTGCACATAATAATTAAGTTAACATCGTTTATATGGTATTTAGGTTGATCGTCCGGAGGCAATCCTTGAGAATGAGTATATTAAAACTCTAGCCAAGGGGCCAATTTATCAAGTGAAGACCTGGCCAAGTTACTGCGTAAATGGTTTCAGGTTCAAGTCAACAAATGCTCGAATAAGAGACGACTTCTTGGATTTGGATTCTACGAAGAATAGTTGTTTGTGCATAAAATCTTCAAACTATAAAGACGTCGACCCAGGCAATGACTTCTTTGGCGTCTTACGGGAGATTATGGAACTGACATACAATTATGCTATAGAACCTTGTAAGATCATCTTGTTCAGATGTGACTGGTTCGATCCGATCCAAGGTCGAGGTTGGAGAGTTGACAAACATGGTCTTGTTGACATAAATTATCGCCGTCGATATCAAGCTTATGAGCCGTTTGTTCTTGCAAGCCAGGATCAGCTAGTTTACTTTACTAGCTATCCAAAACGAGGAGCCGGGAGATCAGATTGGTGGGCAGTCTGTAAGATTAAAGCTCGAAATACCTTCGATGTCGACGAGATAGCTTATCAGGAAGACGAACTACCTCTTATTACAAATATTGTCGATGTGGACTCAACGGAAGTTCCTCATGACATGTTTCATCAATTGGAAGAGGTAGAAGTATCAGAAGAGGAAGAGGAAGTTGATAGAAGTGAAGAGGAAGAGGAAGAGGAAGAGGAACAAGATGAATTTTCAGAAGAGGATTGAATATGTTTAATTTTCAGATGTAGTATGGTTTACTTTTGTTTTAGCGACGTTAATAAGCGACGTTTCAGATGTACTATGGTTTACTTTTGTTTTTTTCAGATGTAGTATGGTTTACTTAGCAACATTTTCAGATGTAGTATGGTATACTTTTGTTTTTTTAGATGTAGTATGGTTTACTTTTGTTTTAGCGACGTTAATAAGCGACGTTTTCAGATGTACTATGGTTTATTTTTGTTTTTTCAGATGTAGTATGGTTTACTTAGCGACGTTTTCAGATGTAGTATGGTATACTTTTGTTTTTTCAGATGTAGTATGGTATACTTCTGTATTTTTTTCAGATATGGCTCGACGTGGATCCTTTGGTTCCGGTGCTGGTGGGAGTCGACGAGCCCGACAGTCTCCATCTACCACTCCTCCTACCGACTCCTCATCCCCCCGCACTCCAGTATACACTAGCGGTCTAGTCGCCGGCAGTGTCTCCCTACTCGGCTCTAGCAGTTCGAGGCTAGGGCCTTCTTCTTTTATGCAGCCAGTACTGTCGAGTATTCCAGAGGTCGACCCCACTACTGAGGAGCAGGCCGAGGTCCACGTCGAGGTCGAGGGCGATGGCGAGGCCCACACCGAGGGTGAGGGCGAGGGCGAGGGCGAGGTCGAGGGGCAGGCTGCGGGCAGGGGCAGGGGCAGGGGGCGGGACAGGGGCATGGTGCAGCTCCCATTTGAGACAGATCCTCCGTGTCGCCCGGAGGGGGATCTGAGGTTGGAGATTTGGGCATGTACTCGGACCAGGCGGTAAGTAAAATTATTGCATTTAATTTGTTTAAATTTATTATAAACTTGTTTAATAAATTTTAATTTTCATTTTACAGATATCATCCCTCCTCCGTACACCGGTCGCTGGGTACATTCCTGCGACAGAACTACGTGGGGCCCTGGATCAACTGGAGGGATGTCCCGACCGACAAGAAGGCCTTCTGGTTTGAACACTTTTCGGTACGTAAAAGTTTATTTCCTTTTAACATTTAGTATGTTATGTTATGTTATAACTTACGTACTTCTATGATTTTTTCAGCGGACTTACTTCTTCCCTCCCCACCGTGCCGTTGCTGTCGAGGTTATTTTTTTCAGCATCGCCAGCAAGCTCATTAGGGACGCGATCCTCGACCAAAAGGATCGCGACCGCCGGGGAGAGCCTATTCAGGGTTGGATCTCTGTCGCCGACTGGGCGGTAATGAAGAGGAGATTCGAGGAGGAAGCCTACAAGGAGAAGTCCGCAAAGTCTAAAAGAGCGCGACAGGCGGGGTCGCAGTGGTGTGGTGGATCACGGTCCATCATGGATTTCTTCACCCATACGGTATGTATCTCACCGTATACCCATAATTAATACTTTATAGTAATATATTTCTTTCAACTTAACTGACAAATCATATAATAATTTTGTAACAGGTTGAATCGGGAAAAGACCCGAATATGGTGTCCTTGTTCCTCGCCACGCACATAAAGGGGGAGCGTTCGTAAACGACAAGGCCCGGAACACATACGTAAGTTTTACTTAATGCTAGTTCATTAATATTAATTTTTAGTTACGTAGAAAATTCATATAGATGTTATTTCTAGGCCGAGTTTTAGAAGTTTTACTTAATGCTAGTTCATTAATATTAATTTTTAGCGACCACGTGAGAATTCATATAGATGTTATTTCTAGACCGAGTTTTTGAGGCTTAGGGAGGCCGGGCCGACACGGTCAAAGGGAGTTGGTGCTAGCACTTTCCAGCAGCCCCCGGCCGTCGCAGCTCAGTCAGATGATGAGCTATGGATGAGGGCCGTTGGTGGCATGCATAGGGGTACGTACTATGGTACGGGCTCCTATGGTGCCTTCATTACGTCACAGGCCTCTACGACCGCCACTAGTGTGCCCGACCCCGCACAGACTGAGGAGTCGCTCCGCCACCAGCAGAGTATCGATGCGCAGATCGCAGCTCTGCGTGACGAGATGCTGCAGATGATGGAGGATGCATACAGATGATTCTGCGCTCATCTCACACTTCGAGAGGCTTGAGGAGACTACTGAGGCGCTGCGACAGATGACCCGCACTACGCGGGAGGCTACACAGCGTTTAGTCGAGCAGATGCAGCAGTTCCAGGAGATGGCTACGGAGCGACCGTCTGCTGGTACGCCAGGAGCATCGTCTATATCCGGCGGTGCACGGGAGGACATGCTCGTCCACCTGTTGTCACCGGAGGAGTATCAGACGATCCTGTCGTTGCGACGACAGTCATCTAGTGGCGCTCCTCCTCCAGCTCCGGCTCCAGCACCTGGTCCAACTCCAGCATCGGGTCCAGCTCCAGGCGATCAGTAGTTTCTTTTTTTTGCATTTTCGGACTGTACTATATTTTTTACTTTGTACGTATTTGGGGATATTTACTTTGTTCGTTGAGGATATTGACTTTGTACGTATTTGCGGATATTGACTTTATTCGTTGAGGATATTATATATTGACATTGTTCGTTGCGGATAGTATTTTTTTTTATTTTTTGTATATTTTGGAATGTATTGTGCGTGCCGGTGTTGAGTGTTCCACCGAGGGGGTCGACGAACCCAGGGATTGGATTCTGTATTTTGTATTTTGTATTCTGTATTTTGGCTCAGGCTCCAGCTCCATTTGCATTCTGGAACCTGTTTTTTTATATTTTTTTAACTTAGCGACGTTTTTAGCGACGTTTTGGAACGTCGCTAAATTTTTGCGACGTTAATAAATGTCGCTAAAAGCGTCGCTAAAATGCTGACGTGGCAACACGTGGCACCAAATCTGATGTCAGCACGTCATCGCCAAAACGTTACAAAAGTGTCGCTAAACGGCGACCACACAATAACGTCGCCATTTGCGTCGCTAATTAGCGTCAACGTTAAAACGTCGCAAATAACGTCGCTAATTATCGACGTTAATAACGTCGCTAAATAACGTCGCCATAGCGACGTTTTGCGACGTTTTCTCGTTTAGAGACACATTTTTTTCCGTCGTTTCCAAAATGTCGCTAATTTTACTTAACGACATTTTCATCGAGTTTAGCGACGTTTTCATCGAGTTTAGCGACGTTTTGGAACGTCGCTAATTTGATAAATTTTTGTAGTGGTTCCTTAACTATATGAAGGTCGTTGGCGTATCCGCGCCAAAATGGACTAAAGGCGTTTCTCTTTTTTTTCTCTCTTTCTTTTCTTTCTTTCTTTTCTCTCTTTCTTTTCTTTCTCGAATTGGGTAGCCCGGTGCCTCTCGTAGTGGGTTGTTGTCCCAATTACAGAGATCTTCCGTTGCATACCATTATTTACGGCTTTTCACATCTTGCTAAGCGGTCGCTAATCGTCTTACAGATGTGCGTCTATCAAAGATTATATCCCTCCTAGGCCGAACGGTCCCGGTGCCCTGGCGCACCCGTTCGGAGGGAACATTCCGTGTACGAAAGATTATCACAATTATCTCAAGTCCATTCGACCATGCAATATACTATTATTCAAACAACCAAACATAGTCTTGAGTCCGAGACTCAGACTTTATCATCTCATATTTCTTCCATTAACTTTCTATGTTCTTACATTTCATACTTCATTTCAATGTTCAATGGCATCATGCCTCAACTCAATATTCGTCAATCGAACGACCGGAAGGTTCCGAACACCTTTCGAGGCATTATGTCACATCTAACAGTTCCGTCACCTACATGCCACAACTGTTCTCTTCGTAACGAAGCCATCTTTTATGATCTCGTACACGTACGCACGTTTTGACACGTTTATCATCTTTTCCTTCGCGTCGTGCACTTGCTACACGCATCGAAGCCGTATTTCTATGTTCTATGCCTTAGTGTTCAATGTACATGGCTCGTGCATTAGGGCACTCGCCTATATTTTCTTTCAATGTGCTAGCCTTTCTAACTCGTGTGCGAGGGCACGGAATGGCTCGTGTACGAAGGCACTCGCCGAATACAGTTATCCCATGTTCTTACAGCTTGCGCACCAAGGCGCTCGCCTTTGCGATATCCAATGTCCCATAGCGTCTCGTGCATTTGATGCACGTTTCATTTCAATTGTTCTAACAAGTGTTCGATACACACTATGATTTATCTTTCGATCGGACCATGTCCGTGGCGTCGATAGGTTAACTTATCATATAATGACACATTATTACTTAGGCATGAAGGAGTAAAAAGAAGAGTCAATCCTCCCACCTTAAGCCGATATGCCTTGTTGTTTGCCGAGCCGATGCGGCTCGATTTCATATCTTTGTTGTACGGCCAAATTTTCTGACTTAGCCATTCGGACACTTCTTATTTTATTGAATTACTCGATCGATTCTGGCCTACCGTGCCCAAGTCCCAGCCCGTTGCGAGGCGGTGATTTGGGTTTTGCGAACCCGTTGCGAATAAGGCAAAATGTTGACCTCTAATATTTCAGCGTAAACAGATAGCCTGCACATGAAACCAACTAAAATCAATACTTGCATCGATTTGGACTTGCGCCTTGGTCGATTCAATTTCTTAAAATCTTCGAGCCGACTCAATGGACTTATCCTTCAGGGCAATACAGTGCTTTGCAATCAATTCAACTCGATGCATTGCTCGGGACAATGTAACTCTCATATCGATTCGCATCGATACATTTCATTCGGTCAACGTGACTCTTTGAGTCAACGTCTCAGCGTAATGCGTCGTACGGAGCGGGACATTACAGAATATACCACTCAAAACAAGGTTCGTCCTCGAACCAAAACCAACACTCTGATTAAGTGTTTTATAGATCGTTTCACGATCTCGTCCCACCAATGTTGTTCAGTTTCACACTATCTTACAAGCTTTTTATTAACATTTCAAAGTCCTTCCTGCAGCTCGACTTGAATTTGTATACAACTCGATTTGGATCCGTACCTATATTCAAGGCGTCCCAAAGATATATGTATTTCGACCAAGTCCAGTGGTAGCAAATTGAAACAAAGCTGACAGGTAATTTCAATCCTATGATTGCCATCTCGTACTCTCGATCGGACTTGGGCTCTAGTGTTTGTTCTCGCAATTCCATTGCATATGCATATTGATACACACGCGATCATCCAACAAAAGTCAAGGCACATGATGCGATTCAAAAATTGTATTTCTCACTTCGTACGTTTTATCGGGACTATCAATTCTATGCGTCGCATCAAGCCGTCGTACAGCCGATCACAACGAGTCTCCGCAACGCCTTGCGCTCGACGTCGCTACCCAACTGTTTCTGAAGTTTCACTTCGTAACTTATCTCGACATAATTCTCTTTTGTTGACTTGCAAAAGCATCAACATTCAGGACTACATCCGCTAGGTGACTTACCTAGACACCGTGCTTAAATTCTCCTGACGCAACTTTTAAATTGACATTGCACAAAGGCCACAATCTATCCAACACCAAGTTTAATTCAAGTCGACAATGCTCAAGGCAACGATTCGCCTTAACACGAAGGTCTTCACGATGCATCTTACATTCGATTCCTAACGAGTTGGAGTTTCTAGCCAAATTCTAAACTCGTTCGTCTCGAAACATCGAATATAAGTTCGATTCACGCAAGCTCAATTCTAAGGTGAATCCAAATCTAACGACATAACTCGTAAGTCATTCCCTTATCATTCTCTCTCGTGCATAGCATGATTCTCGCAATCGCCTATCCGAATCACCAAGTTCGTTAGTGAATTTCTAGTTCGATCGTCGACCAACATAACCATTCAAGCATTCATCCGACGAATACTCAAAATCTAACTATATCATTCTCAATCGAAAGTTTTTCCAACAATTCTCGATCGCCTAGACTTATCGTCAACATGCACCATATTTTCTTTCTTGATACAATTTCATACGCGACATCACATGGGTCATCTTATGGGTCTGCAACATTCAATTTGATTTGGCGGTCAAGTCTTCTAGGGTCAACTGCCCCGAAGCTACGCTCGATAATTGTGGATTATTACCAAAGGACAGTTTACTACGAACCATGCTATATCTTATTTCAGAGCCAAATTACGTTCCAACGATTTCTATGCGACTACCCAATTTCGGACAAAACTATTTCTATCGGCGCAACTGATGCACATCTTCCGAGTAAAGCTATGCACTACCGTCGATGATTCTGCTATTCACGAAGCATCTCCTCGCATTGAGTTTGAGTCTATCTTATTTGCGGTCGACACACGAGATGTTATACGCATCGAACAATCGTCGATGACTTATAGTCTCGTCTTGATCAATCACAAAGTTCATGATCAACTAGTTCGTTCATTCTCGTATTCTTATTTACAAAAATTTTGATAGTGCGAGGCACACTCCATTTTGTATTCTTACATCGTGCTTACGTTTCCTTACGTATCGATCTTGATATGTCGTATCAATTTCGATAGCGTAAGGGTCAACTTTGATTCTGTTTCAACGTCGATAACTTGCATTGCATACGTCCAAGTTCTCCACAAATATTTTTGTACGTCTTGAATCGTTTCTCGATTCGTTGTATTCCGTTATGCTTTGATCGCGTAACCGAGTTACCGATTATTCAACATCGAACCCTCGAGTTATACGAACATGCCCTCTAAGTTTTTGCGTGTTTCAGTCGTACTCAAATGAATTCCGCCGTAACGTAACCAACTATCTCTTAGGCACTATTTACCCGCATCAACCAACTCTTCACCGAAGTCGTACATCGTGCGATCCGATTATAATTTGTCTCGCCCTACATTTCTATCGAGATCGCAAGTCGTGCGGTTCGATTTCGATTCGCCTCGCCAAAAATTTCTATCGAGATCGCAAGCACGCCCAAAATTTCTATCGAGATCGCAAGTCGTGCGACTCGTTTGTAAGTTCAAGTTTTTTCTTTTCCGTCGATCCGATTATTGCTTCAAGGCATAATCGTTCCGCTAGTCTCAATCGTTCGACCGACTTATAAATTTTTGTCCGACATATCATTCATTGATACGAGTACCCGCCCTATCGTTCCAACCGATTATCGAAGAACACTTGCATCAACATACCGTCATACAAATTTTCAACCGAGTCTCGGTACTCTCCCGTCCGTTGCGGACAAACCTTCCGCAATTCTCACAACGCGTCGATGCAATTCATCGCACAAGTAGTATATCATATACCACTCAGAATCAAGTCATTCATCGCATACGTGGTATGGCATATACCACTCAGAAATCAAGCATTTCCCTCGCATCATACTCGGTATGAACCAACAATCTCTTCCGACTCACGATTTCTGCAGTGATCGTGTTTGATCACAACCGTAACTTTGATTAATCAAATCTGACACAACTCGGCCAATATTTTTATTTGCCAACACAAGTTCGGTGTGCAACCGAACGATTTGTTCTATCGATTTATGATTTCAGTTTCTTCCGTTGCATCTCGTGTAACGATTTAATTTCCATATCCGTTGCACTCTGTGCAGCAATTACTTTGACATACATTGCACCACATGCAATAATTTACTTTCGACACGTATTGCACATCGTACAATGACTTATTTCCGACATTCATTATACCTCGTACAACGATTTATTTTTCGACTTCTGTTGCACCTCGTGCAATAGTTTATTCTCGACATTCAAAGTCAATGCTCAAATTCGTTCAACACATTCGATATTGACTTATTACTTTCATTGCCACGCACATTCACAATCAACTCGTTGCACTTCATGCATCATTTTATTTCTCATTCAATATGTTACATTGTAACAACAACATCTCAAATTGTATTTCACAATTTGTTGCACTTGCAGCAACTAACATTGTACGGCTTGTTGCATTCAATGCAACGAAACGTTTCACGATTTTCTCCGCAACATCATATAAATTCGAAGAACTTGCAGCAACGTTACCCGACTTTGTATTAGACTTATTGTATGGAACATCCAGTGCATCATTGAGTAGAGTCAAGAGTGATTCGATTGGTGGTGGGCAACTCTTTGGAATTGAAACAAAGCAAACGTCTGGAGGAAATTGAGCCTAGAGCTCTGATACCAATCTGTCACGCTCCGACCTGAAATCACCCGAATCATCGTCCTCGCAGGGGACGTGATGCCGCACGAGCCTGGAGTTGCGCTCGTGCAAGACAAGATGACAAGTTCTCAAATGATTATCTTTGATTTGATATTAACAACGAAAGGAAAACAGAGTATACGAAACAATTCTCTTTATTGATATTCGAACTGAGATTACAAAGGCTTTCAATAGCCCAACTGAATTTGCCAGATTGGCTACAATACTCAAGTTCTCACTTGTCCACAAAAGATTTTACTGTTCCATACATCATGCCTTCTATATCTCGGCGGCATCAATCTTGTTGTAAGTCCGAGCGTCAATGCGATCGCACGCTTCAAACGCTACGACATTCCATGCCTCTGCGCGATCAAGCGAAGCTTCGCCGCGAGCAATCTATTTCCTGCACCCTGCATGAAAGCTGGTGGAGGATCAGTACGTTCGTCCTCTTATGTACTGATGAAAAGACCTTCTTTCTAAACCAACATTTTAGTATTTGTGTTCAATCATGCAACTTAGCTTATGATCTTGCTATATTCTCCTTAGGGTCGATTTCATGGCATATTCGAAAGCGGTAAAGCACGTTATCATGGCAAATATGTTATTCGAATTGAATAGGCAAGCAGACAAGCAATCTCATGTTTGTTTCATGGCGCGACTCTTACCAGCATAGACGCACTCGCCCTTGCACCGACGCAAGGTAAATACGCCTCATTCCTTCCCTGTCATGTTATAAGTGCTCTCTATACAGGATCTATGTGTGCAGGACACATACGTGCCTGCACTTTCAACCCATCGTTCCTTAACTATATGAAGGTCGTTGGCGTATCCGCGCCAAAATGGACTAAAGGCGTTTCTTTTTTTCTTTTCTCTCTTTCTTTTCTTTCTTTCTTTTCTCTCTTTCTTTTCTTTCTCGAATTGGGTAGCCCGGTGCCTCTCGTAGTGGGTTGTTGTCCCAATTACGGAGATCTTCCATTGCATACCATCATTTATGGCTTTTCATATCTCGCAAAGCGGTCCCTAATCGTCTTACGGATGTGCGCCTATCAAAGATTATATCCCTCCTAGTCCGAACGGTCCCGGTGCCCCGGTGCACCCGTTCGGAGGGAACGTTCCGTGTACGAAAGATTATCACAATTATCTCAAGTCCATTCGACCATGCAACGTACTATTATTCAAACAACCAAACATAGTCTTGAGTCCGAGACTCAGACTTTATCATCTCGTATTTCTTCCATTAACTTTCTATGTTCTTACATTTCATACTTCATTTCAATGTTCAATGGCATTATGCCTCAACTCAATGTTCGTCAACCGAGCGACCCGAAGATCTCGAACACCTTTTGAGGCATTATGTCACATCTGACAGTTCCGTCACCTACATGCCACAACTGTTCTCTTTGCAATGAAGCCATCTTTTATGATCTCGTGCACGTACACACGTTTTGAAACGTTTATCATCTTTTCCTTTGCGTCGTGTACTTGCTGCATGCATCGAAACCATATTTTTATATTCTATGCCTTAGTGTTCAATGTACATGGCTCGTGCACTAGGGCACTCGCCTATATTTTCTTTCGATGTGCTAGCCTTTCTAACTCGTACGCGAGGGCATGGAATGGCTCGTGCACGATGGCACTCGCCGAATACAGTTATCCCATGTTCTTGCAGCTTGCGCACCGAGGCTCTCGCCTTTGCGATATCCAATGTCCTATAGTAACTCGTGCATTTGATGCACGTTTCATTTCAATTGTTCTAACTAGTGTTCGACACACACTATGATTTATCTTCCGATCGGACCACGTCCGCGGCGTCGATAGGTTAACTTATCATACAATGACACATTCTTACTTAGGCATAAAGGAGTAAAAAGAAGAGTCAATCCTCCCACCTTAAGCCAATATGCCTTGTTGTTTGTCGAGCCGATACGGCTCGATTTCATATCTTTGTTGTACGGCCAAATCATCTGACTTAGCCATTCGGATACTTCTTATTTTATTGAATTACTCGATCGATTCCGGCCTACCGTGCCCAAGTCCCAGCCCGTTGCGAGGCGGTGATTTGGGTTTTGCGGACCCGTTGCGAATGAGGCAAAATGTCGACCTCTAATATTTCAGCATAAATGGATAGCCTGCACATGAAACCAACTAAAATCAATACTTGTATCGATTTGGACTTGCGCCTTGGTCGATTCAATTTCTTAAAATCTTTGAGCCGACTCAACGCACTTATCCTTGGGACAATACAGCGCTTTGCAATCGATTCAACTCGATGCATTGCTCGGGACAATGTAACTCTCGTATCGATTCGCATCGATACATTTCATTCGGTCAATGCGACTCTTTGAGTCAACGTATCAGCGTAATGCGTCGTACAGAGCGGGGCATTATAATATGGACGTAGTGTACCAGATTCTGATATACTTGAAGGGTGCCTTCGAGAAGAGACTGATATTCAGAAAGAATAATCACGTGGACATCGAGGGCTACTGTAATTCTAAATGGACTAGCTGTGCTGATGACAGGAGGTCTACCTCGGGATACTACATATTCGTAGGAGGCAACTTGGTCTCTTAGTGGAGTAAAAAGTAGTCAGTAGTAGCCAGATCGACAGTTGAAACGGAATACAGAGCTATGGCCTTGGAAATTGCAGAGCTGCTATGGTTGAAGAATATGCTGGTAGAGCTGAAGCTGGATCAAGAAGCCAAGATGAAGCTGTGGTGTGACAACCAGTCAGCTATTAGTATCGCCAACAATCCAGTACAACATGACAGGACAAAACACATCGAGATCGATAGGTTCTTCATCAAGGAGAAGTTGGATCATGGACTACTTGAGCTAGGCCACGTTCCAACCAAGAATCAGGTAGCAGATGGACTGACCAAGGGACTTAGCTCTGTGAACATGATTAGAGGATGTGACAAGATGGGCTTCGTGAATATCTTTCGCCCGTCTTGAGGGAAAGTGTTGGTATATTTGGTATTAGAATAAGTATATTGGTATATTTGGTATTAGAATAAGTATATTGAAATATTCTGTTGGTATATTTGGTATGTCAGAATATGCCACAGGATATTCCATAGAGGGTTTAATGTAATGAGGAGGATTGTAAGACTATATATAGCCAAGAGACTATCAATAAAATTATCACAAATATTCAACAAGATGCCCGATAAGATATGTCGCAATTCTAAAGAAATTGAAATTATTGTTGAGGAACTCGCCATCATCATCACTTTGAAAATATTTAATTTTCTTACCAAACAATTTTCCACAAGTTTTTGAAAGGCTACAAATGTAGAAAGAACATCAAACTTTTGATATATTGGAAAGAACCAAGTGAGACGAATGTAGGCATAAACAAATATAACATAAAAACCGTAACCTTCAACATAAGTAATAGGAGCCCGTCCCTAAACATCACAATGTATAAGTTTCAATAAAGAAGAAACGTCATCATAATGAGGAGAAAAAGGCAATCGACTACTCTTGCCTAATAGAGAACTTTCACAAAAATGGCACGAAGAAGTCTTATGATAAAAAGGTAAAACCTTACTTAAAGAACGTAAAATTGCATCCGACAAGTGACCTAAGCGAGTATACCAAGTATTTGTTGACGCATTTACACCAAGGAGGCAAAGAGAGAAAACATTTGTTGGCTTATTTGACTGGCAGTACAGGGAGTATAAAGAACACCATCAAGCAGTCCCCACAGGAGGACATTTCCTGTCTTCATGTTCTTGAAAAAAAATAGAAGATATAAATATGAATACAAAAAAAACTATTATCCTTTGTTAATCTTTCCACGATAACAAATTGTGACAAAGAGCATGAACAATGTAGATATTTTAAGTGCAAGGAACCAGATGAAATAGATATAGAAGTATATCCAGTATGTGAGATAGGCATACGATTTTCATTGCCAACCATAATATCATCATGACCATTATAAAAACGTATACCAGAGACAAGTGCATCATACGAAATCAAGTGTTGAGTAGAACCGCTCTCAACATCCCACTCAGCATCATTGTGATCGGTGAGATGCATGACTGTGAAGGCTTGATAAGTTTCAGAATCTCATCATTAGGAGCCTTACAAATATTGGCCCTATGATTAGCACTACCACATTTGAAGTAAGTTATGCGTTTAGGTGTAGTAAAGGTCTGTCCTCAATGAAAAAAAGGAGAAGAGCGTTGATTGTTGTTGGACGGAAGAAAGACACTATAATGGAAGCTGTAACGCCCCAGTCCCAAAATACGTAGGACCAAGTACGTAGACATGCCAGCTGTATACATACGAAATACATAGACCTCGTATGTATACATAAGCTGTAAATGTAGTAATCCAAGACAACTAAATCTCATCCACAAAAATAAATAATAATAATAAAGCAACTTCGAGTTTGTCATGTACACAACAGTTGGGCGGAGACAAAGTCCACTACCAACCAAATTAAATATGGAAAAATATACAAGGAAAGAATTTTAGCAAGCGAGAGCAAGTGACGAATCGAAGAGTAATCATCACGACGGAATAGAGCGCAAGTCATGGCCTTAGCTAGAGCACCTGCAAAAAATCACGAAAATATACACCTGGGGAAAAACCAGGTCCTCAGAGGGACGTAACAAGACACATAATATCATGCCGATAAACTGAATAAATAAGCTCAACATAAAAGTATGCATGAGTAAAGGTTCCTACCTATTCTAGGTGATAAGCACTTTGAGGACAACGTTCTACGCAGGGGCTGTAGGCTCAGCAGAAAAGTAAAGAGTGGCAGTAAGTAGCGCTCATCCGAGTCACTATCGGCCTTGGACAGAAGGTAGTGCTCCGAAGAGTCACCCTCGGCCCAAAATGTGTGTAAAAATAAAATGTAGCCCCTACGCTAATAACTGTCCCCTCCCCCCAATGATACTACACATGCGCCGTCTCCACGACACTGTTTAATCCTTAATAACCGTCAAGTCTTCTACACAATCTATTGACAGTTATATCCTAACGCACGGCCTGTACGCACCGATGTACGGTCGGTACGCAAGTCCGAAGCTATATGCGATTCACCACTCATACACAATTCGTGGCACATCGTGACAGTTTATGAGATGCACATACGGTGGTCCCTTAACTCTAAGCCAATTGTATAAAATATAGTAATTTGCATTTACATATAAATTAAAAAGAAACAACTAAAACATGCATGATATTGAGCAGGAAATTTAAACAGTAAAGGCAAGGTGTCTTGCCTGGGGTACCGCCTGGTGTGATGCAAAAATCCAGCAAGTTTTGATTGTCCTTTAGCCATGATCGAAGCGTAGGGTCCGAAATCGAGAAGGAAGTAAGGGTACGATTAGTCATGATCAGCTAAGATAGTTGATAAAAATTTGAGAAAATAAATATATGTACTAATTTTTGAAAACTACTTTCATAATAAATTTACGTAATTAAAAATACCTTATATTTACAATTTTTGGAAAAATACCTTTTTATTAGCCACTACTTGTCCATATAATACTTGAAGAACCGAAAATAATTTTTAGGCTACAACCATTCTAAGTTCGTAAAGATTTTTGTAGAAATCTATATTTTTATTAATTAGATAAATATTTGAAAAATATCATACAATATTATATAATCAAGAAGATATACATTAAAATCGAGAAATATTTATAATATATTTAAAACTGCATTTTTATTAATCAAGATATTCTTTAGAATAACATAAACAATTTATACCCTATGAATATAATATAATAATATTTCAGGGTAAAAAAACTAGACTTTGCAAATTTTAGATTTTTGATATGGGTAACAAACACATTAATAATAATAATAATAATGATAGTAATAATAGTAATAATAAGATAATAATAATAATAACAATAATAATAACAATATGAATACTAAATTAATAAATAATAACTGTAATTATAAGCTCAATAATTAATACTTATTAACAATGATAGTTATAATAATAATAATAATAATAAAAAATAACCTTAATTACCAATTAATAGAACTTACTAATGATAATGGAATAATAATAAAATATATTAACGTTTTAATATATTTCTTCCCTAATTGATACAGGGAAAGGGAAAGAGAGAGACGGAAATTGAGAGAGGGGGAAGTGGGTTTTCTCACCGGCTCTGGATTTTGAAGGCGGCGGAAGGCGAAGCTCCGGCCGGTGGCTCGGAGAGGCGCCGCGGAGGCGCGGAGCTTCGACAATAGGAAGCCGCCGGGGGTCAGCGGCCCGTGTGGGTGAAGCACGGCGGACGCGCGCGGATCTGCGGAGGAATCTCGACGGAAGACGGTGGCGAGGCGTCGTCGCGCGGTTTGCCGAGCCGAGCGTGGTGGCTAGGGTTGCCGGCGGTGGGGAGGCTCGGCGGCAGCGGAGTGGGGCTGCGCGCGGTGGGTCGGGCGGACGCACGCCGCGAGCGCCGACGGGAAGCGGGGCGACGGTCGCTGCCGGGATCGCGGCGGGGAAGGCGCCCGAGGCGGTTCTCCTGGCGCAGAGGACGAGGTCCTGGGACGGCGGCGGACGCACGGGGAGGCGCCCACCGAAGAGGAGCGGCGGCGCGGGGTTCCGGCGCAGAGATGGGGTTCGGATCTGGGCAACGGCGAAGGCGCGCTCTGGCTGTCGTCAGCTCGAGGTTAGGGTTTCCCCCCTCCTCCTTCGTCTTGTTTTGGGGTTTTGGGATGTGGTGATGGCGCTGTGGGATGCCGACGATGGACATGGTGATGATACGGAGTGGCGGGGTTGATGATTACGGTGATGGTGGTGACGAGGTGGATGTTGACGGCGTTTGGGGACAGTGGTGGCGGTGTTGCTGTGGCCCGGTTGGGCAGGAGGCGCTTGTGGTGGTGGTTGGTTGGCCAGGGCGAGCAGAGTCGGGGATGACGATGGCGGTAGAGACGGGACGGTGGTGACGGGGGTTTACTGTTTGTAGATGGTGGTGGTGGTGTCGAAATTAGGATTAGGTTTTGGCGTGTCGAGTTGTGTCCTGCGTGACACGGGAGAGTGTAGATGTCCGGGGTTGTCGGACACGGAGAAATAGTATATATGTAATTGTGGAATAAGATGGACGGGAGGGAACACGGACACGGTGCACGGGGTTGTGGAGAAATTTATGGATGCCCGAAATTTATGTAGGAGTACCTGCCTATTTATAGGATGTGGGAATTCCCATTTAGATAGGATTAGGATTTATTTTAAAACCCAATTTGATTTAAATCAATAATCGAATCCAATTTCAAATCAAATTCAAATCTAATTTAAATTAAATTAAATTTTAGTTTAAAACCAATGGGATAAATCAAATTCCAATATGGATATCAATTTAATCTTTTTAAATAAATTCAAAAATCAAATCAAGATTTAAATGGCCATAATGACCTCCAAATATATTTTTCAAAATACCAATAATAATAATTTCGAAAATAATAAATGTTTTTAAATATCTTTTTGAATAATAAAAATATTAATATTAATAATCTCGAAAATTATATTTTTAATGAAAATAAACTAGTAAAATATTTAGGAAGTATACACGTATGCACAAGAAATAATTGTTATAAACGAAGGGCTTGGTATAAATAAATAAATAAAATAATGAGCTTGAGATTTTGTGATAGCTAAAATAACTATTACATATATTATTTTGAATTGATACAAAAATAGAAAAATATTTTTAAAAGAAATATGTACGCTCGCACATATTCGCACTCGTCGAGCAATTTCGAAAAATAAAATTTCGTGTACGACGTAAAATACGACTACGCGACGTAAAATATAAAATTTAAATCAGTACCAAAAATTAAAATAAAAAAAATAGTAGAAATTTTGGGGTTTTACATCCTACCCAACTTAAAAGATTTTCGTCCTCGAAATTAAGAATTTGCAGGGGGGTGAGAAGACATAAGGGGGTATTGGTGGGGAACAATCAATAACAAAATCATGTCACAAGAAGTTGCGATTTAGATCATAGAAAAATAATACGAGTATGGTCGTGGGTAGTGAATGAGGGTCATAGTAGAGCTGAGAAGAAGGACGAGTAGTTTTAGGACGAAGGTATATCAACTTTGAGTGGTAATGGTCCTATTCGGTAGGGAGGCTAGAGGAAGTTCCAGTATACCGCCTTCGTTATTCTAAAAATGGGTGAAGGCGAAAACAATAAAGAGTTCAAAAGACGATATTGTTGAATACGAAAACGTGGTTCAAAGACGACCGAATAACTTCAAAAGAATTTTTAAGACAGTCGTGGATGAAATTCTAAGGAGAAAGTTCAACTACATACATCCACGTAGATTGATATATGGAAAAAAAAAGCGAACCAAAGTACACTTGGTTGATCAGACCATAATGCACCGGTTCTGATTAGACAATATGTTAGTGGGAGCGACCCAATAAAACATATGTCATGATCAAGCTTGGTAAAAATACGCTTGCAAAACTAAGCTATTTTAGCATCATAGGTAAATAAAATAATAAACAAAGGGTGATGATAAAAGAAATCAATTAGTCCAAGATCTTAAAAATCTAAGTTCCGTCCAAAATTTAGGCCTATGCAGTCGGCTTGGTTGACTAGATAAGTTAGGGTCTACTGCATTCTATGGTCCAAGTGAACCTATCAATGTGGTCCACAAAATGTTGTTTAGGTCGTGAGATATTCTACTCAACTTACAAAAATTAAACTAATGGTGTGATAGGTACAACAATCAAGATAAAATGCAAGGTTAAGCATGTAAGGAATTAAGTAGAACAAAATCATATATCGGTTCGAAAGAATGGAGTCGAGGTCGAGTCTCATCTCTAGTTAAAAAAAAAGTATCTTGGTTTCACGGTAGGGATTTGAGTCCAGTCTTTTTGACCCGGAAGTCGCAATATGAAATTAGAGTATAAGGAGACGTGTTTTAGTGGCACGTGATATACCTACATGAAGGTGGGCTCGTCTAGGTCTTACATATAAAAGTTGTAGGAAGGAAACGTCTAATATTATGCTCCAAATACCCAAGTCACGGTAAAGGACACAAAAGAAATTAAAATAGAAAGTGGGAGTTCATGAGATAATGATTAACGAACCAAATAAATGACCGAGCTAAAGCATGAAATAAAGATAACTTAGATTCTAACAAATCAAGGCAAAATAAATTAGGAGTACAGTTTCTAGGGATATGATAGCCACTTAGATGGTGTATGATCAAGGAACAATCTAATTATTTCTCAAGTTTCAAATAATTAGATGGTCATGACAAAAGATCTAGAATTGAGGGTGGGTCGAGTAAGTCAAAAGATATGTTCATCGGTTTGGTCGATGACTAACTATGCTTGTGTATATGCAATATCATAATCATAGGTGGCATGGCAATCTAATGTACAATACTTCTATCTAATTAGGGTGACCTTCCTTGCTTCTTGGTCCTCTACCAATATGATCTAATCTAAATTTCAAGTTCCTCGAAGTTTCTCAATAAAAAAAAAAATTCAAGATACTCCGCCACAATTACCAATTAACTTAGACTGTCAAGTTTAATTTAAATCTCTATCAATCTCGAAATAGTCCTTGTATATCGCAAAATGAACATACATTTTTTTTTATACTAAAAATTTAAATATCCATAATCAAGGCTTTAAACACGAAATTTAAATAACTCTATAAATCATAGATCATAGGACAAAATTTGAAATTTAAATTTTCCTTCAAAGTCGATATCTTCCAAAAAAAACATTTTTTTTCCTTCTCTTCAAAATTTAATAAACTTATAAATCGTACGCACAATTTAAAACCTCAAGTTCTCTCCCTTCTAAACTTTCATCTCTCTAGTCGTCTAGAAAATCATAATTTAAACTCTTTAAATAATCTCGAGATAAACTCTATCATATTACAATCCAAACTTAAGTTAACCGTAATTCAAGTTTCATAATATAACTATTACACAATTTCAAAATTCATATAAAAAAAATCTGCTTTCTCGATCTAGCTATCCTCTCGTGTATACCACCTTGTAAATTTAAAGTAAAATTTCAACTATCCTTTGATGGCGGTAATATACTACTTGTAGTGCCCCGTCCCGCAAAGTCAATCGGAGGAATCGAAACGCCAACGGCGTTCGGCCTTAGCCTTGCAATGGCTTGCTCGGAGACATCGCTCAGGTGGGGTAGTTTCGGTGAACTCTCCTCATCTTTGCCTTCACATAATAAATCGTGTTTTCAACTTGCACAAGTTAGGCTTGATAAATAAAAGCTACGCATCCACATAGCTAAGGGAATAATCCCGACGGATTGAATCGAGTTAGAACATGGAAAACGTCCCACGGTCGGCTTAGAGTTGGTGCACGGCGTGCTTTAAAAATGACACTCGGTCCTTCGTCCCGTGGCTTGGGAGAAGGAAAGTTGGTCTTCGGTGCAAAAGCTGAGAGTTAGCCTAAGTCATAGGCGTCGCCCGCACAAATGCTTGCTAAAGCATGCACGGTCCCGTCCCGTAAGGCTTGGCATAGCCCTTTGCTCGTCCCTTGGGTTATGTTGTAGGCTTGAGTGAGTTAGGCATAGTTATGCCGGTCGACCTAAGTCATTCTAAGTGTTGTCCCGCTTATTCTGCGGTTGTCAAGTTAAATAGTCCCACGATCCCAAGGCCCGTCATATGAAGTATGACTTGGGCGATAGCGTCGCGTAGAACACGAGTCAGTTTAAGGGCACGAGCCACGGTTGGTTCAGTGGAAAGTTAGCCACGGTCTGTTGATACTTAAGGAATACGTATGTTCGAGTTAAGTTGGAAGGCTAGGCAGTAGCTGTTCCCTGAGTTCAAAGAACGTTAAGTCTAAGCGATGGTTAGTCGCCGAGTGGAAATATGTCGGGACTGTGGTTCAGTCGCCGAGGCAACCCTGGTTTGGGGCTCTGCAAAAGAAGTGTGAAAAGAGGAAAGAGTAAAGCAAAGGAACTAAGTGATGATGATGAGACCATGCATTACGTTAAGTCTAGAAGTTAGCGTAGGCGCGTGGTCATGGACAACTTGTCGACAAGTGTCACGCCCCGATTCGGTAGAATCGATAGTCGTCCCCCGGGCGTGATGCCGTGCAAGCCTAAGTTGCGCTTGCACAAGGCGGTTCATAAGGTCATCCGATACAACAGCATATACATATACGAGTACGCAGAGAAATTGAACACATTCTTATAGAAGGAAAACTCAAGCTTTATTGATAATGAACATCATGTTACAGACTCGATATAAGGACGCCGCGCGGGCTTTTTACAAACTGACTCCATTACAAAATGAAGGCCGATG
This sequence comes from Iris pallida, assembly GCA_029216955.1. Classification (NCBI taxonomy): domain Eukaryota; kingdom Viridiplantae; phylum Streptophyta; class Magnoliopsida; order Asparagales; family Iridaceae; genus Iris; species Iris pallida. The sequence continues at coordinate 3,113,049 of JANAVB010038019.1, forward strand.
AGATAGCCATTCCATACATTCCATCCCTGATTACAACCAGCATTTCAAAACCACCTGGGATAGTGGGCAGTCGCTCCATCTGTCTTCTAGTCTTCAACAGCGGAGTCTTCAAAAGAGATTGGATCCAAGCTTCGACCGCACGAACGAAGCTTCAAAACACACGAGCGTTTCCTGTCTTTCACGTGGCACGCTCCTCCTGATTTAGCGTACCTGTGGAGAGAGCGAGGATTAGTACAATCAACATGTACTGGCGAGTGACTAATTAATTTCCGGGCTCTCATTTGGTTCAAGAATAGATAAAAATCATATGACTTCCTTTTTGATGATCTTTCTAGCCACCCTAAACATTTTATACAAAGCATTTTGACATTATCGTTACCTTCCATGCTCATTGTTAACAATTATACCAAGTGTTTGATGTGAAGGTCACTGGCAATAACTAGCCATTTGGACATAGCCTGGTAATACGGGACCCTTGCAACGCAAGTAGCGAGCTCCGATGCAAGTCCCCGTCTTACCGGTTGCTTCATACCCAGCTCGGCTATAACCTGTTTCTTCCTAGGCCGAGTCGGTCCCGTGGCCCCGGGTTGCCGCTCGAAGAAACCATCGCCCTTGTCGACAAGTTGTCCAAGACCGAAATCGATTCATTTACTTGTTGTTTTGCAGGCTTATAATAATTCTATCTCTTTTCTACGCAACACATCTTTTTCTCCTCTAACCCATAAGACTTGTATTCTTTAAGCAATTCATTCAATTACGATATCATTACCTGGTTTCACATTTTTGAAATAGAGGGTCGAGACGAAGGAGGTCAGCCACTCACCTTGAGTTTTGCTTGAGGCGAGGGACTTGTTGGCTGCGCTAGACGTCGCCTACGCGATCACCTGAAATCGCACAAGCAACCGATTAGAACACTGTATTATGCAAGAGTTCGATAGAAAATGCGAGCTCGAAATGTAACCATGAAAACCATCGAAAACATTCACGAAAACGCATTCAGAAAACCAAAGCCAAAACCAACGCAAGCGGCGTGAAAAGCAGAGCAACGGGAGGTCTCTCCCGACTCAGCCGCAGAGTCAATCCTCGAGGCGCTACCCGCTGAATGTGGGACTTGGTTCCGAAGAAGCCATTCCATAACGTGGAATGGATCTTAATTCAACCGTTCCCGATCGATCGATTCGATCGATCCCGACCTATCGGTCCCGACCGAGTCGATAGCGACAGTGTTCCTTTCTCGCGCACCCCGTGGACGGACAACGGGGCACGATGTAGGGACGGGGCACTACACCATAACCAACTAAAAATAAGTTTCGTCCTCGAAACTTAAGAACAGAACCTACCTCTATGAAAACAATGAAGGGAACTTTTCCTTCATCTCAGACTCGAGTTCCCATGTCGACTCTTCTGCCGCATGGTTCCTCCAAAGTACGCGAACGAGAGGGATCGTCCGATTCCGCAGCAGCTTATCCTTGCGTTCTAAGATTTGAACTGGCACTTCGACGTAGTATAAGTCGGACTTTAGCTCCAGCTGGTTAAAATCCACCACGTGGCTAGGGTCGTGCACGTACTTCCGCAGCTGGGAGACGTGGAAGACGTTGTGCACACCTTCGAGCGCCGGCGGTAGGGCAATTTTATAGGCCACTGGGGCGACCCGCTCGAGTATTTCAAACGGCCCAACGAATCTCGGACTCAGCTTCCCCTTCGCGCCGAACCGAGTGACTCCTCGCATTGGCGACACCTTCAGGAACACATGATCGCCCACCTGGAACTCAAACGGTCTTCGATGGGTATCGGCGTAGCTCTTTTGCCGACTCTGTGCAATCTTCAGTCTTTCCCGAATGAGCTTGACCTTCTCCACAGTCTGTTCCACCAGTTCCGGGCCGAGTATCTGCCGTTCCCCGACTTCACCCCAGCAAATGGGCGATCTGCACTTCCGGCCGTACAAAGCTTCATACGGCGCCATTTGGATACTGGACTGATAGCTATTGTTGTATGCAAATTCTGCCAACGGTAGGTGGACGTCCCAGCTTGATTTGAAGTCAATTGCGCAGAGCCGTAGCATGTCTTCGAGAATCTGATTAACGCGCTCCGTTTGGCCGTCAGTCTGAGGATGGTAAGCTGAGCTGAACTGCAACTTGGTACCTAGCGCCGACTGAAGGCTACTCCAGAATCGCGACATGAACCGTGAATCCCGATCAGAGACGATGGATACTGGAACTCCGTGCAGCGGTACTATCTCGTCAAGATAAATCTGTGCCAGGCGATCAACGCTCCAAGTAACTTTGATGGCAATGAAGTACGCTGACTTGGTTAGTCGATCGACGATGACCCAGATAGCGTCGTTCCCCCGTGGTGTCTTCGGCAGGCCAACAATAAAGTCCATCGTGACATGATCCCATTTCCACTCTTGAATGGCAAGGTTCTGCATCTCCCCGCCCGGTCGTTGATGTTCAGCTTTCACCTGCTGACAGGCCATGCATTGCGACACGAAGAGCGCTACATCTCTCTTCATCCCGTGCCACCAGAAGGTCGTGTGGAGGTCCTTATACATCTTGGTACTGCCCGGATGCAATGTATATTTCGTATAATGGGCCTCCGACTTTATCTCCCTTCGTAGTTCTTTATCATCCGGAACGCATAGTCGGCCATTCATTCTCAGCACGCCGGTCTTGTCTTCCGCAAAGTCGGTCGCACTACCTGTTGAAATTCGCTCGCGCATTTTCTTCAGGTACGGATCATCCTTCTGAGCGGTCTTGATCTTTTCCAGCAAACTCGACTCTAACTGCAGCTGTGCCAACCGTATATCCCTGAATCGAACCCGGAGATCGATGCCCATTTCTTCTAAATCTTGTAGTAGTCTGCGGTCGATGGAGAGCGAGGCAAGATATTTTCGACTTAGAGCGTCCGCCACAACATTTCCCTTGCCCGGAGTGTAGTCGATCGTCAAGTCATAGTCTTTTATCAGTTCGAGCCAGCGCCGCTGTCGTAAGTTCAATTCCTTCTGAGTAAAGAGATACTTGAGGCTCTTGTGGTCGGTATAGATCACGCACGCCACACCATATAGATAGTGACGCCACAATTTCAACGCGAACACAATTGCCGCTAACTCCAAGTCGTGCGTAGGATAGTTCTTCTCGTGCGGCTTCAATTGTCTCGAGGCGAAGGATATCACCTTGTTCCGCTGCATGAGCACACATCCCAAGCCCTGGCCTGAAGCATCGCTGAATATCTGAAAACCCTCTGGCCCATCCGGAAGCGCGAGTATAGGTGCCGAAATCAATCGCCGTTTTAGCTCCTGGAATGAAGCTTCACAGTCATCCGACCACTCATACGCGACTCCCTTTTGAGTGAGGCGAGTCAATGGCGATGCAATCTTCGCGAAGTCTTTCACGAAGCGTCAATAGTATCCCGCCAAACCAAGAAAGCTTCGAATCTCACTAGCAGACGCAGGCCGCCTCCAATCAGCAACGGCTTCCACCTTCTTCGGATCGACTGCAATACCTTCGGACGAAATGATGTGACCCAGAAATGATACGCTGCTGAGCCAAAATTCGCACTTACTCTGCTTTGCATATAGCTGATTCTCTCGAAGTGTCTAGAGCACGGTCCGCAGATGTTCTGCATGCTGCGCCCTGTCTTTCGAGTAGACCAGAATATCGTCAATAAAGACTACGACAAATTTATCAAGAAAGGGTCGAAATACCCGATTCATCAGATCCATGAAGGCGGCAGGGGCATTCGTCAGGCCGAATGGCATCACCAGGAACTCGTAGTGGCCGTAACGAGTGCGAAAGGCAGACTTTTGCACGTCGTCTGACTTGATCTTGAGTTGATGATAACCTGAGCGGAGATCAATCTTCGAAAATACCGAGGCGCCTTGTAGTTGATCGAATAAGTCGTCTATGCGGGGCAATGGGTACTTGTTCCGGATGGTGGCTTTGTTCAGCTCCCGGTAATCGACGTACAGACGCAGGGACCCATCCTTCTTCTTTACGAACAATACGGGCGCTCCCCACGGTGAAACACTAGGCCGAATAAACCCTTTATCGAGTAACTCTTGTAGCTGGACCTTGAGTTCCTTCAGCTCGGCAGGAGCCATTCTGTACGGGGCCTTAGAAATCGGTCGAGTATCGGGAAATGTATCGATGCTGAACTCGATCTCTCGGTCGGGGGGCATGCCGGGTAGCTCGTCCGGAAACACATCGGGGAATTCTGCCACAACGTCGGTCTGACCTACGTTTGCACCATCCTGTCGCATGTCTCGGACGGATGCCAAGTAGCCTTCGCACCCAGAATGCAGCATCCTCCGAGCAGAGATTGCCGAGATCAACATGCAGGTCGATAACGCCTCACCACACGAAAAGCAGAATTCAGGCACTCCTGGTATACGAAAAGTGACCGTCTTCCTGGCACAGTCTATGGTTGCGTTGCACGGCCCGAGCCAATCCATTCCCAGAATGATATTGAAGTCATTCATGTCTAGGACCATCACGTCCAGACCGATCTTTTGACCGCCGATACAGATAATCCCGTCGGTGCAGGCTGAATTAGTGAGTATAGGTGTGCCCGAAGGCGTGCTCACGCTAAGGTCGAGGTCTAATGATACTAATGGAAATTTGTGCTCGGCGACAAAGTCTGCCGCTATAAAACTATGCGAAGCACCTGAATCAAATAGTACGCGAGCAGGCACATTATTAAAACTAAGTATACCTGTCACGACCGTGTCTGATGCAAGCACTTCATCTCGAGTCATGGCATAGACGCGGCCCTGGGCATTGGGGCGACGGTCTTGGCCATTTTGCGGTACAGGTTGCTGGGCTCGAGGCGCTGGAACTTGATTCCCTGGGCGGTATTGCTGAGGCACCGCTGGACGGTGTTGTTGGGGCGCCGTTGGGTTCGGCCTTCTGCTTGGACACTCAGCACGAATGTGGCCCTTCTTGCCACAGTTCCAGCATCCATCCACTGGTATCGGACAATCGATGATAGTGTGACCGTTCCGGCGGCAGCGAATGCAATATGGCCATGGGTTACGCCCTTGGTACCCGCCTTGTTGCCCAGTGTTTGGACGCTTGGTCCCATTGTTTCCTCCCGCGTGGCTAGGGCGTTTGTGATTGTAGGTATGCACAGCACCGGCAGCACTTGAAGGGTATTGGCTTTCAAGGCGGAGGGCGTGGTTGAGAGACTCCCCCATCGTTTGGTATTTGGGAACAGACACATGGGCGGCGATAGATGGTCGTAGGCCCACTTCGAACCGTCGTGCACGACTCGCCAGGGAAGGCAGGTATTGTCCAGCAAACTTGGCTAACTTGTTGAACTCTGCTGCATACTGCCGCACCGTCATATTCCCTTGCTTTAGCTGCATAAATTCATTCTCCTTCTCTTGTCGAATGGCATCGGGAAGGTACTCGATCTCGAACGCCTCTCGGAAGGTAGCCCAGGATATCGTCGCTGCCTCGTTGTCGTGTCTGATTGCTCGCTTTTGCACGGCCCACCAGTCGTGCGCGTTCAATCGGAGTAGAAGTTGAGCGCAAGCGACTTTCTTGGACTCATCGACGCCCAGAAGCTCGAACCGGTCTTCCAACTCCTCCAGCCAATCGATTGCCAACGAAGGGTCTTCAGTACCGCAAAAGGAAGTACGGAAGCTTTTTGTGAATTTTGACACGTCGAAGTTGGAACTCCTCGGTGCCGCAGGCATAAGCTCGGGTACCTCCGGTTCGATTTCGCTTTGTCTGGCCGCAGGCTCGATCACGGCAGGAGTCGTCGCAGAGTTGTTGTTGGCCACCACGGTCTGTACAATCTGCTGAAGAGTATCAAGCTGCTTCTGCTGTAACTTGAATTGTGCATCGAATTGGGCCTCGAACTTGGTCTGGCGTGCCTCTACCTCCCGTCGATGTGCCTCAGTCTCCCGTCGATGTTGCTCATTCAGGCGTTGATTCTCCTGAGCTTGTTGTTGTTGCGCTTCCAGCATGCGCAACATCCGCTCCATGGCATCGTTAGAGGGTCCGGGCCTCGAGCTACTCGAGCCGCTCGAAGCACTTCCTTCGTTCACCGCCGCACTTTCTAGAAATTTGAAGGCAAAAATACATTAGTCATAATACTTATCACGGACTCACTCGTATGGAATGACATATCTCATCGACACGAGACCAACGGTTTTGAGACTATAAACTCGACACTGGAGGCCAAGGACGTAAAGCCGTGCTCTGATACCATTATGTCACGCCCCGATTCGGTAGAATCGATAGTCGTCCCCCGGGCGTGATGCCGTGCAAGCCTAAGTTGCGCTTGCACAAGGCGGTTCATAAGGTCATCCGATACAACAGCATATACATATACGAGTACGCAGAGAAATTGAACACATTCTTATAGAAGGAAAACTCAAGCTTTATTGATAATGAACATCATGTTACAGACTCGATATAAGGACGCCGCGCGGGCTTTTTACAAACTGACTCCATTACAAAATGAAGGCCGATGAGATAGCCATTCCATACATTCCATCCCTGATTACAACCAGCATTTCAAAACCACCTGGGATAGTGGGCAGTCGCTCCATCTGTCTTCTAGTCTTCAACAGCGGAGTCTTCAAAAGAGATTGGATCCAAGCTTCGACCGCACGAACGAAGCTTCAAAACACACGAGCGTTTCCTGTCTTTCACGTGGCACGCTCCTCCTGATTTAGCATACCTGTGGAGAGAGCGAGGATCAGTACAATCAACATGTACTGGCGAGTGACTAATTAATTTCCGGGCTCTCATTTGGTTCAAGAATAGATAAAAATCATATGACTTCCTTTTTGATGATCTTTCTAGCCACCCTAAACATTTTATACAAAGCATTTTGACATTATCGTTACCTTCCATGCTCATTGTTAACAATTATACCAAGTGTTTGATGTGAAGGTCACTGGCAATAACTAGCCATTTGGACATAGCCTGGTAATACGGGACCCTTGCAACGCAAGTAGCGAGCTCCGATGCAAGTCTCCGTCTTACCGGTTGCTTCATACCCAGCTCGGCTATAACCTGTTTCTTCCTAGGCCGAGTCGGTCCCGTGGCCCCGGGTTGCCGCTCGAAGAAACCATCGCCCTTGTCGACAAGTTGTCCAAGACCGAAATCGATTCATTTACTTGTTGTTTTGCAGGCTTATAATAATTCTATCTCTTTTCTACGCAACACATCTTTTTCTCCTCTAACCCATAAGACTTGTATTCTTTAAGCAATTCATTCAATTACGATATCATTACCTGGGTTCACATTTTTGAAATAGAGGGTCGAGACGAAGGAGGTCAGCCACTCACCTTGAGTTTTGCTTGAGGCGAGGGACTTGTTGGCTGCGCTAGACGTCGCCTACGCGATCACCTGAAATCGCACAAGCAACCGATTAGAACACTGTATTATGCAAGAGTTCGATAGAAAATGCGAGCTCGAAATGTAACCATGAAAACCATCGAAAACATTCACGAAAACGCATTCAGAAAACCAAAGCCAAAACCAACGCAAGCGGCGTGAAAAGCAGAGCAACGGGAGGTCTCTCCCGACTCAGCCGCAGAGTCAATCCTCGAGGCGCTACCCGCTGAATGTGGGACTTGGTTCCGAAGAAGCCATTCCATAACGTGGAATGGATCTTAATTCAACCGTTCCCGATCGATCGATTCGATCGATCCCGACCTATCGGTCCCGACCGAGTCGATAGCGACAGTGTTCCTTTCTCGCGCACCCCGTGGACGGACAACGGGGCACGATGTAGGGACGGGGCACTACAACAAGGGCGATGGTTCTTCGAGCGGCAGCCCTGGGCCATGGGCACCGACTCGGCCTAGGAAGAACAGATTATAGCCGAGCTGGGTATAAAGCAACCGGTAGGTCGGGGACTTGCATCGAGGATCGCAACCGGCGGTGCAAGGGTCCCGAATGCCAGGCTATGTCCACTATGGCTAGTCAATGCCAGTGACCTTTCATATAGATGTGTCGGCACGGGCGGCAATCCGCGTGCGTGCCCTTGGATTGAGTTGAATATGTATGAGTTAAAAAGACACAATGTCGGAGCCTAAGGTTTGGCTACAGCGAAGGCGACGTGCTT